>JABWTJ010000043.1:1200000-2400000 GCA_016801875.1 Solanum sitiens | reverse complement strand
AGCGATGATCCTGTAGCTCTACCGTCCACCTGTGCCTGCACCTAAAATAGTAGAGTTTGTATAGGGTTAGTACACACTTGTACTAAGTATGGGTATATGCAATCACACACCAAGGACATGCATGAGAAAGAATAGCTCTTTTCTAACAACATGATTTTTGGAAGTCAAGTCAGTGGACTTGCCAAATTGAGATTAGGAAAGTTTCCAAATTTGGATTAGGAAAGTAAGTGAGCTTTCCAATTTTGGATTAGGAAAGTGATACCATGAGAATAACATACATCATCATACTTTTCACATTTGCACACAACACATAATATTTACACATAGCACATATCATATAGCATACAGTACATTTTACATGTAGCACATAACTTCTTTCCTATCATTTATTCATATGCCATGAGACCTTGGAATCATGGACTTGACATTAAGACATCCCAGAAATGAGGGCTCAACATATGGGACCTCAACTAGGGAGTCTTCATTAGCAAACATAGAGTCTTCTTCATTCATTCATACGTACTGCATTTCATTTCGTTCATAGTCCAGTGTAACCACCAGTTATACCTAGGATGTAGTTTAAGACTTTCATTAGGTTCGTTGTGCAAGGACCAAGAATGACCTAATGTCATTACTTGAATCTAACTCACCTTTCGATTATCCTATCCTAACACCTTTGGTATTCATTCATTTCGTTATGTGCATCATTCGAGGCTGGCCTCATTCATTCATTGGAAACTTTAACTTTAACGGACATAGATCATGTGAGCATCATGAAATCCAGTGTCTCCCCCACACCGAAAAGAGGTGGAATCACCGGCCAAAGTGATCCAATAACATGCTAGCGTATATGGGAATTTAACCCCGCCAGATCCCTATATTGGCAGTATACGTTCGAAGACTAGGAGATATAAGGACACCCATACCCAGCAATCCGAACAGTCTCATCTCATGAGAGTTACGTGAACCTCTTCCCTCCCGAAAGAAGTCATCACCGCTCATAGCTAGTCTATCAGTGCTCAGTATAAAGTTCCATTACATTCATCTCATACGTCATGGAAGCTGGCTTCTAGTATGAGGACATCATAGCTCATTAGATGATTTCTCATCTCATCATTCTTATTGAGTATATTAAGCTCAATAATCTTATTAGAGTGTTCATAGAGACTTGTCTCTTCATTATTTTACACCCTCATAGGTGAGTACGTGTTGGTAACATTTACTTAGGCTCATTTGAGATTACTCTCATCATTTACATTAGCCTCATATCATGTTGTCACCACATTCATTATCATTAGCCCCTTTGCTTTTTCATAGTTACTCACCTTTTATTATGTGAATGTTCATTTCATCATTTCATTGTTCATCTCATCATATGACAATGCACTTGGCCATGTAGTGTATTTACACTCATACTTAACCCTTCTAGGGTTCATCATTTCATTTCATACATCTTAGGTTCACTTACTTTTGAACGTATGTTAGACTTATGAGTCTATACACACAAGCCATGAGGCTTCATTCGTAGTTCGTTAAGTAATTCTTACATTCCTAAGATTATGTTGTACAAGACTTATGTATCTTGTATTTATGTCAAGATCTTGAATTAGATCTAAGTAGGTGGCATTTATTCTTGTACGTTTTGTTCACGTATGATTTATGTATCAATACGGAAATTTGGGCAAGGAATCCCAAGTCTTGAATCAATTGGATATCATTTACATTTTTAATTGATTTTATTCTAATATTCATAACATTTTAAACTCTAAGTCAAATCACAATATTTAATTTGAAGGCTTACTTTTCTATTTTAAATCTCTCTTGCATTGGCCGATGGGTTGTGGGTTCGAGTCCCCACAACCCCACTTTTTATTTTTCATTAGCATAATATTCTCCTATTCTTTCTTAAACCAAGAGGTTGTGGGATCAACCCCCACAGCCTCTTTTATTTTTATCTTAATTTCGCCCGAGTAAGGAGGTTGTGGGTTCGAACCCCCACAGCCTCCTTTCTTTTAATAAGTTTTCGCTAAGGGCTGTGAGGTGGTGGGTTCGAACCCCCACAGCCCCATAATTATATTTTTAATATTTTCTCTAAGTTAGGAGCATGTACAGTGAGGTCATGGGATCGAACCCCCATGGCCTCACTTGTTTTATCATTTAATTTTCGCGGGCAGTAGCTAAGGGGTTCGATTCCCCTTAGCCCCAACACCTTTTTCTTTTTAGTTTCTATTCTACTCTTCATGAATTCTGACCGAGGGGTGGTGGGTTCGAATCCCACTCCCCTCATTAATTTTTCTCTTATTCATACCCTTGCTCAGACCCAGGATCGAACCCCCCAGCCCTCACCCTTTTCCGTGTCTATTTCGCCCAAGGAAGAGGTCACGGGTTCAATTCCTAGTGGCCTCATTCTTTTATTTTTTAGAAAACTTCCAGATTCATATGCATTTTATTTAGTCTTAATTAACTTGTACAATGCTAGGATTTTTGGTAACTTTCTAACTCATAACATTAAGGCACTTCTTAGCACAAAGTTACATTCATGAATTCCGTTTTGACGTAATTTCAAGTGCATCATTCATAGAATCAATTGACTATGCGATTCTCATTCAAATCAGCCTCATTTCCTTTTTATGAACATCACGATCTTCATGACTTTATGTACATAAAATTAACAACCACAATATTCACAACTAAGGCAACAAGGCCGAAACAATGGTCATATTCTCACACACTTTTACAAAATTCCGAAACACATACATGGATTGTCATTTTTTTCATAAATTAACTTACATACAACACATTCATATCCAGCACAACATCACATAATCCTAAGTCTACCAGCATCCATACCAACCTACGAATTTGTTGGGATCTAATGACAGGGACATGCAACGGGGAAAGCAAACTTAGTTTTTGAGCCAAATATACTGAGTCCTAGGGGTCTCTTGGGAAAGGGACCAAGAGTAAGAAAACCCATACCTTTGTTTTCTTGTTAAATCTCCAGAATGCTGCCCAAGAAACTCTCCAAAAATCAGTCCAAACACCCACACTCACACCTCACCCGACTAGCGTAGTATGCTTTGCTTAACGTTACCGAATTACTTTCTCTTTTGTGTTTTGCTTGTGAATTCTTCAAGCATGAAGAATTTTTGTTTTCTTTCTGACTTTTGTTCACGTTTTCAGCCAGAGAGATTGTGATAAAGAGAGAGATTTTTCGTGAAAGAGAGAGTGAAATCGTGCAAGAGAGAGTGGGGGAAATGGGAGATAGAAGTCTAGTAGAAGTAGGACTTTGTTGGTAGGACTTAGTCAACTTAAATAAATAATTAAAATTAATAAAAAATCTGATTTCTTTTTCCTAAATCAGATAATATTAATTATTTATTAAAATTAAGTTAACTAATTAAAATAAAAGCAAGTTAAATCTTGCTTCTAGTGGGGCTCGAACTCGAGTGACCCCATTTGCGAAAAATGGGTCAATTCGGGTTGCCCCACCCGAAATCCCTTACTTATTTAACTTAATTAATTAAACAATTAATTTCTCAGGGTAATTACAATCCTACCCTTGGCCTGGAAAAGACCATTTTACCCTTGAACCCTCAAAACTTAAAATTTCTTCTTTTGAGTCCGGTAAAAACTCTTTCGATTAAATCTTCGTTTTCGCGTGCCTCACGTGGTTGGTTCGAACCTTTCCAAGCTCAATTAACTCCCCAAGTTAGTTGGCTTGGTCGTAGTAAGGGTTCTGAGGTCTGGTTCTACGCGTATCAATACGTGTGGACCTTGGTCTAATCACAAGCATTCTTGAAAAACATAAGTCTTGATCCTATTCATTTTTAGGGTTGTTACATTATCCCCCCCTTAGGAACATTCGTCCCCGAATGACACTACTACTTCATGTTGTAATGCCAGTCAGATCATAATAAAAGCACTATACACAGTCAATCAATAAGAACAAAATACGGGGAGGTAAGGAAGCATAAGTTTAAGAGTATAAAGTCTAACCTCAAGAGCTGAACAGGTGAGGGTAGCGGGCCCTCATGTCGGCCTCAGCTTCCCACGTAGCACCCTCAACAAGATGATTTCTCCACAATACTTTCACTGTGGCAATCTCCTTGTTGCTCAGCCGCTTGACCTGTCTGTCAAAGATCTCAACCGGTACCTCCTCATAAGACAAGTCTTCATCAACCCCCAAACCTTCAATAGGTAAGATTGATGTTGGATCACCTAGGCACTTCTTCAACATAGATACATGAAAAACTGGATGGACAGAAGCTAACTCTGCGGGCAATGCCAACTCATAGGCCAACTCACCCACACGCTGTAGGATCTCATATGGCCCAACATATCTCGGACTCAGCTTCCCTTTCCTACCAAATCTCATCACCCCTTTCATAGGTGATATTTTTAAGTAAACCTGGTCACCAACATCAAACTCTAAGGGTCGCTTTCTGTTATCAGCATATTACTTCTGCCGACTGTACGCAGTAGTCAACCTGTCCCTAATCATTCTGACCTTCTCTAAGGCCTCATGAATGATCTCCGTCCCCAAAATGGATGACTCTCCAACCTCGAACCACCCAACTGGAGATCTACACCTCCTACCATACAGTGCCTCAAACGGTGCCATCCCAATGCTGGAGTGATAGCTATTATTATACGAGAACTCTATCAAAGGCAGATGGTCATCCCAGTTACCTCTGAAGTCAATCACAATGCCCTCAACATATCCTCCAAAGTCTGTATGGTGCGCTCTGCCTGCCCATCTGTCTGAGGGTGAAAGGCAGTGCTAAGCTTCACCTGCGTGCCCAAGCTCTTCTGGAAAGATCTCCAGAAATGAGAAGTAAACTGATCTCCTCTGTCTGAAATAATAGACAAGGGAATCCCATGCCATCTCACAATCTCATCAATGTAGAGCCTCGCATAATCCTCGGCTCTGTAAGTAGACTTCACAGGAATAAAGTGGGCAGACTTAGTCAATCTGTCCACAATAACCCATATAAAGTCATGCTGCCTCCTAGTCCTCGGAAGCCCAACCACGAAGTCCATATTAATGGCCTCCCATTTCCAAGTCGGAACCTCAATAATCTGCGTCATACCACCAGGCTTAAGATGCTCTGCCTTAACCTGCTGACAATTAGGACACTTGGCCACATATTCTACAATGTCCTTCCTCATGCCATCCCACCAATAAATCTGCTTGAGATCATGATACATTTTGGTGGAACCTGGATGTATAGAATATCTGGAACCATGGACCTCTGCAACAATCCTGGTCCACAAATCACCCACATCTGGCACACACAGCCTATCCTTATATCTAAGTATGCCATCACCTCCCAAAGCGAAAGACTCATTCATCTTCAGCAGCACTGAGTCCTTCAACTCCATCAACACGGGATCTAGATGCTGACCCTGCTTGACTTCAACTACCAAGGATGATTCAGAACTAGGATGAACTGAAACATCCCCACTAGTGGAGTCAACCAAACGCACACCCAGTCTGGCCAGTCTGTGTACATCTTTTACCAGCTCCCTCTTCTCATCCTCAATGTGAGCTGTCCTTCCCATGCTCATCCTGCTCAAAGCATCAGTTACAACATTAGCCTTACCTGGATGATAGCGCACATTCATGTCATAATCATTCAACAGCTCCAACCATCTCCGCTGACGTAGATTCAACTCCCTCTGTGTGAACACGTACTGGAGACTTTTATGGTCTGTGAACACATCTACATGCACTCCATACAGATAATGCCTCCATTCAGTGCACATACCACAGCTGCCAACTCCAGGTCATGAGTGGGATAATTCTTCTCATGAACCTTGAGTTGTCTAGATGCATAGGCTATCACCTTGCCAACCGGCATATGAACACAACCCAAACCAACCCTAGATGCATCACAATAAACAGTGTAGTTCTCACCACACTTAGGCAAGGTAAGCACCGGGGCTGAAGTGAGTCTGTCCTTGAGCTCTTGGAAACTCTTCTCACAAGTCTCCGTCCATTCGAACTTGGCTTTATTCTTAGTCAAAGTTGTCAATGGGGCAGCAATGGAAGAAAAGCCCTCCACAAACCTGCGATAGTAACCAGCCAATCCCAAAAAGCTACGGATGTCAGTAGGAGTAAGAGGTTTTGGCCAGTTCTTCACAGCCTCAGTCTTCTTGGGATCCACCTCCACGCCCTGATCGGACACAACATGACCCAGGAAGGTCACTAATCTCAGCCAGAATTCACATTTGCTGAATTTGGCATACAACTGATGCTGTCTAAGTACCTGCAAGGTTAGTCTCAAATGCTGTTCATGCTCTTCCTTGGTCTTAGAGTAGATGAGAATGTCATCAATGAATACTATGATGAAAGAGTCAAGGTATTCACGGCAGACCCTGTTCATGAGGTCCATAAATGCAGCAGGTGCATTCGTGAGACTAAATGACATGACTAAAAACTCATAGTGACCATAGCGGGTACGAATGGCTGTCTTTGGGATATCTCCATCCCTAACCCTAAGCTGATGATACCCTGAACGAAGATGAATCTTAGAGAAGAAACTAGACCCTTGGAGTTGGTCAAACAGATCATCTATTCTGGGGAGTTGATACTTATTCTTTATAGTGACTTTGTTGAGCTGCAGATAATCGATACACATTCTAAGGGTTCCATCCTTCTTCTTTACAAACAACACTGGAGCGCCCCAAGGGGATATGCTCGGTTGAATAAAACCCTTGTTAGTGAGATCTTTTAACTGCAGCTTCAACTCTTTGAGTTCAGCAGGAGCTATTCTGTAAGGAGGAATTGAGATTGGTTCAGTATCGGGTTCTAAATCGATTCCAAAATCAATCTCTCGAAGGGGAGGGACTCTAGGTAAATCATCAGGAAACACATCTAAGAACTCATTAACTACAGGTACTGAGTCTATGTAAGGAATGTCATGGTCTAAATCAATAACACTCACAAGATGACACAATAACCCCTTGGACATCATTTTATTGGCCTTAAGGTTAGAAATCAAGGGGTTAGGACGACTCGAATTGTACCCCTCCGAGACTAACTCTTCTTCATTAGGAAAGCGAATCTCACCACTCTACTACGACAGTCCAAGCAAGCATAACAACTGTGAAGCCAATCCATGCCAAGAATAACATCAAAATCATGCATGGGTAACTCAACCAGGTTCGCACACATAGTTTTACCACTCACAACTATTGGGCAACCTTTGTATACTCTATCAGTTCTTACATTCTCTCCTAAAGGTGTACTAACCACTATAGGATCATGTAGAACTTCAGGCAATACCTCAAAAGTAAGAGCAAGCAGAGGGGTTACAAAGGAAAGTGTAGACCCTGGATCAAGTAAAGCATAAACAGAAGTTGAGAACACTTGCAGCATACCTGTGACCACATCAGCAGACTTCTCCTGCTCTTCTCTGCCCTTCAGGGCATAGAACCTGTTCCTCTTAGGAGGCTCGGCTGTTGCTGCACCCTGTGGATTAGGCCTAGGCTGAGTATTACCTCCAGCCTGACCTCTGTTCTGTGGACAGTCTCTGACCATGTGTCCACTCTTACCACAACCAAAGCAGGCATTAGTGCCCTGTCTGCACTCTCCACTGTGACCTCGGCCACACTTAGCACAATTCTTCTTAGTACGCTGCATCTCACCTCCATTTCCCTTCTTGGGCTCAGGTCTGCCTCCTTTAGGTGTAGCACTCCTCTGAGGCTTAGAATTCCCAGAACTCTGTTGCCCCTTTTTGAACCTTGGCTGCTCACGGACGCCAAAGTTTTTTGTGTGGCCTCCATGACTGGGTCCTTCCTGATCTTGAGGCCTGGGCCTCCTAGCATCACGAACACCTCTTTTCTGCGGCTGTCCTCTACCTGCTGGACATGCACCATCAACCTGGAAAGATCCATATTGTCATGGAGCATAGCATATCGACACTCCTCCTCCAGGTCTCCATTGATTCCTGTGAGGAACCTGTTCATCTCATCCCTGCTGTTAGAAACTAGGGAAGTAGCATACCTGGGAGATTTCAACAAGGTTCAGTATTATTCTTATTCTTGCTATTAAATACATAGGGAAAAACAACATACCTTGACAGCTTCACAAACTTCAGGGAATACTCCCTGACTGTCATGGAGCCTTGTTTGAGGTTGATGAATTCCTCAACCTTGGCCTCCCTCATCTCCCTGGGAAAGAATCTCTCCAGAAATGCTGTCTTGAACAGCTCCCATGTGACTGGTACTCCACCTAAGACACGACTATCTTGCCACATCTTGCACCAAGTCTGTGCTATATCCTTGAGCTGATAGGAAGCCAGCTCAGCCTTCTCGATGTCAGTGGCCCCCATAGCCACCAGGATCTTATGCACCTCATCTACAAACTCTTGAGGATCCTCCGATGTCTTAACCCCTGTGAAAATGGGAGGATTCATCCTCGTGAAATCCCTCAGTCTGTCAGCCATGCTACGGACCGGTGGGTTCTCCCTCTTAACATCCTGTCTGTTGACCTGGGAAGTCATAGCCTGGGCCTGCATGGTAATGGCCTGTGCCATTTGGGCCAAAGATGCCCGCACCTCAGCAGTAGTCAACCCAGCTGGGTTAACTGGTATGGCCACTCCTTCAGCTGGAGCCTGGGGTAGATCCTGATTATCCCTAGCAGCTGCTCCTCCTCTCCTCTGACCATTTCCTCACCTAGGGTTCTTTTTTTGGAAAAACAAAAAGGATTGATGTTAGACACGCTCATAACACCAATAATTCAGACATTCAGAAAAGCACGATAAGATTAGAAGAAGGGAAATTTTCCTACGCATCATGCAGTCTCTAATCCAGGATAGTGGTGCACTTCTATGCCATGACTTTGAAACTACTCAATGTGGTTGATGTGAACTTATTATTTTTGTAATTTAACCTAGTGCTCTGATACCAACTTTGTCACGACTGAAATCTAGACCCCATACGAGACCGGCGTCGTTGACCTTTCAGAGGTCGCAGACAAGCCTACTTACGTCATTCTTACTTTACATAGGTTAATTTTTAGCGGAAAATTTGAAACTTTTTGTTTCTAAACATTTCTTACTAAACATTTCTAATACATTCGTAATTCGTTCAACATCAACCATCTAAACATTAAGAGATAATCAAATGAAAGAAATAGTTCAATAACATAATCGTATAATTGCCAAAATGGCATCCATACATAGTCTGAATAAAATAAGAAAGAAACGCTAGTGGAACATGCTCCACTAGCTCAACTCCTAAACTAAGCTAGAACATAAACAGTAGCATCCTCGAAAGCATGAGGACCTACCAAAACCGGATGAATGCTGGACATCCGAATAACTGCAGCGACGACCCTGTAGCTCTACCGTCCACCTGTGCCTGCACCTAAAATAGTAGAGTTTGTATAGGGTTAGTACACACTTGTACTAAGTATGGGTATATGCAAGCACACACCAAGGACATGCATGAGAAAGAATAGCTCTTTCCTAACAACATGATTTTTGGAAGTCAAGTCAGTGGACTTGCCAAATTGAGATTAGGAAAGTTTCCAAATTTGGATTAGGAAAGTAAGTGAGCTTTCCTTATTTGGATTAGGAAAGTGATACCATGAGAATAACATACATCATCATATAGCATGCAGTACATTTTACATGTAGCACATAACTTCTTTCCTATCATTCATTCATATGCCATGAGACCTTGGAATCATGGACTTGACATTAAGACATCCCAGAATGGGGGCTCAACATATGGGACCTCAACTAGGGAGTCTTCATTAGCAAACACAGAGTCTGCTTCATTCATTCATACGTACTGCATTTCATTTCGTTCATAGTCCAGTGTAACCACTAGTTATACCTAGGATGTAGTTTAACACTTTCATTAGGTTCGTTGTGCAAGGACCAAGAATGACCTAATGTCATTACTTGAATCTAACTCACCTTTCGATTATCCTATCCTAACACCTTTGGTATTCATTCATTTCGTTATGTGTATCATTTGAGGCTGGCCTCATTCATTCATTGGGAACTTTAACTTTAACCGACATAGATCATGTGAGCATCATGAAATCCAGTGTCTCCCCCCCACCGAAAAGAGGTGGAATCACCAGCCAAAGTGATCCAATAACATGCTAGCGTATATGGGAATTTAACCCCGCCAGATCCCTATATTGGCAGTATACGTTCGAATACTAGGAGATATAAGGAGACCCATACCCGGCAAGCCGGACAGTCTCATCTCATGAGAGTTACGTGAAACTCCGCCCTTCCCGAAAGAAGGCATCACCGCTCATAGCTAGTCTATCGGTGCTCAGTATAAAGTTCCATTACATTCATCTCATACGTCATGGAAGATGGCTTCTAGTATGAGGACATCATAGCTCATTAGATTATTTCTCATCTTATCATTCGTATTGAGTGTGTTAAGCTCAATACTCTCATTAGAGTGTTCATAGAGACTTGTCTCTTCATTATTTTACACCCTCATAGGTGAGTACGTGTTGGTAACATTTACTTAGGCTCATTTGAGATTACTCTCATCATTTACATTAGCCTCATATCATGTTGTCACCACATTCATTATCATTAGCCCCTTTGCTTTTTCATAGTTACCCACCTTTTATTATGTGAATGTTCATTTCATCATTTCAATGTTCATCTCATCATATGCCAATGCACTTGGCCATGTAGTGTATTTACACTCATACTTAACCCTTCTAGGGTTCATCATTTCATTTCATACATCGTAGGTTCACTTACTTTTGAACGTATGTTAGACTTATGAGTCTATACACACAAGCCATGAGGCTTCATTCGTAGTTCGTTAAGTAATTCTTACATTCCTAAGATTATGTTGTACAAGACTTATGTATCTTGTATGTATGTCAAGATCTTGAATTAGATCTAAGTAGGTGGCATTTATTCTTGTACGTTTTGTTCACGTATGATTTATGTATCAATACGGAAATTTGGGCAAGGAATCCCAAGTCTTGAATCAATTGGATATCATTTATATTTTTAATTGATTTTATTCTAATATTCATAACATTTTAAACTCTAAGTCAAATCACAATATTTAATTTGAAGGCTTACTTTTCTATTTTAAATCTCTCTTGCATTGGCCGATGGGTTGTGGGTTCGAGTCCCCACAACCCCACTTTTTATTTTTCATTAGCATAATATTCTCCTATTCTTTCTTAAACCAAGAGGTTGTGGGATCAAACCCCCACAGCGTCTTTTATTTTTCTCTTAATTTCGCCCAAGTAAGGAGGTTGTGGGTTCGAACCCCCACAACCTCCTTTCATTTAATAAGTTTTCGTTAAGGGCTGTGAGGTGGTGGGTTCGAACTCCCACAGCCCCATAATTATATTTTTAATATTTGTCTAAGTTAGGAGCATGTACAGTGAGGTCATGGGATCGAACCCCCATGGCCTCACTTGTTTTATCATTTAATTTTTGCGGGCAGTAGCTAAGGGGTTCGATTCCCCTTAGCCCCAACACCTTTTTCTTTTTGGTTTCCATTCTACTCTTCATGAATTCTGACCGCGGGGTGGTGGGTTCGAATCCCACTCCCCGCATTAATTTTTCTCTTATTCATACCCTTGCTCAGACCCAAGATCGAACCCCCCAGCCCTCACCCTTTTCCGTGTCTATTTCGCCCAAGGATGAGGTCATGGGTTCAATTCCTAGTGGCCTTATTCTTTTATTTTTTAGAAAATTTCCAGATTCATATGCATTTTTATTTAGTCTTAATTAACTTGTACAATGCTGAGATTTTTGGTCACTTTCTAACTCATAACATTAAGGCACTTCATAGCACAAAGTTACATTCATGAATTCCGTTTTGACGTAATTTCAAGTGCATCATTCATAGAATCAATTGACTATGAGATTCTCATTCAAATCAGCCTCATTTCCTTTTTATGAACATCACGATCTTCATGACTTTATGTACGTAAAATTAACAACCACAATATTCACAACTAAGGCAACAAGGCCGAAACAATGGTCATATTCTCACACACTTTTACAAAATTCCGAAACACATACATGGATTGTAATTTTTTTAATAAATTAACTTACATACAACACATTCATATCCAGCACAACATCACATAATCATAAGTCTACCAGCATCCATACCAACCTATGAATTTGTTGGGAGCTAATGACAGGGACATGCAACGGGGAAATCAACCTTAGTTTTTGAGCCGAATATACTGAGTCCTAGGGGTCTCTTGGGAAAGGTACCAAGAGTAAGAAAACCCATACCTTTGTTTTATTGTTAAATCTCCAGAATGCTGCCCAAGAACCTCTCCAAAAATCAGTCCAAACACCCACACTCACACCTCACCCGACTAGCGTAGTATGCTTTGCTTAACGTTACCGAATTACTTTCTCTTTTGTGTTTTGCTTGTGAATTCTTCAAGCATGAACAATTTTTGTTTTCTTTCTGACTTTTCTTCACGTTTGCAGCCAGAGAGAGTGTGAGAAATAGAGAGATTAGTCGTGAAAGAGAGAGTGAAATCGTGCAAGAGAGAGTGGGGGAAATGGGAGATAGAAGTCTAGTAGAAGTAGGACTTTGTTGGTAGGACTTAGTCAACTTAAATAAATAATTAAAATTAATAAAAATCTGATTTCTTTTTCCTGAATCAGCTAATATTAATTATTTATTAAAATTAAGTTAACTAATCAAAATAAAAGTAAGTTAAATCTTGCTTCTAGTGGGGCTCGAACCCGAGTGACCCCATTTGCGAAAAATGGGTCAATTCGGGTTGCCCCACCCAAAATCCCTTACTTATTTAACTTAATTAATTAAATAATTAATTTCTCAGGGTAATTACAATACTACCCTTGGCCTGGAAAAGACCATTTTACCCTTGGACCCTCAAAACTTAAAATTTCTTCTTTTGAGTCCGGTAAAAACTCTTTCGATTAAATCTTCGTTTTCGCGTGCCTCACATGGTTGGTTCGAACCTTTCCAAGCTCAATTAACTCCCCAAGTTAGTTGGCTTGGTCGTAGTAAGAGTTCTGAGGTCTAGTTCTACGCGTATCAATACGTGTGGATCTTGGTCTAATCACAAGCATTCTTGAAAAACATAAGTCTTGATCCTATTCATTTTTAGGGTTGTTACAGTATTTGTGATTTAGAACTACATTATCTAGTTAAATTTCTCCCGCATACTACTGTGTGGGAATAATTTAATCTGTGTTGAAGATGATGTTGATTTTATTGTTTTTTGTATTTATTTTGAAATTATGTATGTGGCAACATATTATATTACATATGGTGAAAATGTTTCCTTCACTTGTTTTGTACTTATTTTCGAATTATGATATAACAAATTATGGTCGTACACAACACTCTCTATTGTTATACCTTATTATTGTTGATTATTTATGTTCTAAATCACTAAAGTTTGGTTCAAATTTCCATTTTTCCTTTCCTAAATCGATCAAATCATCTATTAGTGTCTTCTTGATTTTTCATCTGTAGCAACATATGCAGTTTCTGTTATAAAAGTTGCAACATATACTGCAACTGTTGCAACATACAATTATAACAAATCGGTCTTTTGGGGCTTAATTAAATTAAATTGTCACGTAAGTCGATATGTAATACCAATATACATTCCTAAAACATGTCTAAGTAACAAATTATGGTCGTACACAACACTCTCCATTGTATTGTAACAATTATATTCATAAAGACAATCACCTCACTAGTTCATCATACATTGTCCTAGTAAATGCATATGATAGTTATATAACACCCTTCTAAATCGTTCTTCCAAATGTTATACCTTATTATTGTTGATTATTTATGTTCTAAATCTAAAATTTTGTTCAAATTTCCATTTTTTCTTTCCTAAATTGATCAAATCGTCTATTAGTGTCTCCTTGATTTTTCATCGGTAGCAACATATGCAGTTTCTGTTGTAAAAGTCGCAACATATACTGCAACTGT
This sequence comes from Solanum sitiens, assembly GCA_016801875.1. Classification (NCBI taxonomy): domain Eukaryota; kingdom Viridiplantae; phylum Streptophyta; class Magnoliopsida; order Solanales; family Solanaceae; genus Solanum; species Solanum sitiens. The sequence goes on along the minus strand of JABWTJ010000043.1, from coordinate 2,386,041 downwards.
TGCAACATACAATTATAAGAAATCTGTCTTTTGGGGCTTAATTCGATTAAATTGTCATGTAATTCGATATGTAACACTAATATACAGTCCTACAACATGACTAAGTAACAAATTATGGTCGTACACAACACTCTCCGTTGTATTATAACAATTATAATCATAGAGACAATCACCTCACTAGTTCATCATACATTGTCCTAGTAAATCCATATGATAGTTATATAACACCCTTCTAAATTGTTCTTCCAAATGTTATACCTTATTATTGTTGATTATTTATGTTCTAAATCACTAAAATTTGGTTCAAATTTCCATTTTTCCTTTCCTAAATCGATCAAATCGTCTATTAGTGTCTCCTTGATTTTTCATCTGTAGCAACATATGCAGTTTCTGTTGTAAAAGTCGCAACATATACTGCAACATACAATTATAACAAATCTGTCTTTTGGGGCTTAATTAAATTAAATTGTCACGTAATTCGATATGTAACACCAATATACAGTCATACAACATGTCTAAGTAACAAATTATGGTCGTACACAACACTCTCCATTGTATTATAACAATTATATTCATAGAGACAATCACCTCACTAGTTCATCATACATTGTCCTAGTAAATCCATATGATAGTTATATAACACCCTTCTTAATCGTTCTTCCAAATGATATAACTTATTATTGTTGCTAATTTATGTTCTAAGTCACTAAAATTTGGATCAAATTTCCATTTTTCCTTTCCTAAATCGATCAAATCGTCTATTAGTGTCTCATTGATTTTTCATCTGTAGCAACATATGCAGTTTCTGTTGTAAAAGTCGCAACATATACTGCAACTATTGCAACATAGAATTATAACAAATCTGTCTTTTAGGGCTTGTGGACCAATGATAGGCAAAGCCCATTGGTTTTAACAAAAAGTAAAATAGGCCCAACCCATTCTAGAATACGTTTTCATTTTCATTTCAAAAATAGGATTTTCAAATTTTTCATCGTTGCCGCTTCAGTTTTGGCGCCTTTTTTCACTCTCTCTCCTGGGATGTCCTATCTCCTATAGGACCTGTCGCTTCACATTAAATGTAATGATCTTATTTGATGTTCTATCAGTCACTCCCCAGTGTGTCACACGGTTCTATATTTGATTGGCCTTTGGTTAAACCAAATTTTAGTACTCCCATTTCAATAGTAAATTGATTTTCATTAGATCAATTTTTTGTTAGTTGACTTGGTATGATTTCAAATGCTACACTAAGTCAAATTTGTGATGATGAAAATGATGCTATGTTGAATGTTAAAATGTATTGCAAACATGGAGATCTACTTTCAATGCAAACTTCATGGTCAAAAGACAATCCTAATCGCAAATTTTGGTCTTGTCCACGATATCGTGTCTGTATGTTTATTTCTAAAATATTTGGAGACTTCTGATCTCTTTATTTTTTTTAATTAAAATTTATTTCTTTGTGGTTTGTATTTTAGGAGAATTCATGCAACTTCTTTAGATGGAGGGATCGTGAAGATGTTGATATACGATACAAGTTCGTTGTTCTCCAATTGGCGAACAAAATTAAGGAGTTGGACACTGTTGATGAAAGACATATCAAAAGAAGTACCGAATGGGGGATGAAGGAGAAGAAAAAGACCAAATGTTGTAGCATCTGGAAGCTAATGTTGGTGTTCTTTGTTTTTTTTTTTTTTTTTTGTATTTTTAAGCATTATCAATAAGAATTTTGTAGAGGATACAAAATTATTATGTAGTTGTGTACAACCAATACAATTATCATAGTTGTGGAATTAAATAGACGAATTTTTGCACTCCTGCTCAAACAATAAATTATTATGTAGTCGTGACGGACGAATGTTGCGATATACGCATCAGCTGTAGCAACATATGCCACACGTCCTGACGGACGAATGTTGCTACATATAATCATCTGTAGCAACATATGGCTCAAATATTGCTACATATAATCATCTGTAGTAACATATGATTCAAATGTTGCTACATGTAATCATCTGTAGCAACATATGGATCATATGTGCTACATATAATCATTTGTAGCAACATTTGAGTAATATGTTGCTATATATAATCACATGTAGCAATGTATGACTCGAATGAATTGATATACGCATCAGTTGTAGCAACATATGACTCAAATATTGCTACAGATAATCATCTGTAGCAACACATGGATCATATGTTGCTACATATAATCATCTGTAGCAACATATGGATCATATGTTGCTACATATAATCATATGTAGCAACATTTGAGTCATATGTTGCTACATATAATCACATGTAGCAACGTATGACTCGAATGTTGCGATATACGCATCAGCTGTAGCAACATATGACTCAAATATTGCTACATATAATCATCTGTAGCAATATTTGAGTCATATGTTGCTACATATAATCACATATAGCAACATATGCAACAAATGTTGCTACATAAAATCATCTGTAGCAACATATGCCAAATGTTGTGACAGAGAAATTGATGAAATAAAAAATCTTTAATTAAATTGTCTTTAACATAAAATAAAACAACATAATTGATAAATTAAACATTGTCTTTAATTACAAGCATAATGTCAAGGCTTTAAGCTCTAAGATATTATCCCATTAACCCAAATAAATTACATCCGTTCAATTAGGTTGTCACATAACAGTAAACTGGGTGGATACAATTCTGTTGGACTAATCAAATGCTCAATGAATGCAATGGAATATGACCTGCACGCCGATCCACTTGCATTTTGTACCATAGTTATATTCGACCGTTAAATTACCATGGTTGAGTGAGAAATTCTCTGGCAAATGATTCATTATCCCACTCTGCTTCAGTAATTTAGGCAGCAACTCAAAGAGAGGTTGTATGAGTGTGAAAAACTTGTCATGTTGCGTAACCACAAGGTTTCAGTCATAAACATTGATCAATCCCTCGTGCAAGAGAATCTCGAGAGTCACAAAATGGTTACCCGACGTGTTCATGACTGTCAAAATACTTTTTGCATCAATCCAATCCATGCCTCCAGGAGTTGGCCTAATGCCCCTGACATAGTCAATCATATCATCATCCCATACAAAGTCATCTAGTAACTGCCTCATGCCTTTACCACCAGCGATTGTTACCTCATCGCTCATTTGTTTATATCTATGTAGGAAGTTCATATAGAAGTTGAGATCCAGGATTCTATCTCTGGGATCATAGTAGTCTGGGTATTTCCAATGCCTCTGACGCATGAGGTTAAGGATTTCGTCAATATACTGAAATAAAAAATAATATTAAATAGTTAGGAAGAGTAGTCACTGAAAAGACATAAAAATAGTTAATAATATAAAAAGTAGGATTACCCAGTCTTCCCACCAAACTTTTAGGCTTGTCATGTTCCTGAAATCTTGACCGGTAAAAACATGCATGCCGTACTCCATTCGAATATCCTTTGCACTGGTCGCCTTAATTACTGCTTCTTTTTCAGCTACAAAGGGACGCCTATAAATATTCAACTTTTTATACTCCGTCACCACTTTCTCCATTATGACCCTTGGAATTTCTCCAAACATCTTCCTCTTCAAATTTTGCATTGCCTTGGCAAATGATTCTTTTATCCGCTTGGCCTTTGGAGTATATGCATGCCGCACATTCTTAGTTTTTTTGCCCTTCACACCCCTCTTATTTTTTAATTCATTGACAGCTTCACTCAATTTTTATAGATACATGATAGAATCTTCATCATGTTTCTTACACTTCTCACAGAGAAAGCCACAACATCGTCTACAAGAGGTAGCCCCTTCGTGTTGTCCTACACCAGCAGCAGCAGCAGCATCAACACCAGCAGCAGCAGCAGCACCAACACCAGCACCATCATCAACACCAACACCAGCACCATCATCATCAGCAGTACCATAAAAAACAACTAATTCATTAATGACTTCATTAGGAACTCTCTCTCTTTTGATGGTTGTTACTCCAGCCAACACCATTTTAACTCTATCTACAATAGGATCAAAAATGGTTTCAACCAACCCTAGAGTTATTAAATATGGAATTTGCAATTCCTCTTCTGTTGGGGTAATCCATGGATGGACAACCTAAAATTGTAAAAATGAGTCATCAGTAAGAATTATCTGTTGCTACAGATGAATTGCCTGTTGCAAAATATGTCACAAATATTGCTACAGATGAATCATCTGTAGCAACATGTATCACATGTTGCGACACATGACTCATCTGTAGCAACATGTGCCACAAATGTTGCTACAGATGAATTGTCTGTTGCTACATGTGTCACAAATGTTGCTACAGATGAATCCTCTCTAGCAACATGTGTCACATGTCGCAACATATGACTCGTCTGTAGCAACATTTGTGGTACATGTCGCAACAGATAATTCATCTATAGCAATATTTGTAGCACATGTCGCAACACATGAATGGTCTGTAGCAATATTTGTGTCACATGTAGCAACAGATGAATCATCTGTAGCAACATGTGACACAAATGTAGCAACATATGCCTGTAATATACTAATAATAACTTACTGCATCAAAAGGAGGGTTAAAAAGATCTGGAATATGCCCTTCTCTGGTGCAATTACTTGTTTGGTCAGATAAGGAATGTCTTCAAATTCCCAGGCCTGTAAAAAAGGAAAACCTGTCAATAATCAAATGTTGAATTATTACTTAATATAATATAAAATGATTAAAAACATTCAGCTTTACCATGAAAGCCCATGGAAACCCAAACAAGTTACTGGTCTTTTCTCCTAAAGTCTTCAACATGTAGTCGACAATTAGATGAAAGCTCTCATGACCCCACGGGTAGCTCTTGAAAGCTTCAATATCCTGACAGAAATTGACATACTTTAAAAGTATATTGTTGCCCGTATCCTTCGGCAAAAGAATATTATGTGTAAACCAAAGTATGAACAATGACTCCTTGTGCTTCCTTGGTGTATCCTCCCGTTCCAACAAACTTAATAAGTCACAATTTTTAAAGCTTTTGCCAACAAGGGACATCAAGTCCTGCTCCTCAGTTGGCAGTGACTGTTGCCCTGCTTCTGCTACTTCTTTGACTATTTTCTTTCTTCGTGGTTCTGTTTTAACAATGTATTCAGGGATGGGCTCAACAGGAGGATGACATTTTAGCCCTGTAACTATGGCAAACTCTCTTATGCCAAAGAAAACTGGCATGCCACAATAATTAATTAGAATCTCATCCTTCTTATTGGGATTTTCAAAAATGAACCTTCTTTTCAGAAGTTCATACACGATGGTCATTTGAAAACGTGGAAGTGGACGAATGGGTAAATCAAGAAAATGAACAAAACAGCTATTTCTGAAAAATCTTCCAATTGATTTCTCTTGAGGATATCCCTGAATTTGACGAAAGGTCTTCCCAGGACAGACCTAATGATGCTGTCACTATTAGCATCAGGCTGCAGATGCACAGGAAAAGTGTCTGCATTAATGATTTTAATCCCATCATCACCACTAGCATTGAACTCTTCATGAAGTTCTTGTTCTTCTTCATGAACTTCATTTATTTTTTCTTGTTGTGACACAACTACTACCTCTGTATTTTCCCCTTCTTCTTCCTGAACTTCATTTATTTTCCCTTGTTCCTCAACTCCTTCTTGTTTTCCATCTTCTTCCTCCACTACTTGTCTTTGTTCATATTCCTTTTGATAAAATTCTACTTCTGCTTGAGAAGAAGAAACTGCTTCAGTTGCAAGATTTTCTAAAAGTGTAGTATTTTCGTGCATCTTCCTAGAAATATTAGACCTAGCCTTTTTCTGGATCTATGTTTGGTCAAATGTATCAATATCATGTTTTCTTTTGACAGGAGCCATTATATTTGTATCTGCAACCACAAAAATAAAATATTTGAAAGCCACACACACATGAGCTACAACCACAAGTCAAAACACGGATATAAGCAGATAAAACCCTAATTAAATATTACCTGATAAGATATAAATCAATGATAAAATAGAAATTATGAGGACAACAAAACACCGCCTTTGCTGTAAAAGATGATCTGTGAAAGAAGGAAGAGAAGAAGAGAAGAGAAGGATCGGAGAAGTGTACTGTACTGTACTGGCAAAGGGAGAGGAGAATTGAAATAAATCTTGGAATACGAAACGACACATTTATAGAAGAGAGAGGAGAGAGGAGAGAGGAGAGAGGAGAGAGAGAGGAGAGGAGCGAGGGAAAATTAAAATTATTAAAGCCGTTTAATTATTTTTTTTTAATTAGGACAATTCAAACTGTGACATATGTTGCCACATATATACTATATGTTGCTACAAATATACGATCTGTTGCAACATCTAATTTTATCGTGTTTATTACTACAGAAATTACATATGTTGCGACGCATATACTATTTGTTGCTACAGATGATTCGCTCTGTTGCCACATATAATTTTGATCCTTTCCATTATAATTGACATTTGTTTAAACAAAATCGAAATAATCATAAAAAATATTTTAGTACATAACCACCTATGTATCTAATCAATGGTTGTAAACACAACATTTTCATCGATCTTATCTTTTTTTTAGTTCTAGGCGTCTCTGGGTCTTCATTGTCACTAACATAACCATTTCGAGCCTTTACAATCCCATAATTCCATAGGAGTGAGGCATATCTCAAGCAAAGGGTGTCAGCACTAATTCCACATGATGGTACTTGTAATCCATCACTCAAATACTCAACGTATGCAGCAACAAAAATTCCACAATCTCTGCATGATATATCATCAATCAGAAAATATAATAACATTATATTTCGATAGTCGTACGACAGAATAATATTGTGATACTTACAGACTACCTCTTTCTTGTTGGGCAATACCAGTAAGATGACTGACTTCGAATGGGTGAGATTTGTTCTTTCCTTGGTAACATTTAAGAACTGACCAGTTGGTTTGCTCATTTTGCTCAAAAAATCCACTCAACTCAAGGTACTTTGGCAACATTGAAGCCATATTTTGAATCTCGGAGGATAGTTTTCTATTAGACCTATTTGAGAACATGGAATCATACACTTTTATGCACCGTTCCTTCAATGCAACGAATGCCAAGACCCAATGGAATTCCCCATTACTATTTACAGGGACATAAACATCATCCGTCAAGTGCCAAGGCATTCCAGAAGGTATAGCATACGCTTTCATTATGTCAATGATTTTATCCTCATATTCACTAGAATTGTCAATGTATGTTTTTGAAAAAACAACTAGTGGTGGTATATTGATATTTAGACTGAATCTTTTGCTTCGACTTCTTACGCAAATAGTAAAATATGACATCCACATACTGCACACATGCATCAAACAAGTGTATCAATTTAATTGTATATATTCATGTACTAAACAGTACATAAAAAAGTGGGCATGAATTTACCTCATCATTCCAGCACCTATTGGGTTGAGACATTACGTAGAACCAGTCCTTATTCATTGGAAATGCAACTACTAAATCAAGTTTGTCAAATTCAAGTTTTGAGCAACTGGCTAAGTAGTGATCCTCCTTGTTTCCTCTGTAATTGTGTAATCATTATAAATCATTATTTACTAGACAACAAGAAGAAATTCTAATAATAGTTGAACGGCCTTACTTTACTTACTTTTTTGCATGATGCTTGTAAAGACCCTCGTTTATCCATAGCGAGAAGGATGACATTAGTTCAGTTGGACCCTCGCCGTCAATGTTAAAACCTTTAAATGGATATTGTCGCTTCACATCACAACTGACAACTTCGACATTCTTCCCTTTCTTTTTTGCTTTCGCTTTTTCTTTCTGCTTCACCTTCTCCTTATTCTTCTGCTTCTCCATCTCCATCTCCTTTGCCTTCTTCTTCTTCTCCTTCTCCTTCTCCTATCCTTCTCCTTCTTCTTTGCCTTCTTCTTCTTCTCCTTCTCCTTCTCCTTCTGCTTCTCCATCTCCATCTCCTTTGCCTTCTTCTTCTTCTCCTTTGCCTTCTCCTGTTTTTCCTTCTTCTCCTTCTCCTTCTCTTAATTTGCCTTCTTCTACCTCTCGTTCTCCTCCTTTGCCTTCTTCTCCTTCTCCTCCTTTGCATTCTTCTCCTTTTCCTTCTCCTCCTTCTCCTTTTCCTCCTTTGCCTTCTTCTCCTTTTTTTTTCTTCTCAATAATCATAGAAAGTGTTTGAGAAATAGATTTTTCAACCTCCTACATTTCAAAGGCTGTGAATTCTTCTTGGATCTTTGCACATCAATAGTATGAGACATTTCATTAAAAATATCAGTGAGTCTTTTAACACGACTAATAAAATAATCATGTTGCTGCTCACATTCTTCGCATAGACAAAAAGTGCATTTCATGTTAGAAGATTGAGTTGTTGCCATGGATGAAGCTTCTTGTATCATTTCATCTACAAGGTAAATAAAAAAATATTGAGATTTTACAATTCAATATGTTTCCATATATGTACCTGCTGTTGCGCAACATATACATCTTATGTAGCAACAGATGCATCTTATGTTGACACATCTGTACAGATTATTGCAACATTTGAATCTTATGTGGCAACAGATGACCAACATATCAATTTTACAATTCATTATAAAATAATAATAGCAGTATGTTGCAACCGATGGATAGTCTGTTGTGATAAATTAACATTATGTTGCCACATATGTACCTGCTGTTGTGCAACATATACCTCTTATGTAGAAACAGATGCATCATATGTTGACACGTCTGTACAGATTATTGCAACATTTGAATCTTATGTGGCAACAGATGACCAACATATCACTAAAATGTGGCAACATACGCTAAATATATTTTGGACGCCTGAACAGTGTAAACAACACTATATTTCTAAAATCATATCAACAAAATGGCCAAAAAATGAACAACAACAGCAACAAAAAACGACTTTTCACTGAATGATAACAATACATATACATTTCCTCAAAATAAGGATTTTTTGAGTTGGCTGATTTTCTTTAAAAAATGATAAATAATACACACCATTAAGTCGATTATTCATTTTTTACACCTACAGAACAATTTATTGTTCATTAATCCAAGAAAAACACTTCGAAAATCGTAAAGTATTTCAAAAAAATAACTTACCCATTTCTAGTCGAACACGATTACAGTTCAGAAAGATGAGAGAGTAATGGAGGACTGGAGATGAAGAGTAACGAACTACAGAGGAAGAGTAACGACGGATTTTCGAATTTCTAAGGAAAAAGATGAACAATCACCCAAGGGAGGAAGAAAAGAAGAGAGAGAAGAGAGGAGGGAAGATGAAAAGATTTATCTTTTTAAATGATTTGGTTTGAATTATAAAAGTGTGCTTTTTTGTATTTTATAAAAGATTAAAAAGTTTTGAAAATGTTAATTTGGTCCCATAATTAGTTAATTACATTTTAAAGAGGATTTGACCGGTCCTTGGTCAATCTGTCACCAAAAACAATAATGAGACTTATTTGACACCTTTCGCTTAATTTTCTCGAGCTTGACACTCTTCTCCGATAACAATTTTGTCAAGCGTGAATTCAATTCTCTTCTCCAATAACAACTTCGTGAGGCATGACTTCGATTCAATGTTCCGTACTTACGAAAATTAGTGTTCTTATTATTGATTGATTTTTTGTTTTGTGTTTAGAAGAGGAGAATAAGAAGGAATTGATTACTTTGGGGTTGTTGGCTAAGAACACGATTTTAGACAGACATGAAGCTAAGAACACAATTTGAGATAGAACTGAAGAGCTCAACAGCTGAAGAGATTCTCGCTGAAGGACACAATTTACATCATAGTTCTCGCTTAAATAATATTTTGTTGGAATAGGGTTTATCAGGTAACAAATTCCATCTTTGAAAGTATAAATTTTAACTTTAGGGTTTTGATATGCTTGTGTTTTATACAATTTTTGGGAGTGTATCTCGTATCAGTTGATTTTGATGATCAAGATCTCGAAAAATCATTGCTTGATTGATACCTTTGGACCCGACTCAATCTGTTTTCATCGCGTCCTTGTTGTTGTTGTTGTACTTATTAGTTTTATTTTTTCTACCATTTGGAAATGGAGGTATATTCTTGATGTTCGTAGTGGAATTAGGATGACATTCAGTACTTCTCGGAGAACTCTGAGGACTCTGATATTTTTCAGTTGGCTTTGAAGTACTTGAAGATGTGCTTGTAGTAGTTGTAGTATTAATAGTAGTACTGCTACTTCCTGGCTCTAGTATCTAAAGATTGTTGAAAGTGTACTCTTTATTGGCTCCTGCAACATACAATTCTCGGCTTTCAAGTACCTGATCTTAGTGTTTGATAGGAGCAAAAACAGAGAAATGTACATCATTAGAGCCAACGTCGCCTGGTTTATTATCCTCTTCGTCTATTACATTCTTTCTGCATTCCTTTTGTGATTTAGAGCATTGTGAGTCTTGTGCCTGCTTGAAAGGGAAACATAATAATGTGAACATGGATGTTGAATCACTTCAGTGTAACATGACATGAAACTTTATTGGCAAAGTCATTATTATTGTTTTGTTTGTGTAGTGTGTTTTTCTGCAATTTTGTATTTTTCTTCTTGTTGTCCAAAACAAGGCAGTCTTTGGGGTATCCGATTTGAGTTTGAAAAACATTATCAGTAAGAGCAATGAAGAACTTAGAAAAATAGATTAAACTAAGCTCAAGCCTGACATATTCTTCTATAATGGACTTGGGACCTAATTCCAATGCAAAAGCTAACTTTTGAGGTGCGAATTGTTCAAGATCATATGAAGAGGATCTAACAATGCTAAAAATGATTTCAGACATTTAATAAAATAATATTGGACGTCTAGACGAGTTCAATTACCTTTTCTTATCAAGCTTTAGTGTTGTCACAGGATCCTCTTTATAGACTACAGACAACTCCGAGAGTTAACATGCCAACAGGCTTGTACTAAAGAACTGTATTGAAACATTTTTGAAATCAACAGACAAATTTCTCTGCTTGTCTTAATTTATTCTTATTTTTTGGGATTCTATGATAGCATTTTATGTTAGACGTCACGTTCTTCATTCGTGCACCTCATGTGTGATGAGTAGATCAAGACATCAAGGTTTTAGATTTCATCTTGTGTCTGTAGTTCTTTCGTTTTAAATCCTATACGTGTGAGGATAGATTCTGTCTTCTTCTGTTCCCATTTCTCTTTTGTGTTTACTATGTCTTTTAAGTTCTTCTTAACAGTTGGTTTTCATAGGTTTGTTAATTTTTAAAAATAAATGCAGAATGATGTATCGAGTTCTTTCACTGTTGTGGTTGCTTCATTAACTCGGTTTTCGAATCCCCTTGTATCGTGTTATATATATGTTAGATTTTGTTTTTTTTTCTTTCAATTTGATCATGAGTTGAGAAAACAGGTGAGAGTCAATTTGTTGCAGCTTCTTATTGTTTAAATACCTTCGAGATAACAGGTCCTTTTGTGAGATAATGGGTATGTTCATTTTCTTTATGAACAAGTGCAGTAATCTTGATCTTATTTGAGACTCATTGTATCCATCATTCTAGTTCTTTTGGTTTTAGTTCCTTTTTCCCTGATAAGAACTCACGCTGATAAACATGAAAAATTCACATTCTTAGTTTGTTTCCATATTGCTTCATCTACAACACCAACCTAATAATAGATTTGAGTGCCCATTACTTAAAGAACAAAGGTAGGTGGAATATTTTGCCTTAACAATGCTTAATTCCCGTGACTATTAACCAAGAAATGAGAAACATGAGTGTTGTTTAAGCTGTTGATCTCACTGAAATGCTGAGCTAGAGAACCCTCCTCTGTCTAATGATCCTACAAAAATGAAGAACTTGTTGTTACACATTTAGTTTTAGGGTTGTTATATTCTAGTGTTGTTGATACCATTTTTTTGACATGAAGTTTTAGATACAATTCTAGTATAATCATAAAGCCTGTAACTAGCCTCTTTCATATAGTGCATGCAACCCAGTCTAATGTTATATTCATATGTGATTGTTTTGGTTATTTTATACACTAAGTGAGCGTTCGAACACTGTTCGCTATATTTTATTTTGAATGCTTTGTGTAGAGCTTCTTAGTTTTTACACTCTCTTGGTTTGTACTATCACTGCCTGCTGCTTATCAAGATTTGTTTGTAAGACCCCAAAAATGACTTAGGTTAACTAGAGCCTAACATGTTGGTAATGATGGTCTAAGGTCCTAATCTGGTATATAACATGGTATAGAGGCAGTAGCTAAAGTATTAGGTGCACTGGAAGTCAAACATCAAGGGATGACTAAGACGTTCGATGACTAAGTCACCTAAATGCCTCGTATGTGGTTCTATGTGTTTATGTGTGATTCATGAGGTTTTAAGGTCCTTAAATGAGTTATTATAGTATGTATAGGTAGTGTGTCAAGTTTCGTGATGTTTGGAGGTCAAATGTCCAAAAACATTCATGAAGTTCGAAAGATATGCCTTGAAATGATCTTGTGTGTCTAGGCATGTTTTGTCGAGTTTTACGTGTTCGTTTTGGATAAAATTTATGTGAGAGGTGTTAAATTCATAGACAATCGTATTTGGGTTGGAAACGTCTGGGAAATTATCCCCAAGGACCATCCAAGGGTCCTTGAGGAAGGACCCAATTGGTGGCCAAATCTGCCAAAAGGTAGTCCACCTACGGAGGGTAATAGACGGACCGTGGCCTGGTCGACGCCCCGTAGGTGGTGGTAGTCGTTGGAGCCTTAGACTAGGAGGCCAAGCATCCATTTTTTAGGCTCTGACCCAATCGACGGTTGACAGCACGGTCCATATGTGGGCTTACACCCCGTCGATGGGTTCGTCGTTTGTGAGCCTGTGCCTACGTGCAGCTCACTGTTAAGTGAGAGGTGAAATGGGAATTTCACCCCACTTCCAAATAAGAGTATTGGCGGTTTATTAAGGGTATATTGGATATTTTAAACAAGTATATAAGTGTTTAACACTTAGAATATTTCATTCTTCGAAATCAAAAACCCCAAATCCCTTAAGAAATTCCAAAGACTCCATTGAAGTCCAAATCAAGGAATAACTTGGAGGTGATATTTTGAGTGGAAATTCTTCATCAAAGTGAAGAATTATCATCATTGAGGTATGGCTTTTTATTCTTGAAACTCGTTTCATCAAGGAGCCCAACTTTCAAAGATGTTTTCAAAATTTTCAAATAGGAAATGTCGAATTTCATGATTCTTCCATGGGTTCTTGCATTAATGGTTTTCAAACGTCTATTACAGATTAGATTGATGTTCTATGAATTATTTTAACCTAAATTACCTATGAACCCATGAAATTGATGAACCTAAGATATTGACTAAATTATGGGTTACTTGATATTGGCTTAATGTTGATGAATTCATGTGTAGTTTCTTATGGGCTTTCTATTGATGTAAGAATTGTATTCAATTGTTATCAAATTGGTATTGGTTGTTGAATCTATGTTGAATTGGTTTTGATTTCATTGATTTCTATAATTGTGTATTGGATTGGTGTTCATGGCCATGGGTAAGGGCCTTATGATGTTGAATTGGGTGATTTGGTACTGGATTGAAGTGTTCATGATGAAGTGGTGGTATGCTGCCCTATTTATTCTTATTAAATGTTAATTTTACTTCAATTATGTTATGATTGGTTTGGTCCACCTTTGGTGGCGGTGTTATGTGAATTGATGTGGCCTTGTCGGCGTTACTTTCTAGTAAATTGATGATCATGGTCTTGTCGGCACTACTTGAACTTATATGACTATATGTGTCGTTGATTTGATGATGTGTGATCATATCTATGTATATGTGGAAGTATGTGCTAGACTATTGATACTAACTAGGTAATCATGTTATGCTTTGACTATGTGTTAATTGTGTAGTCATAGAGTTGATACATGGTTGTTCCTAATTTGGCTAAATGAGTCTAAAATGGTTAAGTTGATGATTTTAAGGTAATGAATAGGTTGACTTAATAAGGTTAAGGGTAATTCCTAAGAGTTTGAAGAAAGATAGGTTATATGTGTTAAATGGAAGTATGTTGTGTCTTGTTTAGGTAGACTTGTGTCCCTTACTTGATGCTTATGTGAATATGAGATGTCTTGACTTAGGAACCTAAAGGGTCTTAGTCTTGAATAAATGAATATAGGTGAGACCTTTCATGATCATACGAAGGTCATTTATGTGGAACCTTGAACCAAGTGTTAAGGTTATAAATCGTGAAGTAGTTAGCCGTAATGGTATCCTTCATGTAATGACTGATGGTCTTAAGGTTGATAGGCTGGAACGGCATCATATCATACCTTAGGAAAGTCGCGATGAGCTTCTTGTCGCCATAGTGAGATATGCCCTAGTGGACCTTGCTTTGGTAGGGTGAATGTAATTGGGTCATGAACTAGATATGGGACCCATTTATATGAACCTTAATGTGAATAGATGTATGAGAACTAAGGCTAGCACCGAGTGAGTATGATCAAGGGGGAAGTAGTTCTAGTTAAGAAAGAGACTAGAATGCTTAGTATGCCCTTCATATTCCTTAACCATGTGCCTACATGAGATCTTTATGTTCTACCATTGGCAAGTAGAACACCTCATCGAAGTGGGATACAACTTCGGATTCCATGCTTTGCTACCATTGTCTATGTCGGTTATTGCCTATTCTCATCATATGGGATACCTATTAGAATTAGAGAAGTTCTATGAGGTTTAGGTGGTGGTATGGGACGCTATCTAGACATTGCACAATAGACTTTTAAGATGTTAGTAAGAGTCCCTAGGTCTTGTCTAAGACCATTATTTGAATGTCCTTTATGTTATGTATGTCTTCTAAATTAACTAATGAACTAATGACTTACGTTATGAAGTATGTAAGTGAATAAGTACCTAATCTAGAGTGCCTTAGGGCATCTTTAGTTAAATTGTGAAGAGGGCATAAAGGATGATCTCTTCATGGCTTATCTATGAAAGTCTTGAGAATGACTCTAGTTAGGGAAAATGTTTGGTGTTGTGGACATGATCTAAGCCTTAGGTAGTCTTAAGGACTATTTAGGTAATCTTGAAAAGTTCAATAATGGACGTTATCTTCTTGATTTACTTAAGTAGGTCTTTTGATAGCCTGGAAGGAGAATGTCATATTATCTATGTGTTGGTGTGCTTTGTGAGAATGATTCTATCCTAGGGAGTCTATAGGATCTCTTGAGTGTGTGTGTAAGGGATTGTATGTGCGGTTGCATCACAACTCACTCAAGGGAGACTTAGAGTCACCTTTGGTAGAAGAATCTTACCTTGATGTTTAAGATGCTTTGTAAGTGTGTATGTGACTCATTATAAGTAATGTTAAGGGTCGTTTAGGAACATCTAGAGAGGGTGTATGGGCGGTCTCTCATTGTGTGACTTAAGTGAATCTTAGGATGACTTTTAGTGGGATAGCAACATGCTAGAGGTTTGTTGAAGAGAAGGTTAGCAATTCACTAAAACAATGAAGTAATTCACTGTAAAAGTGAATTGAGCTTACAGGAAAGTGTTTCTTAAAAATGTGATTTTTTATTAAATGTTTCCTTATGTGTTTTTAAATTGATAAATGTTGTTATTATGATTAAAATATGATTTATAAAATGAAAAGATGCAAAGTTTCAATAAAGTCCGTTTTCATGATTTTATGCATAATGCCATACTTAGTACATGTGGTTGTACTAATTCCATGCTTTATTTTCTATCTATAGTTCTTGGTAGGTGAAGAGCTTTGGGAAGAAGACTTGGACAAGGATATCGTTCAAGAAGAGTTGAAGTATGTCCTCATTTGACTCGAGGGCATATATGTCATTTTATGTTTCTTTAATGAAGTTTTGTAATAGACTATATAGTAGTATGTATTAAATTCGTATGGGCCGTGTACCAAGTATTATCGTGTCTTAAGATGATGAATCAAGACTTAGTGTTTTTCCTACTTCTACTTATATGAAAGAGTTTAAGACTTCTATATTGTTTTTATGAAATGTTTTAATTCTGCACTAGTTTTCATTATGTATATGCGATGAACGATGAGAGGCTTGTATGAGATCTCCAAGAGGTCGAATACGCCGTGCCACAATCCGAGATTGTGCCCTAACTTCTAGGGTGTGGTCTCGGGTTGTGACATTGTTGCTCATATAACTCCTCCATAACGATTCTTTTGTTTTCATGTTCCATTATAGCTGTGTAAATAAACTCTATGAAGCTTTGAACTTTCTGGTGTCATCGACTATCTATTAATATTGCCCATTGTATTTCAGGTTTGTAGCCTTGTTGAACAAACTATATGGAACAACTGTCTAAGATCAATGACAATATGAAAGGTGTACTAATAGACTGCATCATTGAGGTAACTATAATATTTTGAACTAATCAGAATTAATTAAGGTATACATTCCATTATTAAGTTAATTAACTTGCTTATAATTATATTCTAATAAACCAACAGGTACATGACAAGTTTAAGCTCAAGGAAGAGACATTATTCCTTGTTGTTAATTTTTTAGAAAGATTTCTCGAGAAACAAGTTGTTGCCAAAAACAATCTGCAGCTTGTTGGTCAGGTTGCCTTTCTAATAGCAAACAAATACGAGGAAATTTTGCCTCCTCTTGTGCATGAATTGTGATTATTTCGTATGAAATATACACAAGAAACGACATTTTTGAAATGGTAATATACTCATGGAAATTATCTCAGTTATTTTGATATTTAATCTATTTTTGATTAATTTGACTATAGGAGAAATTGATGCTCAACACATTGCAGTACACTTTGTCTTTCCAACTCCATCTCTTTATATGAGAAAATTTCTCATGGCTGCTCAAGCTGATAAGAAGCTAAGGGCACTAAAAAAAGTTTTCGTATTTTATTTTATTCATATATAATATGCATCTGTACAAGACTGGTGGCCTGATGCATTACAAACAACTGAATTACCTTATAAGTTACCAACTAATGTTAAACTAATCTATAAACTAATTAAGTTATACTCTTGACTGTAATTACCAAGTAGAGGGGAGTTGTATTTCTTCTTAATCGAGCTTTGTCTCGTAGAATATGAAATGTTGAAGCATTGGAACTGGGAAAAAGAGGGTCAACTGCAGTTACTACAATGCTCATAAATAGTCAAACACTTATAATAATAGCAAATATGGGAGATTCTCGAACTGTTTTATCCAAGAAACGTGTTGCGGAGCAACTATCAGTTGCTCATGAGTCGTATATTTAAAGGGAGATAATTAACATAAAATGTGGAATTGTTTCAAACATTGCAGGTAGCTTATGTCTCAATGATTCAAGTTTTAGTTTAAGTCGTCTCGATGATTTCACTCTCTCATGATGATAGTGATCCATTACATTTGACTATTTCAATCGGTTCTCTACTCTTCATGCTCAAATCTTAAAGTTCTTGAGGTCTGAAATGTTAATCACTTATCTCAATTGTTGGTCTTGAAGATTTAGAATTCTCTGTTTGTTGCATTATGTTGTGCACAAGACTATACAAAGCCTACGTAATAAGTAGGGGCATCAGTGCAGAACTACTTTTTCATGCCATTATATTCGAATCTTGTATTAAGAATTTACGTAATAAGCTTTTACTAATCAAAGTGTTCCGTATTCTTGTTATTTCAGCAGGTGCATGAGTCAAGAATTTAGTATAGCTTAGATTACTTCTACACTGCTACGATATTGTCCTTCGAAATATCATCTTGTAAATTTATCTTAAATATAGTGCTACGATGTTGCTTGCTACTGACTTCTTATTATTTTTAATTATGTCTATCTTAGAAATGAAACCATTGTCCGTAAATTATTAATTTGACACGGGGAAATTGATGTGGTATGACTAATTAGCTCACTGTTTGATGTATGACAATGTAGATTTATAGGATTCTTTGATGTTAGTTTGTACTTATTTTGTTTTGTTAGCTTAGACAACTAGTGCGGTGGTTCTTATTTAGGTATTCTTTGTAAAATGTACTAACTAGTTATGTTGAAAGTATTTTCTCAGTCATGGAATGCTTGAACTGTACAACATGCCTTCTTGGTGAAACTATGATGGTTGTTGCATCTGATGGTCAGAACATACAAGGTGTGTGCCTTCTACTGTTATAGATCTTTTTTCTGCCTTTTCACATACCTTGTACTCCCTGTTTCTCATGTATCAGTTCCAACATATCATGTATTACATAAAAGATAAAGAACAAAGTCAAGGGTGCACAAACTTTTTGAGATACATGAAATTTTCTGCCCTAGTTGAATTAGTATGAATGTTAATACCTTACATTTTGAGTTTCTAGCTATTCATTTCACATGTAGCTTAATTGGTCTGCACTAGTATAAATTATATGTGATAGAGACTTGTTGCTAAAATCTTGGGATGATCTCGTTTGTGGAATTGAGACTTGGTTTAACACTTTTGGGAATTTGAAGCAGATGACTGGCCTGAGATGTGTAAGAATCACGACAAATGTGGACTGGTGCACGTAGAATCTTTTTTGAGCTCATACACGGTCTTGCCCGTAAAAGGGTCGCGTATCTTTGTGACATTTCAACAATCAGTTTGTCCCTCACTTGTAGGTTAATAACTTTATATTTAGTATGCCAAACTATATTGCTTTTTTTTTTGATGATTCTGTATGCATTGTGATGAAGTATATGTACCTCTTAGCTAATATTTAAGTCTGATGTACTATCAGAACAGTCAATGAACTAATTTCCTTGAGAACATTGTGTAAATGGCTAAGCAAGATCTACGGATAAAGAAATGTTCGGTAGACTATTTTGCATTGTGTCTTGGATTCTATGCTTGTCTTGGTGTCTTCAGTAGAGTTTCTTCTTGTTGTGTGAGTTGAGTTTCCTCTTTTTCCATGCTTTGTTTGGTTCGACTGCTATCCTGATTTATAGGATCCCTCTTTGGAATAGAGTGTATTTATCTTGTGTGATAGCTTCCTCTTTCTTTATCTTAGTGTGTGTGGGCCTGAAAAACTAAAGTGAAAAACAATCTAAATTATGGGATATGTACTTTACAGTAGTAAAATATTTATTTTGTTTAATAAAAGAATGGTATGAGGCTATTTAAGATGACTTGTTTCTAAATGTGTGTAATCAGGTTCGTGCATCGATTTATGGTCACCAATAGTGGCAAGAATTTTATCCGAATTGATACAATTTCAGTTACTGTGTGCCCCTGGTTCTTTGCAGTGAAAAAGAACCTTAATAGCTATAGCATTAACCAGTAATCAGTATGATTTTGAGGTGCCATTTGCTTTTGTTATCTGTGCTTCCCTATACTGTCTGTTCCTCTATCTTCACTGGAATATTTTTTTTGTAGATTAAGTGGCC
This sequence comes from Solanum sitiens, assembly GCA_016801875.1. NCBI lineage: Eukaryota > Viridiplantae > Streptophyta > Magnoliopsida > Solanales > Solanaceae > Solanum > Solanum sitiens. Next base: position 2,366,672 of record JABWTJ010000043.1, on the reverse strand, counting down.
TCCCTTTCTTCTAAACCCTTCTGCGCCTAAAGAAGGTATTAACAAGAAAGATCACGACAAATAAGATTGGACCTCGCTTTGAACAAATGATATCCAGAATGTGAAAGGTTCATATTTTCTTCTTTTCTCTTGTTTCCCAAACAATGTGTCTAGAAAAGTTGCCTCCAGTGTGAATCACCTTATTTCAACCTTTTCAAAATCATGCAGGTTTTTAAGTGCCTTGGGATGGAATACAACATGTCAGGACTTACGTAAGTCTCTAACGGTTTGACAAACATAAGAAAGATGTAAAGTTTAAAAGACTTTATGTTATAGTTTGTTTTTCGGTATACAGGGGAAGTAGTCTGGACAACCACATGTTACTATATTTTTCAGACAAAATGGGCTTGACAATCAAAATAATCTTGTTGAGGAGATGTTTCTTTGCTATTTCACATAGGAAAGATATATAGGTGACATGTTAGTGCATTTTTCCTGACAGACACACTAACAACATTCAATTTTCTTTTCCTTTTTCCTTTATATTGGATCTTTCTCCTGACTTTTGAAATGCTTCATGAACAGAGATTTTAAAGCGTCTACCGTGTATAAATATTTATTATTAAAGTGATGCATCACTTTTCAATAGCAATATTTTCTTTCTTGTAGTGTTTCATGCCCATATGTAGATATTGTACAAAATAAATACGACGAAATATTATAGAAGATGTCATATTGTTTAAAGTGACATCATTTGACTCTCAACTTGTAGGGAATTTCTTATTGAAGCTACGAGAAAGGTCGATATAGAAGAAGCAGCTGACTTCCTTGAATATCCCAACAATGGGTTAAACGAGGTATTTTATTTCAGCTTTTATCTACCAGTTGGCCTGACCCTCGGTTAGTACAAGATGAACTCCATGGCATTCTAGGAAGTGGCCGACCCGGCCATATAAAGTTGTCAACTTTAACCCTGAAGCACATTTATAAAATTGGAAAAATGAAGCATTCATTCTTCTTTTAGAAAATGCATAGTGGTGTTAATAACATATGGATATGTCTTGTTTTTATTGGACATCCATTTCTCTCACCTCTCTGACAAAATTTTGTGGTGTAGGTCATAGTTTACGAGCAAGATTGGAATCCTCAGGTAGAAAAGCACGCCTTGCAGCATGGTCACCATTTCTGGAGTTGTTCATTTTGTTTACTGGGACTGCACCCATCCTTCTAAAGTGTCTCCATCAGAGTCAACCATCATAATGAGGTGTATATGAAACACTTATCTTTTCAGGCCAAGCTTGTGAGGCTTATCATAACTTTTATAGAAATATTTTTACTATTATTTTAATTGCACTTGCCTGTTAAGTTTTCCATTATTGGGTTGGATGTGTTTGTGAGTATTCTATTATTAATTTTGATATAAGTTTGTAGCTCAACTAGTTTATTACCTACTGCTGCATATGTGGATGAGTCAATCGCTCTAATCAATTTAAAAACATGGACTGTTTGGTTATCTCGACTTGTCAATTAGGAGCCTTTGTAAGAATATAAATGTTATGGGAGTAGATATGCTCACTGCATTGATAGAAAATCTTGGAGGGTTCACTCCAGGTTAAGTGAAGGATTTTAGGGAAAATGCTTTTTACAGGTTGTAAGGTCATTCTTACTGATTTAATTTATTGTAAGATCTGTTAATGTTGTCTGCAATCTCAAGGTAGACTGAGTGGAGTTGTTATTCATTTTTTCCAAATTTTATCATTCATATTGTGTCTGCTTTGTATATACATTTTGTTTGCCTACTGTTTCTCCCAAATTTGTTTTATCATTCATATTTGCCTACTGTGACAGTCTTTGAATACATGCCCTATTGTTTTATCCCAGATTTTATAGTTTTTGTACATGTTTGGGGATCATTTAACTGTGAAGGGGTTGGGAATTGAACAATATAGTGAGCATATGAAATAAATGATTCTCTAACTTATAATTTAGTTTTGAATGTGCAGGAAAATGTTGTTGATTGAATTTGATGAATAGAGGACTAAAGTAAACTCGTTCTATAGTAGTGAACTATAAAGAGTTTTTATGCTATTATCATAAATTTTGTTTGAATACATTTGATTTTGTGGAATGTATTGCTAGTGGAGATCTTTACGTAATTTCTTTCTATATGTATGAGACATGTTCACGAAGTTTATTTAATTTAAAATATATAATTTCAAATTATTTATAAGCTAATAATATTGTGCTTTATATATATATATATATATATATATAGATTATATGCAACCTAAATATTATCATTAGTGTGGCTAAATTATGGCTACAAAAGTTCTAAGAAAAGTTACACTTTATAAGTGTTGCTGTAGGTGAGATATAAAAGGCTACAATTTTAAAGTGTAACAAATATCAACGCAAAGGTCACACTTTAAAGTGTAGTATAATCAGATACAAGTGTTGCAAATGAAATGAGAAAAAGCGTGGCCTTTATACCTTTTGGCCACGCTTTTAAAGTGTTGGTGCTTTGGCAACTCTTCAAAAGTGTTGTCGAATGTCAAAGGTTACGCTTCTTTAGGCCACCCCCTAAAAAGTGTTGTTGAAAGTCAAAAAGTGTGGCCTTTGATATTACTAGTTTAGGCTACACTTTACCGGGGTGGCCGTAGGCCTAAAATGGTGTAGTATATTGAACACTTTTAGGCACATAATCTTGGGGTAGCATGCTTCCATAGGCATTCACTAAGCATTTCAAGCTCAAATCATAATATTAAGCTACAATCATGTAAAACCATATAGTGACATATCATTCCAAAAGAAGCTCGTTTTAACCATAATAACTTCTAACATGCTTTAATCATATCATGACATACATTTCTCAATATAACATGCTATTTCACATAAATCTCATATATAGCCATTAATGGTATCACATCATGCCAAAATTCACCTTCACACATACTCATCAAACCATATGACCAAGTTAAGCATTAACTCACCTTTTCTCCCTCAAGCATATAAGATACCATCTCATCCAAGCAATCACATCTAAAAGACCACTGGACAAGAAAACATAAGAGAGAGATCTTATAGAGTTAAGTTCTATGGCACGATATGAGAATGATGAAGAAGAGAAACTCTATCGTCTTATAGCCTCTCATATCATTTGATGATGTCGCGACTCACCACAAATGAACACGAAACTATACTAGACGTGGCAATATGAGACTTTTTGGACCCGAAACTACTTTTAAAACATCATGATCGGATACCACGTTTGTCACATCTGGGGAGCACCCCCTAGAAGTAATATGGCGTACTTGACCTCTCGGAGGTCTTATACAAGCCCATAGTTATCATTCATCGCATTGACATAGTAAATTTAGCGGAAAATTTAAAGCATTTCATAGAACATCATATGCAAGAAACTTTACTTCATATATATATAAAATATCATATTACATACTTAGACCTTAAGTCTCTTTGCCATCTTAGACTCAATGAACATTAGAATACATTAGGGACACAACCATTTAACACATAAAACATAAGTATATAATTCATAACACTTTTACTTCTGCTAGAAACATAAGTACATTAGTATGCTTCTGTAAGGACACAAGGAAGCATACATACACTTACAGAAGCCAACTCATATCACCATAGAAGTATAGCCCATGACAAAACTCATTCAAGTCAAGAATATAGGACATTACAGTGAACTACATCCATTTACACATATTTTTACTTCTTTTCACATTCATCATTATAAGACCTTATTCATGACCCCAATCTTAGTCTACTAGTGCAATGTACATGTAAAGCTCCATAACCCCACACATACATAGTAAAGACTTCATGAGACCACAAACCTTAACAAACAACTTCATACATGTAAATATAAGACCTTCATCATATAGTCATTTAGACCAACATAGTGCATTAAGGATAATATCACATCACATAGATTCATACAATGCACATCTTCATAACAAGTAGACAACTTCTACAATATCATGCATAGAGACATATCCATAATCATACACATTAGGTCACCTTCGTAGGACTTCCTAAAGAGCTACTTGTGCAATGCCTAGATGGGTTCATTACTTCCACCTATCCTAGGTAATCTCCCTTAAGTCATCCTAGTTAGGATCCTAGTTCTTTACTTCCATTGTCCATTTTAATTTAGGGAAACTATAGCCTTAACCGACACTAAGACCATGGGAGCTAAACATGGAGTTTGGTGTCATCCCCTCACACCAAAAGAGGGCATCTTACTTTCCAAGGTAAGACATGAATCATGCTAGCATTTTAGGTGATATCACTTGCTAGATCCTATGTGGCAATCATAGTTTATGGAACTTGGGGGCTATCATGGAAACATCTCTCTACGCCTATTTGGGTCATGAGGTTATCCACCTCGTGAGGACCTTTAGTGGACCCTTTAGCCTTCCCTACTTAGGAAGGTGCCACACCCTCATCTACAAGTTCACTCGGTGCTAAGCTAAGTTCCCTTTTATGAAAAAGACTTTATTAACATTTCTTTTATAAAACATAGGCTTAGGAGAGTCATCCCCTCATATGCTTAGCTCATAGGTCATAGATGAGAGTTCATCAACCTAAATCATGTGAGAAATCCTTTCACATTGACATATTATATGTATTCGCACTATCTAGTTAAGGATACACTTGAGCACACCTTTCAAGGATCCTTTATTGACTAGACCATCATTCATGTGTGTGTGTACTTATATGTGAGCAAACCTTTCACATAACACATAAATGTCACACATGTTCATATATCAAGGCATGAGTCTATAGGTATAACTATATGAGCAATCTTTCATATAAACCCACTAAGAAACTATGCACATTCATACCTCATCATATCATATAAGTCATATTCATAACATACACATACATTCATTTTCATATACATAGAAACCAAACCTAAGAACTATGTTATCAAGGTACACATGTGAAATGCATAGACAAGGTACCATACCCTTGCCGATACTAGTCCACCTATCAAGTCATCCTATTTAAGGAATACATAACATACTTCACATACTTATACATTACATGCATAGTAGTAGACACTAGTGAATATCGGAACTACCTTTCATTTAGACATCATGAACATTTACTACTTTTAAGCATGCATGAAGTGTGTGTTTATGTGTACATTGGTCACATGATTTCATAATGGCTATCAACAACACATTGAAGCAGCCACCCTCTTAGAACATATTACACTTTCAAGCATAGACCACACAACACCATTTAGCATAGGAGGCAAGCTAACTTCACATTATATTTTTGGACTCCTAACATTAGCTATTTACACATTCACATTGGGGTACATAGGTACGGCTCATCAATCCTTAACATTTCATTAATGGCAGCACCTACACATGATATTATCTTAACCATTTACATGCTCATAACAATAGTAACATAACCTAGATTCACAACTATAATAGAAGACTAGGCACAAGTTACACATAAAGTGATCATCATAACCACTTATTCATATATTCATCAATTTGGCTACAAGGCCATGGTCAACACATATAGAATGACAATAAAGTAAACACCGCCACTATAAGTGGACCATACCACACAATGCCATACAAGGCTTCATCAACTACAATACTATAAGAAAAATAGAGAGGAAGAGCCATTCTTACCATTTCATTATCCTTTGATCACCATTGATCAATAAACCCTTTACATCATTAATACATGATAGGGCAATAGCTAAACATGCATTTTATGATGAAGAAACTATGTACAAGTTGCTACAAAATCAATCTACCATCCAAGACATTATATCACATATATGGTAGAAAGTAGAGAGTTATAGATCATCAAGTAACTCCCCTAGTTTAGTTCATCAATCATCTTGTATCATTAATATTCATTTAAGGCAGTAGCTAAAGAAATCATAGCCTATATGAGATCCTACTACAATTGCCAATAAGTTTGAGATCACTGTAAACATGTTTCATATTAGGAATTCACGGAAGATGAATTTACTTAGGTTAAACCTATTCAATCTATCATGCATTGATCCATATAACATAATTCATAATCAATACACATTCTAGACTGTAGACCTAAGAATATTAACATACTCGAAATCCACTTTTATACAATTAAGAACCAATGTTACAGTGATCATAAGTTACTACTTAATAGTTCAGAAGCACCTAGATCAATTAAACCAAGTCTTCTTGACTTTGATCATATCATATTTATATTCACAATTCAACCAATTTATTAACCTAAGGCAGTAGCTACATGAACCACAACATAATCGATTTCCAAATTTATAGCTTAAAAGGTCGACATTACAGTGAACACATTAATAGCTAGGCAAGGCATGCTCAAATCTTCATACATGGATCCACATGGATCCTTTATCATTAAATCATAATCAATTCACGTAAATAATAGTAAATATAAGCAATTCAACGTAAGAGAATCACAAATCTACCATTAACAAGCCATGACCACAATGCCCATGCAATGGCTAAATCGAATTAGGAAGGGACATGGGTTCATAATGCAATTGGATTCAAATTCACGTTAAATCCAATACATTAACATCAATTAATCATGATTTAACTATTTAAAATGTTTTTAGAAAGAACCCATCGCTAGATTAAAGGATTGAAAGTTTCATCATGAAATATCTTTGAAAACTTTGAAAGATGAAGGATCACCATACCTTTATCTATTTGAAAACCCCTAAAATTTTGTGAAGAACCCAGGATAATCCAATCTACAAGTTGTTCTTGAGCTTCAACAACAATGGAGGTTTCTAGGGAGAGTTGGTTTTGGAGGGAAGGTTTATTTCGTGTAGAGGGGTTTGGGAATGGGCTGTTCACGTGTTGGATCCCTTGAATACAACCAAAAATAGGTAAATAAATCAATTAGAGTCAGTTTAGGACGTGGGGTGATGCCACAAATGACGAATCACCATCTACTGGGCGTTGGTCAATCGACAGGCCGTCGTTTGGTTCAATCGATTGGACCTTGGCCTGAATTTTTGGGTTGATACTTTCCCAGGATAATTGTCAATCGATGAGAACTCACCTACGGGCCGTTGGTCAACCAACTGGTTGTCGTTTGATTCAGTTGATTGACACTATCAAGGCAGTGTATCGGCCAGCCTTGGGTCCTTCTTGTGGGCCATTTTGGGGGGCTCTTTTGAAGTCAAAACATGATGTTTCTGACGTAAATAAAACGCTTAAAATGTTGTAGACCTTCCACAAGAGTTTCACCCAAAACAAATACTCGCAACACGTCCAAATATCCAAGGCCCCATCAAGACACACACATGGATGTCTCAAGGCTATCTTTCAAACGTATTTGACGTTCTTGGACGTTTGACCTCCAAACTTCACGAAACATCATATAATACCATTAAACATCATTATAACTCATTTTAATACTTCATAAGCTCATCTCATACAATTATAAACACATATAGACATATGAGGCGCATAGGTGACTAGTCATCGAACGTCTTGCTCGTCCCTAGACGTTTGACTTCCAAATCACCTCAAACTTTACACACTGCCTCTAAACCATATTATAAATCATTTTAGGACTTTAGAACATTAATAAAAACATGTTAGGCTCTATACACCCTAACTCATTTTTGGGGTCTTACAAAAATCTAAAGAACATAAAACAGAATAAATAATATTCCTAAAACTTCTAAAGTCTTCATAAGCTAGAATAATGAAAAGATAGCTTCCCCGAACATGAGAGCCTACCGATACTTGGAGAAAGATTTCGAAGATTCTTCAATCGACCTTCTTAATCTTCAATGGCCAGACCCTACATTTGTAGTAATATAAAGTAAGGAGTTAGTATGCCACATGTACTAAGTATGAGTATTTGTACTTAAACACTTGAGGAAATGCATGAAAAGGACCGTTTCTTTAGAGAGCATGCTAAGTCATTTGAAAACCTTTTATGTACATAAACTAAAGCATATACAAGATAAGGATCACAACAACATAAAGTATGATCATAAACAAAAACATAACATCATAAAATCATATTAATATTTCATGTTCAGTAGTACATATCAACTTAACATACAAAACACTTACCAATAATCTCATCCCAAATCCACAAGTGCAATGATCATGTGAATCCTTATAACACCACATATGGCAATATAGACCAATAACATGTTCATCAACATAATTAACATCACATATAATAGGCATTATATATTTTGTGTTATCATATTACATAAGTAAACCCCCTAGGACTTTGCTTAAACTCAACTTGTGCAATGTCTAGGAAGAGTCTCATACCCCTACCTATACTACGTAAACTTTTCAAGTCACCCTAGTCAATGTCCATTTATTTGTCTTTCAGTTTACTTGAGAGAACAATCGGCTTAACGTACATTAGACCATGTGAGCTCCCACACCGAAAGAAGGTGGTCTACTAGGCAAAGTAGAACCAAAACATGAACATAACATTCTAGGTGGATCTACTAGCTAGTATTCCTATGGTGGCAACATAGTTCAAGAACTAGGATATATATTAGAGACCCATAGTTACACATTACATGGCATCCTCTATCTCATGATACTCATTGTGAACGTACCTTCCAACTAGGGAAAGGACACCTCTAATATTTAGTTCATCGGTTCTAAGCTAAAGTCCCTTTGTGAATTACCTTTAAGTCATCATTTATTCAAAATCTTATCATAGGTCATAGGAGCTTAACTTATTGTATAAACATGATCATAAGCAATTTAGGATTATGATGAGAATTTCCTTTCATCACAACCCTTAATTTGTGATATTAACATATTATAATCATAGTGTGCAAGGCATACAAGATAAATATCATCAACTTGCATTATCATATCCTTACCATGATCCCACATTTAACATATACATAGCCCAACATATGTATACATAGGAATATCAAACAAGTTCCAATGCATAAAAAACATCATTTATAGGCTAACATAAACATAATAGAGTATCACGACTTTAGAAAACTTACCTAGTGCTTCCAAGAACATTCATCAACAACTTACGTTAAATTTACAACAATCATGAAATCCACATAGTGAAATACTCAATAACATAACCAATACCAACCCTTTCAAGTCATATACAATACCAATTAGTAGTTAAGGATAAGGGAAAGGGTCATTTAAGAGTTCATTCAAGCTATTGTTCCAATCCTGACATTTATATGTCATCAAATGATAGATGTGACCCAATCAAAACTACTATTTTGAGAAGGAACATTATTCACACAAAATCCAAACATTACAAACCAATTAACCAACAATACATACTTATTTAACCATAGAAAATCATTAATTTTCATCATTATTCATAAATCTTGAGTTAGGAAGAAAACTCTTTTTGTAGAGTAAAACCCGTAGAAGTTGAATTATTGAAAATCATTTTTGAAAGACCTCTTAGCGAAAGGAATACTAAGAGTTAAGAACTCATACCTTATTGAATAATATCCATGAATTTCAAATGAAAATCTTGAAGTCTTTGTATTCTTACTTAACCTTCTTCTTGCTATTCAACGGAGTTTGAAAAGAGAGAGTTCTAGAGAGAGATGAGAGAAATTTGAGATTTCTGATTTGGAGTGCGTGAATCTGGTACAAACCTGACCTAAAACCATTATATACTCGCCCCCTAAAATACCCAAAAGACCTCTCACATAAATGGGTCATTTTGTGAAGTTAAATTGCTTAAAATACGACTTTAACGAATCTGGGAATTTGCTTCGCGTTGCGGGGTCAATTTCAGATTTTATTTTTGAAGTCTGCATTGAGGAAGTGAGACTCCTGACAGCTCCATTTCTCCAGTCACATTTTGTGCCACCACGTGTTGTCTGCGCTTCGCGCAGCAGCCTTCACAATCTGCCTGCGCGCAGGCTACTTTTGCAGCCTACTCGCCCATGTTTGGGTCTTCCTCAAGGAACCTTCGGGCGGTCCTTGGGGAGTCTTTACGGGACGTTTGGAACCTTTGGACTACATATTACCAATCTAAATTCTTTTACAAGTTTCAGACTTCATTTGGCACTGACAAACCTTCGTCAAACATAGGGACGTCAACAAGTTCAAATTAGCTAGTTTTCGGACGTCAAGGTCTTTCTTAATCGTTTTCTCTCTTACCTTTTATAATTGAGTTTAATACATTAATATAGGTCTATAAACATCATTTTAATAATTTTTCAATAGGTGAAGCTCTATTATAAGTCATGGAACTTCCGGAGCGTTACATTATCCCCCCTTAGCAACATTCTTCCCCGAATGACACTAAAATCTTATGGAGGGTAAGGGTAAACTCAATACTAGCAGACCAACCCATCAAAAACATATAATCATAATGAGTAACTCAATTCATGATGCACAACATGTAAGAGATTCAACATTTCATAACACATAATGAAGAATTTCCTTCTCAACATCAATATGAGCTCAAAATACATCAAAGAGGTACAATGCTATCGTTCGTCTCAAGACAACAAGAAAATAGAAAAATCTGAAGAAGATAACATGCATACACATCTCATATAGCTGCAATAATAGAGTATAAAGGTATTTTCTTAAAACTGAAGTTGGTACTAGTTTTACCAAAACATACACCTACTTAGAAAGCAAGTCAATTTCGTATTAGTCATTATTTTCTCTATTAAGAGGACTGTCTAGCCTCAAGGAGTAAAAAGATAACGGTAGCGGGACTTCATGTCGACTTCGAACTCCCATGTTGCACCCTCAACAAGATGGTTCCTCCATAGAACTTTCACAGAGGCAACCTCTTTGTTCCTCAAATTCTTGACTTTGAGATCTAGGATCTCAACTTGAACCACTTCATAGGAGGGGTTCTCATCAACCCCTAAACCTTCAATAGGTTCTCTTCTTGAGCATAGAAACATGAAACAGCGGATGTACCGAATCTAGTTCACTAGATAGTTTCAGCTCATAGGCAAGTTTTCCAACCCATTGTAATACCTCATAAGAACCAACATATCGGGGAATTAACTTCCCCTTCTTACCAAATCTCATCACCCCTGTCACGACCCTCAAGTACACCCTAGAAGTTAGGGTGCAAAATTGAATTGCGACCGGCGTATTCGACCTCTCGGAAGTTTCATACAAGCCTATCGTATCGTTCATCGCATAATAACATAGTAAAAATGCGTAAGAATTAAAAACTTTATTTTAATAAACAATATATAAGCGGAAGACTTTAATTTAAAACATTAAACCTTTACAACCCTTGAACCATCAAAACTTAGAGTATACAAGACATGGGACAAATCCCATACAAGACATAAACATTAAGACATGACCGAACGTGCGGATATTGTCCTCAAATCGATGAGGACTCACCAATACTTCATCTTCAACTCTTAGAAACCTATCCGTCATCCATGGTACATCAAGATTTCCAATTCCCTACACTTTAGTCAAAAAGGTAAAGAAGGTGTTAGCACATTAGATGTACTAAGTATGAAAGCCATGCAAAAACCATGAAAAAGAGACATTTAGTTAATAACATGCTTTTCATGAATTTCGGTTTAAACGTCATAATATAATCATAAGAACAACATTATCACATTAGAAATACATAATAAAATCATTTAAGCAATTATAACAATTTAAGAAAGATTACAGTGACAACTTCACTGTTACAGTGAAGTTCCCTAGCTTCACATTTAACATCATTTGGGATGTCGTCTTCTCACTAAAGCTATCCTAAGATTCACTTAAGTCACACAAAGAGAGACCGCCCATACACCCTCTCTAGATATGCCTAAACGATCCTTAAGATTTTTAACCATATAGACCTCTAGCTAAGGTTATCCTAAGACCCACCTAAGTAAGACACGAACAGACCGCCCATACAACCTCTTCAATACACACCTACGTGTTCCTTAAGACTACAAAGATAACGATATTTATAATTCAATATACTAACATTAGGGTAACATACATTATATAAGTAATTTAGAAGTCAATACGATTAGGGGACTTCAGCTAATGGTCTTGGAAGATGAAGGGAGATCACTTTAGAATTTTCAAAGACGACTTCCCATTTGTATATAGCGTCCCATTCCACTACCCACACGTTGTAGAACCTATCCAATAACTAGAGTGCACATCCCACATGATGAGAATAGGTATTAAAAAACATAGACCATACTATATGGAATCCGATGTCATAAGATGCAACACCGTGAAAGGTGTTCTACTTGCCAAAGGTAGAACTAAGGACACATCCCATGTAGGCACATGGTTTAGAGGATATCAAGGGCTTCTTTGATCTCTAGTATCATTTTTAAGTAGAGATACTACCACAAGAATATCCACTCGGTGCTTTGCGTTGGTTCTCATAGAGTAAATTCATTCACATAACTGTATTTGAGAAGGTAACCCTTCTTAGTCCTAACAACTCATAATACCTCCACAAAGAAGGGGTCCACAAGGGCTGTCGATCAAGGTTCCTTAGGATATCTCATTCTTAACCTTATTATTTATATTCAAGGTTCCATACTAGTCTTTCATAGAAGGGTACCTACTTTAGCTCTACCGATCCTAGACTTTCATTCTTTCATTCAAGACAACGGTGCCTAAGCCTACCAAGTTAAGAGATTATATTCAAGAAGCTTTCATGTATCAAGAAGAGGGACTTAAGTATACCAAATAAAGACACAACATTAATCATATCATTTATACAATATCATTCAATTACTAAGTAGGGACAACTAAGTCTACCAATAAAAGATACAACATCATATTATATAGACTCTTGTTAGTCCTTCATCATCATATATAATCTATTAGAGAAGAATCATAACATTATATCACCCATACAAGATCATATAGACATCTCATGAGTATCTTAACCTTATACATTCACATATACCATAACATCCTTCAGTTTGTACACCCATATAAGCCATAACACCATAACATCATAATTCACATAATAATGTCGACAAGGTCATGTTCATAACATTTATAAGAATTAATCACCACAAACATAAGTGGACCATACCAATCAATAGCAATTCGATATCAATTCTACATTAAATAAAGGAATTAGGTCAACTTACCACATTCCAACAACCACAATCACCATTACTTAACATCTCCAACAATTCCACATATTAATAGAACTTACCAATTACAAAGCCCATAAGAATTGACCATCAATTCATCCATATCAATAATTCAGGAAAAAAAAAAGATAGATATCAATAATATAAGGCAATCAATGAACAATTCCAACAATAATCAACATATATTTGAATAGCTCATAAAAATCTAAAAATGTAATCAACATAATTAGATCATAATCAATATACCCACTTTAAAGCCAAAAATACGAATTCAAGGAATACATGGGTTCATGGATTTTTTTATCATAAAACCATCAATTAACATTGAATACTTCATAAATCATCAATTTAAACCTTTTTATGAAAGAAACCATGTTTAGAATTCGTGGGGTTTTAGGGTTTTTGAGATCTTTTGAAAAGCCTTTGAAAAACGCTACTTGAATGAGAGAAGAATCAAGGATTAAATCAACATACCTTATTGAATTTCTATCCACGAAATTAGGGTTTAAAACTTGGAGAATTTGTTGTTCTTCCTTGGAGCTTGAATTTCATCAATGGAGGATTTAACTAGAGAGAATTTTGGATAGAAGGGAGAGCTTATAATTTTTTTTAATCTAATGAACAATTAGAGTTTTTCATTAGGGTAATGGGATTATAATGACCTAAAATAAATATATAATACACCCCAAAAATACCCAAAACACCTCTACATTAATTGGACACTTTTAAACAAGTAAAACATAAGCTTAATTTTGGAATTATCGTCGCGAAACAGGTCCGAGTTGCGGAGCTATTCCCTCAATATTTTTGAAAATAATTTTTGGGACAGTAGAGTCCGTGACACGTCTGTGACGCAGACCAAAACTTTGACCCATGGTGAACTTAGTTTGCGACGCTGACTTGTTTCTTCCATGCCCAAATGCAAAAATCATGCTAAAAAGACATTTGTATAAAACATGCTTTTTTTTTTTAAGAAAACCTCATGAGATAAGTATAAGATTCACTTACAAGTCAACATAAACATATATAACTCACATTACACAATATATAATATCAACAATTCAAACCATATATGCATAAGACTCTCCTACCAAAGGTCCTCCCAAGGCTCACTTGAGTGAGACATGAAGCGGCCGCCCATACAACCCCTTCACACACACCTAAGAGATCCACAAGGTTTGTTAAGATAAGTTTATTCACTTTATTCAATTAGACCCCTTATCCAAAGTTACTATAAGACTCACCTAAGTAAAACATAGGGACACCATCCATAAACCCTCTTCAAGCCTACCTTAGAAGTCATTAAAGCTACTGTAGATAAGTACCTTTTTATTTACATGCATTTAACTTAAGTCACTATGTTAATTAAGTCATTTCAGACACATTCAACAATTAAGGACTTTCACATAATGGTCATGGAAAATACCTAGAGAACCTACACCCTAGCACCTTCAAAGCGTACTCCTGCCATGTCTAGATAACGTCCAATTACACTACCTTAACATTGTAGAACTTATCCAATACTAGAATATATCCCACATGATGAGAATAGGCATTAACCAACATAGACCATACTAGCTAGGCATGCAATCCAGAGTCTACCCTACTCAGATGGAGGGTGTTCTACTTGCCAAGGATATAACTAGGATACATCCCATGTAGGCACATCGTTAAGGAATACCAAGGGTTTCTTTGTAGTCTAGTCTAATCTTAAGTAGAGTCACTACCCAAGCATACTCACTATAACGCCCCAAAATGAACTAAGGTGAACTAGAGCCTCATGATTGTTTCTTGAGTTGATTTTAAGTTAACCTGAGTTAGTTTAGTGTCCTTAGGCAGTGTGCAAAGTTTCGTGAAGTTTGGAGGTCAAACGACCAAGAACGTCCAAGGCATTCGAAAGATATGCCATGAGTCGACCTTGTACGTCTAGACGAGTTTCATCGAGTTTTCTGTGTTCGTTTTGGATAAAATTCATGTGGGAGGTGTTAAACTTATAGATGATCATATTTGTGTTGGAAAGGTCCGGTAAATTATCCCCAAGGACCATCGAAGGGTCCTTGAGGAAGGACCCAAAACCTGGTAAGCAGGCTATCCCAGGCAGCCTTGGCGACGGAGCAGTCGACGGCCAGTCATGGCTGTGATGCCCCGTCACAAGGTTACGTCGTGGGGGACTTGTTCAAGGGTGTAGAGTGTACCCTTGGCAAGCCACTGAAGCTTGCAACGGATGGTCAGGACGGGCCGTTGCACCCGTGATGCCCCGTCACAAGCAGGTCGTCGCAAGTCTTGTCCCTATGCGCAGATTTTTCTGCCAAGTCAGGGGTGAACTTGTAGATACACCCCACGTCTAAATAAGAGTTTGTACGGTTTGTTAAGGTATATTTAGGTTTTATTAAATGAGTTTTAAACCCTAGACCTAGACAAGACCCTCAGTTCAACATTCAAACTCTCTCTCTAAAAAGAAAACTCTCTCAAAGTCACCATTGAAGCCAAGGATCAAGGAGGGAAAGGAGGGCTGATTTAGACTTTTTTCTTCATCAAAATTAGTGGATTTCCTTCTCTTAAAGGTATGGTATCCATTCTTGAATATCTTTTCATTCAAGAAGCCAATTTCCAAAATGGTTTTCAAAAGGGTTTCTAAACTCAATCTTCTTCTAACTTTGATTTCTAGTATGGGTCTTCTTATATTTAAGTTCTAATGGTTTAAATGTATTTATATTGGTTTGAATTGATGATTTTGATGGTAAAACTCCATGAAACACTTGTTTATGCATACTTTAACTTTTGACTTAAAAATGGGTTATGTGAGCATGATTTGAGTAGGGTATGAACTTGGGTCTTCTTGTATTTGTCATGTTGGTGTAGATACTGCCCTAAGGGACTTAATATGGTGAAATATTGATCAATTGCTTATGGGTGATGATGGTTTGATTTGTTGAGTTGCTCTCATTGTATATTTCTTATTATGAATTGCTATTTTAGTGGTATGGTCCACCTTATGGGTGGCGGTGCTAATTTATGAACTTGATGTTACTTAGTATGTTTTGAGTATGTGATCTTGAAGGTCTAATATGTGAAATGAAGATATATGGGAAATGGGTCTTGTATTGTGTTTGATGTAGCTTGAAGTGCATGTTTGACCTAGTTTATGTCTAAATGAAGTGTATGATTATGAGAAGCATGTAGAGTGTGTAACTTGATGAATTAAGGTTAAAGTATGTGTAGAACTTGATGATAATAAAGTGATGCTTATATGAAAGGTGTGCACATGTACACACACACGCTCTTTTAAGATTTGTATTATGCCAAGTTAAGTAAAAAGGGGAATCTTGAGGTGGGCACACTTCGTGAGTTGAGATGTAGTGTCTAGTAACAACCTCTCCATTCCTAGTGAGCTTTCTAAGATAGACTATTATATTGAGAAATCCGTGGGGAGTTATTCCTAGCACCGAGAGGATATGAAGGGGAGGTGGATTGCACTTCGTGAGTTGAGATGTTGTAATCCAAAGTACCTCTTTAGATGAGTACTCCTCGTTAGTAGAGAGTGAGTTACTTAGTAGCAATATCCTTATCCCTTAACTATGTGCCCGCATAGGTGTAGCTATTGGAAAAGCCATGTAAAAGCTAAGAATCATGACCTTACACTAGGCAAGTAAGGATCCCTCATCCGATAGGGGTTAATATCGGGATTCCATGTCTAGCTCTCATGGTCTTTGTCGGATAAGCTAACTCCCACAAAAGAATTGATTTGAAACTAATTATCTAGTATATTGTTGAATTTGTGTATGTATGTCGTGAAGTCCTCAATCTACATTAGTTACCGTGTAGGAGCATTGAGTGGGAGTAGTAGTATGGGATGCTATTCTCACATTGCACTTGGTGTGACCTATATCTACTATGGGAGAAGAGTACTTTCATGAAATCCGTGTGAATGAGTACTATGGTGTAGTGTTATGGAGGATTATTGTGGAGTACTTGAGTAAATAGAATCCATTAGGAGTACTAAGTGGGAGTGGTAGTATGGGATGCTACTCTCACATTGCACTTGGTATGACCTATATTTCCATGAGTGTTTCGCATATGTTAGCCAAGGGCGTGGATTTGATTTTCAACAAAGTAAGCCTAAGATTTGGTATTTTGATGGGTCGCTTTGGTGTTCTTTGAAGGGAGGTGTACTGAAAAATCCCTTCTTAGCTCACCTTAGGGAGTCTTAGGATAACCTTGGGTTAGGGCAACTTCAAAGGAAAAGAGTTCATATGACTTGGACCGTGCCATTCACTGTAAGGTCTCCATTGTAAGAATTCAAAATGTTCACTATGATGCTTTATTCAATTTTCATTGGAAGTTTAGTAAGTTCATTGACATGTTTCTTTTGATTACTCTAAGTTTTGGTAAAGTTTCCATTAAGTGTTGATTGTCAATTCTTATGTTGGTTTGTTTCTAGATTCATGAATATTATATTTAGATTGCATTAAAAGTTATTTGTACTAAAATGTCCCTTTTCGTATGTTTTTGCATATGCCATACTTAGTACATTGTTGTACTAACCCCATACTTTTATATACCTTATGAGTATAGGTTGGAAGCCTTTTGGCGAATCGGAGTTGAAGCTTGGGAATTCTATCTCTCAAGAATTGGGTATGTCCTCATATATTCGAGGACATAGTTTTATGTTTCTTAGTCTCTTTATTAAGACTTAAAAATGTATTTACTTTTATTGTAAAGGGCCGTGTCCCTAAGATTTCAAGTTGTGTCTTTAAGTTGGCTTGTGACGATAAGATTTCCTAGTATTTATGAAAAGACTTCTTTTATTATTATTATCATGAAAAGTTTTAATTCCTCACTACTTTTCATGCTTTATGTTATTAATGCTAGTTAGAGAGCTTGTATGAGACCCCAAACGGGTCAAGTACGCCCAGTCATGATTCGAAGGTTTCCCTAACTTTTAGGGGGTGCATTTGGGTCGTGACAGACTTGGTATCAGAGCATAAGGTTTTGGGAAATAGTTTAAGGTCTAAAGGTCTCACAAGCCACATCTAGTAGTATCTTGGTCATTGGTTTGAGTCGCGACACATCCATTGACAAGAGGCTATAGGATGCTAGAAGTTTCACTTTCTTCTCTATTCTAGTATCGTGCCTTAGAGTTGAGTATATAAGGTGTCTATTCTCAACCTCTTCTTTTTGTGATTAGGACATGAATACGAGGAGATCGACCGCTAGAATGGAGGAGGGAGGTGTACCAAATGATAGAGTCTTTCCCCGTGTTGACCAAGTTCCTATTGTTTGCTTAGGGGAGAAAAATGATGAGGTTCCTCTTCAAGAACCTCAAGTGCCTCCGGAACCTCAAGGACCTCAAGTGCCTCCTATGCCTCAAGCTCCTTTTGTTGAGGGTGATATGACTAATGCGGAGTTGAGGGCTGCCCTAATGAACTTGACCCAACTCATGATGGCTCAAGCTCAAGTTGTCAACAATCACTTTGTGGGCCAAGCTAACCTAGGAGATAGGCCCCAAGCAAATTCTAGTACTCCCACTTCTAGGATTCGGGATTTCATGAGGATGAACCCTCCTACTTTTCATGGCACTAAGGTAGATGAAGATCCACAAGGCTTCATAGATGAGGTTTTCAAGGTGGTAGATGATATGGGTGTGACCCCTAGGGAGAAAGAGG
Source organism: Solanum sitiens (assembly GCA_016801875.1). Classification (NCBI taxonomy): domain Eukaryota; kingdom Viridiplantae; phylum Streptophyta; class Magnoliopsida; order Solanales; family Solanaceae; genus Solanum; species Solanum sitiens. The sequence continues at coordinate 2,347,895 of JABWTJ010000043.1, read as the reverse complement.
AATTGGCTGCTTACCAACTTAAGGATGTTGCTCAAATGTGGTATGAGAAATGGAGGGGTGAGAGACCCTTAGAAAGTGGACCGGTTGATTGGGAGGAATTCAAAGAGGCTTTCCTAGATAGATTCTTTCCTTTAGAGTGTAGGGAGAAGAAGATGGTTGAATTCATGAACCTCCGTCAAGGGGGAATGAGTGTGCAAGAGTACTCTCTCAAATTCACCCAACTCTATAAGTATGCCCCAACCATGGTAGCCAACCCTAGGGCTAGGATGAACAAGTTTGTGATGGGCGTGTCTAGCTTGGTGGAAAAAGAGTGTCGTACGGCTATGCTTTTTAATGACATGGATATCTCTAGGCTCATGGTTTATGCATAAGGCAAGAGGGAAGAGACCTAGGTCGGATGATTCTAGTCACCAAAGGCCTAAGAAGAGGTTTTATCCCCAAGATTCTTCTATGGGAAACAAGGATAGGGCTCCAAATCAACTTTCTCAAGGTGGTGGTCATTCCTATGAAAGGGCTAGGTGCCCTACTTGTGGCAAGCAACATGGGGGTAAGTGTCTTGCCGGATCGGATGGTTATTTTGCATGTGGTAATAAAGGTCACAAGATGAGGGACTGCCCAAACCTTAAATCAAGGGGGAGAGATGTCAATCAAGCTTCCCTAGATCCTAATGCTTCCAAGAAGAACCCTTCTTATGGAATGGGGGCTAGAAAGGATAATTAATCCGGATTGATGGTTTTGGTAAGTCTCAACTCTTTGTTATTGTTTCTTTTGTGTTATGAGATGAGTTTATATGGTTTTATAGTCCATATGATCATGTCATCTTGATGAATTGCTTAAAGAGTGAATTTTTTTAAAAATTTGGTAACTTGGCAGTGAACTTCACTGTAAAAATTTTGGCATTTTGAAGAAAATTATTTTTCTTGAATTTTAGTTTCAATGTGTGTAATGGTATTGGTTATGATCATGTTTAATGTTGGAGAAGGTAGTTCCTCCATAAAAGAAGTTTAAGGTTGAGTTTTGACTTTGTGAAGTTTGGCAAAAGTTGTCTATGTTGATAAGTGTTGAAAGTGTGAAATAATGTTCCTTGCTAATTGATGCTTTGATTGTTGATGTTTTTATCATGATCTAAGTGAATTATATTATGCCAAGAGAGTCCTTGTTGTTCTTAAAAATTTAAGTGTCATTCGAGGACGAATGTTATTCCAAGTGGGGGAGAATATAACGCCCCAAAATGAACTAAGGTAAACTAGATCCTAATGATTGTTTCTTGAGTTGATTTTAAGTTAAACGGAGTAAGTTTAGTGTCCTTAGGCAGTGTGCAAAGTTTAGTGAAGTTTGGAGGTGAAACGACCAAGAACGTCCAAGGCATTCGAAAGATATGCCTTGAGTCGACCTTGGACGTCTAGACGAGTATCGTCGAGTTTTATGTGTTTGTTTTCGATGAAATTCATGTGAGAGGTGTTAAACTTATAGATTATCATATTTGTGTTGGAAACGTCCGGGAAATTATCCCCAAGGACCATCGGAGGGTCATTGAAGAAGGACCCAAAACCTGGTAAGTAGGCTATCCCAGGCAGCCTTGGCGACGGAGCAGTCGACGGCCAGTCATGGCTGTGATGCCCCGTCACAAGGTTCCGTCATGGGGTACTTGTTCAAGGGTGTATAGGGGACCCTTGGAAAGCCACTGAAGCTTGCAACGGATGGTCAGGACGGGCCGTTGCACCCGTGACGCCCCATCACAAGCAGGTCGTCGCAAGTCTTGTCCCTGTGCACAGATTTTTCTGCCAAGTCAGGCGTGAACTTGTAAATTCACCCGACGTCTAAATAAGAGTTTGTACGGTTTGTTAAGTTATTTTTAGGTTTTATTAAATGAGTTTTAAACCCTAGACCTAGACAAGACCCTCACTTAAACATTCAAACTCTCTCTCTAAAAAGAAAACTCTCTCAAAGTCACCATTGAAGCCAAGGCTCAAGGAGGGAAAGGAGGGCTGATTTGGACTTTTTTCTTCATAAAAATTAGTGGATTTCCTTCTCTTAAAGGTATCGTATCCATTCTTGAATATCTTTTCATTCAAGAAGCCAACTTCAAAAATGGTTTTCAAAAGGGCTTCCAAACTCAATCTTCTTCTAACATTGATTTCTAGTATGGGTCTTCTTGTATTTAAGTTCTAATGGTTTAAATGTATTTATATTTGTTTGAATTGATGATTTTGATGGTAAAACTCCATGAAACAATTGTTTATGCATACTTCAACTTTTGACTTAAAAATGGGTTATGTGAGCATGATTTGAGTAGGGTATGAACTTGGGTCTTCTTGTATTTGTCATGTTGGTGTAGCTACTACCCTAAGGGACTTAATATGGTGAAATATTGATAAATTTCTTATGGGTGATGATGGTTTGATTTGTTGATGAGTTGCTCTCATTGTATATTTCTTATTATGAATTGCTATTTGAGTGGTATGGTCCACGTTATGGGTGGCGGTGATAATTGATGAACTTGATGTTACTTAGTATGTTTTGAGTATGTGATCTTGAAGGTCTAATATGTGAAATGAAGATATATGGGAAATGGGTCTTGTATTGTGTTTGATGTAGCTTGAAGTGCATGTTTGACCTAGTTTATGTCTAAATGAAGTGTATGATTATGAGAAGCATGTAGAGTGTGTAACTTGATGAATTAAGGTTAAAGTATGTGTAGAACTTGATGATAATGAAGCGATGCTTATATGCAAGGTGTGCACATGTACACACACACACTCTTTTAAGATTTGTATTATGCCAAGTTAAGCAAAAAAGGGGAATCTTGAGGTGGGCACACTTCGTGAGTTGAGATGTAGTGTCTAGTAACAACCTCTCCATTCCTAGTGAGATTTCTAAGATAGACTATTATATTGAGAAATCCGTGGGGAGTTATGCCTAGCACCGAGAGGATATGAAGGGGAGGTGGATTGCACTTCATGAGTTGAGATGTTGTAATCCAAAGTACCTCTTTAGATGAGTACTCCTCGTTAGTAGAGAGTGAGTTACTTAGTAGCAATCTGCTTATCCCTTAACTATGTGCCCGCATAGGTGTAGCTATTGGAAAAGCCATGTAAAAGCTAAGAAGCATGACCTTACACTAGGCAAGTAAGGATCCCTCATCCGATAGGGGTTAATATCGGGATTCCATGTCTAGCTCTCATGGTCTTTGTCAGATAAGCTAACTCCCACAAAAGAATTGATTTGAAACTAATTATCTTGTATATTGTTGAATTTGTGTATGTATGTCGTGAAGTACTCAATACACATTAGTTACCGAGTAGGAGCATTGAGTGGGAGTAGTAGTATGGGATGCTATTCTCACATTGCACTTGGTGTGACCTATACCTACTATGGGAGATAAGTACCTTCATGAAATCCGTGTGAATGAGTAAGATGGTGTAGTGTTATGGAGGATTATTGTGGAGTACTTGAGTAAATGGAATCCATTAGGAGTACTAAGTGGGAGTGGTAGTATGGGATGCTACTCTCACATTGCACTTTGTATGACCTATATTTCCATGAGTGTTTTGCATATGTTAGCGAAGGGCGTGGATTTGATTTCCAACGAAGTAAGCCTAAGATTTGGTAGTTTTAAGGGTCGCTTTGGCGTGCTTTGAAGGGAGGTGTAATGAAAAATTCCTTCTTAGCTCACCTCAGGGAGTCTTAGGATAACCTTGGGTTAGGGCAACTTCAAAGGAAAAGAGTTCATATGACTTGGACCGTGCCATTCACTGTAAGGTCTCCATTGTAAGAATTGAAAATGTTCACTATGATGCTTTATTCAATTTTCATTGGAAGTTTAGTAAGTTCATTGAAATGTTCCTTTTGATTACTCTAAGTTTTGGTAAAGTTGCCATAAAGTGTTGATTGTCAATTCTTATGTTGGTTTGTTTCTAGATTCATGAATATTATATTTAGATTGCATTAAAAGTTATTTATACTAAAATGTCCCTTTTCGTATGTTTTTGCATATGCCATACTTAGTACATTGTTGTACTAACCCCGTACTTTTATATACCATATGAGTATAGGTTGGAAGCCTTTTGGCGAATCGGAGTTGAAGCTTGGGAATTCTATCTCTCAAGAATTGGGTATGTCCTCATATATTCGAGGACATAGTTTTATGTTTCTTAGTCTCTTTATTAAGACTTAAAAATGTATTTACTTTTATTATAAAGGGCCGTGTCCCTAAGATTTCAAGTTGTGTCTTTAAGTTGGCTTGTGATGATAAGATTTCCTAGTATTTATGAAAAGACTTCTTTTATTATTATTATCGTGAAAAGTTTTAATTCTGCACTACTTTTCATGCTTTATGTTATGAATGCTAGTTAGAGAGATTGTACGAGACCCCAAAGGGGTCAAGTACGCCCGGTCATGATTCGAAGGTTTCCCTAACTTTTAGGGGGTGATTTCGGGTCGTGACACTCACTCAGTTCAAGCCTTAGTTCTCATGGAGTGATTCAGTCACAAGGGCATATGAAGAGGTACCATATAGAAATCTAACCAAATAATAATGCACCTTACAAAGGTTGGGTCCACTAGGTCTGCCACAAAATTGTACTAAGATAGCTCAATGACTTCCTTAAGGATAGTTTCGTGCCGTTGCAGCAAACCTACCAATAAGTCCATCATTCTCACAAGAAGGATACCATTACGACTTTCAATTTCAAGGATATCATAACCTCCTTTCTAGAAGGTTCCAAGTTAAAGACTCTCTTAACCATGTTTAAGGTCATATTTCAATCATACATACACATACATGACAAAGGTGCTTTAGCCTACTAAGACAAGGATCATACTCATGATTTTCATGTATAAAGTAAATGGACATAGGTCTACCAAAACAAGAAACACATACCATAATCTTATCACTTGTACACTCACCTTAAAGAAGCACATAGGGACAACTAAGTATACCACAAGTCAACCTTGTCACTCCTAACATATCAATATAATCATTGTGGGACTCATTTAGTCAAGTAGGAAGATTCATACTTCAACATCAAGGAGACACTTATGAAAAGAGAATTTCACCCCGTACCTTGGTCCTGCTTGTGTGTTTAAGTTACTAAACATTACCTTTACTTCATATTAAGCATCATATTCGATATATGGGTTATTTACTACTTCGCACCAATCGAAACTAGCCTATTAGATAGTGTCCACTAAATCTATGTCGATAATTCTTTTCCTGTTAACTACCCCCTTGGTTCGGCAAGTAGAGATAGGGAAAGTTCTAATGCGTGCACTCGTTAAAAAGACTTCTAAATGAAAGAATTATCAATACATGCAAGAACCTATTCTAGAATTATTTACCTTGTTAATCACCCATGGTTCCCACAACCCTAGTTGTGGATTTAGTTACCCATGCTTAGAAGAACATAATTCATGGTTGTTAAACAATAATTCATGTACTTACTTTGACAAGTTTGAAGAAAATCCAGAAATAACACTTGAAACAACCAAATTTACTTGATAATCGATTCCAGAAACTTGAATAAATTGCTAAATTTCCAAGTCAAATCTCCAAGAACAAAAGGATGAAAAATAATAAAAAGTCTAACCCTAAAACCGAGGTTTTTAACCCTATTTATAATAACAAAGTCCTAAATTAAAAGGAGTTCAAAATAAGGAAAATTTGTCCCAAAACGCGTCTTCAATCGACTACTCCATAGACGGTCCATCGATGAAGCGACGGACCATCGACTGCCTTCGTCGGTCCTTACTTAGCATCTTCTTCAGCCTCCAAATCGCACCTTCTCTGATCCAATCTATGGGCCAACAACACAGTCCGTCGATGCACTTACGGTCCATCGACTCTCATCGTCGTTCCATACTTAGCTTTTATCCAACACCTGGTACTGAGGCAGTCTCTGATCACATCAACGATTTGCCAGCACGGTCCGTCGATCAGTCGACGGACCATCGATCCTTCTGTGGCCCCACACTTGGTCAGAATTCCCCGAGTTGCTTCCAGATTATCGAACATTCAATCGACGGCCACCACCTATGGTCCGTCGATGAGACGATGGGCCGTCGATGTCTTCGTGGGTCACTTCTGCACTAATTTCTGCACAGTCTTGTGCATTTCCATTTTGGACAACTTTCCTGAAAAACACAGATAAAAACACATTAAAACGACTACAAAAAGGCCCTAGACACTCACTAAACTTAAGGAAAAAGCATTGAAAGTACCGTGAAAACACGGTACATCAACACCCTCAACTTAAATTTGTTGTTTGTCCTCAAGCGACGCACTATAACTCACCACAGCACTTTTGTACAAAAGTACTCTCTTTTAAGCTTTCACAATCATTTGGCTATCAAACCCGATTTATTTCATTGCTTTATGAATGTTTTTACTATTAAGCTCACTAGGCTCCTTCATGTGAATCAGACCATGAGACAGACTCACCACACACCGACACCTCTCCACTTTTATCTCTCACCAAGGTACCAACTTTCCAATATTGCAACTAGTGCCCTCACTTCAAAAACAATATCCTCCTTTTTCGCACAGTGATTTAAAATTTGAGTATAAGGACCATTATTCAACACTCACGCTCAGAATAACTTCACACTTAATTTGTACTTGTTGCCATAGGCTTGCAATTATTTTAACTGCTTTAAGTTCACCATATTAGACTCTTAGGATCACGATAGGGCTTTCTTGGCTTGTAACGTAGGCTTAGGGTCAGGTATGGTACATATAGATATATTTTAGTGACTTGATTGTCTCCTTGACATTACGGCTAAGCGTCCTACCTCTTTCATTGTATATTATGCCGTACTTTTCTTTTCTTGTAATCTTTGCCTTTTTCCCTCCTTTCTTTCCCTTTTGTGGAAGTGACTCTTACTTCTTTTCTTCAACACTCTTTTTCTTAATTTTTTTTTATTTTTTATTGTTTAATCTCTTTCTTTATTTTTCTTTCTTTACTCATTTGATAATTTTGACTGAGTCACTTCTCTTGTTTACTGTTTTTTTATTTTCCACATTACTCTTTTCATCCCCACTTTCGGGACATTACTCATAATAGCCACCCTCAACTTATGGCTTTGCCATGAGTCAAGGTACACAATACCCAAGGTTGGGTCAGGGCCAAGACGAGGTCAGTTTCTGCATTAGCCACCCTCAACTTATGCTTTTGGCCTAAGTTGAGGTGCACATGTCCAAGGAGGGACCAGGGCCAACACATTATACCTAGGGAAGACAATTTGGTGTAGAAAAGAAAGGTCTCATTATGCTTTTGACTCTCGCACCAACTCCTCACTGTAGCGTACCACACTCCTAGCCATCCACTCGAGATGGTGACAGGTGAATAGGTCATGTATCGTAGGGACAATGCGTAGACTCCCTGTAAGAACCCGACTATCAACTGTCAGAGTCCGAGTCATCACCCCCTTATCATTGAGCATCTTGGCATCCCTGTAGATCTGGTACCGACCCTTTACGCACCACCGTTTAGGCTGATCAGCAACCGGTGCAGGGTCCTCATGTCGGGGTGCCTGAGCAGACTCCGAAATCTGGGCCTCATCAGACAAGGCATGGTGTGCAGGTGCTGCAGGAAGAGTGGCTCCCTATGATCCGGATCCAGAGGCGGTGGCCTCATTCGACCTTGTAGAGTGGGCCAAATCAGAACTAGAAGACTCCTCGGAGCCAGATGCTCCCTCAGAACCCGAGGCAGACCCAGAAGGTGTACCGGTTAGTGTACGCTCCTCATCAGACTGGGAGGCAGTGACTACGCCAGATGCCACCTTCTTGGGCATGCCCCGAGTGGCCCTAGGAGCTGGTGTTGGGGTCTGGGTGGCTGGTGGCATGTATTCGGGATCAGTTTCATCGTTAGACGATCCAATCATCCAACGACCTTCAATCTAGTCCAAACAGCTTCGAACGATCTTCAATCTTCTTCAACGACCTGCACCTATAAAAATAATAATTGTATATGGGTTAGTACACACATGTACTAAGTATGGGTGTATGCACATAAACACAGAAGGACTATGCATGATCAAGGAAAGCTCTTCCTATAGCAACATGCCATTTGTTTTAAATAGTGAAGTCACTTTACTTTCCTAATTCGTTATTTATGAATCATGCTATGAATATGACATATTTTCATGCATTTAAAGCAAAAAACTCATTTTTCTATATGAACATAAGACCTTGGAATCATGAACATAATTTTAGAACAACTCAAACAAAATTTAATAATTTTGCTCGTCTTAGGCCGAGAGCTCCCTTTCCCAGCCTTAGTTTATTTTTCAGTATTTTCTTCTTTTTTTGTGTGTGGTTCAATGATATCCTTTGATCCTATGTTTTAATTACGAGTGCAATGATTCATTGTAGTCCCATGCCTACAACGAATCAACTAAATAATCCAAAAGACTAAGGAAATGATTTGACTACCCTACTCACAAGTTATACTTTTCATTCTTGTTAAATTGGGCATGAAGTCTTTATAAGCCAAATACTATGTTCACAATGTTCATTTAGATAGGGTATGTTGGGACTTGTCCCAATCATTGGCATACCCTGGGTTATGAGTTCATTGAGTTACATGTTGTCAAATCTCATTCTTTTAACATGTATTTGGCCTTACTAGAAACATCATAATTTACATTGGCCATATAAGATTGGTATGATTTAGTAATTGGCCCATTCTAATAATATTTTTGACATAATATTGCTAGCCAATTTATTGTCATAAATCAAACTTTCACTAAACTCTTGTCATGATATTATCACTATGCAAGTCAATTAATTTCATGTCTATACTATAGTAATGTCATCATGTTAAGCAAGCCAACTTTTAACCTTTGATTAGCCTATAAGAACAATTCCATCTTCTCGAACACAATTAGGCATTACAACATTTATTATCTCATGTAAATAATACCCTAATTATACTAATCTAACCTATAGGTCTCATTCGACATTATCAAATCACAGCAACCTACATATAATGATCAGTTAGCACCATATACAACCAACATGCTTGAGATTTGCATTATACATACTACTAGAATCGGAAATAGGGAGAACTAGGGAGATGAACATTCAATTCATAGGGTACAACCCTGGTTTCGGTTTTTTTGAATTCAAAACGTTTGAAAAGACTCCTGGAGAAAGGAATCCAAGAGATAAAATGCATACCTTATAGTAGAATTTGATCTACGAATATCACCCTGTACTTTGCACGAAAAACTTGAAGAACTGCCTTGAAATCGCCTAATATTTTTCTTACACTTGCTTACTATTTTTTAGTCGTAGGTTTCTACTGGTTAAACGTGAGTCTCAGTCATAGGAACTGAATATTGACTAATTCAACTTAGGCTAAATAACTTAATTAAATAAATCAATTAGCTAATTACAAAAACGCCCCTCCTAAATTGACTAAAAATAGGAGAGCATTTGACTTAGCATAATTCTGAAAATTTGCTAAAGGTCTCGGTTTGATCATGAATTTAAATTAATTAATTAATTTTCTAATTTAACTAATTAAGTGAATAAGGGTAATTACTAAAGTACCCCCAAGTCGCTAGGACCATAACTAACCCCTTTGGACCATCCTAGGTTAGGTACTAGGATGTTTCTTTAGTTAGATACTCGTCTAGTGTCTCCCGGTTAGGTCTTAGGATTTTGGCAACACTAGTTAGTTTATTTTAGTTAGTCCTAGGTTAGTTAGCTAGTTAGTCCAGTTAGTTAGAGCCTAGGATTGGTTAGGAAGTTTGGCCCCACGTGTCTTGACCTGACACGTGCATGCCCTCGAACCACTCTAACCGAATCGGTTGGGCTTGTCGCTTGGTCCCTTGGCCGGTAGAACATGGGTTGCCGTGCACTTTTCTAACCGTGCACTCTGTAGTTGCACTTGGAAAGTTCACTTCTTGTCCCAAGACTCCTCACTATTTCATAGGGCACTACTTAATCTACATGATTATTTTAAATGATCATGTGCTATGGTACTTAGGCTTGACACTTGGATGCCTAGTACCTAATGTGTGTAAGCGATGAAATTAAATTTTTTAGCTTAGGGTCTTCATTGCAGTTACAATTCCCAAACAAGCTTGGGTTGTATTTTAGGTTACTTGTGTATACATAGAAATTGGCTAACACCCTTAAGCCAATATTCTGTAACATGCCCAATATTACTCAATAATGGGCATTGGGATGCCTATGTACCCCAATACATATATTTAAAACCTAATAGACTCTTCACTAGACAATTACATTTTCTGGAATGTTACATTATCCCCCCCCCCCTTAGGAATATTCGTCCTCAAATTACACTACATATAATTTTGAATCACAGAGGGTATTTTCGAAAAACACATCAACATACTTGAAACTTTACTCTTTGTGAATATCTGATTCACAACTTACTCTGGATGATGCACATCACTCAAAGCTTATCTGAAGCTTCATATCTGAGATTGAGGAACTTCCTTCTCAATCTCACTTTAACTCAATGCACATCACAACTCATGCGACACAAAAATCATCTCAACGCTATACAAAAACAACAACATGAATGCAAGCATGAACTCATATTAACTCATATAGTGCAAGTATAAAACACATAATTATGGACTTAAAACACCAAAACCAACTAATGCACTAAAATTTGAAGTTTCCTAAACAAAATCAGACTTAGGAAGAGTATATCTAACCTCAAGAACTGAACAAGTGAGGGTAAAGGGATCTCATTTTGGCCTAGGCCTCCCATGTTGCTCCCTCAACAAGGTGGCAACCTCCTTGTTCCTCAGCTACTTCACTTGACGATCTAAAATTTCAACTGGAACCTCTACATATGAAATGTTCTCATCGACTCCTAAGCCCTCAATAGGCAGGATGAATGATGGATCACCTATATACTTTTTAAGCATCGAAACGTGAAACACTTGATGAATAGAAGCCAAGTTATTTGGTAACTTCAGTTCATAGGCAACATTCCCTACTCGCTGTTAGACCTCATAAGGACCTATATACCTCAGACTCAACTTCCCTTTCTTACCAAACCTTATCACCCCTTTCATGGGTGATATCTTCAGGTAGACTTGATCACCTACCTCAAATTCAAGAGCTCTTTTCCTGTTATCAGCATAGGATTTTTGACGACTGTAAGCAGTAGCCAATCTATCACTGATCGTTCTCACCTCTTCTATAGCCTCACGTATAATATCAGGGCAAAGGATTGAAGACTCTCCTACCTCAAACCACCCAACTAGGGACTTACATCTTCTACCATACGGTGCTTCAAAAGGTGCCATCCCAATACTGGAACGGTAGCTATTATTATAAGAGAACTCAATCAGTGGAAATTGATCATCTCAACTCCCCTTGAAGTCAATAACACATGCTCTCAACATGTTTTCAAGGGTTTGAATGGTACGCTCTGCTTGTCCATCCGTATGAGGATGAAAAGTAGTACTGAGGTTCACTTGTGTATCCAAGCTCTTTTGGAAAGATCTCCAAAAGTGAGAAGTGAACTGGGCTCCCCTATATGAAATGATAGATAAAGAGATCCCATGCCACCTCACTATCTCATGAATATACGACTTGTCATAATCTTCGGCCATGTAAGTAGACTTCACAAGAATGAAGTGAGCAGACTTAGTCATCCTGTCAACAATGACCCAAATGGAATCATGCAGTTTCCTGTCTAGGGCAGACCAACCACAAAGTCCATATTAATAGCCTCCCACTTCCATGTTGGAATCTCAATCGACTGGGTAAGACCTCTAGGCTTAAGCTGTTCAGCCTTAACCGGTTGGCAATTGAGACACTCCTCCACAAACTTAGAAATATCTCGCTTCATACCTTCCCACCAATAGATCTCCTTGAGATCATAATACATCTTGGTGGAGCCTGGATGAATGAAATACCTGGAGTCATGAGCCTCTGCAATATTATTAGGTATTAGATTATCAATATTGAGCACACACAATCTGCCCTGCTTTCTAGGCACACCATCCCCCCCTAGAGAGAATGATTCATTCAGCTTACTCAACACTGTGTCTTTCAACTCCATGAGTACTGGCTTGACATGCTGCTTGGCTTTAACATCTATGACAAATGAGGATTCAGAACTGGAATGAACTGAAACACCCCCACTTGGTGTATTTACTAGCCGCACACCTAACCTAGACAATTGGTGTACCTCTTTAACTAGCTCCTTCTTCTCATCATCAATATGAGACACTTTGCCCATGCTCAATCGGCTCAAAGCATCGGCCACTACATTAGCCTTACCTGGGTGATAGTGGACACTTATGTCATAATTCTTGAGCATATCTAGCCATCTTCTCTGACGAAGATTCAATTCTCTCTGTGTAAAAACATGTTGAAGACTTTTATGGTCAGTAAATACATCAACATGTACACCATATAAGTAAATTCTCCAAAGTTTTAACGCAAATACCACAGCACCTAGCTCAAGATCATGGGTAGGGTAATTCTTCTCGTGGATTTTCAATTGTCTTGATGCATATGCAATCACCTTGCCATCCTTCATAAGAACACATCCCAAACCTACTCGGGAAACATCATAGTACACCACATAACTTTCACCACTCCTCGACAATGTGAGAACTGGGCTGAAGTGAGTCGGTCTTTGAGCTCTTCGAAGCTCTTTTCACAAGTTTTAGACCACTCAAACTTCAGCTTTTTCTTTGTTAAAGCTGTCAATGGAGCAGCAATAGAGGAAAAGCCCTCAACAAACCTGCGATAGTAACAAGCCAAACCCAAGAAACTCCGGATGTATATAGGAGTGAGGGCTCACGTCCAATTCTTTACTGACTCAATCTTTTTCGGATCAACATTTACACCCTGGTCGGCACAACATGACCAAGAAAGGTCAATGATCTCACCAAAACTCACATTTGCTGAATTTCTCATACAACTGATGTTCCCTGAGTACTTGCAATGTCATTTCAAATGTTGTTCATGTTTTTCTCTAGTCTTAGAGTATATGAGGATGTCATCTATGAATAATATGACCAAGGAATCAAGGTATTCATGAAATACCATATTCATAAGGTCTATAAACGCGTCTGGTGCATTAGTGAGACCAAATGACATGACAAGAAACTCGTAATGACCATACCTAGTATGAAAGACAGTCTTACGAATGTCCTCTTGTCTCACTCTAAGCTGGTGATACAATGACCGGAGATCTATTTTAGAAACGAAACTTGAATGTTGGAGCTGATCAAATAGATCATCAATTCTGGGAAAAGGGTATTTGTTCTTTATAGTGACTTTGTTGAGTTGCTGATAATCGATACACATTCTAAGATTTCCATCCTTTTTCTTAACGAACAAAACTGGAGCACCCCATGGGGATATGCTCGGCTGGATGAAGCACTTATCAAGTAGATCTTTTAACTGCAACTTCAACTTTTTGAGTTCAGCTGGAGCCATTCTATAGGGAGGAATGGAATTTGTTTGGTGTTGGGATTTAAGTCAACACCAAAGTCAATTTCGCGTTCAGGTGGGATTCCTAGTAATTCCTCCAGAAAGACATCTTGAAACTCATTCACAATGGACACAGAGTCTATGGAAGGAACTTCATGTTCTAATTCATTGACTCTGACTAAGTGGTATAAATACCCCTTAGATAACATCTTATTGGCTTTAATATGGGAAACTATTTGGCCTATTGGATTTGAACTACGCCCTTCCCATTCCAACTCTAACTTATTAGGAAACTGAAACCTTACTACCCTGTTTCGACAGTCTATGTTAGCATAGCATTTATGGAACCAATCCATACCCAAAATTATACCAAAGTCAAGCATGGTTAATTCTATTAGGTGAGCATAGGTAACTCTATCAAGAAGAGTTATTAGGCAATCTCTATATACCCTTTCAGCTCTATGCTGTCTCCGATGGGAGTACTAACTAGAAAAGGTTCATGCAAGATCTCAAGAAGCAAGTCAAATTTACTAGCTATTAAAGGAGTAACAAAAGACAAGGTGGATCCTGGATCTAAAAATGCATACACACGAAAAGAAAAGACATGCAAGGTACTTGTGACCACATCGGCTGACTTCTCCTGATCCTCTCTACCTTTCAAAGCATAGAACCTATTCCTCTTGGGAAGCTCGGCTGAAGCAGTAGGATTAGGTCGAGGCTGAGTACCTGCCTTGGCCTTATTATTCACATGTGGGCATTCCCTGACCACATGCACACTCTTTCCGCACCCATAACAGGTATTAGAACCTACCATGCACTCACCTTCATGCAAACAGCCACACTTACCACATGTCTTTCTATCACGCTGGGCATTTCTATCATTGCCCTTCTTGGGGCCAAACTTGTACCCTTTGGAATTAATGTTCCTTGAAGGAGTAGGATTACCTGAGTGTTGGTGCCCCTTCTTAAACTTGGGCCTGTCCTGGACTCCAAACGAACTCTTACCAGCGCTAGAACCAGCCTGATCCGAGGGCCTAGGCTTCTTTCCTTCTCGGCCTCTCTTCCTACAACGACTCTCCTCCACCTACTGTGCATGTACCATCAAGCTAGCAAGATCCATGTTATCATGAAACATGGCTTCCCGACATTTCTTCTCCAGATCCTCCGATACACCAGTCACAAACCTGCTCATCTCATCCCTGCTACTGGACACCAGGGAAGAAGCATATTTGGAAAGTTTAACAAACTTCAAGGAGTATTCCTTGACTTACATACCTCCCTGACGTAGGTTGATGAACTCCTCAGCCTTAGCCTCTATCTGCTCTCTAGAAAGAACCTCTCCAGGAATGCAGTCTTAAGAATGTACTAAGTGATGGGGACTTCCCCTGTTTCTCGGACATCTCCCACATATTGTACCACAACTGAGCCATATCCTTGAGCTGGTAGGCAGCAAACTCAACCTTCTCCTCTTCATTAACACCAATAGCATGGAGAATCTTGTGGACCTCTTCCACAAACTTCTGGGGATCCTCATTGGTTCTGGACCAGAAGTAGACTAGAGGATTCATCTTGGTGAAATCTCTCAGTCTGCTAGCCATAGTGCTAGCATGTGGATTATCCCTGGGAGCACCCTCTCTAGTGGCATGGGCTATGATAGTTTGTGCCTGAGCAGTGAGTGGCTTGGGCCATCTGAACCAGTGCTGCTCTCACTTATCCATCTGTTAACGCAGCTGGGTTGATATACACTTGCACTCCAGCAGCTGTGGCTTGAGGAGGAGCTTGGTTTCCCCTAACAGCTGCTTCTCGAACTCTCATGTCTGCTTTTTGTCCTTGTGTTCATTTTTCTATACGCACACACAAGAAGGAAGTTAGATGCTAGAATGACACAAAATGTCAAAGATCTACAGAGCACGATAAAGAGTAGAAGAAGGGAAGATTCTTAACATCACTAAGTCTCTAATTCATGGTTGTGGTGCACTTCACAACCATAAACTAGAAACTACGCAACGTGGTTGTTTTGATCCTTAATTCCTAGGTAATTTAACCTCATGCTCTTATACCAAGTTTGTCACACCCTGATCCTAGATCCCAGATGAGACCGGCGTCGTTAACCTCTCAGATATCGCAGACAAGCCTCTTCTTAGCTTTCATGACAATCATACAGTTAAATTTAGTGAATAATTTAAAACTTTATTGAAGTGTACTTAGACTTCATATAACTGCATAAGAGTGATATACTAACAGCTCAAACTAAACAACCATCTATTAACAGATTGAACAATTGAATCGAAGAATTCATAATAAAAGTAATAGTTGCCAAACCGGCCTTAATACAAAAGCTTGAACAAATGTTTTGAAAAGAAACGCTAGGGACAACATCCAATAGCTATGTCTAATGTACTAAATCTAGAAGTAAAGAGTAGGCATCCTCGAACTCAAGAGGACCTAACAATGTCTGGAGATACTAGTCCAAACAGCTTCGAACGATCTTCAATCTTCTTCAAGGACCTGCACCTATGAAAATAGTAATTGTATATGGGTTAGTACACACTTGTAATAAGTATGGGTGTATGCACATAAACACATAAGGACTATGCATGATCAAGGAAAGCTCTTTCTATAGCAACATACCATTTTTTTGAAAGTGAAGTCACTTTACTTTCCTAATTCGTTATTTATGAATCATGCTATGAATATGACATATTTTCATGCATTTAAAGAACAAAACTAATTTTCTATATGAACATAAGACCTTGGAATCATGAACATAATTTTAGAACAACTCAAACAAAATTTAATAATTTTGCTCCTATTAGGCCGAGAGCTCCCTTTCCCAGCCTTAGTTTATTTTTTCAGTCTTTTCTTCTTTTTGTTGTGTAGTTCAATGATCTCCTTTGATCCTACGTTTTACTTATGAGTACAATGATTCATTGTAGTCCCATACCTACAATAAATCAAGTAAGTAATCCAAAAGACTAAGGAAATGATTTGACTACCCTACTCACAAGTTATTCTTTTCATGCTTGTTAAATTGGGAATGAAGTCTTTATAAGACAATCTTTATTTGCTATGCCCATTCTTTAATTATTTGCATAATATATAGATGTTGGGGCATATATTCATACTCCAATATTGGCATAAGCCAATAACTGTTAAGACTTCATTCTTATCAAACACTGAAGATTTCATATTCTTATGCTTTTGCTTACGTAGTTCACTTTGAACTTACATTTCTTCTTCTTTGATCTCATCTTAACTTTGAACATGCTAGGTTGACTTAGGATATTCTTTTAAGACTTCCATTGGGATCTTTCTGTTCAATGACTAAGAATGATTTACATCATTACTTAGTCTAACCTCACCCTTTGGTCATCCTATTCGAAAAAACCTCATCTTCATACTTCTTTCTTTCTTTCTTTCTTACTTTCTTACTGAAATCTTTAGCATTAACCGACATAGATCATGTGAGCTAACATGAAATCTAGTGTCTTCCCCACACCGAAAAGTGGTGGTTCACAGGCCAAAGTTAAACCGAATACTCCCTAGCTTTCTTATGTGGATCCGCTAGCTAGTAACCTATGCTGGCAACATAGTTGAAAGACTCGGAGACGTTGGAGACCGTTATCCACCTTGGTGGTAGTCTCATCTCATGAGGCTTACATGTGCTTTCACAAGCTCATTGCTAGAATCAGAAATAGGGAGAACTAGGGAGATGAACATTCAATTCATAGGGAACAACCCTAGTTTCAGTTTTTTTTGAATTCAAAACGTTTGAAAAGCCTCTTGGGGAAAGGAATCCAAGAGAGAAAACCCATACCTCATAGTAGAATTTAATCTACGAATATCACCCTGTACTTTGCACAAAAATCTTGGAGAACCGCCTTGAAATCGCGTAAGGTTTTTCTTACGCTTGCTTACTATTTTTTGGTCGCAGGTTTCTACTGGTTAAACGTGATTCCAAGTCTTAGGAACTGAATATTGACTAATTCAACTTAGGCTAAACAACTTGATTAAATAATCAATTAGATAATTACCAAAACTCCCCTCCTAAATTGACTAAAAATAGGAGAGCATTTCACTTAGCCAAATTCTAAAATTTTGCTAAGGGTCTCGGTTTGACCATGAATTTAAATTAATTAATTAAGTTGCTAATTTAATTAATTAGGTGACCTAGGGTAATTACTAAAGTACTATTAAGTCTCTAGGAACATAACTAACCCCTTTGGACTATACTAGGTTAGGTACTAGGATGTTTCTTTAGTTAGATACTCGGCTAGTGTCACCCAGTTAGGTCTTAGGGTTTCAGGCACACTAGTTAGTTCATTTTAGTTAGTCCTAGTTTAGTTATCTAGTTAGGTAAGTTAGTTAGAGCCTAGGATTTGTTAGAAAGCTTGGCCCCACGTGGCTTAACCCGACGCGCGCCTGCCTCCATACACTGAATCGGTTTGGCTTGTCGCTCGCTTACTTTCCTAACCATGCATTCTGTAGTTGCAGGTGGAAAGTTCACTTCTTGTCCCACGACTACTCACTATGTACTTGGGCATTGCTTAATCCATATGATCATTTTAAATGATCATGTTCTATGGTACTTAGGCTTGACATTTAGATGCCTAGTACCTAATGTGTGTAAGCGATGAAATTAAAAAATTTAGCTTAGGGTCTTCATTGCAGTTGAAATTCCTTAACAAGCTTGGATTGTATTTTCAGTTACTTGTGTATACATAGAAATTGGCTAATACCCTTAAACCAATATTCTATAACATGCCCAATATTACTCAATATTGGGCATTGGGATGCCTATGTACCCCAATAAATATTCTTTAAACCTAATATACTCTTCACTAGAAAAGTATATTTTCTGGAATGTTACAGGCCCGTCGATCAATCGACGGACCGTAGTCCACTTTCGTCGTCTGACACTTTTTTTTGTAATCACACAAAGCATAGTTTCAGACAGAAACGACGAACGTGCAGAATGTCCCGTCAATCTATCGACAGACCGTGGTCCACTTCTGTCGTCTCAGAGTTAGGCCAATACAGGGTGCAACTATCGATGCACCCCATCGACGGTCCGTTGATTGACCGACGGTCCGTAAATGAGGTCTCGTGCTGTCGATCAGAGAAAAGTTTTTCAGAAATTCGGTGAACCCCTCTAATGGACAATATCAAGCATATACCAACACAGAAAACATACAATAACCATCAACAAACAAATTCGTCATTCCTAGTGCTTCAATTTTGCAAAGTTCTATCCTAGATTCTAAGAGACTATCAAGCCCTAAGTCGGAAAACAACAAAGCAACAACATTCAGAGTTCATTTAGACAGTTTGCACCCCCAACCCATTCGCTTTCTATCATTCTAAGGGACATGAAACCCAATATTAACAAGTTAATCATTTAAAGTTGTCCCTAAGTCAAGACCCACATACAATCAAATCGGTTTCCAAGAAAATGAACATGAATTCAGTGAGCAGATGAGAATGACATACATGTACGATGTAGTGGAGTGAAAGTGTGAGTGAACTTGCAACAACAACCGACAAGCCGCCTTCAAACACCTACCTATAGTGAATGAATGTTGGAGTGAATGGGGGAATAAAGGAATAAGGGGAGGGAAACGGTTGGGGGAAGAATTTGAAAAGGTCTGGGAGGGTAACTTAAAGGTTATGGTGTTATATAGCCAGTGAGTTCGGGTCGGGTCATGGGTTTTGGGAACTAACGATTCCCCGTCGACTGATTCGTCGATTGTGCCCTAACTTAGATGATATTGAAAAACATACCTTGGATCCATGGACACCATCGATGATCCATCGATGGGACGACTGCTCATCGTTTTGTCTATAGATCAGTGCACCAGACCAATTTCTGCAGATTTCTAGTGGTTCGGTCCCTGCACATTGGTACCCAATAAGCCATTCTTTTTGTGTTTTCTGGAGACTTTTTAGACACAGACCCTAAACTACTCTCTAGCCAACAGTTTAACATAAATAAATTAAAATTTAAACATGAAATTGAGTAAAACCAAAGGAAAAATGCAATTATTCCAACAAAGACAAGAAAAACCTATTGTTGGCTAGAGGATACACATTGGGTTGCCTCCCAATAAGCGCTTGATTTAACGTCGTGTCACGACGGTAGACTCTTGATTACTCAGACTTCATGAAGATGATAAGCCTCAACCATTTCATTGGCATTTTCTGCATGCCCGAGGTAGATATTGATTCTTTGCCCATTTACCGTGAACCTTGCACCCTCCTTGTTCTCTAACTCAACCGCACCATGAGGGAACACTTTAGTGATCAAGAATGGACAAGTCCATTTGGACTTGAGTTTGCTCGAAAACAAGAGGAACCTAGAGTTGAACAAAAGCACCAAGTCCCCAATTGCAAATTCGCGTTCTCAATCTTTTGGTCATGATACTTCTTCATCTTTTCTTTGTAGAGGGCAGAACTTTCATATGCCTTTAAGTGAAACTTATCAAGCTCATTCAAGCCATTTAGTCTCTGTTCCGCTGCTTCATTCTAATTCATTTTCAGTTTCTTCATCGCCCACATAGCTGCTCTAACTCAATCGGGAAGTGACAAGCCTTCCCATATGCAAGTTGGTATGGAGACATACCTATAAGAGTCTTCTATACTGTCCGGTAGGCCCAAAGATCATCATGAAGCATCCTTGACCAATCCTTTCTACTAGCATTGACCATTTTTGCCAGAATTTGCTTGATTTCTCTGTTTGACACCTCAACTTGCCCACTAGTGTGTGGATGGTAAGGAGTGACTACATAAAGGGAGCTCTTGCCTTGTAGAAACACCTCCATCTCTTTGGCACCTATCACATGCCTTGGCAAACTCATGAGCATCTTGGTGGATGGTCGGCCAATAGTACCCACACTGCAAAATCTTATGGGCGGTCCGGATACCACTATTATGCCCTCCCACAAGCGAGGAGAGGCATGCCTCCAAAACACTTAGCATCTAAACTTCCGGCACACATCGGCGAATAAGCCCATCGGCACAACTTCGGCACAATTAAGGCTCATCCCAAAAGAAATTTTTCACATCATGAATGAACTTTTTCCTCTTATTAAAGGACAATTCTGATGGGACTATATCACTATCTAGATAATTCGCAAAAGCATCGAACCATGGAATCAATTCATGAGAAGCGGCCAATACATGCTCATCAGGGAAAGTATAATTGATTTCAGCCTTTTCACCCAACTCTCGCATAGCTTCATCCTTTAATCTGGACAAGTGATTAGCAACTTGGTTTTCGGTCCCCTTTCTGTCTTTCACCTCGAAATCAAACTGTTGCAACAATAATACCCATCTAATCAACCTTGGTTTCGCATCCTCTTTTGCAATAAAATATCTCAAAGCAGAATGATCAGTATGCACTATGACTCTCATTCCAAGCAAATAGGAGCGAAATTTTTTGAAAGCAAATACCACCGCAAGGAGCTCTTGTTTAGTCATAGTAATAAATGGGGTGAAGTATTTTATCCCTTCATTGTCCCAATACTACACAAAGTGCAACCCCACTAGCATCACACATCACCTAAAAGGGTTTGCTCCAATCCGGGGAAATAATAATGGTGGCAAACACTAACTTCTCTTTTAACTCTCCAAATTCCTTCAGAAAATATTCATCGAAATAAAATTTACATTCCTTCTCAATTAAATTGCACAGAGGATGTGCAATTTTTTGAGAAGTCCTAAATAAATCTCCAATAGAATCCCACATGCCCAAAAAACTTCTCACACCCTTTACAGAGATGGGTGGAGGAAGTCTCTCAATAACCTCTACTTTTGCTCGATCAACCTCTATTCCCTTCTCTAAGATGCGATGGCCCAATACAATACCCTTTTTCACCATGAAGAGGCATTTCTCCCAATTTAGCACAATGTTGTAATCTTTACATCTTTTGAGAACATCAGCGTAGTGACTCAAACATTGATCAAAAGAGTCTCCAAAAATAGAAAAATCATCCATAAACACCTCAATGGTGTCCTCCACCATATCGGAGAATATCGACATCATACATCTCTGATAAGTAGCTGGTGCATTATACAATCCAAAAGGCATCCTCTTGAATATGAAAGCACCATAAGGGCAAGTAAAGGTGGTTTTCTCTTGATCTTCCGGTGCAATAGAGATTTTATTGTAACCCGAATAGCCATCAAGAAAACAGTACCATCCTTTTCCCGCGAGTCTATCTAACATCTGTTCCATGAAGGGCATAGGAAAATGGTCCTTCTCAGTCCATGCATTCAACTTCATTAAATCTATACACACTCTCCATCCGGTCACCGGACTCATGGGAACAAGCTCATTCTTTTCATTTGGAACCACTGTCATTCCCCCCTTTTTGGGCACACACTGAACAGGGCATACCCAACTACTATATGAGATGGGATATATGACTCCGGCATCCAACCACTTAATAGTATCCTTCTTCACTACCTCTTGCATAGGTGGATTCAAACGTCTCTGGTGCTCAATACTTGGCTTATGATCAGGCATGAGTTGGATTTTGTATGATTAAATACCGGGAGGGATCCCAATAATATCCGTAATAGTCCACCCAATAGCTCTCTTGAACCGCTTCAACACTTCCACCAAACACTCCACTTGTTGTACATTAAAATCCAACGCAATAATTACCGGCAAAGTTTCATCTTTTCCCAAGAATACATACCTCAGATGCGATGGTATAGCCTTAAGCTCTAATTTTAGAGCCTCTTAAATATATGGTTTCGCGGGTGGAGACTTGCCATGTTTCATATCTAACTCCAATTTCTTTGGTTTGAACCAAAAATTACCTCGATCAAGTGCCGCAACCAATGAACCATAATCTTCAATACAATCACTTTCAAAATTCATAATCACTACCGCTAGTGACTCAACACCAAGGAGCTCTTTGATTTGTACCTCAGACGTACTCTCAACCCTGTAAGATATATCAGATACCGATTGGAGCTCACCACTTTGCTTCATGGACCTTTAAATGTTAAAATTTTCCTCTTCATTATTTAACCGAAACTTCATCTGCCCCTTTTCCATATCAACCAAAGCGCGACCAGTAGCAAGGAATGGTCTCCTAAGAATAATGGGCACCTCAAAATCCACCTCACAGTCAAGAATCACAAAGCCGGACGGAAATATAAATGACTCCTCCTTCACTAATACATTATCAACTAGTGTAAAAGCTTACATATCATACTCATATAAACATGCTGCTAGGCATTAAGTCCCATCGAGCTCACATTAAGTCTTCACTTAAGTTCATATTTGTGAGAGGATTTCTTGACACTCAATCCAACGTAACCGATACTAAAGCTCATAGATTCATTAGGTGAAACTAGTCTTCTAACCTTAGAATCACTATATGTGACAAACCTTTCATGTTATATCATTCAACACAACAACTAGATCATGATCATACTCACTTTACTCTCAAAGTGTTTCTAAAGCATGTACTAAACTTCATAAAACATGCATAATATCATTTCTTTCTCTTTTAAGGGTCAAAGCTCAAATTACATTATCATATCTAGAATGACTATATTAGAAATGGATATATTCATAATCATATTAAATAAACATATATAGAATGGCTACATTAGACATGGATATATTCATAATCATATCAAATCAGCATATCTAGAATGACTACATTAGACATGGATATATTCATAATTCAAGTAGTTCAATTACTAGAAGCATAATTCCATACTTCACCTCCTTGAGGTTCAAAGCTTACTAACAATCATCACACCTAGAGTTAATGCGCTAGACATGGATATCCTCCTAACTTATGTGATTCTTTACTTTTATGCATTCAACCATTCATGAGGTAGATTAGGAAGGTAAATATCTTTCATCTCCATTATATTCATTGGCCTCTTATTCCGATATTGATCTTACTCTCAAAGGCTTCGAATCCATAGTTCATCATGTTAACTTTACTATAAAATCCCTATTGATCATCATTCATGTCTTCGAGCCTTACTCTCAAAGCTTAACTTCTTACAATGACCATACATATCTACATGACAAGATAATCTAGTCACAAGCTTCATCTTTAAGCAATTCTATTCCTAATTCTTCATAAAGGCTCAATCTCGTCCATTACTTAGTCAAGATACATCATATAACCTTTAAACTAATTCAATTAATTGTTACATTCTTCTATTCTTAATCAATTTCTATACATGTCATCAATTCTAGAAGATCAACTATGAATTCACAATTTCACCTTTCTTGGCATAAACCCACATTACTACAATTTCATCAATTAGATTAGGGTTAACCATGGAAAGTATAAAATATCATAATAATATCATAATTCAGTACTAAATCAATCATAAAAAAGTACTATACACTCAATTGGAATCATACTCTACACTACCCACTACATAGGAAGAAACCATAGCTAGAATTGCGTTTTCTCTTCACAATTGGGGAAAATCTAGGGGGATCCATGGATGGAAGAATCCATGGATGAATAAGCTAAAAAAAAACTTGATTTAAATCCCTCACAAATCTTGTATAAATGGAGGAAGTTGACCTATCTTGACCTATCTTTTTCTTCTTCAGTTTCTACAGAGAGGATGTTTGATAAGATGAACTTTGGGATCTTTTGGGATTTTGGAATTAATGACTTTGTTTGGGTGATTAATGAATTAAAATAGTTTATAAATGTGAATAAAGTCCATACAAAACGGCCCCCACTTAAAACTAACTAAAAAGGAATTTACTAACCAACCCCTCACTAGGAAGCCATGGTGCGAAGCAGCACGACATGGCTGATAAGCTGTGGTCAACACCACAAGCTATGGTCCTGCCCGTGGTCCTTAGGCAGTGTCTTGGATAATGTGTCTTGGCCTCCCTCATTATAAGTCTTCTTCACGAGCTTTCCCATAGGCCATGTTCTTCACCAATGGTCGTGAAGTGGCTCGTGAAGGTGAGCCAATTTGAGGCAGCCTTAACGGGCACACTACCTCACCAACCACCGGTCGCACCACGATCCAGTGGCCACCACGAGTCTTCTAGGCTCTCGTGGTCATGGGCAGTGCCATGGCAAGCATGGGGAAGCCTTGTCCCTTTCCCCTTTGCCTTGGTTCATGCCCTCAAGTCTTGACTCTAGCCATTAATTTAACCCTAGATGGTCTACTAATTTATGGGGTGTACAATATCTCCCCCTTGGGATCATTCGTCCTCGAATAACGATTCAAAACACTTCTTAAAGGAAGTGACTCTATACAAGCAGCCCATCATGCATGTAACTCATCTAAATGAACATGAACAAAGTAGGAAAACTTCAATTCCAAACTGAACATACTCAATGCAACATAAGGAAGTAGGAACTACATCTAAAAAACCCAAAATGCATGAAATTCTATATCTATTCATATTTAAGGAGGAAGTACCATCTCCTAGCATACACTCATGGAGCTCACATGCAATTTTATTCAAGGAGGAATCTTTCAACTCCAAACTAAGGCATGCTCATATATTCATATCATGAAGTCGTATAGGCAAGTCATACTCAATGCATTACTACATGAGGAAGTAATCATGCAAACTCATTTTCTTTTAAATCACAAGCTTTCATGAACATGCATCATATAAGAAAATCATGGCAACACATAAACACACAATAACCTTACTGTCTAGGCACATCAGCTCCCCCTTGGAAGTAAGCCTATAAAAACTCTTCTAAACATCATCAATGACATGGAATAAACAATGAAGCTTATTCATACTAAAGACAACATCAAGTCTATTGTATCATATCTATCAAGTCATAAAAGACAAGAAACACCGTAATCTAGATAAATATTAAACTACAGAACGATAGTTACATAAGGTGGTCACTCGTGGTCATATTTAGCTTGAACAACGTAGGACTTAATTTTCTTCCTCTCTCTTCCCCTAGCCTTAAGCACTGGGCAGTCTCTTAACTTGTGTCCACTCTCACCACTACTATAAGAACCCTCCGTACCAGCTAAACTACTACTCTCATGTATCATTACACACCTACAACAAGTAGGTTTTGGCAAAAAATATTTACTATCTCTTTCTAAGGTTACACACCCTCTTTTCACTAAATCTTGGGGGAAACCTAGAAGGACCTTGTCCGGAGAACCTTCCGAGAGAAGAGTTATCATCATTAATCCTAAACCTCTTTTTCTCCCTAGACCTTGCTTCAATTTTCTCTTCCTAAATTTAATGATCACAAACTATAAGATGATAGATATTCATATCATTCTCAAACATGGCAATACGACATTCTTATACAACTAAATCGAACAATCCCGACACAAATTTACTCATTCCTGATTTGGGATTAGACACTAGAATTGGAACATACTTTGACAATTGAGTGAACCTCCATGAACATTCCTTAACACTCAAATCACCTTATCTAAGGTTGATGAACTCAAGCACCAAAGCTTCTCTCATCTCTAAAGGGAAGAACCGATTTAGAAAAGAACTCTTCGACAAGCAAAGGGAAAATGCATAAGTACCCCCTCAACCTATGCCTAAAATCTCAGATACACACTTATACTATACTAAGGTCCTATTACCCCCCCTGAACTTATTTTATATATGATTTTCTACCCCTTTTCGGCCGACGTGGCACTAGTTTGAAAAAAAGTCAACACACGCTGGGCCCACAAGATAGTGCCACGTAGGCCTAAAAGGGGTAAAAAATTATTTATAAAATAATTTCAAGGGGTAATAGGACGTTAGTATAGTATAAGTGTGTCTCTGGGATTTCGGTCATAGGTTGAGGGGGCACTTGTACATTATCCCAC
The DNA here is from genome assembly GCA_016801875.1 of Solanum sitiens. Classification (NCBI taxonomy): domain Eukaryota; kingdom Viridiplantae; phylum Streptophyta; class Magnoliopsida; order Solanales; family Solanaceae; genus Solanum; species Solanum sitiens. The sequence goes on along the minus strand of JABWTJ010000043.1, from coordinate 2,321,632 downwards.
AAGAAAACTCCAAACTGCCAAAAGATTTTACTAACAACTTAAGTTGGTCAGTATTCTACTAAAACATTAGCAACATATTTCTAACTGACTTATATTTTAAAACTTAACAATGAAATTCTAACAGATTACCAACCAAAATCTTACTAAGTATTTTATTTGGTAAATACGTTGGAAAAAAATGGCTTCAAATTTAGCAACATTATATCAATGGATTTCCAAATAAAATATTACTAATGCACACCTTTTGTTGGTAAATATGACCAAAAAAGTATTTATATAATTTATTAACATATTACCAATGAATTACTAACCAAACATTTACCAATGACTGTATTTTGTTGCTAAATTTAGCAACAAAATATCAAGATGTCGGTAAATTAGTAACGAAATGTAATTTGTTGGTAAACGTGCCAACCAATATCCAATTAGTTGGAAATTTTGTCGACGAACAAAGATTTTAGTTAGTAAATTACTAACATCATTAAAATAATTTGTCATATACCCACCGATCATTAATTCATTCGTAAAATTTACCAACATATTAATTATTAGTTGGTAATATTACATATGAATGTTTAGTTGAATAGTAACTATTACCAAATGTGATAACATTTATTGGTAAATTATTAGTTACTAACTTATATTTGAATAGTTCATAAATTTATCAATTGAAGTTAATTTTTTGGGTAAAATAGCGTCTAGTGTTAAGGCTTTCATATTATTTTTGTGTCGTTAGACGTTTTAACTTATAAATTTTAGTCAAAACTTGCCTTTGGTCAATATTTTTTTGTAAATGTGCTTAGGTTAGAATTATGTCAGTGTCATTAGTTTGGATAGGTCATTTTTATCTAATAGGAAGGTTGGTTCAATTATTGTGTCTTTCATTTTTGGTTTATGTCGTTAGGTGTTTTAAATCTTATGTTTTGACCAAAATTTGACTTTGGTCAATATTTTTGTGAACGTGCTTAGATGAGAATTCTGTCAGCGTAATTAACTCTAAAGGTGAGTTTGTATCTAATAGGATGGTTGGTTCGGATATTGAGACTTTCATTTTTAGTGTGTGCCATTAGGTGTTTTAACTTATAAATTTTGGCCAAAATTTAACTTTGGTCAATGTATTTGATAAACATGTTCAGATTAAAAAAATTCAGTGCAGTTAGATTCGGAATGTCATTTTTGATGTAATGCTATAGGGGGGTCGGATTTTGAGGCTTCCGTTTTTAGTTTGTGTCAGACATTTTAACTTTTAAGTTTTGGAAAATTTTTACTTTAGTCAACATTTTTTATAATCGTGCTCGAATTAAAATTCTTTCACCGCGTTTAGCCACACAAGTTTCAGTTTGGGTCTCATAGGATGGTTGGTTCGGGTTTTAGAATTTTATTTTTAGTTTGTATCGTTAAGCATTTTAACTTTTAACTTTTTGCTAAAATTTGAATTTGGTCAATTTTTTAAGAAACATGTTCAAATTTGAATTTCATCAGAGCGGTTAGCTCCGGAAGGTCGTTTACTTCTTATAGGAAGGTTGGTTTGGATTTTGAGGTTTTCATATTCAGTTTATACCCTAGGCTTTTTAACTTTTAACTTTTGGCCAAAATTTAACTTTGCTTAATATTTTTTGTGAACATGCTCTGATGAAAATTTTGTCTGCATGAAAGGTCATTTTTATATTGAATAGGATGATTAGTTTAGGCTTTGAGGCTTCCATTTTCAGTTTGTGTTGTTGGGCATTTTAACTTTTAAGGTTTGACCAATAATTAGATTTGGTCAATATTTTATAAACGTGCTCAAATTAAATTTTTGATATAATGATATGTGTCATATTGAGATTAACTTTATTTTTTATCATAGATTTTGCATTCAAATGTGATTTATAAAAGTGATATTAATATTTTTGAATTTATATTTGTGCTCTTAGATTTTCAATGCAATAAATTAATAAATATTAACTATTGAATAATCATTTAGTTAATAATATTTTGAACATATTGTCAATCAATTACTAACTTAACATTGAACTTGAATGATATATTACCATCAAACTAACAATCAATTAGTAAATTATTAGAAAAATAAATACTAACGTATTTAAAATTTATTACCAACTAGGATTTTGGTGGAGTGGTACGTACTCTTCATTCTTAATCAAGAGGTCTCAGATTCAATTCCCCCTGGGTATGGGTACAGAGTTGTGTTTCTTAGGGGTCGCTTTGCTTTACTCCTAATGGACAACCCGACGTGAATCCGGATATAGTCGGGCTCCAATATGGGTGTCGACATGGATGAAAAACTAAAAATAAAGTATTTTAAATTTATTGGTAAATTACCAACATAAATTTTTTTTTACTAAAATTTCCAACCAACGAAATCGAATAATGAAGAAAAAAAATTTACCAACTTCTTTTCAATTCGTTTGTAAGGGTACTAACGATATACTAACTAAAAATTAGTTGGTCAATTTACCAACGGAAATTTCAGGGCCATGTTTCAAAATTTTGTAACAATATTTTTGGGTGTTTACCAATTGATTTTTGATTGGTAAGTTTACCAACAAATTAAAATCGGTTGGTAACATTTAATGACCAATTTTTAGCGAGAATTAATATAAGTTGACATTTGGTTGGTAACTCAATTTGCCAATGGAATTGATCAATTTACCAACGAATATTTTTGTTGGTAATTGGAATTCCTTTGGTAGAACCCTTCCCACTCTTTAGGTCCCAATCCTACCGGCCTAGTCTCTTTCCATTGATCATACCATATTCTAAAACCCCTTTGAGTTGACAAGAAGCAAACTCCGCCTTCTCTATCAAAGTCACTCTACTAAAGTCTAACACCTTAGGAATCTCTTCTACAAACTCTTGAGCATTCTCCTCCACCCTGGAGCCATTAAAATTTAGAGGGTACATCCTCCAAAACTCCCTTAATCTAGAAGCAACCATCTTTCTTATTGGGTTTGCTGGAGCTACAACCTCTCTATTGGCTTGTGCCGCCAAGGCTTGAGCCAACAACCAGATAGTAGATCTAAACTTTGCATTTAACCTATTTGAAAGATCAATTGGAGTTCGAGGAGGAGCTTTAAGACCCTCTTTCTCCACATTGCCTTCCTCAGTTCCCATAGCATTTTCCCTTGTATCATCCATAACACGAAAACCATAGGGAACATATTAGGAGAAAGACCTAATAGAGTTAAACTCTATGACACGACTTAGAGAATAAAGAAGTGAAGTTTCCTACTCATCTAATAGCTTCCTATTCATAAATGTGGCGCGCTTCACATTTATGAACAAGACTCTGCTAGACGTGCTTTGAGACAATCCTAGAACCATTCTAAACCTTTTGCTCATATTACCATCTTTGTCACGACTCACGGTTACACCTTAGAATGAACATGACGTACTTCACCCCGAAGGGGTCCCATACAAGCCCTTAACATATCATAACATAAGATAATAGAAAAAAATACGAAATTTTAAAACTTTTTCCATACAATAGAAGTCTTTTTCTAAATACAAGCGGAAGTCTTACTACACTTTGTCTCATACCATTTAAACCCAACTTTGAATATAACCTTTGGGACGCAGCCCATACAACAGTCTCATGACATGAAAAGAAAAGACATAATGAAAAATGATGGCTTTATCCTCGAGTCTATGAGGACTCACCAAATCTTCAACTCCTTGCTCCGTAGAAACCTATCATTAAGAATGGAACCCAATCACCAAACCCTACATTTGATAAGAATGTAGGCAAGCGCATACGTTAGTACAAGATGTACTAAATATGTTAGCTAACATAAACCGTCATGAGCACATAACACTAGTCAACATAAGACATCTACCATAATCAGAAGAGAAAATATCATAAGTCATGAACATAAGAGACATTATTATAAGACACAAGCTATAACCATAAGAGACGACACCATAGACATAGACATAATTCAAATAACCATAGGAAATACACATATTCATAAGCTTAGTACATACTCAATGTCTCTTTATATTAAAGAAACTTCATAAGTAACCTTCAAGTTATGCTTGTGCAATGCATATATGATACCCCATAATTCCACCTAGGATAAGTATTATTTTAGGCCATCGTACCTCTTTATCCTATTTGATCTTATCTTTTAGCTTACTTCTCATAGACAAGGGATCATATCACCTTTAGTCAATCATATCATGGAAGACAACTAGGTAAACAATCCATCAACCATACATCTTAAACATAAGTCATAAGCATATTTATTACATAGATCATCATAGCATAAAAAGAACATACATAGATACCTTCAAAGCATACTTGTGCAATACATAAGTAAGATCACATACTCTTACTCATACTAATTAAAGCTTCTTAATTACTCATAGTTCATAAATCATATTCTTGTTCATACTAATACAATCTTGGGGGATATAAGTCCTAATCGACATAGACCATGTGAGATAAATACATAATCTGATGTCTACCCGACATTGAAAAGGGGTTGTCCTACTTGTCGAGGGTAGAACCATACTCTTAGTTTAGGTGGATCGAATAGCTAAGTAATCTATGTGGGCACATAGTTATGGATAAAGAGATTGCTACTAGAAACTCAGACTCAACTAAGGTAGCAGGTATCCATCATTTGAGATACATACATTGCGAACTCGGACTCAACTAAGGTAGAAGGAACCTATTTGGACAGCCATACTCAACTAATATAGAAGATTTCATTGGGAAGCCCGACTCAACTAGTGTAAAAGATTCCATATCATATTCATATAAACATGGTGCTAGGTAGAGCCGTCAATATGGGCTAGGCCTGTTTGGCCGGCCTGGCATAACCCGGGATTTAATAAGTCTAGGCTACGATTATTATAGCCCATTTGAGAAAAGGGCTTTTGAGCCCGGCCTGAATAAGCATGCTGATTTGTGGGGCTTGAGAAATATCGGTAGGGCCGACCCGTGGGCCAATAAAAATAAATAATAATATAATAATATTAAAATTTAAAATAAAAGAGAGTATAAACTCAAAACAATTAGGTTAATATTTCTATTTAGATATTTATACTTTACTTGAAAAAAAACTTATAAATATTATAAAGATAATTTCATTTGTGGATTTGATTCAAAAGTAGTAACATTAACATCATGTAATATTGTTTTGTTGATATTTATGATAATATTTTTAAATTATAATTTATAATTTAATTTAACAATTCTAAAAATAATATATTTTTTTAAAAAATGGGCTGCCAGCAAGCCTGTTGCCGACGTACTTGTGGGTTGGGCCGGCCGTTTTCTGGCCCAACCAAAAAAGGGCTAGCCCGACCTGGCCAGTAAAATGTCAAAGCCTATATGGATTAGCCCGGATGAGGTGGGCTAACCCATATTGACATATCTAGTGTTAGGCATTAAGTCCCATTGAATTCACATTATGTCTTCACTTAAGTTCATATTTTTTAAAGAATGTATTGACACTCAATACAACATAACTCATACTAAAGCTCATAAGTTAATTAGTTGAGACTAGTCTTCCAACGTTAGAATTACTATATATGACAAACCTTTCACCTCATATCATAATCATGCCTAAGTGTGTATATGATGATAAGCTTTCAACGCAACAACTTGATCATGAGTATACTCACTTTTTTCTCAAAGTTTTTCTAAAGCATGTACTGAACTTCATAGAACATGCATAATATCATATATTTCCTTTTTAAGGGTCAAAGATCATATTACATCATCACATCTAGAATGACTACATCAGACATGCATGTATTCATAATCATATCAAATCAACATATCTAGAATGAATACATTAGACAAATAAATTGAGAATTGAGGTTCTTTCCATAAAATTTACAACTGCGTACTAACTTATATTTTATGTTTGCAGCACCACTAGAAGAATTCATGCGTTATGTCAACATTTTAAAAACCAACAGTTTCAATTAAATATGTGAAACGATAAAAGGGTTGGCAAAAATTACATATTTTTATTCATGACACAGAATCTGTTAGTATTTACTTGGATATCAAACTCAAACTATTGTTGTAATTCAAACAGTTTGTGCAAATTTGCTTACAACGACCCATTTTAAATTAAACAAAACCATCTTAATTTTTATTTCTACAACTTATTGTTATGTTTCCCTAAATACATTAAAAATAATCATAAAGGAAAAGGATAATTTTTTACATATCTACTAAGCATTGAAGAAAAGTTTAAAATTGATCTCCGTTATTCTATTTGTCCACGTTCGTAAAAGTATGTCAAATTTGTTTTTCCTCCATTAAACTTATCCATTTCATTCAAAAACATTTTAATTAATTACACTATTCCTTCTTCTTTCACCAGTACCAAAATGAACATGTTCATATGTATTATAACAACCAACATAAACCATCTACACATCTTCCATTTTTAACTTGTGATATTAAACTTTATGTTTAAAAATTAAATTAACTTTTTCAATAATAAGAATCGTTTAGTAACTTTATCTGTAATTGAATATAATTAAGTGATTTTTAAAATTAAATAACTTGAATTAAATAACTTACTCCATTGGACTATCTAGTTTGCAAAATATTTGATTATGTATAACTACAAAGTACCAATCATTCTAATTCGAATACATACGTAGTGTATTGGTAATATATACCTTTATATGAATATTCATATTCCATATATATGGCCACACGTATACACAATATATACAACTGAGTATATATAATATATATATACTTCAACCTTATTTCATAACTACATGACTTTAATAACTCTTCCTAAAATAATTACTTATTAGAACAAACTTTTTTAAAATATGCCAAGGAAAATTTGTTAAAGAAAGAAGACAAATGAATATTAATATCGCACCTACAATGGCAGATAGTTTGATAAGACTCTAGGATAAGAAAGATCAATCCTGATTAAGCTTTAACGGATTCTCATTATAAATCTTTCTATAATCAAGGAGCAATCTATATGAAGATGATTGCTAGGTCAGTCTGGTAAAAAAAAAGCTTGCATACACGTTGTTGTATATTGAAAGAAGTCTTCCTCCTCGAGAACAGTCGTCTGCATCCCACACTTGGGAAAAGACGACTCTACAGTGGTTCCATTCCTTCTTACTGTACTTCTGGGTCAACCCAACCCGAACAGGAAGAAGAGAGTCAGCCAAGCTGCGGTCCACTTCGTACGTTTGCTGAGAAGACCCCTCAGGCATTTTAGAAAAGTGAAGGTAACTTCTCAACCCGAGGGAGGCGGGAATCTACAACTAAGTAGTATTAAAACATAGTCATTATTGAAAATTTCTCCATTAACAACTAGCAAAGCAAGCTACTATGCACGACCCAACATATTAATAAGACTATTTTATTTATTAGCTAACCAGAGAGTTGAGGTTTGTTCAAACATATACAAATCATATTATATCTATCACGACTTCAATTTAATTTTTTAAATAATATAAACGAATGATATTCCATGTATTATCATTTCAACAATAATTGCACAAACTTGTCAGCTTGAAAGCTATATGAGACACTTCTAAAGTTATGCTAACCAATTTGATCAAATTTGAAACCATCCTCCATTTGAAATATCAAACACGTATATGGAACCCTCAGAGGATCAAAAGTTTAACTTCTACTCATGCGAATGAAACCTGCAAATACAATTTTTTCCCCAGTAATGTTTAAGACCAAGTAAAAGCAAAAAAATCCAGTTTGAAACATATATATCTTTGAGTTTAAAAAATGAATATATGTAATAGTTAAATTTTTGTGTCAAGATCCAAAATTCGATCATGATGATGCCTATCATAAACCTCCGGTAGGAAAGTCAAAACCTAAGCAACACGAGATAAATAAATTAGAAATAAAATAAAAGGTCCCATAGCGCGCGTGCACACACATATACACACACACACACACACACACACACACACACACACATATATATATATATATATATATATATATATATATATATATATATATACACACATATATATATATATATATATATGTGTGTGTGTGTGTGTATATATATATATATATATATATATATATATATAGCACATACAATAAGGTCCCAAAAGTGATAGAGAATGATGAATATAAGAAGAAGAACCAAACCTTGGACCTATTATTGTTGGTACAAGAGCATCTAAAGGACATGCTTAGGACTACATGCAACTAATCCGTCTAAGTAAGATACAAAATACATATAACAATAAAAAAAGGAGAAATCGACTAGTCTCTAAGATGCTAAAAGTTTACCTCAATCTAAACATCGATGACCTCAAAAGATTAGGGTCAACGAGAATGGCTCATACTAGGTGATGCAATAGAAAAAAGAATTTTAATTGTAGTATGAGTACCAAATCACAAGGTACTCAGTAAACATCGTAGACCGATTAACCTAAGAAAAACAATATAAAAATAAGAGGCACAATAGTGCTACCACTATAAATCAATAGTTAAGAAGAATCATTCTAGGTGTTGCATTAGAAAAAGATTTTGAAGTATAGTACGAGTATCAATCGTAGGCCGACTAACCTCTGAAAAACATTAGAGGCAAGATAGTGGTACAACTAAAAATCAACAACTAACAAGAATCATTCTCGTCACAACTAATAGAGAATGTAACAACAATAAGGGATAGCTCACACTAACAAAAATAAAGTACAACAACCATAAAAGAAGAAATGATGACATGCATATGTGGTTGATGCATAAAGTAAAGAGGCCCAGAATCGCCTCATCCGTTTCTCTGTAAGCACCCCAAGATATTCTGCAAATCGCCGGAGCTCATCTACGTATGCAATAAAAGAAAAAAATTAGAATTGAATCTGCGGGCCGTCAGAGCTCATCGGGATATGCAATAATATAGGAAAGTGAAACCCATAGTCATCTATCGGCCTCACAATAGAGAGTAAAATAGTCCATCTTACAACAAAACCTTAGAATTTACTTAATCTAGAACAAATCTTTTCCACAAGGCAGAAATCTTGTAAAAATGGTGCATTCCATCCTCAAAACAAAATTTCAATAGTAAAATCAATAATTTAAGGTGAAAGTTTCTTTAAGTCTAAAATTCCTAGAATGTCACGCCTCAAATCTCATTGAGACGGACAAGCACCCAATGTCGTAAAGTCCTGAGAAAGAACCCATATATAACCTATACCTACCATGCATTTATCTAAGATAATCATTGTCACGAATGGGGAGCACACCCTAGACGCAACTGCGTCGTCGTTCTCGGAGAGGACGAAGACTACCCTCTTAGATTTCTTCATAACACGTCATATGTTAAACTACGGAAAAATTAAAACTTTTTATACATATTGAGGTAACATAGGCCTCTCTATTACTAATCATATATAGATATGGAGTTTACTTAGACTCCTCGCATAGGAAGCTTACATAAGCTTCTTGTTTAGACAATATACATAACATATAAGAATTTAGTCTAATGATACCGTCTCACATTAAACCATCTAGAATAAGTATAACATTCAGGCATAGCCCATACTTCATTACAACAAAAGCCATATAAGAAGGAAACTAAATATCTTTAGATTATAACAACATCTAGTAGCTAGATAGTGGCATCATCCCCGGATGGTGAGGACCTATCAAACACTTGGGGAATATCCAAGTAGTCTTGCAATTGGCCTTCTAACTTCAACGGCCCGAACCTACATTATTGTAGAAATATAAATGAAATGGGTTAGTACATTCACTTGTACTAAGTATTGAAACATATGCGCATATAATGTTTGAAACATGCTTAAAGAGACATTTTGTTCAAAGTCATGCTAAGTCACTTTTGAAGGCCTTAATGCACAATTAAGAAAACATACAAGCCAATGATCACATATTCATCAAGACAAGTCAATATGCAACACAGGACCAACATCATCAATAAAGTGAAGGCAACATGGCTATCTTCAACATAGGTCATATTAACATGAATAGTACCATATCAAGATCATATAGCCAAAGCAACTCCAATATCATAACAAAGCATGTACAAGAGTTCATATCATCACATAATGTATGACCTTTACCAAAAATCCCATCCCAAGCATACAAGTGCAATGCTCATGTGAAATCCCATAACCCCACATGTTCATGTAAATAAAGAAAGAGATCATAAGTAATGCCTAACTTCACATAACATAGCATCATGAGTATTCATCCTCATATATAGCAATATAGACAAATACATGTTCACAAGTGAAACTAACATCATATACAGTCATCAACATATGAAGTTAACATTTGCATATCATTAAAGTCATAAAAGCATAAGAACGTCCTCCTAAGATTTCCCTCAAGGCCAACAAGTGCGATGCATAGGTAAAGTCCCATACGCCTACCTACACTAAGAACAAGCTCTCAAGTCATCCTAGTTAGAATTCACTTTATTATGTTCATTTTACCTTTGGTAACAATTGTCTTAACCAACATTGACCATGTGAGCTAAACATGGAATCCGGTGTCATGAAACCCTACACCGAAAGAAGGTGGTCTACTTGATAAGGTAGAACCAAAACATTAACATAGCACTCTAGGTGGATCCACTAGCTAGTTTTACTATGGGGGAAACATAGTTCTTGAACAAGGAAACATGTGTTGGACTTTCTTTGTGCACAATTTCATTATAGTCACTATCTCATGAGAACCCTTGGTGAATCTCCCTTCTATGGGCGAGTCAACACCTCTCATTGTCAAGTTCACTTGGTGTTAAGCCATAGTCCCTTTTTGAAATGCCAGTAAGTCATCCTTTAACAAACATAGCTTAATTTAGGGCAAATGAGACTAACCCCCTTGTATAGCATATCATTTATCTCGTTAGTCATAAGATGAGAACTTATTTTCATCACACAACCATCATTAGTGAGATCAACATATAATCATCTTATAATCTAAGGCAAAGAAGAGAAATCATCTTCAATCTTGCATTAACATAGCCTCACTATAATCTCACACTCCACATAATCATATCATGCCATCATATTAATATTTATCACATCATATCTGCCTAATTCTAATTAAATGATATAATTCAATTGCACCACATCATCAAGTATAAGCCATCATAATTAACGTAAGGGTTCAAGATCACTAAGTCTTAACATTTCACCTTCAAAAGTGCTCTTCAATGGGCTTACCACCAAACCAACCATATTCATCCACAAATGTACTTATTATTATCATATAATAGTAATTAACAGAAGGACTAAGTCAATAAGATCATCACTATCCAATTCAACACCAACTCATAACCTAGAGTTAGGGGAAATAGGGTCAATCCATGATTTCTTCCATAGAACTAGGTCTAACATAAGGAACTACCCTAATTAACCAAAGATCAATCATAATATAACATAAATAATAAAAAGAAACCAATAACAATACAATTTGAAAGATCAATTTTGGATTAAGGGAAACCCATGTTTTGTCAACTTTTGGAAATCAAATTTGGAAGAACCCTTTGGGGAAAGGAGTCCTAAAGGTGAAGAGTTCCCATACCTTAACAATCCTTGAAGATTTATGGAGATAAAGTTGAATTCTTTCAGCCCTAAAACCCTTGAACCTTGTCTTCAATGGAGTCTTGAGGAATAGAGAGAGAAAGTAAAGAGAAGGTAGAGAGATTTGAGTTTGGGAATTGTGGGGTGTTTGGTTAGTTTAATTAGGTTTCGGCTTTATATAGTTACTTAAATAACTTAATTAGACACCCCTTAACCCTTAATTAAACAACCATCAAAGTAACTAATTAATTGACTTAACTTAAAATAAGACAGTCAAAACAGGCCAGGACCTACGAGACCTCAACCTACGGTTCGTAGGTACATCAACGACACCGTCCTGTGTAACTCTCGAATGTGACAAAGACTGTGTTTTTGGGGATTTTTGAGAAATGGCTAAGTGTTGAACGACGGATCCATTGATGCCTCGTCGATCACATGAAGGCTCGTCACTTGGGCTCGTCGATGCACACTGTCCAAAATTGTAGATTTTGGTCAAATGCAAGGGTCCTATGCAAGGACCCTTAAGGTGGTCCTTGGGGAGTCCTACCCGGAAATTTTCGACCCTAAACACATTCTAACATATGTTTAACACCCTCCTACAAATTTCATTAACTTCGAATCTCAAAACCCCATGAAACATGCCAAGGCACACTAGTGCACATTTTACAATTCACCGGACGTCATGGACGTTCCTTGACATTTTCACTCTAACACCTCCTAAATGTTTTAGATACATTATTTTAAGCTTTAAAACAGTGTTCTAAGTCTAAATGTTTTAGATACATTATTTTAAGCTTTAAAACAGTGTTCTAAGTCTTGGCTCTTCTTGTGAGGCTCTAGATTAGGTCTTGGACTTTCGAAGGGTTACAATCATGAATCCCTTACAAGTATACATACAAGCTACATTGATAAACGAACAATATACGTAGGCCCAAAATATAAAAACAAGACTCGGTTGTTAAGGCCACAACTGTTTAGTAACCAACCATAACTCCATGGTATCCATTAATCTACAAAGACTCTATAATATAGACAAACTTAGTGTAGGTCAGGATAGACCCCACCTTACCCTTAACTAATATACGATACCAAAATGAATCTATCAAGTACTCAGTAAAGCTCCGAATCAACCTAGAGCTCACCAAAATTACCTGAGTGTTGTGTTCTCCTATTGAGGATGCCTTCTAGCTGGACTACCAGTACCTGCAACATGAAATGCAGTGTCCCCTGCGAAGGATGTCACTACAAAAAAAATGTACTGAATATATAAGGCAAATAACATATGTAAAACAAGGGCTCAAATGAAATCAAGTATCAATATATGAGTGCATAGATCATATGAGAAGACTACCTTTGTTTACTCTTGTGGGATCATGTATGTTACATTATTTTCTTTACTTTTCTATACTTTATAATCTTTGTAGGGCCTGTGATACAAATGACCAACTTATCAGTGGTAGAAGAGGATGACGCATGCTAGGTATTTTAACCCCTAGGATGTTGTCCTCATAATTACACAAATTGAGATTGACCTATGCTACGCTTTCGCCCCTGAGATGCCACCCTTCTATACCAATTGAGATCTTCCCATAGTAGGATTTCGCCCCCTAAGCTGCCACCCTTCTATACAAATTGGGATTGACACATGCCAGGATTTTGATTGAACTACTTCCTATGATGCAATTTTATGATGCATTATGTATAATGAATCCAATGTTGATCATTTATTGAAGATTTGGTAAGATTGACCTATGTTCTTCCACTTTCTATACATTGCTAATATAGTATAATCAATTCTCAATCCTATAGTGTATGAAGCATGAATTTATCTATGTTACGATACTTTTAGCTACTGCCCTGTACTTGAATTGTTGATGAAAGATGAATATTGATCAATGATGATCAAAGGTTGACGAATTGGTAAGGTCTACTCTATTCCTCAACTTTTATATGTAATGGCTAGTTGAATTGGACTTATATGACATTGTGCGGTATGGTCCACTTTTGGAGGCGGTGTTTACTTCATGGCAATCTATATATGTGTGGATCATGGGATTGAAGGCAAATTGATGATATATGAGTGTGTGATTATCATGATTACACTATGTGGAGCTTATGCCTAGTTCTCAATCTAGTAGCATGTTCTAGATATTGTTGATTTCTTCTAAAATTGAATAAACTTGTTAGGGTGAGATTTAGGTGCTGCCATTGAAGCTAAAAATGGTTAATGAACATTTACCTATATACCCCTACAGGAATGTGTGATTAGCTATGGTTAGGAGTCTTGAATGCAAATGTTGAAGTAATCTTGCCTCCATTGCTAACTTGTGATGTGTGGTCTTTGCTTGGATGTATATTGTATTCCTAAGAGGGTGGTGTCACATCCCAAGACCACACCCTCGAAGTTAGGGCACAATCTCGGATTGTGATGTGCGTACTCGACCTCTCGTAGGTATCATACAAGCCATTCATATCATTCATTGCATATACATAATGAAAAGTAGTGCGGAATTAAAACTTTTCATAAAACAATATCGGTCTTAAAAACTTTCATATAAAAGTATTAGGAAATACTAAGTCTCAATCTCATCAATCTTAGACATAAGAGTACTTGGGGCACGACCCAAATGAAATAGAAAGCATACTACTATATAGTCTATTACAGTACTTCAATACGAAACATAAAAGATATATATGCCCTCGAGTCAAGTGAGGACATACTTCAACTTCTCTTGAATGATCTTCTAAATCCAAGTCTTATTCCCAAAAGCTCTTCACCTATCAAGAACTATATAGATAGATAAAAGCATGGAATTAGCACAACCACATGTACTAAGTATGGCATTATGCATAAAAATCATAAATATGGACATTTATTGGAAATATGCATATTTTCATTTAAATATCATAATATCATCATAAGAACGACATTTATCAACTTAGAATCACATAAGAAAACATTTAAAACCAATTAACATATTTTAGAGGTCCCTTTACTGTAACATCACTTCATTCCTTTTAAGATACTTCTTAGCATGTAGTCTTCTCACTAAAGTTATCCTAAGATTCACTTAAGACACACAAAGAGAGACCGCCCATACACCCTCTCTAGATGTGCCTAAACGATCCTTAAGATTACTCATAATGAGACACATACACACCTACAATATGTTACCATGCAAGACATTCATAATATGACAATCTCCCTTACCAAGGCTATCAAAAAGACTTACTTAAGTACTCCTAGAAAAGAACACCCATTCACCGTCTTCAAGGCTACCTAAATAATCCTTAAGACTTTCTAGGTTTATATCATGTAAATCATAACAAGCAACTTCCCTAAGTAGAGTAATTCTCAAGACTTCCAAAGATAAGACATGAAGAGATCATCCTTCATGTCCTCTTCACACTTTAACTAAGGAATCCGTAAGTCACCCTAGATTAGGTACTTATTCATTTACATACTTTATATCATTAAGTCATTAGTTTATTAGTTCATTTAAGTGACATATATCACATAAAGGACATTAAAATAATGGTCTTGAAGAAGACCTAGGGACTCTTACTAACATCTTCAAAGCCTATTGTGCAATTTCTAGATAGCGTCCCATACAACCACCTAAACCTCATAGAAATCCTCTAATGCTAATATGTATCTCATATGATGAGAATAAACAATAACTGACGTAGACCATAGTAGCAAAACATGGAATCCGGAGTTCTATCCTACTCCGACGATGTTGTTCTACTTGCCAATGGTAGAACTTAGACACATCCAATGTGGGCACATGGTTAAGGAAATATGAAGGGCATGCTTTGTAATCTAGTATCATTCTTTAACTAGAACTACTTCCCTTACCATACTCACTCGGTCCTAGCCTTTGTTCTCATAGATTAAATTACAATAAGGTTCATATAAAAGGATTCCATATCAAGTTCATAACCCAATTCCATTTACCCTACCAAAGAAAAGTCCACTAGGGCTACCTCCCTAAGTCGACAAGAAGCTCATCATGAATTTCCTAAGGATTGATATGATGCCATTCCGGCCAATCAAACTTACGTCCATCATTCATTACATCAAGGGTACCATTACTTTAACTTTCATAACCTTACCACTTGGTTCAAGGTTTCAGATAAAGGACCCTCTTATCATCATTCAATGTCTCACTTAACATTCATTCATTCAAGACTAAGACACTTTAGGTTCCTAAGTCAAGACATCACATATTCACATTCATACAAGCATCAAGTAAGGGACACAAGTCTACCTAAACAAGACACAACATACTTCACTTTATTCATATAGCATACATTCTTTAGACACTTAGGAATGACCCTTAAAATCATTTAGTCAAACTATTCATTACCTTAACATCATCTACATAATCATCATAGACTCATATATTCAAGTTAGGAGCAACCATGTAACAACTCTAAGACTACACACTTAACACATAGCCATAGCATAACATGATTACCTAATATCATCAATAGACTAACACATACTTTCACATATAGGTAGATATAATCATACATCACCAAATCAACTACACAAATATCCATATAACTTCAAGTAGTGCCGAGAAGGCCATGATTATCAATATACTTAAAATAACATCGACAAGGCCACACCAATTCACATAACACCGCCACCATAAGTGGACCAAACCAATCATAACATAATTGAAATCTAATTAACATTAATTAAAAGGAAATAGGGCATCATACCACCTCTTTATCCTTAACACATCAAGCCAATACCAAATCATCTAATTCAACATCAGAAGGCCCTTACCCTTGGCCGTGAACACCAATTCAATACATAAACTATAATACTCAATGAAATATAAACCAATTCAATATAGATTCAACAATATAAGTCCAATTAGATAATAATTGAATACAATTCTTATATCATTAGAAATCCCATAAGAAACTACATATTAATTCATAAACATTAGACCAGTATCAAGTAACCCAGAGATTAGTCAAAAACTAGGGTTCATCAATTACATGGGTTCATAGGTTAATTGAGTTACAATAGCCTTATTAACCACAATTCAATCACTAAACAATGATTAAAAACAATTAATGCAGGAACCCATGGTAGAATGAAATAGGTAAAATAATCTTTTGAAAACTTTAGAAAACATTTCTGAAAGTTGGGATCCTTGATGAAACGAGTTTCAAGGATCAAAAGCCATACCTCAATGAATATAATTCTCCAATTTGATGAAGAATCTTCACTCAAATTACCAATCCAAGATCTTCCTTGAGTTTTAGCTGTAATGAAGTCTTGGGGAATTTCTAAGGGATTTTTGGATTTTTGATTTTGAAAAATGAAATCTTCTAAGTGTTAAAGACTTAAATACACATTTAAAATACCCAAAAGACCCCTTAAGAACCACCAATACTCTTATTTGGAAGTGGGGTGAAATTACAACTTCACCCTTTAAATTACAGTGAAGTTGCGAGCAGGGCAGACCCATCGACGGCTGGACAGTCGACAGACCGTTTGTCCACAAATGGACCATCCTGTCCTTCCGTTGGTTGAATCAGAGACTCAGATAAGGTCTCCTATCACCCAATACTAAGTCCCAATCGACGAAACCCTACCAACGGGGCGTCGATTGACCCACTGGTCGTCGACTGCCTCCATGGTTTGGGCTGTCTTGGGAAGTCTTGGCACCTATTTTGGGTCCTTCCTCAAGGACCCTTGGATGGTCCTTGGGGATGTTTGCCCGGACGTTTCCAACCAAACATGACCATATACGAGTTTAGGACCTCTCACATAAATTTCACCCAAAACAAACACGTAAAACTCAACAAAACATGCCTAGAGACACATGGTCATTTCAAGGCACATCTTTCAAACGTCATGGACGTTCTTGAGCTTTTGACCTCAAAACTTCACGAAACTTGACACACTGAATTTATACACCATAATAACTCATTTAAAAACCTCACAACATCATGAGTCACACATAAACATATAGAACAACATATGAGACATTTAGGTGACTTAGTCGTCGAACGTCTTGGTCTTCCCTTGATGTTTAACTTCTAATGCACCTAATACTTTAGTTACTGCCTCTATACCATATAATAAACATATTTAGGACCTTTAACATCATGAACACAATGTTAGGCTCTAGTTTACCTATGTCATTTTCGGGATCTTTCATTCTCCCCCACTTGGACAACATTCGTCCTCGAATGACACTTGCCACTCTCCGAACACTTCCAAGAATAGAGAATCAACTAGCAGCACATAAACAAACCATATAACTAAAAATCAAGGAGAAAACATCAGTTTCACATAGTTAAGAAATCCACAACACAACAACAAACTAGAATAACTTCTATAACTCATTATGCTACAAAACTCACATGCTTCATTCCAATAGCAAAAACTTATTTTATATTCTATATCATAGTCATATACATCAGTTCTAAACACATTACAACAATTTTAGACCAAAGAATCAATTAGTCAAATTTTGAAAATTTTTACAGTGAGCAGTTTCCAGGCTACAATGATTTTGGGCATATTTTCTAAAAATGAAAGTTTAGGCAATTCATGATATAGACATGCTAATATGTAAGGTAACATCATATAAACACCTTTTACAACAAGATCATGGCTTAATAAAACACACAATGCAAGAAGTTAATGAAAATCAATTTCAACCAAACTCATAAACATCATGCACATGTAACAAAGTAACAGATCTATCTAGCCATACTCCCCCACTTAGAAGGAACTCGTATCACAACAAAAGAGATAAGACTTACCAACATCATCATCACTCTCATCCGGATTCTCACCTCTACTCCGGAGTGCATAGAAACGCCTCTTTGTTGGAGCATCATCCTTTGGAACATTAGGATCAACTTTCTTACCCTCTTTTCCTCTACAAGCAATGTTAGGACAATCTCTCACTTTGTGTCCATCTTTCCCACATCCAAAACAAATTCCGGTACCCACTAGACACTCACCATATTGTTTCTTACCACAAGTGTCACATGTAGGTTTGCCATTTTGAGAACCATCTCCTTTATCAAACTTCACCTTAGGAGCACTAGGTCTATCTTGAGTTTGACCCCTCTTTTTGAACCTAAGTTGCACTTGATCACTAGCACCACTCCTTTTCAAGTTTCTTGACATCGTCCTAAGTTTAGACTCTTTAATTGATTGTGCATACACCATGAGTCTAGCGAAGGTCATATCATCATGTAGCATAGACGGCATTCCTCCCTCACTAAGTCGGCTACACCCGTCACAAAGTGACTCATTTTATCCCTTGGATTTGACACTAGGGATGGTTCATATCTAGAAAAAGTTGAGAGCTTCAAAGAGTATTCCTCAACACTCATATTGCTTTGATTGAGATTAATAAACTCCTCTACTTTTACCTCCCTCCTATCATGGGGAAAGTACTTACCAAGAAAAGTTTCCTTGAATTCTTCCCACTCAATAGGATCCGAATCTACCGGACCATTATCCTTCCATTGAGTGTACCAAATTTGAGACGCATCTCTCAATTGATATGAAGCCAACTCCGCCTTCTACCTAGATGTAAGCCCCGTAGCACTCAACACCTTGTACGCACCATCAAGGAACTCTTGGGGATCTTCATCTACCATAGAGCCAAGAAAGATTGGAGGATTCAACCTCACAAAGTCTCTCAACCTAGATGTCATAGTGCTCTCCACAACATTCACCCTAGGCACCATATTCAAATTAGCTTGAGTAGTTACGGCTCGGGCTAAAGCAAGCAAAGTCTCTCTAATCTCTTGATTAGTCAATTTTGGGGGAACCACTGGAACCTTATTACCTCCTTCCATATTAGGGGAATGATCACCTTGAGGAGGCACTTAAGAACCTTGAGCACCTTGGACACCTTGCCTATCTTAAAGAACTTGCTCAACTTGAGGAGGAGCTTCCTCATTCACCCTTCCCTCTTCCAACCTTCTAGCTGCCATCCTTCTAGTATTCATCTCCTAGAAACACCAGGAAGCACATTAAGAAGGATACTCATAACATTTACTCTACCGCACAACATAGGAGTAGAAAAAAGAAGGGAAACTCTATCGTCCTATAGACACTTTCCCATAGATGTGTCGCGACTCACACCGATGGTCAAGACTCTACTAGACGTGACTTGCTGAGACTTTTTGATTCCTAAGACTACTTTCACCGACCTATGCTCTGATACTATCACGATCGGGGTCTAGACCCTAGTCAAAACCGGTGTCGTTGACCTCTCAAAGGTCGCAGACAAGCCTACATATGTCATTATTATATCGTATAAGTTAATTTTAGCAGAAAATTTAAAACTTTTGTTTGCTTTGAAGTATACATAGACTTCATTGTAAGAATTGCAATACATTACATCAGTTCACCACAACCATCTAATAATGAGATATTCAAATGAAGGAAATAGTTCATAACTGCATAAATATAAAGTTGCCAAAATGGCACCAATACAACGTCTGAAATAAATAAGAAAGAAACGCTAGTGGAACACTCTCCACTAGCTCATGCCTACGTCGAAGCTAGAATATAAAAGATAACCATCCTCTAAATCATGAGGGCCTACCAAGTCCATATGAATGCTCCACGTCCGGATAACTCCAACGTAGTCTCGTAAGCTCTAGCGTCCACCTGCACCTGCACCTAAAAGTATAGTATTGTATGGGATTAGTACACACTTGTACTAAGTATGGGTGTATGCAAGCACACACCAAGGACATGCATAATTAAGAAGATCTCTCTCCTAACGACATGAGTTATGGAAAGTCAAGTTAGTGGACTTGCCAAATCAGATTAGGAAAGTCATGCTATGAGAGTAACATGCATCATCATTCTTTTCATATTCCACACATCACATAACATATATCATATAGCACGTACATATACCACATATCATTTGTTCATATGCCATGAGACCTTGGAATCATGGACTTAACATTAGGACTTCCCAAAATGAGAGCTCAACATATGGGACCTCAACAAGGGAGCCTTCTTTAGCAAACATAGAGTCTGCTTCATTCATTCATGCATACTTCATTTTCATTAGTTTCATTCATTCTTAGACTGGTTCAATACCAGCTATACCTAGGATGTAGTTTAAGACTCTCATCGGGTTCACTGTGCAATGACCAAGAACGACCTAGTGTCATTACATGAGTCTAGTTCACCTTTTGATTATCCTAACCAAACACCTTGGGTATCATTCATTTCATATTGTGCATTACTGAGGCTGGCCTCATTCTTTCTTTGGGAACTTTAACTTTAACCGACATAGATCATGTGAGCTCCATGAAATCCTGTGTCTACCCCATACTGAAAAGAGGTGGAATCACCAGCCAAAGTGAAACCAAAACATACTAGCGTATGTAGGGAATTTAACCCTGCTAGATCCCTATGTTGGCTGCATAGGTTCAAAGACTAGGAGATATAAGGAGACCCATACCTGCCTAAATGGACAGTCTCATCTCATGAGATTTACACGAACCTCTGCCTTCCCAAAAGAAGGAATCGCGACTCATAGCTAGCCTATCGGTACTCCTTATAAAGTTCCATTACATTCATCTCACACATCATAGAAGCTGGATTCTAGCATGAGGGCATAACTGCTCATTAGATGATTTCTCATCTCATTATTAGTATTAAGTATGCATTAACTTTAATACTTTCATTAGAGTGTTCATAGAGACTAGTCTCTTCATTAACTTTACACTCTCGTAGGTGAGTACGTTTTGGTTACATTTACTTAGTCTCATTTGAGATCGCTCTCATCATTTACATTAGCCTCTTATCATGTTGTCACCACATTCATTAGCTTTAGCACAATTGCTCTTCAAAATTACTCACCCCTCTACGTGAAAGTTTATTTCATCATATGCCAATGCACTTGGCCTTTTTTAGTGTGTTTCACACTCTTACTTAACCCTTCTAGGGTTACATCATTCATTACATAACATCTTAGATTCACTTACTTTATAAACGTATGCTAGACTTATGAGTCCATACACACAAGCCATGAGGCTTCATTCATAGTTCATTTAAGTGATTCATATTTACCCAAGATTATGTGGTACAAGACTTATGCATCTTGTAAGTATGCCAAGATCTCGATTTCGATCCTTATAGGCAGCATTCGTTTAAACATTTATTCACGTACGACTTATGTGTCAATACGAAATTGGGCAAGGGAACCCGATTTCGAATCCCTTGGACAACACTTAGCTTCCACTTAATTTTTGATTTAACACGGGTTGGGATCCGATTTTGAGTCCCTACACTTACATTTCTTTTTCTCTTCTTTTTCTTTACTTAATCTCAAACGTCTAAGCTTAGGATCCAAGATCGAACCCCCACACTCACATTTCATTTAATTTCTTTTGTTCCTTAATTCTTCTCCATTGAACCGAGGGGATGTGGGATCGATTCCCCACAACCTCACCTTATTTTTATTTGTATTTTTGCCTTAGTTTCTCATTCGGCCGAGAGGTTGTGGGTTCGATCCCCACATACCTCATTTTATTTCTTTTAATTGTTTCTTCCTATTCTCTTGTTTGACCGAGAGGTTATGGGTTCGAACCCCACATGCCTCATTTTATTTGTGTCTTATTTTCGATCAAGGTACATGGGTTCGAATCCCATATACCTCATTCTTTTTATTATTTAATTTTTTTTCTAACTTGTATATGGTGAGGTCTTGGGTTTAATCCCCAATGACCTCATGCATTTTTAAAAAAATTTAAAACTAAATTTTTTTCGAGTAAGCTGGCCAAAACGAAATTTTCAAAAGCTGGAAATCTGATCACCTTTTTGCAGTCCATTTTCTCAACCTATAAACGTTAGATTTAGGACAATTTTCGTATAGCATCTAGTGCATCTTTAAGTGCGTTTTCATGGTTACTTTTGATTAAGATTTTTCATTCAATTCAGCAACATTTCACTCATATGAACATCAAGGTTTTAACATATTCATACATGTAAAATACAACAATTTAACATGTCAATTTCAGGCTTCAAACCGAGACCAATGTTACGGCACCCACATGCACCCACAAGTTAACATATTACACATTTTCGGAAACACTTTGTCATTTCTCACATAATTTCCGATCACACGTACAAACACGTAATCACAATTAGCCCTAAAATCATCTACCAGAAGTCATACCAACGCATGCATCGATTCTTTTAGAGGATCTAATGACAAGGGCATGCAACGAGGACAACTGTAATTTTTTTATTGAGATTAAACTGAACCTTAGGGGTCTCTTGGGAGAGGGACCAAGAGGGAAGAAAACCCATACCTTAATGTCGTTCAACACTTGTTTCAATCCTGGCAATTCTCACGAAACCAAGCCTCATCACCGAAACCTCAACACAATCCCGTCGAGTAACCCCTTTTTGCTTTACGTTTTCAGATTCTCTTTACTTTTGAGTTTTAGCGTTCAAGTTCTTGATGAACTTTATATTTTTTTTGTTCTGTTCTTTTCTTTTACTGAAGAGTGATCGTGCAAGTGAGGTGGGAGTAGAGAGAGACGTGAGAATGAGTGGTAGCTTAGGATTAGGAGATTTAGGTGGAGACTTAGTCAAACTAGGACTTCTCCTTAACTTATTAAAAATCTAATTTTTCAAAGGGTAAGTGAAATGAACACCATGCCTCTACAAAATCAGATAATAATCATCAATTTAATCCACCTAAACGTTGCTTCCACCAAGGCTCAAACCCGGGTGAAGCCTCCATCACGAAATGGGTCATTCCGGGTTGACCCGACCCGAACCGTTCCTCTAATTTAATTAATTAATTAATTAAATTAATATTAGGGTAATTACAATACTACCCCTACCTTGGAAA
Source organism: Solanum sitiens (assembly GCA_016801875.1). Classification (NCBI taxonomy): domain Eukaryota; kingdom Viridiplantae; phylum Streptophyta; class Magnoliopsida; order Solanales; family Solanaceae; genus Solanum; species Solanum sitiens. Next base: position 2,298,215 of record JABWTJ010000043.1, on the reverse strand, counting down.
AGATCATTTTACCCATAGACCCTCCAAACCAAAGATTACCCCTTTTAAGTCCGGTAACAACTCATTCGGGTGAATCTCTTCAATTTGGGTGCCTTACATGGTTGGTTCTCACCTTGCCTAGCTAAACTAACTCACCAAGTTGGTTTGCTTGGCTAGTGAATAGGTTCTGAGGTATGGTTCTACGTGCAACAAGCCATGTGTACCCGGTCTAATCCAGGCATTCTTGGTACGTTTAAGCATTACTTAACATAGTCATTTTCAGGTTGTTACATTATTCCCCCTCAGGAACATTCATCTCCGAATGAAACTTCTAATTATCTCGTACAATGCCAGTCATATCATAACATAAGTACTTTACACAGTCAAGCAATATCAACAAAGAATAGAGGAGACAAGGAAACTTAGACTTAAGAGTAAGGAGTCTAACCTAAAGAGCTGAAAAGATGAGGATAGCGGGATCTCATATTGGCCTCGGCCTCCCACGTAGCACCCTCAACAAGATTGTTCCTCCACAATACCTTCACAGTGGCAACCTCCTTGTTTTTCAGCCACTTTACCTGCCGGTCTAAAATCTCAATAGGAACCTCCTCATAGGACAAGTCTTCATCAATCCCCAAACCTTCCAAAGATAGAATCGATGTTGGATCACTAAGGCAGGCACTTCTCTAACATAGAGACATGAAAGACTGGATGAACAGAAGCTAGCTCCGCAGGCAACACCAACCCATAGGCCACCTCACCCACACGCTGTAGAATCTCGTATGGCCCGACGTACCTCAGACTCAACTTCCCTTCCTGCCAAACCTCATCACCCCCTTCATGGGTGCTATCTTCAAGTATACTTGGTCAGCAACATCAAACTCTAAGGGCTGCTTCCTGTTATCTGCATAAGACTTCTACCGACTGTAAGCAGTAGCCAACCTGTCCCTAATCACCCTGACCTTCTCTAAGGCCTCATGAATGATCTCTGGACCCAAAATAGATGACTCTCCAACCTCGAACCACCCAACTGGAGACCTACACCTCCTATCATACAGTGCCTCAAACGGTGCCATCCTAATACTGGAGTGATAACTGTTATTATATGAGAACTCTATCAATGGAAGATGGTTGTCCCAACTACCTATAAAGTCAATCACACAGGCCCTCAACATGTCCTTCAATATCTGAATGGTGCGCTCTACCTGCCCATCTGTCTGAGGATGGAAGGCAGTACTGAGCTTTACCTGCGTGCCTAAGCTCTTCTGGTAGGATCTCCAGAAATGCAAAGTGAACTGAGCTCCTCTATCTGAAATGATAGACAAAAGAATCCCATGCCACCTCACAATCTCATCAATGTAGAGTCTCGCATAATCCTTGGCCCTGTAAGTAGACTTCACAGGGATAAAGTGGGAAGTCTTAGTCATCCTATCCACAATAACCCATATAGAGTCATTTTGTCTCCTAGTCCTCGGAAGACCAACCACGAAGTCCATGTTAATGGCCTCCCACTTCCAAGTGTGAACCTCAATCATCTGAGTTAGACCACCAGGCTTAAGGTGCTCCGCCTTAACCTTCTTACAATTAGGACACTTGGCCACATACTCATCAATGTCTTTCTTCATGCCATCCCACCAATAGATCTGCTTGAGGTCATGATACATCTTGGTGGAACGTGGATGTATCGAATACCTGGAACCATGGGCATCTGCAAAAATCTTGGTCCGCAAATCATCCACGTTTGGTACACACAGTTTGTCCAGGTACCTAAGTATGTCGTCACCTCCCAAAGTAAAGGACACATTCATCTTCATCAGCACTGAGTCATTCAACTCCATCAAAACAGGATCAAGATGCTGACCCTTCTTGACTTCAACTACCAAGGATGATTCAGAACTAGAATGAACTAAAACACCCCCGCTAGTAGAAACAATCAACCGCACACCCAGTCTGGCCAGTCTCTGTACATCCTTCACCAACTCCTTCTTTCCATCATCAATGTGGGCTGTACTCCCCATGCTCAACCTGCTCAAAGCATCAGCTACAACATTTGCTTTCCCTGGATGGTAGTGGACACACATATCATAGTCCTTCAACAGCTCCAATCATCTCCGCTGACGTAGATTCAACTCCCTCTGTGTGAACAACACATACTGGAGACTCTTGTGGTCTGTGAACACATCCACGTGCACTCCGTACAAGTAATGCCTCCACATCTTCAATGCAAACACCACAGCTGCCAACTCCAGGTCATGAGTGGGATAATTCTTCTCATGAACCTTGAGCTGTCTGGACGCATAGGCTATCACCTTACCACCCTGCATAAGAACACAACCCAAACCAACCCTAGATGCGTCACAATAAACAGTGTAATTCTCACCACATTTAGGTAACTTAAGCACTGGGGCTGAAGTGAGTCTGTCCTTGAGCTCATGGAAACTCTTCGCACAAGTCTCCGCCCATTCGAACTTGGATTTTTTCTTAGTCAAAGCTGTCAGTGGGGCAGCAATGGAAAAATAAACCTTCACGAACCTATGGTAGTAACCAGCCAATCCCAGAAAGCTACGGATATCGGTGGGAGTAAGATGTCTTGGATAGTTCTTAACAGCCTCAGTCTTCCTGGGGTCCACCTCCACACCCTGATCGCACACAACATGACCCAGGAAGGTCACTGATCTAAGACAGAATTCACACTTGCTAAATTTGGCATACAACTGATTTTGTCTAAGTACCTGCAAGGTTAGTCTCAAATGTTGTTCATGCTCTTCCTTGGTCTTAGAGTAGATGAGGATGTCATCAATGAATACTATGACGAAAGAATAAAGGTATTCACAGAAGACTCGGTTCATGAGGTCCATAAATGCAGCTGGTGCATTAGTGAGACCAAATGACATGACTAGGAACTCATAATGACCATAACGGGTACGAAAGACTATCTTTGGGATATCTTTATTCCTAACCCTAAGCTGATGATACCCGGAATGAAGATCAATCTTTGAAACAAAACTAGACCCTAGATCTGATCGAATAAGTCATCTATTCTGGGAAGTAGATACCTGTTCTTTATAGTGACTTTGGTGAGCTGCCGATAATCGATACACATCCTAAGGGTTCCATCCTTCTTTTTCACAAACAGCACTGGAGCGCCCCAAGGGGATATGCTCGGCTGGATGAAGACCTTATCAGTGAGATCTTTTAACTGCATATTCAACTCTTTGAGTTCATTTGGAGCCATTCTGTATGGAGGAATTGAAATCGGTTTGGTATCGGGATCTAGGTCGATACCAAAATCAATCTCTCGAGGGGGAGGGACTCCATGCAAATCATCGGGGAAAACATCTTGGAACTAATTCACTACAGGCACAGAGTCTATGGAAGAAATGTCATGATCTAGATCATTGAAACTCACAAGATCACATAACAATCCCTTGAACATCATTTTATTAGCTTTTAGGTTCGAAATCAAGGGACTTGAACGACTCAAATTGTACCCCTCCAAGACCAGCTCTAATTCATTAGGGGAACGGAATCTCACAACCGTACTATGACAATTCATGAAGGCATAACATTTGTGGAGACAGTCCATACCAAGTATAATATCGAAGTCATTCATGGGTAACTCAACAAGGTCTGCACACATAGTCTTACCACATACTACTATTGGACAGTCTTTATGAACCCTATCAGCTCTCACATTTTCTCCTAAGGGAGTACTAACTATAATAGGATCATGCAAAACCTCAGGTAGTGTTTCTGAAGTAAGAGCAAGCAAGGGAGTCACAAAAGAAAGTGTAGACCCTGGATCAAGTAAAGCATAAACAGAGGTTGAGAAAACTTGCAGTATACCTGTGACCACATCAGCAGACTTCTCCTGCTCCTCCCTGCCCTTCAAGGCGTAGAATCTATTACTCTTAGGAGACTTGGCTGTAGTAGCATTCTGGGTATTAGGCCTAGGCTGAGCATTACCTCCAGATGACCCCTATTCTGTGGGCAGTCCTTGACCATGTGTCCGCTCTTTCCGCAACCAAAGCAGGCATTTGTGCCTAGTCTGCACTCTCCACTGTGAATACGGCCACACTTGCCACATTGCTTTCTGGGAAGCTGCACATCACCTCCATTGCCCTTCTATGGCTCGGGTCTGCCTCCTCTAGGTGTTGCACTCCTCTGAGAGTTAGAGTTCTCTGAACTCTGATGCCCCTTTCTTAAATCTGGGATGATCACGACTCCAAAAGTGCTCCTGCCACCACTTCTGCTGGAACATGTCTGGTCAGAAGGGTTAGGCCTCCTGACCTCACGGACTATCCTCTTATTCCAGCTGTCCTTAATCTGCTGTACATGTACCATAAGCCTGGAAAAGTCCATGCTATCATGGAGCATCGTAGCCCGACACTCCTCCTCCAATTCCTCTGAGATCCCTGTAAGGAACCTGCTCATCTCATCCCTGCTGTTCGACACAAGAGAAGTGGCATACCTGGATAATTTAACGAATTTTCGGGAATACTCCCTCACAGTCATCAGGCCCTGCTTAAGGTTGATGAACTCCTCAACCTTAGCTCTCTCATCTCTCTGGGGAAGAACCTCTCCAAAAAAGTTGTCTTAAACAGCTCCCATGTGGTCGGACCTCCGCCCAACGCCCTGCTATCCTGCCACATCTTGCACCAAGCCTGTGCAACATCCTTCAACTGGTACAAGGCCATCTAAGCTTTCTCAATCTCCAAGGCCCCCATCGCCACAAGAATCTTCTAGACCTCCTCCACGAACTACTGAGGGTCCTCTGCAGTCTTAGATCATGTAAAGATTAGAGGATTCATCCTCGTAAAATCTCGCAACCTGTTCGCCATGTTGTGGGCTGGTGGGTTCTCCCGCTGAACCTCTTGTCTGTTGGCCTGGGCCGTCATAGCCTGAGCCTGCACAGTGATGGCTTGAGACATCTGTGCCAAAGTTGTCCGTACCTCAGTATCAGTCAACCCAGCTGGGTTAACTGGCATGGCCACTCCTGCAGCTGGAGCCTGGGGTGGAACTTGGTTGTCCCCAGCAGCTGCTCCTACTCTTCCCCGACCAGCGTTCGCCCTTGTGTTTATTTTCTGAAAAAAATAAGAATTGATGTTAGATACGCTCATAACACCAAGAAATCATACATTAAGGAAAGCACGATAAGATCAAAAGAAGGGAAATTCATGATAGTGGTGCACTTCACTACCATAACTTAGAAACTACTCGATGTGGTTGATGTGAACTTATTATCCTTGGAATTTAACCTAATGCTCTGATACCACAATTATAATGACCGGGGTCTAGACCCTAGTTGAAATCGGCGTCGTTGACCTCTCACAGGTCACAGACAAGCCTACATACGTCACCATTACATCGTATAAGTTAATTTTAGCGAAAAATTTAAAACTTTTGTTTGCTTTGAAGTATACAGAGACTTTATAGTAAGAATTGCAATGCATTACATCAGTTCACCACAACGATCTAATAAAGAGATATTCAAATGAAGGAAATAGTTCATAACTGCATAAATATAAAGTTGCCAAAATGGCACCAATACAACGTCTGAAATAAATAAGAAAGAAACGCTAGTGGAACAATCTCCACTAGCTCATGCCTACGTCTAAGCTAGAATATAAAAGATAAGCATCCTCAAAAGCATGAGGGCCTACCAAGTCTGGATGAATGCTCCACGTTCGGATAACCCCAACGTAGTCTCGCAAGCTCTAGCGTCCACCTGTACCTGCACCTAAAAGTAGAGTATTCTATGGGATTAGTACACACTTGTACTAAGTATGGGTGTATGCAAGCACACACCAAGGACATGCATGATTAAGAAGAGCTCTCTCTTAACGACATGAGTTATGGAAATTCAAGTCAGTGGACTTGCCAAATCAGATTAGGAAAGTCATGCTATGAGAGTAACATGCATCATCATTTCTTTCATATTGTCACACAACACATAACATATTTCATATAGCACATAGATATACCACATATCATTTGTTCATATGCCATGAGACCTTGGAATCATGGACTTAACATTAGGACTTCCCAAAATGAGGGCTCAACATATGGGACCTCAACTAGGGAGCCTTCTTTAGCAAACACAGAGTCTGCTTCATTCATTCATACATACTTCATTTTCATTTGTTTCATTCATTCATAGACTGGTGCAATACCAACTATACCTAGGATGTAGTTTAAAACTCTTATCGGGTTCACTGTGCAATTAACAAGAGCGACCTACTGTCATTACTTGAGTCTAGTTCACCTCTTGATTATCCTAACCAAACACCTTGGGTATCATTCATTTCATATTGTGCATTACTGAGGCTAGCCTCATTCTTTCTTTGGGAACTCTAACTTTAACCGACACAAATCATGTGAGCTCCATGAAATCCTGTGTCTACCACACAGCGAAAATAGGTGGAATCACCGGCCAAAGTGAAACCTAAACATGCTAGCGTATATAGGAAATTGAACCCTGCTAGATCCCTATGTTGGCTGCATAGGTTCAAAGACTAGGAGATATAAGGAGACTCATACCCGCCTAAACAGACAGTCTCATCTCATGAGATTTACATGAACCTCTGCCTTCCCGAAAGAAGGAATCGCAACTAATAGTTAGCCTATCGGTGCTCCGTATAAAGTTCCATTACATTCATGTCACACATCATAGAAGCTGGCTTCTAGCATGAGGGCATCATTTCTCATTAGATGATTTCTCATCTCATCATTAGTATTAAGTATGCATTAACTTTAATACTTTCATTAGAGTGTTCATAGAGACTGGTCTCTTCATTCACATTAGCCTCTTATCATGTTGTCACCACATTGATTAGCTTTAGCACAATTGCTCTTCATAATTACTCACCCCTCTACGTAAATGTTCATTTCATTATATACTAATGCACTTGGCCTTTTTTAGTGTGTTTCACACTATTACTTAACCCTTCTAGGGTCACATCATTCATCACATAACATCTTAGGTTCACTTACTTTATAAACGTATGCTGGACTTATGAGTCCATTCACACAAGCCATGAGGCTTCATTCATAGTTCATTTAAGTGATTCATATTTACCCAAGATTATGTGATACAAGACTTATGCATCTTGTAAGTATGCCAAGATCTCGATTTCGATCCTTATAGGCAGCATTCGTTTAAACATTTATTCGCGTACGACTTATGTGTCAATACGGAATTGGGCAAGGGAACCCGATTTCAAATCCCTTGGACAACAATTAGCTTCCACTTAATTTTGATTTAACTTTTTGGCTTGGGACCCGATTTCGAGTCCCTACACTTACATTTCTTTTTCTCTTCTTTTTCTTTACTTAATCTCAAACGTCTAAGCTTAGGATCGAAGATCGAACCCCCACACTCACATTTCATTTAATTTCTTTCTTTCCTTAATTCTTCTCCGTTGAACCAAGGGGATGTGGGATCGATTCCCCACAACCTCACCTTATTTTTATTTGTATTTTCTCCTTACTTTCTCATTCGCCGAGAGGTTGTGGGTTCGATCCACACATACCTCATTTTATTTTATTTTAATTAATTCTTCCTATTCTCTTGTTTGACCGAGAGGTTGTAGGTTCGAACCCCACACGCCTTATTTTATTTATATCTTATTTTCGGTCAAGGCACACGGGTTCGAATCCCATATACCTCATTCCTTTTATTATTTAATTTTTTTATAACTTGTATATGGTGAGGTCTTGGGTTCAATCCCCAATGACCTCATGCATTTTCATTTTTTTTTAAAACTAATTTTTTTTCCAGTAAGCTAGCCGAAACAAAATTTCCAAAAGATGGAAATTTGATCACAATTTTGCAGTCCATTTTCTCAACTTTTAAACGTTAGATTTAGGACAATTTTCGTGTAGCATCTAGTGCATCCTTAAGTGCATTTTGATGGTTACTTTTGATTAAGAATTTCCACTCAATTCAGCAACATTAAACTCATATGAACATCACGGTTTTAACATATTCATTCACGTAAAATACAACAATTTAACATGTCAATTTACGGCTTCAAACAGAGACCAAAGTCACGGCACCCACATGCACCCACAAGTTAACATATTGCACATTTTTGGAAATAGTTTGTCATTTCTCACATAATTTCCGAACACGCGTACAAACACGTAATCATAATCAGCCCTAAAATTATCTACGAGAAGTTATACCAACGCATGCATCGATTCTTTTAGAGGATCTAATGACAGGGGCATGCAACGGGGACAACCTTAGTTTTTTTATTGAGATTAAACTGAACCTTAGGGGTCTCTTGAGAAAGGGACCAAGAGGGAAGAAAACCCATACCTTAATGTCGTTCAACACTTGTTTCAATGCTGCCAAATCACGAAACCAAGCCTCACCACCGAAACCTCAGCACAATCCCGTCGAGAAACCCCTTTGTGCTTTACGTTTTCAAATTGTCTTTACTTTTGAGTTTTAGCGTTCAAGTTCTTGATGAACTTTATTTTTTTTTGTTCTGTTCTTTTCTTTTACTGAAGAGTGATCGTGCAAGTGAGGTGCGAGTACAGAGAGACGTGAGAATGAGTGGTAGCTTAGGATTAGGAGATTTAGGTGGAGACTTAGTCAAACTAGGACTTATCCTTAACTTATTTAAAATCTGATTCTTCAAAGGGTAAGTGAAATGACCACCATGCCCCTACAAAATTAGATAATAATCATCAATTTAATTCACCTAAACTTTGCTTCCACCAAGGCTCGAACTCGGGCGAAGCCTCCATCGCTAAATAGGTCATTCCGGGTCGACCCTACCCGAACTGTTCCTATAATTAAATTAGTTAATTAATTAATTAATTAATTAGGGTAATTAAAATACTACCCCTAGCTTGGAAAAGACCATTTTACCCCTAGACCCTCCAAACCTAAGATTACCCCTTTTAAGTTCGTTAAAAACTCATCCGGGTGAATCTCTTCAATTCGGGTTCCTTACATGGTCGGTTCTCACCTTGACTAGCTCAACTAACTCACCAAGTTGGTTGGCTTGGCTAGTGCATATGTTTTGAGGTCTGGTTCTACGTGCAACAAGCTGTGTGAACCCAGTCTAATCTAGGCATTCTAGGTACGTTTAAGCATTACTTAACATAGTCATTTTCAGGTTGTTACAGATACCAAGCTTGACACATCCCAAGACCACACCATAGAAGTTAGGGCACAAGCTCAGATTTTGACGTGCGTACTCGACCTATCGGAGGTCTCATACAAGCCATTCATATCATTCATCGTTATACATAATGAAAAGTAGTGCAAAATTAAAACTTTTCATAAAACAATATCATAGTCTTAAAAACTCTTTCATATAAAAGTAATAGGAAATACTAAGTCTCAATCTCATCAATCTTAGACATAAAAGTACTTGGGACACGGCCCATATAAAATAGAAATCAAACTACTCTATCGTCTATTACAATACTTCAATACGAAACATAAAAGACATATATGCCCTTGAGTTAAGTGAGGACATACTTCAACTTCTCATGAACGATCTTCTAAATCCAAGTCTTCTTCCCCAAATCTCTTCACCTACTAAGAACTATATATATAGATAAAAGCATGTAATTAGTACAACCACATGAACAAAGTCTGACATTACGCATAAAAATCATGAAAATAGAAATTTATTGGAAATATGCATCTTTTCATTCAAATATCATAATATCATCATAAGAACGACATTTATCAACTTAGAATCACATAAGAAAACATTTAAAACCAATTAACATATTTTAGAGGTCACTTTACAGTAACCTCACTTCACTCCTTTTAAGATACTTCCTAGCATGTAGTCTTCTCACTAAAGCTATCCTAAGATTCACTTAAGTCACACAAAGAGAGACCGCCCATACACCCTCTGTAGATGGTCCTAAACGATCCTTAAGATTACTCATAATGAGACACATACACACCTACAATACGTCAACATACAAGATATTCATAATATGACAATCTTCCTTACCAAGGCTATCAAAAAGACTTACTTAAGTACTCCTAGAAAAGAACGCCCATACACCCTCTTCAAGGCTACCTAAATAATCCTTAAGACTTCCTAGGTTTAGATCATGTCAATCATAACAACCAACTTCCCTAACTAGAGTCATTCTCAAGACTTCCAAAGATAAGACATGAAGAGATCATCCTTTATGTCCTCTTCACACTTTAACTGAGGAATCCGTAAGTCACCCTAGATTAGGTACGTATTCATTTAAATACTTCATATCATTAAGTCATTAGTTTATTAGTCATTTACGTGACATACATCACATAAAGGACATTCAAATAATGGTCTTGAAGAAGACCTATTGACTCTTACTAACATCTTCAAAGCCTATTGTGCAATGTCTAGATGGCGTCCCATACCACCACCTAAACCTCCTAGAATTCCTATAATGCTATTATGTATCCCATATGATGATAATAAATAATAACCGACACCATGGTAGCAAAACATGGAATCCGGAGTTCTATCCTACTCCGACGAGGTTGATCTACTTGGCAATGGTAGAACTTAGACACATCCCATGTGGGAACATGGTTAAGGAAATATGAAGGGCATTCTTTGTAATCTAGTCTCATTCTTTAACTAGAACTACTTCCCTTACCATACTCACTCGGTCCTAGCCTTTGTTCTCATAGATTAAATCACCATAAGGTTCATACAAAAGGGCAAGTTCATAACCCAATTACATTTACCTTACAAAAGAAAAGTCCACTAGGGCTACCTCCCTAAGGCTACAAGAAGATCATCATGACTTTCCTAAGGATTGATATGATGTTGTTCCAGCCAATCAACCTTAAGTTCATCATTCATTACATGAAGGATACCATTATGGCTTTCGACTTCAAGTTTCATAACCTTACCACTTGGTTCAAGGTTTCACATAAAGGACCCTCTTATTATCATTCAAGGTCTCACTTAACATTCATTCATTCAATACTAAGACACTTTAGGTTCCTAAGTCAAGACATCACATATTCACATTCATACAAGCATCAAGTAAGGGACACAAGTCTATCTAAACAAGACACATCATACTTCACTTTATTCATATAGCATACATTATTTAGACACTTAGGAATGACCCTTAAAATAATTTAGTCAACCTATTAACTACCTTGACATCATCTACATAATCATCATAGACTCATATATTCAATTTAGGAACAACCATGTAACAACTCTAAGACTACACGCTAAACACATAGCCGTTGAATAACATGATTACCTAATATCATCAATAGACTAACACATACTTTCACATATAGGTAGATATAATCATACATCACCAAATCAACTACACAAATATCCATATAACTTCAAGCAATGTCGACAAGGCCATGATTATCAATATACTTAAAATAACGCCGACAAGGCCACATCAATTCACATAACACCGCCACCATAAGTGGACCAAACCAATCATAATATAATTTAAATCTAATTAACATTAATTAAAATGAAATAGGGCATCGTACCACCTCTTCATCCTCAACACTTCAAGCCAATACCAAATCATCTAATTCACCATCATAAGGCCCTTACCCATGGCCATGAACACCAATTCAATACATAAACTATAATACTCAATGAAATTTTAACCAATTCAATATAGACTCAATAATATAAGGCCAATTATATAACAATTGAGTAAAATTCTTATATCATTAGAAAGCCCATAAGAAACTACACATTAATTCATAAACATTAGACCAATATCAAGTAACCCATAAATTAGTCAAAAACTAGGGTTCGTTAATTACATGGGTTCATAGGTTAATTGAGTTAAAATCACCTTAATAACCACAATTCAATCACTAAAAAATGATTTAAAACCATTAATCCAAGAACTCATGGTAGATCATGAAATAGGTCAATTCATCTTTTAAAAACTTTAGAAAACATATTTGAAAGTTGGGCTCCTTGATAAAACGAGTTTCAAGGATCAAAAGCCATACCTCAATGAATCTAAACCTACAATTTTATGAAGAATCTTCACTCAAATCACCAATCCAAGATCTTACTTGAGTTTTAGCTTTAATGGAGTCTTGGGGAATTTTTAAGGGATTTTGGGGTTTTGGTTTTGAAGAATGAAATCTTCTATGTGTTAAAGACTTAAATACAAATTTAAAATACCCAAAAGTCCCCTTAAGAACCTCCAATACAATTATTTGGAAGTGGGGGTGAAATTACAACTTCACCCCTCAACTTACAGTGAAGCTGCGTGCAGGACAGACCCATCGACAATTGGACAGTCGACGGACCATTTGTCCACAAACGAACCATCATGTCCTTCTGTTGGTTCGATCACAGACTCAGATAAGGTCTCCTATAACCCAAGACTAAGTCCCAATCGACGAAACCCTACCAAAGGGGCGTCGATTGACCCACTGCGCGTCGACTGCCTCCGTGGTTTGGGCTGTCTTGGGCAGTCTTGGCACCTATTTTGGGTCCTTCCTCAAGGACCCTTGGATGGTCCTTGGGGATGTTTCACCGTATGTTTCAAAACCAAACATGACCTTATACGAGCTTAGGACCTCTCACATGAATTTCACCCAAAACAAACACGTAAAACTCAACAAAACATGCCTAGACACACATGGTCATTTCAAGGCACATCTTTCGAACGTCATGGACGTTCTTGAGCGTTTGACCTCCAATCTTCACAAAACTTGACACACTGACTTTATATACCATAATAACTCATTTAAGGACCTCACAACATCATTAGTAACACATAAACACATAGAACCACATATGAGACATTTAGCTGTCTTAGTCGTCGAACGTCTTGGTCGTCCCTTGACGTTTAACTTCTAATGCACCTAACACTTTATCTACTGACTCTATAACATATAATAAACCTATTAAGGACATCAAATAATCATTACCACAATGTTAGGCTCTTGTTTACCTATGTCATTTTTTGGATTTTACAGGTGGCTGCCTCAACATGTTATTGATAGCCATTATGTGATCATGTTGACCAATGTACACACACTCACACATTATGTATGCTTACTAGTAGTATACATTTATGGTGTCGAATTAAAGGGTATTCTCATGTGCACTAATGTCTAATACTATGCATGTAAGGTATATGTCTATGAAGTGTGTTATGTATCCATTAACTAGGATGACTTGATAGGTTTACTAGTATGGAAAAGGGTATGGGACCTTGTCAATGTATTTAACATGTGTGAGTTGATAGAATAGTTCCTAGGTTTTTGATTTAAGTACATGAAAAGAAAGGATAAACATGTTACGAATATGACTTATATGCTATGATGTTAAGTATATGATATGATGAAGTATGAATGTGCATAGTGTATAAATGTGTTTATATGAAAGGTTTGCTCATATAGTTACACCTATACTCTTATGCAAGAATGAAATACAAGTATGAACATGTGTGATCTAAGGGTGATTATATGAAAGGTTTGCTCACATATATGTATACACACATGAAAACATGTCTATGTTGCTTGTATGATGATCTAGTCAATAGAGGGGCTCTTGAAAGGTGTTCTCAAGGGTATCCTAAACTAGATGGTGCTTGAATATTCTATGTCCATGTGAAAGGGTTTCTCACATGAGTTAGGTTGATGAACTCTCATCTATGACCTATGAGCTAAGTATATGAGGAGTCAATATCCTAAAGTCTAATTTTATAAAGTAATGTTCAGAAAGTCTTTCAATAAAGGTAACATAGCTTAGCATCGAGTGAAATTAGATGAGGGGTGCCCCTTCCCAATGTGGGAAAGCTTGTTCACCATAGTCCTCACGAGGTGGATAACTACAATGCCCCATTTGGTATAAAGAGGGTTTCCATATGTAACTCCAAATTCCATAAACTATGCTTGCCACATAGGATATAGAAAGTGATATCACCTAATATGCTAGCATGATGTTAATGTTCTACCTTGGCAAGGTAGAGCACCTTCCCTTGGTGTAAGGCTCTACAACACCAAATTCCATGTTTAGCACCCATGGTCTTAGTGTTGGTTAAGTCTATAGTTTTCCTAAAGTAAAATGGACAATGGAAGTAAAGTAAGGACCCTAACTAGGATAACCTAAGGGAAGTTGCTTAGTGTAGGTGGGGGTATGAGACTTCACCTTTGCATTGCACAAGTAGCTCTTGGAATGAGTTCTAGGAAGGTTTTCTAAATGATATGATTATGTTTATGTCCTTATGCATGACATTGTATTTTTGTCTACTTGTTGTGATGAAATGCATGGTATGAGTTATAATTAGTCTATATGATGTGGTCTTATCTTATATGCATAATGTTGGTCTTATTGACTTTATGATGAAGGTCTTGCTTGACATGAATGAAGTTGTCTATGATTGTCTTGTTGATGCATGAAGTGCATGTTAAGTCTTGTAGTCTCATTGTAGGTTTACTTAGTATGTGTGAGGTTATAGTACTTCACATGACATTGCACAAGTAGGCTTAGAATGGGATCATGAGTAGGCTTCAATGAGGTCTTTGTGAAGTAAAGTCCAAATAGGTTAATGTTGACTAATGTCTTATTATAATGATGATTAGAAGTCTTTACTTGCATGTGGTCTTGTAATGAGTTCTTCTATGTGGCTCATAAAGTATGCGAGTCAAATGCAAAGTGTATATCTTTTTATATGAAATAGTTCTATGAATGCATGTCTTGGGTTATTGAAGATTGTATGCATGATTTCCTTTTGGCCTTAAGGTGATGCTTGAGTGTCGATATTTTAATGGGATATTGTCTATACATTGCACCAAGTATAACTAGATGGTTACTTGAACAACTAAGGAATTAAGAAGGAAAAGAAGTTACTGTAAAGGGGAAAGTTACTTATTGTAAAGGGAAGGGTACTTACTGTAAAGTGGCTCCACACGTGTCTTAGATGAAATGTATGGTTTATGTGATACTGTGACTATTGTATATGACTAAATGAAGTAGATGATTGTATGATGCTTATTGTATCAAGTTTCAACAGTTTTCACAAAAAGGAATGATGCATGGTTTCAAGTAAAATGTCCCTTTTAAATTCATATTTTTACATGGTTGCCATACTTAGTGCATTCTTGTAGTAACACCATTCTTCTTTACCTTTTTACATAAATTTTAGGTTATGGATACTTAAAGGATGTCTCTAGTGGTGAGGAGCTTGATATGTGATTCTCAAGCTCAATGGAATCCATAAGTTCAAGGATTTCCTATGTCATGTCTTACTATAAAGTCTTGTATTAGTTTACTTATGATTTATGTTGTAAGGACTGTGTCCCTAATGTAATCTAATGATGTTGAGTCTAAGATGAAAAAGAGACTTAGAGTCTTAAACTATGTATTATGATATTTTATCTATATAATGAAAGTAATGTTTCTAGGTTACGATGTGCTAAGAACGTTTTTAAATTCTCCGCTAAATTTACCTATGAAAATGTGATGAATGATAACTATGGGCTTGTATAAGACCTCCGAGAGGTCAAGTACGCCATGTTACTTCTAACGGGTGCTCCCCGGTCGTCAAAAACGTGGTATCAGAGCATGAGGTTTATGGAAGTGTTTTTTAGTGTCCAAAGTCTCATATTGCCACGTCTAGTAGAGTCTCATTCATTGGTGGTGAGTCAAGACACATCTATGAGTCAGAGGCTATAGGATGATAGAGTTTCCCTTCTTCATCATTCTCATGTCGTGCCATAAAATTAACTCTATAAGATCTCTCTCTTATGTTTTCTAGTCCGGTGGTCTTTTAGATGTGATTGCTTTAATGAGATTGTATCTCTATTCTTGAGAAAGAAAAGGTGAATTTTGATGGTTATCTTGGTTTTATTGTTTGATGAGTATATGTGGAGGTGAAATTTGGAATGTTTTGATGATGTGATACCCTTGTGGCTATATATGAGATCTATGTGAAATGACATGTTATGTAAAGTTTTATGTTATGATATGATTATAGCTTGATAAAGGAGTTGTTATAGTTGAATTGAGTTCCTTTTTGGGAATAATGACTTGCTTTATGAGTATGGATGATGGTATTATAATGTTATGATATGAGTTGATATTCTTTGAAAAAGTGTGGTAAATAGCTAAAGATGCATGTTGCTTTATATATGTGTAATGATCAAATGTTGCCCTTTGTTTAAATGTGTGAACCTTCATGGTTCCCTTGCATGGATTGGAGTCTTTTGTATAGGCTTGGTCCTAGAAATGGAGGTAGTGTTCTTACCTTGTAGGGTGGTGATGGGGGTTGGAATGACCTAGAAGTTACCTTACATTAGTATTAAAAGAGAGAAGCCTTATGGCTAAGTCTCATCTACTGTTTCCTTAAGGTGTTATGACCCTTGGTGTTTATGGTATAGTTGAGACATTATGTGTTTGGGTAGTATGACCTAACTTGATGGTTATGAGTTTCCTTTGGGTGTTAGGCCTAGAGGTAATATGATGGTTGAGTTAGTATCCTCCTTGTGGTGAGATTAAGAGTAAGAACCCTCAATGATGTTTAGTCTTTATGAGTGAAGAGTATGAAAGGTTGGTTTTGACTTTCCATGACCTTGACGTACCTATGTTGAGTTACTTTAAACCCTTTTAGGTTGAGAATCATCTTTAGGTGATGATGAAGGTTGAAAAGCTAAGATCCTCTTGAGGTGAGTTAAGTTGCTCTTAAAGGAGTTTACTCTAAGTGGGGGATGATTATAAAAGTAGTGAGGTGGTAGATATTTCTATATTGTCCTTCTATTCATACTTAAGCTTGAAACTAAAGAGTTCCTAGTAGCTTGTTCATGATAGGAGTCTTGCATAAAAGTATGAGTTGCATGTTCTCTATATGTTATGTATGTCTTAGTTGGCACTATGTTTAGCATGTTTTGAAGATTCTAAATTGCATGAATTTTTTTAATGGATCAAATTTACGTTTTCTCATGTGGATTGTGCATCTTGATATGTTAGTTGTGCATTTAACTTCATGAGATAATGAAAGGAGCATGTTTGATGTCACTTTAATGTGTGTTGTTTTAGGCCATCATTGAGAAATTGAGTCTCCTTAAAGTGAAAAATGAGGAGTCTCTTGAAAACTATGTGAATTTTATGATTTGGGAAGTATGAATGTAGGCTCATTCTTGAGGAGTGAAAGTTTTAGCCAATGTCCTTGTGTGTGCCTATAAATTGTAAGAGTTTTCCCTAAATGATGCATGTTTATGAAGGATATTATTATGCTTGAAATTGAAACTATGTGAAATGACTTCCTATTGTTGTAATGTGTGTGGTGTGATTTACCATTTTGACTTCACTAGGAACGAAATATGAGCATGTTGTGGTTAAAAGTTGAGCACTTCCCGTTTTAAATGAATTGACCTTTGTGCCTTGGTTGGGTGTGAACTCATGAGACTTGTAAGTGTGTTGAGGAGAAGGACATTCCTCCCTAAACATAACTAAGCATGGTATGGTTGAGTATGTCCCTCATGGCATTATGCCTAACTAAAAAGAATTTATTGTTAACCTATTTGACTCAAGGCTATGTGCATTGAAGTATGAGTGCTAATTTCTTCTTGCGTGATGTTAAATCTACGTAAGTGTGACTTAAATGTGGTTGCAAAATGAGCTATTAATGAAATGAAATGAAAAGACTATGTTATGATTAGGAGAAGGATGTTCCTCCTATGAACATGACAAGAGCCTATGTGTTTGATGCATAAAAAAAAGTGAGTAAATAAAGGTTTTGCTTGCTTGTGTTGCATTGAGTTCTAAATGGTTTGAAGTTGGTGTTCCTTCTAAGTTTGGTGCATTTACTTCTATATGAAGATGTTTTGAATGTTGTGAGATGATCTATGGGTCATTGAAGTCCTTGTTGTGTTTAAAGTGTTCCAAGTGTCATTCGAGGACGAATGTTCCCAAGTAGGGGATATTGTAAGACCCCCAATATGACCCAGGGTGTTTAGAGTCTCACAAGTCTAAAAATTATTAAAATATGTTAAATAAGTGTTTTAAAGTATGCATGATTGCTTTGAATTCATTTGGAAGTCAAACGTCCAAGAACGTCCAAGACGTTCGAATGTTAGCCCTTGAGACGTCCATGTGTGTCTTGACATGTTTTACATGTTTGTTTTGGTTGAAAATCATTTTGAAGGTTACCAAAATATTAATTAATGTATTTACTTTGGAAACGTCTGGGTAAGACTCATCAAGGGCCCCGAAAAAGGCCCTCAAGGAGGACCCAAAGTCTGTCTAGACGATGCCTTGGCAGTGTCTACCTACAACCCTCAATCGACGGCCAGTAGGTGTGGTGACGCCCATATATGGGTAGGAATAGTCCCACACTTAGACTGGAGGAGGCTCATCCCAAATACATCCCTCAGACCCAAACGATGGTGGCCACCTACGGACCGTCGTTGGGACTAAGGGGCATCAATGGGACCGTCGATGCTGCCTGCAATTCACTGCCAGGCGAGCTGTCTCATTAAAATGTCAATGGGAAATTCACCCCACGTCCTAACCTGACCCTAGGTGGTTATTTTACCTATTGTGGGGTATACTTAATTAGTTAAAAAGATGAAAACCCCAAATCCAAATCATATTTCAAAAATTAGGGTTCCCTCTCCAAAATATCCTCTCTAGAAACCTCCATTGGAGATGAAGCTCAAGAAAAGCAATGGTGATGTATTCCCAAGGTTTTGTCATCAATTTTTCGTGGTTTATACATCTAATAAGGTATGGTGATCCTTCATATCTAGATAACCTTTCATCTAGAGAGTTCCTCCTAATGTTTTAAAAGAGAATTCATGATCATTCTTCCTATATTTTAATCTAGCTATGGGATCTTTCTCAAATTGATTTAAAAAGCATGTTTATCATGAATTGATGATTATATGTTGATTTGAAAGTGAATTTCAATCCAATTCCATGTTGAACCCATGATCCCTCTCAATCTCGAATTAGCATATGTTGTAATGTTGTGATCTTGATGCTAGAATGATTGTTCTGAGATTCAATTATGATAAATTGATTGAACTACTTCCTATGATGCAATTTTATGACGAATTATGTATAATGGATCCAATGTTGATAAATGCTTGAAGATTTGGTAAGATTCACCTATGTTCTTCCACTTTCTATACATTGCTAATATAGTGTAATCAATGTTATCTCAATCCTATAGTATATAAAGCATGAATTCGTCTATGTTATGATACTTTTAGATACCGCCCTATACTTTTATTGTTGATGAAAGATGAATATTGATCAATGTTGATCAAAGGTTAATGAATTGGTAAGGTCTACTCTATTCCCCTACTTTTCAATGTAATGACTAGTTGAATTGGCCTTGTATGGCATTGTGTGGTATGATCCACTTATAGTGGCGGTGTTTACTTAATGTCAATATATATATGTTTGGATAAATTCTTTTAAATCATCAAAATTATATTTTAATGGTTTTTGTGTTATTATACTATTTTCATCTATTAATTCAATCTTTATTTTTGTCTTATGCTTTTCCCATCCTTGTAATGGATTTTCACTATATAATAATTCTAATTGTTCATTAATTATTTTAACCTTATCTATTGTAAATATTATAATTTCTAATTGTGCTATTTGGGTTTTACTTATATGTTTCATTTTCTGGTTTATTCTTTCACTTCCTTTCATCCATTCTATGGGTTTCCTTTGTTTATTATTTACTCTTTTTGCTCCTATTTTATTCCCACATGGCGTAGTATACCAATAGAGGGGGTGGAAGCGGAATTTAGAAAAGAGAGTGAAGAGAGAGTTGGTTGGAAGTAGCTTGTTTGGAAGCGGAATTTAGAAAAGAGAGTGAAGAGAGAGTTGGTTGGAAGTAGCTTGTTTATTACTGAGGGAGAAGCCCTCTATTTATACAATAATTTTACAAACTTGGCCAATAGAAATGGCCGACAATATACTTTACACTTGGCCTTATATTATTTGGCCGACACAAAACAACAAAATACTTTAATAATAATGGCCTTTTTCTTTTACTTATGGCCGACACAACTTTTTACATATGGCCTTCTTATCTTTGGCCGACACAAAACAACAAAATACTTTAATAATAATGGCCTTTTACTTTTACTTATGGCCGACACAACTTTTTACATAATTATTCCAGCTGTACATCCGGAATATAATTATCTTCTCCTTCGCATTTTGAACATAGATGATCGGGATATTTTTGTCCTATTATTTTACAATATCTTGTCATTAAATTAGGAGAAATAAAATTTTTCCTGATTGCTCTTGTTGTACGTGTTTGCTCTGGTTTTAATAGGCTTAATACCCACTGCCTTAAGTCTTCCATATCTGCTGCTCGGATTTCTCTGCAGTTGGAGTATATAATTGTCTGGTCTCTGTTATAGTAGCTCCAGATTGCATTTTCGTTCAAATAGTTGTTTGTTATTTCACTTAATATAGTAGCTATTCCAATAGTTCGCTTGTTTGCATAAAATTCTGGAATATCTACCTTTTGTATTTCTTCTTGTGTATCTATCTTTTCAGGGATTATCATTTCCCTCGTTAATCCGATCTTTATAGCTTGTGTCGTAGGTTTGATCTCATCATATAATATTTCCGCTGTAGCTGAATAGAACTTTATATAAAATAGAGTTCCTTTAATTATTCTCTTGTATTGTAAAAATGCCTTATATAATTCTGGTATCTTGGATACTTCGTTTCCTGTTATTGTATATACAGTACTTAATAATCCATAGTTGTAGCAGGTTGCTACTAAGTTTGGATTTGTTCCGGGTTGTGCTATTAGCTTGTTATAGCCTTGTAAATATTGGGTTATGTAGTCTTCATTTGGATTTTTTGTATTTTTTGCTCTGGGATTTTGATTTAGGAAAGTTTGTATCTTGTATATGTTTTCTATATATGTTCTAATGATGTGGTTGTATGCCTGTTTCTGTGTATCTAAGCTGGCTTTATAAGTATTTATCTGTGGAGGTACGAATATGTCTTTTTGGGTATTTTGAGGAGTATATGGTTTAGAAAATAATTTGTTCATGTTTGTATTCGTGTATTTTACCTTAGCTTCCTCCTTTTTTGTAGATGCTCCTGGTGTAGATGTACTTCCTGCTGTAGCTGAGCTTCCTGCAAGTGTATATAATTTTTTGTTTTGGGTTTTTAGGTGTTTCCCATCGTCACCTTCTAGCTCCGCATTTTTTAAGTCATGCTGCTGACTTAGCTCCGCATTTTTGAGTCATGCTGCTGACTTCTAACTGTTTCTTTTAACACTTGTACTTCTGTTTCTATTTTCTCCATCTTTTGACAAAGATTTGTCATCATAGCTAATATTTCTTTCATTGTATCTTTTTCTTGAGAGATAGTCTGCAACAAGATTCTTGTCAGTTTTAATTATCTCAACTGTAAATGTAAAATTTAATATATTTAATACTAATCTTCGTATTTCTTTTGTTGTAACTGAATCTTGTACCTTTTTAGTTATCCACCACTTTACCTGTGTATTATCTGTTCTTATAATAAATTTGTTGTAAACAATATATGGTTCAAATGCTAATAAACATTTATATAATGCAAACAATTCTTTTCTATTTATTTCCCATTTTATTTGTGCTTCTGTATACGATCCTGAATAGTATCTACAGTGATGTTCTATTTTTTCTTTGTCATATTTATATTTTAAAACTCCTCCATAACTATGATTACTTGAATCTGTTTCTACAATATAAGTAAATGATTTATTTTCATCGGGAAAATATAGTTTTGGTAATGTTTTACATAAGTTTTTAATATGTCTTATATGTTCTTTATCTTTATTATCAAAATGATATTCTATATCTTTCTTAAGATTTTTATGTAATGATTTTAAATGTTCTGCTAATTTTGGTATATATTCTCTTACTTGGTTTATTAATCCTAAGAAGGATTGTAATTTCTTCTTTGTATCTATATTTTCATCAAGGGTGATTATTTTTTGTACTATGTGGGTTTGCATCTTTATTCCATTTTTATCTATTTGTATTCCTAGAATTTCTATCTGAGGTTTCATAATTTCTGCTTTCTTTTTACTTAGGCTTATACCAGAATGTTTAATTATATGTATGAATTTTTCTAATAACTTAATATGTTCATCTTGTGTTTTTGAAAATAATAATATATCATCTATATAGACAATGCAATTTTCTAATTGATTAAAATAAGTATCCATAAAATATTGATATCTACCTGGTGCATTTTTATATCCAAATGGTAGAACATTCCATTCATAAAATCCTTGTGGTACTGTAAATGCTGTTAGCTGTTTAGATTCTTCTTCTAGTTTCAAGTGATAAAATCCTGATTTACAATCAAATTTACTGAAATAGTTATATCCTTGTATCTGTCTTATTTTTAGTATTTTATTTGGTATTGGGTAATTATATGTTTTAGTTTTAGCATTTAAGTCGCGATAATCTATAACCATTCTACTTTTACCTCGTTTTTGTTCACTATGTTTATTAACTATAAATGCTGGACTTGTAGTTACTATTACTTTCTTGTATATAATTATTTTTTAATAGTTCATCTATATGCATTTTAAATTCTTTTAAATCATCAAAATTATATTTTAATGGTTTTTGTGTTATTATACTATTTTCATCTATTAATTCAATCTTTATTTTTGTCTTATGCTTTTCCCATCCTTGTAATGGATTTTCACTATATAATAATTCTAATTGTTCATTAATTATTTTAACCTTATCTATTGTAAATATTATAATTTCTAATTGTGCTATTTGGGTTTTACTTATATTTTCCATTTTCTGGTTTATTCTTTCACTTCCTTTCATCCATTCTATGGGTTTTCTTTGTTTATTATTTACTCTTTTTGCTCCTATTTTATTCCCACATGGCGTAGTAAACCACCAATGTGTTTTTGTTATAATATGAGGGTATAATCTTTCTAAAAATGGCATTCCTAATAACATATCTTTTGTTGTAAATTTGAAATTGTACATCTCTTCTATTGTCAATATTTTATCCCATATTTGTATTTTTATATTTCTTGCTTTATATGTAATCATACTACCTTCATTATTAAATCCTGTCACTACCATAGGTGTTTTTAATTTTTCCCATTTATCTTCGGGTAAACAATTATATTTACATATATTTGCTTCTGCTCCTGTATCTATCATAGGGGTATAATATCTGTTGTGATATCCTTCTACAATAATTTTTGCAAGTATATATATTTTCATTATTCATTTTGTTCTTTTAATAATTATTTTCTTATTTTGGTAAGTTATTATTAATTGTTCATTTTCTATACTATATGGTTTAACTTTTTCTAACCATTCTATTCCTAAAGTAATATTTTGGCTTCCTTGGTATATTTTAAATGATATTACTATTGGTATTCCTCCTATAATTATTTCTTTTTCTATTACTTCTTCACTTGTGTTTACTATCTCACAAGGTAATCCAGGGCATAAATGTCCTGTTTTTATAATTTCTGTTTCTAATACTAATTCTCTTGTTATATAATTTTCTTGTTGTCCTGTATTTATTAAAATTTTATATTTTCTTTGATCTACTATTTTTGCTATAAAATAATGGTATAATGTTGTTTCTTCTATATTTAATAAATTTTTCGAAACTTCATAGTTCCTTTTAGATGTGCTTGATCTTGATGAGGTAGTTCTAGTTAATGCATTTGGTATACTTGAAGTACTCAATCTTTCTTTTACAATTTCTAAATCTTCTTCTATGTCAATTTCTTTATAGCTATAATCTTTATTATCTATTATAGTAATTATTCTTTCAAAAGGATTTTCTACTTTTATTCTATCAATTTTATTTCTTGCCGTTACTTTATGTTTTGTTTGTTAGTATATATAGGTTTTTACATCTTGCTGTAAATATTTTACTGCCTGGTGCTAGTTCTATTCCAGACATTTTCCAATATAAAACTAATGATTTATCTATGTTTCTATCTGTTAATGCTACTGAGTAGTTGGCACTTATTATAAACTTAAATTTTTGGTATATTAAATTTCCTCTTACTGCGCTTATTACACTTTTTTCTATAGGATGTATAATTCTATCATCTGCTAAATATATTTCAATAGGTGTATCTCTTCCTTCTCTAAAACAAGCTTTTATTAATATTTCTGTTCCTCCTAAGTGTACGTACTTTATGGGTGTTTTTGCTTTTATATCTTGTATTTCTTTATTTATTATTCTCTTATTTAATATAGGTATTTGTGCTTTTCCTTTTGTATATTTACAATCTATAATATGTTCTTTTTGACTAACTACATAATATTCATCTTTTTGTCTTTTAAACCAATTTCTTATTGTAGGTATTTCAAGTACTTTTTCAACACTTAAATCTAATTCTTTTCCTTTTATTTGTTCAAAAATTGTATTATCAAATATAATTTTTTGTTCTAGTGATTCTTCATTTTGATATTCTTCTTTAGATATTATTTTTATGTCCTCTTCAGACATTAGATTTCTTCGTTCATTTCGTCATTATCTAGATTAATATCTATTTCATTTTCTAATTCAGGTTATATATCTGATACTTCATATATACTATCATTTTCACTTAATTCATAATCTATGTAATCTATCTGCATGTATTCTTCATTATCTATAATTTCTTCTGCTATTTGTTTTCCTCTTGGATTTTTAGGTAACTTACAATTTCTAGCTAAATGTCCTAACTTTCCACAATTATAACAAGTACAATCTGATAATTTTCTTTTTGGTCTATAAGGTCTTTTTATTTTATAATTTTTTACATAATATCTTTGTCTTGGTTTTTTGTATTTATATCTAGTTTTAGTTTTTCTATACTTATTATATCGTTTAGGTTTTTTATAATATTTATTTGTACATCCAAACTGTGGTGCTGTTTTATCTTTACAACAGGCTAAATTTTTAAGTAGTACCTTCTCCATTTTTATTTTTTCTTTTTGGTTTTCACATAATTGTACAAACCATTGGTGTAGAAATTTTATTCTAGCTCCTAAAGTATCTGTTAATCCTTCATTATTACAGTCTTTTATTATTTTTGTACTAAATGGTTCTGGTAATTTTGTAAAATATTGCTGTCTTATTTCTTTTGCTTCATTTATATCATATCTTGCTTTATAATAATATTCTTTAAATGCACAAGTATATTCTTCTATATAACACATTTTACATATGCTTAATTTTGTCATAAGTTGTCTATTTATTATTTTTTCTCTATTTTGTTCTTTTATTTCTGTAGTCATACCACCAAATTCATTTCTTATTGCTAATTCATATTTATCTAATATATCTATATTTGTTGTTGATGGAGAACCATCTATTTTCTTATCACTCCTAAGTGTTTCTAAACTTTCTAGGGGTAAATTTTCTATCCATAATTTTGTTGTTCCAACAAATGTTCTTTCTATATATCCTGGCGTTTCTTTTGTTGCTATTTTATTATCAATTAATTGTTTAGATATATTTCCTACCCATAGTAAGATTACTTTATTTATATCTATAACACAATCTAAATCTAAAAAGTTATATTGTTCAATTATTGGTCTAGGTGTCCATTTTTTATTTAGTCTACTATTCCATATCGCATTTGTTCTATCTGATCTTTCATAACTTTCTGTATAATAAGTTGGTGTTGTCCTTCTAGGATTACTCCTAGGACTATTATCCGGAGTTTTAACTCTTGATGTACTAGGTTTATTTATATCTCCTGTATTTATTTCTAATTTTTTCGGCTTATTTACTTGTTCTAGAATTTCTGTGTATGTTTCACTTATATCACTTGTTTCTAATTTTTGTTCATTCATTGTATCTAATTCACCCATTTCATTATCTGAGTCATTTATTTCATTTATTTCGTCTATTTCCAGATTTTCATTTAATATTTGTTTCATTTTATTTATTTCTTGTGTCAATTCAAATTCTTTTTCTTTTTCTTTTTCTATTTGTTTCTCTTTTTGTTTAGTTTCGTATAGTAATTTTAACTTAGCTAATTCTTTTTCTAATTCACTTATTTTTGTATTTTTTTAATTCTTCTATATGTTGTACTTCCTGTTTTGCTTGTATTTTTATTTTTTCAATCTCTTTTAATTTATCTATTTCTTCATTTTCCTTTGTTATTCTTATCATAGCGGTTAAACTATCTTCTAATTTTGCTGTTTCTTTTTCTAACATTAAATATAAATTATTTCCTATTTTTTTTGTATCTTCTTCCTAAATTTGAAAATATTATTTTTATTATTAATCCATCTTGATTTTCATATGTTTTTTCGTCTACTGCAAATTCTTCTTTATTCATTATGGTTTATGTTGTAACCTATATCATGTTGTAATTTATATTCTAGGCAATTTATTTGTATTTCTAACTTAAATAATACCTTTCTTTGTACTAATATCACTTTAGTACTTACTTCTGCAAATATATTTTCTTCTAGTCTTTCTTTTTTAAATTCAAATTCTTGTCTTTTTTCAATTATTTTTTCTATCAATTGTTGCTTATATATTTCTCTGTTCATATTATTTTTTCAGATAACAAACATATTTATATTCTGTTTTAGAAATTATATTTATCACAAAATCTGTTTTACTATTTTCTTTTTTAGTAAGTTGTAATAGTTCATATTCCATATATAAGTTTTTTAACTTTTTCTGTGTCTTTCGGACTTTTCTTTCTATCTTAGTTTTTGTTATAGTAGCCTCTTTATTTGAATTATTCTTCATGTTTTAAGAAAATATTTTTTCATAATATTCTTTTTTAATTAGATTTAATCTTTGTATTTCATTAGCGTTGTTTTCTATATATTCTAAATATTCTTCCTCTCTAAAATATAAATATTTATTTACATTTTCAATTAATAATTTTTCTAGTAGATCTCTTCTTTAGTTTTCCTCCATAATTGTAAATATATATAATCTATAATTGATCTCTAAATAATTCTAGATCATCATATAAATAATCTATGTCAAAATCATCTGATATAATTAGTTCTGCCCAACCATGAATTGTTTCTTCAATTATCTCGTATGTTACTAATTTGTCATAAATTATTCTTTTTATGTCAGTATTAAGATCTTTTAATATATAGAATATTAATATTACTATAACAGAGACCAGACAATTATATACTCCAACTGCAGAGAAATTCGAGCAGCAGATATGGAAGACTTAAAGCAGTGGATATTAAGCCTATTAAAACCAGAGCAAACACCTACAACAAGAGCAATCAGGAAAAATTTTATTTCTCCTAATCTAATGACAAGATATTGTAAAATAATAGGACAAAAATATCCCGATCATCTATGTTCAAAATGCGAAGGAGAAGATAATTATATTCCGAATGTACAGCTGGAATAATTATGTAAAAAGTTGTGTCGGCCATAAGTAAAAGTAAAAGGCCATTATTATTAAAGTATTTTGTTGTTTTGTGTCGGCCAAAGATAAGAAGGCCATATGTAAAAAGTTGTGTCGGCCATAAGTAAAAGAAAAAGGCCATTATTATTAAAGTATTTTGTTGTTTTGTGTCGGCCAAATAATATAAGGCCAAGTGTAAAGTATATTGTCGGCCATTTCTATTGGCCAAGTTTGTAAAATTATTGTATAAATAGAGGGCTTCAGGAGAAGATAATTATATTCCGGATGTACAGCTGGAATAATTATGTAAAAAGTTGTGTCGGCCATAAGTAAAAGTAAAAGGCCATTATTATTAAAGTATTTTGGTTTTTTGTGTCGGCCAAATAATATAAGGCTAAGTGTAAAGTATATTGTCGGACATTTCTATTGGCCAAGTTTGTAAAATTATTGTATAAATAGAGGGCTTCTCCCTCAGTAATAAACAAGCTACTTCCAACCAACTCTCTCTTCACTCTCTTTTCTAAATTCCGCTTCCACCCCCTCTATTGGTATCAGAGCCAAGTTAAGAAAAAACTATGGAAAACAAATCAGATATGGTAAATCTACAAGAACAGGTATACTCATTTTTATTCATGAGTAGCTAAACTGCTTTATTCCTGATAATCTCTTGTTGATTATAATTGCTTATTATGTTTTAATAATGTTATAATAATCATTTTTAGAAGGTTTGCTACGGAAATATTCTGAGAATCAGTATGCCCAAACTATGCCATCCTAAGGTTGAAACCGTTAGGCAAGAAGGCCGATTAGGGAGTAAACAGAGTTGAGGCGCTGTTAGGGTAACTAATCAAAGAAGAAAACCGTAGTAGTGACTAGACGAGATGATTATTAAATTGTTATTATTACATAATAAATAAGTATAATCTATGAAGAGGTTAGAAGGAATAAAATTTTAGTAAAAATATGTTAAAATGACTTCTTACTTATTAGATGATGATGTTGATTACAAGATATTAATATTCTATATATTAAAAGATCTTAATACTGACATAAAAAGAATAATTTATGACAAATTAGTAACATACGAGATAATTGAAGAAACAATTCATGGTTGGGCAGAACTAATTATATCAGATGATTTTGACATAGATTATTTATATGATGATCTAGAATTATTTAGAGATCAATGATAGATTATATATATTTACAATTATGGAGGAAAAATAAAGAAGAAATAGATCTACTAGAAAAATTATTAATTGAAAATGAAAATAAATATTTATATTTTAGAGAGGAAGAATATTTAGAATATATAGAAAACAACGCTAATGAAATACAAAGATTAAATCTAATTAAAAAAGAATATTATGAAAAAATATTTTCTTAAAACATGAAGAATAATTCAAATAAAGAGGCTACTATAACAAAAACTAAGATAGAAAGAAAAGTCCGAAAGACACAGCAAAAGTTAAAAAACTTATATATGGAATATGAACTATTACAACTTACTAAAAAAGAAAATAATAAAACAGATTTTCTGATAAATATAATTTCTAAAACAGAATATAAATATGTTTGTTATCTGAAAAAATAATATGAACAGAGAAATATATAAGCAACAATTGATAGAAAAAATAATTGAAAAAAGACAAGAATTTGAATTTAAAAAAGAAAGACTAGAAGAAAATATATTTGCAGAAGTAAGTACTAAAGTGATATTAGTACAAAGAAAGGTATTATTTAAGTTAGAAATATAAATAAATTGCCTAGAATATAAATTACAACATGATATAGGTTACAACATAAACCATAATGAATAAAGAAGAATTTGCAGTAGACGAAAAAACATATGAAAATCAAGATGGATTAATAATAAAAATAATATTTTCAAATTTAGGAAGAAGATACAAAAAAAATAGGAAATAATTTATATTTAATGTTAGAAAAAGAAACAGCAAAATTAGAAGATAGTTTAACCGCTATGATAAGAATAACAAAGGAAAATGAAGAAATAGATAAATTAAAAGAGATTGAAAAAATAAAAATACAAGCAAAACAGGAAGTACAACATATAGAAGAATTAAAAAATACAAAAATAAGTGAATTAGAAAAAGAATTAGCTAACTTAAAATTACTATACGAAACTAAACAAAAAGAGAAACAAATAGAAAAAGAAAAAGAAAAAATATTTGAATTGACACAAGAAATAAATAAAATGAAACAAATATTATATTGAAAATCTGGAAATAGACGAAATAAATGAAATAAATGACTCAGATAATGAAATGGATGAATTAGATACAATGAATGAACAAAAATAGAAACAAGTGATATAAGTGAAACATACACAGAAATTCTAGAACAAGTAAATAAGCCGAAAAAATTAGAAATAAATATAGGAGATATAAATAAACCTAGTACATCAAGAGTTAAAACCCCGGATAATAGTCCTAGGAGTAATCCTAGAAGGACAACACCAACTTATTATACAGAAAGTTATGAAAGATCAGATAGAACAAATGCGATATGGAATAGTAGACTAAATAAAAAATGGACACCTAGACCAATAATTGAACAATATAACTTTTTAGATTTAGATTGTGTTATAGATATAAATAAAGTAATATTACTATGGGTAGAAAATATATCTAAACAATTAATTGATAATAAAATAGCAACAAAAGAAACGTCAGGATATATAGAAAGAACATTTGTTGGAACAACAAAATTATGGATAGAAAATTTACCCCTAGAAAGTTTAGAAACACTTAGGAGTGATAAGAAAATAGATGGTTCTCCATCAACAACAAATATATATATATTAGATAAATATGAATTAGCAATAAGAAATGAATTTGGTGGTATGACTACAGAAATAAAAGAACAAAATAGAGAAAAAATAATAAATAGACAACTTATGACAAAATTAAGCATATGTAAAATGTGTTATATAGAAGAATATACTTGTGCATTTAAATAATATTATTATAAAGCAAGATATGATATAAATGAAGCAAAAGAAATAAGACAACAATATTTTACAAAATTACCAGAACCATTTAGTACAAAAATAATAAAAGACTGGAATAATGAAGGATTAACAGATACTTTAGGAGCTAGAATAAAATTTCTACACCAATGGTTTGTACAATTATGTGAAAACCAAAAATAAAAATAAAAATGGAGAAGGTACTACTTAAAAATTTAGCCTGTTGTAAAGATAAAACAGCACCACAGTTTGGATGTACAAATAAATATTATAAAAAACCTAAACGATATAATAAGTATAGAAAAACTAAAACTAGATATAAATACAAAAAACCAAGACAAAGATATTGTGTAAAAAATTATAAAATAAAAAGACCTTATAGACCAAAAAGAAAATTATCAGATTGTACTTGTTATAATTGTGGAAAGTTAGGACATTTAGCTAGAAATTGTAAGTTACCTAAAAATCCAACAGGAAAACAAATAGCAGAAGTAATTATAGATAATGAAGAATACATGCAGATAGATTACATAGATTATGAATTAAGTGAAAATGATAGTATATATGAAGTATCAGATATAGAACCTGAATTAGAAAATGAAATAGATATTAATCTAGATAATGACGAAATGAACGAAGAAATCTAATGTCTGAAGAGGACATAAAAATAATATCTAAAGAAGAATATCAAAATGAAGAATCAGTAGAACAAAAAATTATATTTGATAATACAATTTTTGAACAAATAAAAGGAAAAGAATTAGATTTAAGTGTTGAAAAAGTACTTGAAATACCTACAATAAGAAATTGGTTTAAAAGACAAAAAGATGAATATTATGTAGTTAGTCAAAAAGAACATATTATAGATTGTAAATATACAAAAGGAAAAGCACAAATACCTATATTAAATAAGAGAATAATAAATAAAGAAATACAAGATATAAAAGCAAAAACACCCATAAAGTACGTACACTTAGGAGGAACAGAAATATTAATAAAAGCTTGTTTTAGAGAAGGAAGAGATACACCTATTGAAATATATTTAGCAGATGATAGAATTATACATCCTATAGAAAAAAGTGTAATAAGCGCAGTAAGAGGAAATTTAATATACCAAAAATTTAAGTTTATAATAAGTGCCAACTACTCAGTAGCATTAACAGATAGAAACATAGATAAATCATTAGTTTTATATTGGAAAATGTCTGGAATAGAACTAGCACCAGGCAGTAAAATATTTACAGCAAGATGTAAAAACCTATATATACTAACAACAAAACATAAAGTAACGGCAAGAAATAAAATTGATAGAATAAAAATAGAAAATCCTTTTGAAAGAATAATTACTATAATAGATAATAATGATTATAGCTATAAAGAAATTGACATAGAAGAAGATTTAGAAATTGTAAAAGAAAGATTGAGTACTTCAAGTATACCAAATGCATTAACTAGAACTACCTCATCAAGAGCAAGCACATCTAAAAGGAACTATGAAGTTTCGAAAAATTTATTAAATATAGAAGAAACAACATTATACCATTATTTTATAACAGGAATAGTAGATCAAAGAAAATATAAAATTTTAATAAATACAGGACAACAAGAAAATTATATAACAAGAGAATTAGTATTAGAAACAGAAATTATAAAAACAGGACATTTATGCCCTGGATTACCTTGTGAGATAGTAAACACAAGTGAAGAAGTAACAGAAAAAGAAATAATTATAGGAGGAATACCAATAGTAATATCATTTAAAATATACCAAGGAAGCCAAAATATTACTTTAGGAATAGAATGGTTAGAAAAAGTTAAACCATATAGTATAGAAAATGAACAATTAATAATAACTTACCAAAATAAGAAAATAATTATTAAAAGAATAAAATGAATAATGAAAATATATATACTTGCAAAAATTATTGTAGAAGGATATCACAACAGATATTATACCCCTATGATAGATACAGGAGCAGAAGCAAATATATGTAAATATAATTGTTTACCCGAAGATAAATGGGAAAAATTAAAAACACCTATGGTAGTGACAGGATTTAATAATGAAGGTAGTATGATTACATATAAAGCAAGAAATATAAAAATACAAATATGGGATAAAATATTGACAATAGAAGAGACGTACAATTTCGAATTTACAACAAAAGATATGTTATTAGGAATGCCATTTTTAGAAAGATTATACCCTCATATTATAACAAAAACACATTGGTGGTTTACTACGCCATGTGGGAATAAAATAGGAGCAAAAAGAGTAAATAATAAACAAAGAAATACCATAGAATGGATGAAAGGAAGTGAAAGAATAAACCAGAAAATGGAAAATATAAGTAAAACCCAAATAGCACAATTAGAAATTATAATATTTACAATAGATAAGGTTAAAATAATTAATGAACAATTAGAATTATTATATAGTGAAAATCCATTACAAGGATGGGAAAAGCATAAGACAAAAATAAAGATTGAATTAATAGATGAAAATAGTATAATAACACAAAAACCATTAAAATATAATTTTGATGATTTAAAAGAATTTAAAATGCATATACATGAACTATTAAAAAATAATTATATACAAGAAAGCAATAGTAAACATACAAGTCCAGCATTTATAGTTAATAAACATAGTGAACAAAAACGAGGTAAAAGTAGAATGGTTATAGATTATCGCAACTTAAATGCTAAAACTAAAACATATAATTACCCAATACCAAATAAAATACTAAAAATAAGACAGATACAAGGATATAACTATTTCAGTAAATTTGATTGTAAATCAGGATTTTATCACTTGAAACTAGAAGAAGAATCTAAACAGCTAACAGCATTTACAGTACCACAAGGATTTTATGAATGAAATGTTCTACCATTTGGATATAAAAATGCACCAGGTAGATATCAACATTTTATGGATAATTATTTTAATCAATTAGAAAATTGCATTGTCTATATAGATGATATATTATTATTTTCAAAAACACAAGATGAACATATTAAGTTATTAGAAAAATTCATACATATAATTAAACATTCTGGTATAAGCCTATGTAAAAAAAAAGCAGAAATTATGAACCCTCAGATAGAATTTCTAGGAATACAAATAGATAAAAATGGAATAAAGATGCAAACCCACATAGTACAAAAAATAATCACCCTTGATGAAAATATAGATACAAAGAAGAAATTACAATCCTTCTTAGGATTAGTAAACCAAGTAAGAGAATATATACCAAAATTAGCAGAACATTTAAAATCATTACATAAAAAGTTTAAGAAAGATATAGAATATCATTTTGATAATAAAGATAAAGAACATATAAGACATATTAAAAACATATGTAAAACATTACCAAAACTATATTTTCCCGATGAAAATAAATCATTTACTTATATTGTAGAAACAGATTCAAGTAATCATAGTTATGGAGGAGTTTTAAAATATAAATATGACAAAGAAAAAATAGAACATCACTGCAGATACTATTCAGGATCTTATACAGAAGCACAAATAAAATGGGAAATAAATAGAAAAGAATTGTTTGCATTATATAAATATTTATTAGCATTTGAACCATATATTGTTTACAACAAATTTATTATAAGAACAGATAATACACAGGTAAAGTGGTGGATAACTAAAAAGGTACAAGATTCAGTTACAACAAAAGAAATAAGAAGATTAGTATTAAATATATTAAATTTTACATTTACAATTGAGATAATTAAAACTGACAAGAATCTTGTTGCAGACTATCTCTCAAGAAAAAGATACAATGAAAGAAATATTAGCTATGATGATAAATCTTTGTCAAAAGATGGAGAAAATAGAAACAGAAGTACAAGTGTTAAAAGAAACAGTTAGAAGTCAGCAGCATGACTCAAAAAATGCGGAGCTAAGTCAGCAGCATGACTTAAAAAATGCGGAGCTACAAGGTGACGATGGGAAACACCTAAAAACCCAAAACAAAAAATTATATACACTTACAGGAAGCTCAGCTACAGCAGGAAGTACATCTACACCAGGAGCATCTACAAAAAAGGAGGAAGCCAAGGTAAAATACACGAATACAAACATGAACAAATTATTTTCTAAACCATATACTCCTCAAAATACCCAAAAAGACATATTCGTACCTCCACAGATAAATACTTATAAAGCCAGCTTAGATACACAGAAACAGGCATACAACCACATCACTAGAACATATATAGAAAACATATACAAGATACAAACTTTCCTAAATCAAAATCCCAGAGCAAAAAATACAAAAAATCCAAATGAAGACTACATAACCCAATATTTACAAGGCTATAACAAGCTAATAGCACAACCCGGAACAAATCCAAACTTAGTAGCAACCTGCTACAACTATGGATTATTAAGTACTGTATATACAATAACAGGAAACGAAGTATCCAAGATACCAGAATTATATAAGGCATTTTTACAATACAAGAGAATAACTAAAGGAACTCTATTTTATATAAAGTTCTATTCAGCTACAGCAGAAATATTATGTGATGAGATCAAACCTACGACACAAGCTATAAAGATCGGATTAACGAGGGAAATGATAATCCCTGAAAAGATAGATACACAAGAAGAAATACAAAAGGTAGATATTCCAGAATTTTATGCAAACAAGCGAACTATTGGAATAGCTACTATATTAAGTGAAATAACAAACAACTATTTGAACGAAAATGCAATCTGGAGCTACTATAACAGAGACCAGACAATTATATACTCCAACTGCAGAGAAATCCGAGCAGCAGATATGGAAGACTTAAGGCAGTGGATATTAAGCCTATTAAAACCAGAGCAAACACCTACAACAAGAGCAATCAGGAAAAATTTTATTTCTCCTAATTTAATGACAAGATATTGTAAAATAATAGGACAAAAATATCCCGATCATCTATGTTCAAAATGCGAAGGAGAAGATAATTATATTCCGGATGTACAGCTGGAATAATTATGTAAAAAGTTGTGTTGGCCATAAGTAAAAGTAAAAGGCCATTATTATTAAAGTATTTTGTTGTTTTGTGTCGGCCAAAGATAAGAAGGCCATATGTAAAAAGTTGTGTCGGCCATAAGTAAAAGAAAAAGGCCATTATTATTAAATTATTTTGTTGTTTTGTGTCGGCCAAATAATATAAGGCAAAGTGTAAAGTATATTGTCGGCCATTTCTATTGGCCAAGTTTGTAAAATTATTATATAAATAGAGGGCTTCTCCCTCAGTAATAAACAAGCTACTTCCAACCAACTCTCTCTTCACTCTCTTTTCTAAATTCCGCTTCATTTATATGAAAGGTTTGCTCATATAGTTACACCTACACTCTTCTACAGGAATGAAATACAAGTATGAACATGTGTGTTCCAAGGGTTTTTATGTGTAAGGTTTGCTCACATATATGTATACACACACATGAAAACATGTCTATGTTGCTTGAATGATGAGCTAGTCAATAGAGGGGCTCTTGAAAGGTGTTCTCAAGGGTATCCTAAACTAGATGACGCTTGAATATGCTATGTCCATGTGAAAGGGTTTCTCACATGATTTAAGTTGATGAACTCTCATCTATGACCTATGAGCTAAGCATATGAAGAGTCAATCTCCTAAAGCCTAATTTTATAAAGTAATGTTAATCAAGGATTTCAATAAAGGGAACTTAACTTATCACCGAGTGAACTTAGATGAGGGGTGCCCCTTCCCAATGTGGGAAGGCTTGTTCACCATAGTCCTCACGAGGTGGATAACTATGATGCCCCATTTGGCATAAAGAGGGTTCCCATATATACCTCCAAGTTCCATAAACTATTCTTGCCACATAGGATCTAGCAAGTGATATCACCTAAAATGCTAGCATGATGTTAATGTTCTACCTTTGAAAGGTATAATACCTATTCCATGTTCAGCACCCATGGTCTTAGTGTTAGTTAAGGCTATAGTTTCCAGAAAGTAAAATGGACAATGGAAGTAAAGTAAGGACCCTAACTAGGATAACCTAAGGGAAGTTTCATAGTGTAGGTGGGGGTATGGGACTTCACCTATGCATTGCACAAGCAGCTCTTGAAGGGAGTTCTAGGAAGGTGTTCTAAAGTATATGATTATGTTTATGTTCTTATGCATGACATTGTAGTGTTGTCTAATTGTTGTGATGAAATGCATAGTATGAGGTCTAATGAGTCTATATGATGTGGTCTTATCTTATATGCATAATGTTTCTCTTAATGACTTCATGATGAAGTGCATGTTAAGGATTGTAGTCTCTTTGTAGGTTTACTTAGTATGTGTGAGGTTATGGGACTTCACATGTACATTGCACAAGTATGCTTAGAATGGGATCATGAGTAGGGTTTTATGAGGTCTTTGTGAAGTGAAGTCCAAATAGATTAATGTTGACTAACTTCTTATTATAATGATGATTAGAAGTCTTGAATAGTATGTGGTATTGTAATGAGTTGTTTAATGAGGTTCATAAAGTATGTTGAGTCAAATGCAAAGTGTATATCTTGTTATAAGAAATAGTTCTATGAATGCATGTGTTGGGTTATTGAAGGTTGTATGCATGATTTCCTGTTGGCCTTAAGGTAATGCTTGAGTGTGTATAGTGTAATGGGACATTGTCTATACATTGCACCAAGTATCACTAGGTGGTTACTTGGAAGGTTAAGGAATTAAGAAGGTAAAGAAGTTACTGTAAAGGGAAAAGGTACTTAATGTAAAGGGAAGGGTACTTACTGTAAAGTGGCTCCAAACGTGTCTTAAATGAAATGTATGTTTTTATGTGATATTGTGACTATTGTATATGCCTAAATGATACATGAATTGTATGATGCTTATTGTATCAAGTTTTATGATGTTTTCACAAAAAGGCATGATGCATGGTTTCAAGTAAAATGTCCCTTTTCAATGCATGTTTTTGCACGGTTGCCATACTTAGTACATTCTTGTACTAACACCATTCTTCTTTAACTTTTTACATAAAGTGTAGGTTATGGATGCTTAAAGGATGTCTCTAGTGGTGAGGAGCTTGATATGTTATTCCCAAGCTCAAGGAAATGAATCCTTAAGTTCAAAGATTTCCTATGTCTTACTGTAAAGTCTTGTATTAGTTTACTTATGATTTATGTTGTAAGGGACGTGTCCCTAATGTACTCTAATGATGTTGAGTCTAAGATGTCGAAGAGACTTAGAGTATTAAACTATGTATTATTATATTTTATCTATATAATGAAAGTGATGTTTCTAGCATACAATGTGCTAATAAAGGTTTTAAATTTTCCGCTAAATTTACCTATGAAAATGCGATGAATGATAATTATGGTCTTGTATAAGACCTCCGAGAGGTCAAGTACGCAATGTTACTTCTAGGGGGTGCTCCCCTGTCGTGACATTTACTAGGAATAAACCTTAGGGAAATTCAGTTCATTATATATCACAAATATCAGATTGTAGATTCTTTCCGATGGTTCGGTCATTCCAAGTAAAATGCAACGTGTTTAAATAATGATCGATTTTACGTGAAAATAACCAATAGCGAAAACTCAAAAATCATGTTACACTCTGAAAAGTCAAGACCTAATCTAGATCCTAACATGAGTGTATAAAGGTTTAGATACTGTTTTATGACCTAAAAAAATGTTTAGAAGTCATCCGAGAAGTTTTAGAGCCAAGACATCAAAGGACGTCCATGATGTCTGGAAACTAGCCTAATTGAATGTCACACTCGGATCCTAGACCCCGGATGAGACCGGCTTTGTTAACCTCTCAGAGGTCACAGAAAAGCCTCTTATTAGCTTTCATCACAATCATACAGTTAAATTTTGCGTAAAATTAAAAACTTTTAACATACTAATGAAGTATACTTAGACTTCATACTTAAGATTCATAAAGACATACGATATTCTAAAACTGTCTCACATATATAGAAACCATCTAAGAGTGCAAATCTGGACTTAGCCAATAATATTCAATATGCCATATAGGCCTTAATACAAAAGAATCCAAAGAACATAAAGGAAATAACGTATTTTAAAAAACTACTAAGTCCTCATAGGATGGAATATAAATGATAGCGTCCCGAACATGAGGACCTACCATGACTTGGAGAAAGAGTTCCAAGCTTCTTCAAATCGACCTGCTTAAACTTCAATGGCCGGAACCTACAGTTGTAGTAATATAAAGTAATGGGGTTAATACACCATATGTACTAAGCATGGGTATATGCACATAACACATAGGGACATACATGAAAAATGATCATTTATCATCTCTTTGGAAAACATGCTAAGTCATATGAAAGTTTTCAATGCACATATGGTATAAGATATACAAGCTAAAAATTCCATCACTTAAAGCATCATCATAATCAAAGACATATTCTAATAGAGTCATGTTAACATTTCATATTCAATAAATCATATAAACATAACATACAAAACACTTACCAATGATCCCATCCCCAACCTACAAGTGCAATGGTCATGTGAAGCCCCATAACCCCACATAACCAAGTAGATAATATAGGAGACCATAAGTAAAGCTTTGCTTCATGTAACTTGTAACATAAGTAGTCATCACTTCATATAACAATATAACCAAATAACATATTCATCATAATGACCAACATTCATATAAGAGTAACATCATATATCATAAACATATATCTTTCATGTCATCATATTACATAAGAACAATCTCCTAGGACTTCCCTTATAGTCAACTTGTGCAATGTCTAGTAAGAGTCCCATACCCCTACCTATAATAAGCAAACTCCTCAAGTCACCCTAGTCAACGTTCACTTACTTGTCTTTTATTTTACATGAAGGAACATTCACATTAACTTACATAGACCATGTGAGCTAAACATGGAATCAAGTGTCTTCCCCACACCGAAAAGAGGTGGTCTATCGGCCAAAGTAGAACCTAACATGACATAGCTTTCTCGGTGGATCCACTAGCTAGTATCCAATGTTAGTAACATAGTTCAAGAACTAGGAGATGTATTTCAGACCCACAGTTCCACATTAAATGGCCGCCTCAATCTCATGAGAATCATTGTGAACCTACCTTCCATGTAGGGAAGGGACACTTCCCATATCTAGTTCATCGGTTCTTAGCTTAAGTCCCTTTCTTGAAATAACCTTTAAGTTTTCTTTTATCATAAACTTATCATAGGTCATAGTAGATTAACTCCTTGTATAACATGATCATGAGGTCTTTTAGATTAGATGAGAATGTCCTTCATCGTAACCTTTCGTATGTGAGATTAACATAACATAATCACCTTGTGCAAAGCATTCAAGGGATATCATAAACTTGAATATACGTATTCTTATCATGATCTCACAATTTACATGTTCATAGCCCAGAATATTCACATAGCAACATCTTACAGTCCTTTCGTAATCATAACATCATAATTATAGGCTAACATAAACATTGAGAGTAATCACACTTAGAAGACTTACCTCTTGCTTCCAAGAATCTTATTCATCATGCAATATTCATAATCATACATAGTGAAATATTCAATAGCATAATCAAGAACAACTCATCAAATCATGTACAAGATCAATGCATAGCGTAGAAGAAGGTAAACGAGTCCTAAAAGGGTTCATTCAAGTCTTAACTCCAATCCTAACGTTTACACATTATCAAATACCATAAACAACCCAATCGAAACCATCACTTAGAGAAATATCATGTATCACACGACATTCAAACATTATCAATCAATTACTCAACAATTCGTGTGAAATTAAACATAGAAAACATTTACTTTTCATTGAAAATCATAAATCTAGGGTTAGGAAGAAAATCCATTTTGTAGAGTAAAAACCCTAGTATTTGAAGTTCTTGAAAACTCATCTTGAAAGGACCTCTTGGGGAAAGGAATCCCAAGAGTGAAAAACCCATACCTTATAGATGAAGAATCCATGAAATCTGATTGGAAACTTGAAAACTTTCGTCTTTTTCCTTAAGCTTTTCTTGTTCTTCAATGGAGTTTGGAAAAGAGAGCGTTCTTGAGAGATTCAGAGAAATTTCGTTTGATCTGATTTGGGATGTGTAAAAGTGGTCTAAAACTGGCCTAATATCAATATATAGTCATCCCATGAATTACCCAAAAGACCCTCCACTTAAATTACCAAAACGTCCCTCCTAAATCCACTAAAAGTAGAAGAGCATTTGACTAAGGGTCTCTGGTTTGACCATGATTTTAAATTAATTAATTAAGTTGCTAATTTAATTAATTAAGTGAACTATGGTAATTACTTAAGTAGCCCTAAGTCGTTAGGACCATAACCAACCCCTTTGGACCATCCTAGGTAAGGTACTAGGATGTTTCTTTGGTTAGCTACTCGGCTAGTGTCACCCGGTTAGGTGTCAGGATTTCGGGCACACTAGTTAGTTTATTTTAGTTAGTTCTAGGTTACTTAGATATTTAGGTAATTTGGTTATAACCTAGGATTGGTTAGGGAGCTCTTCCCCACTTGGCTTGACCCGACGCGTGTCTGTCCCCTAACCGCCCTAACCGAATCAGTTGGGCTTGGTCTCTCGGCCGTTGGTAGCACATGTGCTTGCACATGTGTTGCCATGCACTTTCCTAACTGTGCACTCTGGAAAGTTCACTCCTTGTCCAAGGATCCTCACTATGTCCTTGGCACTGCTTAATCTACATGATCATTTTAAATGATCATGTACTATGGTACCTAGGCTTGACACTTGGATGCCTCGTACCTAATGTGTGTAAATAAATAATAATTTTAGCTTAGGGTCTTCATTGCAGGTACAATTCCTAAACAAACTTGATTTAAGTTACTTGTTAATACATAAAATTTGGCTAACACCCTTAAGCCAATATTCTCTAACATGCCCAATATTACTCAATATTGGGCATTGGGGAGCCTATGTATCCCAATACATATTCTTAAAACCTAATTGAATCTTCACTAGACAAGTACATTTTCTGTAATGTTACATGATCCCTCCCTTAGGAACATTCGTCCCCGAATGTCACTAAATTCTTTTGTAGGGTAGGAAAAAGACTAAATACTAGCAGCACAACTAGCACATAACATATCATTACACTTCGCACTCAATTTATGATGCACAAACATATTAGAGCTACAAATTCATAACACATAGTGAGGAATTTCCTTCACAACCT
This sequence comes from Solanum sitiens, assembly GCA_016801875.1. Lineage (NCBI taxonomy): Eukaryota > Viridiplantae > Streptophyta > Magnoliopsida > Solanales > Solanaceae > Solanum > Solanum sitiens. The sequence goes on along the minus strand of JABWTJ010000043.1, from coordinate 2,256,687 downwards.
TATCATAAGGTCAAAATGAATCAAAGAGTTACCATGCTATCAATCTTCTCAAGATAACAACAAAACAACAAAATCTCAAGAAAACATATGCATACAAGTTTCACATAAGTGCAAGAATAGAATATGAAAGCATCTTCTTAAAACTCTAGTTGGTACTATCTTTTACCAAAACATGCACCTATTTAGTAAACAAGTTAATTTTTTTTCATTCTTGTTAAATTGGGCATGAAGTCTTTATAAGCCAATCTTTATTAGCTATGCCCATCCTTTGATTATTTGCATAATATATAGTTCTTAGGGGCGTATATTCATACTTCAATATTGGCATAAACCAATAACTGTTAAAACTTCATTCTTATCAAACACTGATGTTTTGACGTTCTCAAGATTTGGTTACTTAGTTCACTTTGAACTTACAATTCTTCTTCTTTGATCTAACGTCCACTTTGAACATGCTAGGTTGACTTAGGATATTCATTTAAGACTTCCATCGGGATCTTTCTATGCAATGACTAAGAATGACTTACATCATTACTTAGTCTAACATCACCCTTTGGTCATCCTATCCGAACTCCCCTCATCTTCCTACTTCTTTCTTTCTTTCTTTATTATTTTCTTACTAAAATCTTGAGCATTATACATACTACTAGAATCGAAAATAGGGAGAAATAGGGAGATTAACATTCGACAATTTCATTGGGAACAACCCTAGTTTTGGTTTCCTTTAATTCAATACGTTTGTAAATCCTCCTTTATACTCACCACATGGTATAAAAAACACTTGGATATCATCTTACAAGCCTTTAAAATGAAATAATTTGACCCCTTGGCATATAATTTCCCCCATTCCACTATAGAATAGGTTCATTAGGGAATTTAAAATTCACTACCCTTGTTATACAATCTACGGAAGCAAAAAAATCATGAAGTCAATCCATACCCAAGATGATATCAAAATAAAACATGTCAAGTTCTACCAAATCGACAAGAGTAACTCTATTGGGCAACATGACAGGGCATTTCCTATAGACTCTTTTTGCAACTACATAGTCACCCATTGGGTTACAAACGGAAAATGGCTCAATCATAACATCGAGAAGTACATCAAACTTCCTAGCTACCAAAGGTGTAACGAAAGAAAGAGTAACACCTGGGTCAAGCAAAGCATAAACATTAACAGAGAAAACTTTTAACCGACCCTTCACAACGTCGGGAGAGCTTTCTTGTTCACCCCTAGCCTTGAGTGCATAGAAATGGTTCCTTTTTGGAGCTTCAGAATTAGGATCGCTTGGTTGAGCTTGACTATTACCCTTACCTTGACTTCTTACATTAGGACAATATTTTACCATATGGCCACCTTTGCCAACCATAGCAACTATTAGTTCCAACAAGACATTCGCCCCTATGATTCTTACCACACTTACCACAAGTTTGTCTTTCTCTTGGTGGATCAACATTTCTCCCCTCTTGAGGTTTAGGATTAGAACCTCTATCATTGCGATTCTTGTAGAAATTTGAAGGAACTTGGTTTGAAAACCTCTACTTAAACTTAGGCTTTTCTTGAACATTAAGCCTACTTTTAAGAGAACCACTCTCAAAAGACTTTGCCTTCGTAGCTTCCCTATTTCTCTTCCTTAGGCGACTTTCCTCAACCTGTTGAGCATGAACAATCAACCTAGAAAGATCCATATTATAATGAAGCATGGCTACACGACATTCTTCTTCAAACTCTTCGGACACGCCCGTTACATGAACATCAAGGAGTATTCCTTGACACTCATACCGCCTTGATGAAGGTTGATGAACTCCTCTACCTTAGCTTCTCTTTGTTCCCTTGGTAAGAATCGATCAAGAATGGAATTAAATGCTAAAAGACACATCGTGTCAAATCTCTAAAGGAACGAAATAGGAGTATCAATAAAAGAGAAGTTTCCTAATCATCACCATATCCTCTCATCCACAATTGTGGTGCGCTTCACAACCTTGAACAAGATACTAGGTAATGTGGTTTAGTGAGATTGATTCTAAGGATATTTAACCTCATGCTCTGATACCAAGTTTGTCACACCCAGATCCTAGACCCCAGATGAGACCGGTGTTGTTAACCTCTTAGAGGTCGCAGACAAGCCTCTTCTTAGATATCATCACAATAATACAGTTAAATTTTGTGGAAAATTAAAAACTTTTAACATACTAATTAAGTATAGTTAGACTTCATACTTAAGATTCATAAAGACATACGATATTATAAAACTATCTCACATATATAGAAACCATCTAAGAGTGCATATCTGGACTTAGCCAATAATAGTCAATATGCCAGATAGGCTTTGATACAAAAGAATCCAAAGAACATAAAGTAATAACGTATTCTAAAAACTACTAAGTCTTCATAGGTTGGAATATAAATGATAGCGTCCCGAACATGAGGACCTACCATGACTTGGAGAAAGAGTTCCAAACTTCTTAAAATCGACCTGCTTAAACTTCAATGGCTGGAACCTACAGTTGTGGTAATATAAAGTAATGGGGTTAGTACACCACATGTACTAAGTATGGGTATATACACATAACACATAGTGACATGCATGAAAAAAGATCATTTATCATCTCTTCAGAAAACATGCTAAGTCATATGAATGTCATCAATGCACATACCGTATAACATATACAAGGTAAAGATTCCATCACTTAAAGCATCATCATAATCAAAGACATATTCTTGTACAGTTATGTTAACATTTCAAATTTAATAAATCATATAAACATAACATACAAAACACTTACCAATGATCCCATCCCAAACCTACAAGTGCAATGGTCATGTGAAGCCCATAACCCCACATAACCAAGTAGATAAGATAGGAGACCATAAGTAAAGCCTTGCTTCATTTAAATTGTAACATAAGTAGTCATCACTTCATATAACAATATAACCAAATACAATATTCATCATAATGACCAACATTCATATAAGAGTAACATCATATATAATAAACATGTATCTTTCATATCATCATATTATATAAGAACAATCTCCTAGGACTTCCCTTAGAGTCAACTTGTGCAATGTCTAGGTAGAGTCCCATACCCCTACCTATACTAAGCAAACTCCTCAAGTCACCTTAGTCAACGTTCACTTACTTGTCTTTTATTTTACATTAGGGAACATTCACATTAACCAATATAGACCATGTGAGCTAAACATGGAATCCAGTGTCTTCCCCACACCGAAAAGAGGTGGTCTACCGGCCAAAGTAGAACCTAACATGACATAGCTTTCTAGGTGGATCCACTAGCTAGTATCCTATGGTGGCAACATAGTTCAAGTACTATGAGATGTATTAGAGACCCATAGTTTCACATTAAATGGCAGCCTCAATATCATGAGAATCATTGTGAACCTCCCTTCCAACTAGGGAAGGGACACTTCCCATATCTATTTCATCGGTGCTTAGCTTAAGTCCCTTTCTTGAAATAACCTTTAAGTTTTCTTTTATCATAAACTTATCATAGGTCATAGAAGATTAACACCTTGTATAACATGATAATGAGCTCTTTTAGATTAGATGAGAATGTCCTTTATCGTAACCTTGTGTATGTGATATTAACATAGCATAATCACCTTGTGTAAAGCATACAAGGGATATCATAAACTTGCATATTCATATTCTTATCATGATCTCACAATTTACATGGTCATAGCCCATAATATTCACATATCAACATCATACATTCCTTTCGTAATCATAACATCATAATTATAGGCTAACATAAACATTGAGAGTAATGACACTTAGAAGACTTACCTCTTTCTTCCAAGAATATTATTCATCATGCAATATTCATAATCCTACATAGGGAAATACTCAATAGCATAATCAAGAACAACTCATCAAATAATGTACAAGATCAATTCATAGCGTAGAAGAAGGTAAACGAGTCGTAAAAGGGTTCATTCAAGTCTTAACTCCAATCCTAACGTTTACACATTATCAAATACCATAAACAACCCAATAGAAACCATCACTTAGAGAAAGATCATGTATCACACGACATTCAATCAATATCAATCAATTACTCAACAATTCGTGTGAAATTAAACATAGAAAACGTTTACTTTTCATTGAAAATCATAAATCTAGGGTTAGGAAGAAAATCCATTTTGTAGAGTAAAAACCCTAGTATTTGAAGTTCTTGAAAACTTATCTTGAAAGGACCTCCTGGAAAGGAATTCCAAGAGTGAAAACCCCATACCTTATAGATTAAGTATCCACGAAATCTGATTGGAAACTTCGAAACTTTCGTCTTCTTCCTTAAGCTTTTCTTGTTCTTCAATGTAGTTTGGAAAAGAGAGCGTTCATGAGAGATTGAGATAAATTTAGTTGATATGATTTGGGACATGTAAAAGTGGTCTAAAACTGACCTAGTATCAATATATAGTCATCCCATGAATTACCCAAAAGAAAACTGACCTAGTATCAATATATAGTCGTCCCATGAATTACCCAAAAGACCTAACACTTAAATTATCAAAACGTCTCTTCTAAATCCACTAAAAGTAGGAGAGCATTTGACTAAGTGTCTCGGGTTTGACCGTGATTTTAAATTAATTAATTAAGTTGCTAATTTAATTAATTAAGTGAACTAGGGTAATTAGTAAAGTATCCCTAAGTCGTTAGGACCATAACCAACCCCTTTGGACCATCCTAGGTTATGTACTAGGATGTTTCTTTGGTTAGCTACTTGGGTAGTGTCACCCGGTTAGGTCTTAGGATTTCGGGCACACTAGTTAGCTTATTTTAGTTAGTCCTAGGTTAGTTAGATAGTTAGGTAATTTTGTTAGAACCTAGGATTGGTTATGGAGCTCTTCCCCACATGGCTTGACCTGACGCGTGCCTGTCCCCTAACCGCCCTAACCGAATCAGTTGGGCTTGGTATCTCGGCCGTTGGTAGCACATGTGCTTGCACATGTGTTGCCGTGCACTTTCCTAACTGTGCACTCTGGAAAGTTCACTCCTTGTCCAAGGATCCTCACTATGTTCTTGGGCAATGCTTAATCTACATGATCATTTTAAATGATCATGTAGTATGGTACCTAGGCTTGACACTTGGATGCCTCGTACCTAATGTGTGTAAATAAATAATAATTTTTGCTTAGGTTCTTCATTGCAGGTACAATTCCTAAACAAACTTGATTTAACTTACTTGTTAATACATAAAATTTGGCTAACACCCTTAAGCCAATATTCTCTAACATGCCCAATATTACTCAATATTGGGCATTGGGGAGCCTATGTATCCCAATACATATTCTTAAAATCAAATAGAATCTTCACTAGACAAGTACATTTTCTGTAATGTTACATGATCCCCCCCTTAGGAACATTCGTCCCCGAATGACACTAAATTCTTTTGGAGGGTAGGAAAAAGACACAATACTAGCGGAACAACTAGCACATAACATATCATTACACTTAGCACTCAATTTATGATGCACAATCATATAAGAGCTACAAAATCATAACACATATTGAGGAATTTCCTTCTCAACCTTATCATAAGCTCAAATTGCATCAAAGAGTTACCATGCTATCAATCTTCTCAAGATAACAACAAAACAACAAAATCTCAAGAAAACATATGAATACAAGTTTCACATCAATGCAAGAATAGAGTATGAAAACATCTTCTTAAAACTCTAGTTGGTACTATCTTTTACCAAAACATGCACCTATTTAGTAAACAAGTTATTATTTTTTTTTCATTCTTGTTAAACTGGGCATGAAGTCTTTATAAGCCAATCTTTGTTGTCTATGCCCATCCTTTGATTATTTGCATAATATATAGTTCTTTGGGGTATATATTCATACTCCAATATTGGCATAAACTAATAACTGTTAAAACTTCATTCTTATCAAACACTGATGATTTGACGTTCTCATGATTTGCTTACTTAGTTCACTTTGAACTTACAGTTCTTCTTCTTTGATCTAACGTCCACTTTGAACATGCTAGGTTGACTTAGGATATTCATTTAAGAATTCCATTGGGGTCTTTCTGTGCAATGACTAAGAATGAATGACATCATTACTTAGTCTAACATCACCCTTTGGTCATCCTATCTGAACTCCCCTCATTTTCCTACTTCTTTCTTTCTTTCTTTATTATTTTGTTACTGAAATCTTGAGCATTATACATACTACTAGAATCGGAAATTGGGAGAACTAGGGAGATTAACATTCGACAATTTCATTGGGAACAATCCTAGTTTCGGTTTTCATGAATTCAATACGTTTGAAAAGCCTCCTTTATACTCACCACATGGTATAAACAACCCTTGGATATCATCTTACAAGCCTTTAAACACGAAATAATTTGACCCCTTGCCATAGAATTTCCCCCATTCCACTCTAGAATAGGTTCATTAGGGAATTGAAACTTCACTACCCTTGTTCTACAATCTACGGAAGAAAAACAATCATGAAGTCAATCCATACCCAAGATGATATCAAAATCAAACATGTCAAGTTCTACCAAATCGACAAGAGTAACTCTATTGGGAAACATGACAGGGCATTCCTACAGACTCTTTTTGCAACTACAGAGTCACCCATTGGGTTACAAATGGAAAACGGCTCAATCAAGACATCGGGAAGTACATCAAACTTCCTAGCTGTCAAAGGTGTAACGAAAGAAAGAGTAACACCTCGGTCAAGCAAAGCATAAATATTAACAGAGAAAACTTTTAACCTACCCATCACAACGTCGGGAGAACTTTCTTGTTCACCCTAGCCTTGAGTGCATAGAAACAGTTCCTTTTTGGAGCTTCAGAATTAGGATCGCTTGGTTGAGCTTGACTATTACCCTTACCTTGAATTCTTACATTAGGACAATCTTTTACCATATGGCCACCTTTGCCACAACCATAGCAACTATTAGTTCCAACAAGACATTCGCCCCCATGATTCTTACCACACTTACCACAAGTTTATCTCTCTCTTGGTGGATCAATATTTCTCCCCTCTTGGGGTTTAGGATTAGAACCTCTATCATTGCGATTCTTGGAGAAATTTGAAGGAACTAGGTTTGAAAACCTCTTCTTAAACTTAGGCTTTTCTTGAACATCAAGCCTACTTTTAGGAGAACCACTCTCAAAAGACTTTGCCTTCTTAGCTTCTCTATTTCTCTTCCTTAGGCGACTTTCCTCAACCTGTTGAGCATGAACCATCAACCTAGAAAGATCCATATTGTAATGAAGCATGGCTACACGACATTATTCTTCAAGCTCTTCGGACACGCCCATTACATAACGGCTCATTTCATCCCTAGCATTAGAAACAAATGAAGAAGCATATTTGGACAGCTTAATGAACTTCAAGGAGTATTCCTTGACACTCATACCGCCTTGATGAAGGTTGATGAACTCCTCTACCTTAGCTTCTCTTTGTTCCCTTTGTAAGAATCGATCAAGAATGGAATTAAATGCTAAAAGACACATCGTGTCAAAGCTCTAAAGGAACGAAATAGGAGTATCAAGAAAAGAGAAGTTACCTAATCATCACATAGCCTCTCATCCACAATTGTGGCGCGCTTCACAATCATGAACAAGATACTAGGTAATGTGGTTTAGTGAGATTGATCCTAAGGATATTTATCCTCATGCTCTAATACCAAGTTTGTCACACCCAGATCCTAGACCTCGGATGAGACTGGTGTCGTTAACCTCTTAGAGGTCGCAGACAAGCCTCTTCTTAGATTTCATCACAATCATACAGTTAAATTTTGTGGAAAATTAAAAACTTTTAACATACTAATGAAATATACTTAGACTTCATACTTAATATTCATAAAGACATACGATATTCTAAAACTGTCTCACATATATAGAAACCATCTAAGAGTGCAAATCTGTACTTAGCCAATATTAGTCAATATGCCATATAGGCCTTAATACAAAGGATCCAAAGAACATAAAGTAAATAACGTATTCTAAAAACTACTAAGTCTTCATAGGTTGGAATATAAATGATAGCGTCCCGAAGATGAGAACCTACCATGACTTGGAGAAAGAGTTCTAAACTTCTTCAAATCGACCTACTTAAACATCAATGGCTGGAACCTACAGTTGTGGTAATATAAAGTAATGGGGTTAGTACACCACATGTACTAAGTATGGGTATATGCACATAACACATAGGGACATGCATGAAAAAAGATCATTTATCATCTCTTTAGAAAACATGCTAAGTCATATGAAAGTCTTCAATGCACATACCGTATAACATATACAAGGTAAATATTCCATTACTTAAAGCATCATCATAATCAAAGACATATTCTCGTATAGTCATGTTAACATTTCATATTCAATAAATCATTTAAACATAACATACAAAACACTTACCATTGATCCCATCCCCAACCTACAAGTGCAATCGTCATGTGAAGCCCATAACCCCACATAACCAAGTAGATAAGATAGGAGACCATAAGTAAAGCCTTGATTCATGTAACTTGTAACATAAGTAGTCATCACTTCATATAACAATATAACCAAATAACATATTCATCATAATGACCAACATTCATATAAGAGTATCATCATATATCATAAACATATATCTTTCATATCATCATATTACATAAGAACAATCTCCTAGGACTTCCCTTAGAGTCAACTTGTGCAATGTCTAGGTAGAGTCCCATACCCCTACCTATACTAAGCAAACTGCTCAAGTCACCCTAGTCAACGTTCACTTACTTGTCTTTTATTTTACAAGAGGGAACATTCACATTAACCGACATAGACCATGTGAGCTAAACATGGAATCCAGTGTCTTCCCCACACCGAAAAGAGGTGGTCTACCGGCCAAAGTAGAACCTAACATGACATAGCTTTCTAGGTGGATCCACTAGCTAGTATCCTATGGTGGCAACATAGTTCAAGAACTATGAGATGTATTAGAGACTCATAGTTTCACATTACATGGCAGCCTCAATCTCATGAGAATCATTGTGAACCTACCTTCCAACTAGGGAAGGGACACTTCCCATATCTATTTCATCGGTGCTTAGCTTAAGTCCCTTTCTTGAAATAACCTTAAAGTTTTCTTTTACCATAAACTTATCATAGGTCATAGTAGATTAACTCCTTGTATAACATGATCATGAGCTCTTTTAGATTAGATGAGAATGTCCTTTATCGTAACCTTTTGTATGTGAGATTAACATAACATAATCACATTGTGTAAAGCTTACAAGGGATATCATTAACTTGCATATTCGTATTCTTATCATGATCTCACAATTTACATGTTCATAGACCAGAATATTCACATAGCAACATCATACATTCCTTTCGTAATCATAACATCATAATTATAGGCTAACATAAACATTGAGAGTAATCACACTTAGAAGACTTACCTCTTGCTTCCAAGAATCTTATTCATCATGAAATATTCATAATCATACATAGTGAAATACTCAATAGCATAATCAAGAACAACTCATCAAATCATGTACAAGATCAATGCATAGCATAGAAGAAGGTAAACGGGTCATAAAAGGGTTCATTCAAGTCTTAACTCCAATCCTAACGTTTAGACATTATCAAATACCATAAACAACCCATTCGAAACAATCACTTAAAGAAAGATCATGTATCACACGACATTCAAACATTATCAATCAATTACTCAACAATTCGTGTGAAATTAAACATAGAAAACGTTTACTTTTCATTGAAAATCATAAATCAAGGGTTACGAAGAAAATTAGTTTTGTAGAGTAAAAACCCTAGTATTTGAAGTTCTTTAAAACTTATCTTGAAAGGACCTCTTGGGGAAAGGAATCCCAAGAGTGAATACCCCATACCTTATAGATGAAGAATCCACGAAATATGATTGGAAACTTCAAAACTTTCGTCTTCTTCCTTAAGCTTTACTTGTTCTTCAATAGAGTTTGGAAAAGAGAGCGTTCTTGAGAGATTGAGAGAAATTTCGTTTGATCTGATTTGGGACATGTAAAAGTGGTCTAAAACTGACCTAATTTCAATATATAGTCGTCCCATGAATTACCCAAAAGACCCTCCATTTAAATTACCAAAATGCCCCTCTTAAATCGACTAAAAATAGGAGAGCATTTGACTAAGGGTCTCGGGTTTGACCATGATTTTAAATTAATTAATTAAGTTGCTAATTTAATTAATTAAGTGAACTAGGTTATTTACTAAAGTAGCCCTAAGTCGTTAGGACCATAACCAACCCCTTTGGACCATCCTAGGTTAGGTACTAGGATGTTTCTTTGGTTAGCTACTCGGCTAGTGTCACCCGGTTAGGTCTTAGGATTTCGGGAACACTAGTTAGTTTATTTTTTTTATTCTTAGGTTAGTTATCTAGTTAGGTAAGTTGGTTAGAACCTAGGATTGGTTAGGGAGCTCAGCCCCACGTGGCTTGACCCGACGCGTGCATGTCCCCTAACTGCCCTTACCGAATCGGTTGGGCTTGGTATCTCGGCCGTTGGTAGCACATGTTTTTGCACATGAGTTGCCGTGCTCTTTCCTAGCTGTGCACTCTGGAAAGCTCACTCCTTGTCCAAGGATACTCACTATGCCCTTGAGCACTGCTTAATCTACATGATCATTTTAAATGATCTTGTGCAACGGTACCTAGGCTTGACACTTGGATGCCTTGTACCTAATGTGTGTAAATAAATAATAATTTTAGCTTAGGGTCTTCATTCCAGGTACAATTCCTAAACAAGCTTGGTTTAAGTTACTTGTTAATACATAAAATTTGGCTAACACCCTTAAGCCAATATTCTCTAACATGCCCAATATTACTCAATATTGGGCATTAGGGAGCCTATGTATCCCAATACATATTCTTAAAACCTAATAGACTCTTAACTAGACAAATACATTTTCTGGTATGTTAAATTGAACTAGTTGACGTCGCTATGTTTTGGGATCATTTTGGACGGTCAAATGAAGTATAAAACTTGTAAAAAGACTTTGGTTTGGTATAGTGTGGTATAGAGGGTCTAAAAGTCCAATAACGACGCCCCAAGGACAATCCGAAGGGTCATGGATGAGGACCCCAACATGGGTAGGCAGGCTGCCAAAGCAGCGTGAGAAAGTCAAAAATCAGTGGGCTGCTGCGCGACGCACAGCCCACACGGATATCGGTGTCCCAAAATTTGTTTTTGGGAAATAAAAGGCGTGTTGTCCCCGCGATGCGGAACCACTTTCCAGATTTGGTAAAATTGTATTTTTGACATTTTGACTTCACAAAAATACCCATTTAAGTGAGGGGTGTTTTGGGTAATTTAGGGGGTGAATATATATAGCATAAGGGTCATTTTAAGTCATTATTCACTCATCCAAACCCAATTCCCAAAACAAAACCCAAAAAGCTCTCACCTCTCTCTACTTTATGTCTCCCCAATTCCTCTATTGAAGAAGGAAGAACGCTTGAAGAAGAAGGTCAATTTTTCTAGGATTTCACTTCAATTTCGCGGATTGAGCTTCACTAAGGTATGGGTTCTAAACTCTTGGGATTACTTTCCCCAAGAGGTCCTTTCAAAGTTGATTTCTATATTACCCAATTCCATGGGGTTTTCCAATTCTAATGGGTATTCTTCTAAACTTTAAATTGATGATAAATTATGATTTCCTATGACTAATTGAGTATAGATTGTTGATTAATTGATGTTAATTGATGCAATTTCATGTTGATCATGTTCCATTGCCAAATTTCTCAAATCTTGGATCTTGGTCATGAATGGATGGGAATTGAATTATTATTTAATTATTAGACTTGTTTTATCTATTAAAATTCATGCATGGATTTACTAGGGTAATGTATTGCTTGGATTGGAACCATTTCTTGATAAATTCATGACGAACCCTAATTCCCCTAACCCAAGGTTATGAATTGATGTTAATTGGGATAGTGATGATCCAATTGACCTAGTTCTTGTGTTAATTACTATTGATTGATGTTACTACACCTATTATTGGATGTAATTGGTTGGTTGATGGTAAGACCATGCTGATGTCTTTTGGAGGAGATTTGGTAAGTCTTCATCATCCTAACCTTTACTTCAAGTATGATACCTTGTGATTGGTGATGTAGTTCAATTGAAGTATACCTTGTGAATAGCCTACATAGGTGTTGGTATGATGTTGAATTTAAATGTCTTGACTATGTTATTGTGAGATTATACTTAAGATGAAATAATATAAGGTTGGTTATGAAGTACCTATATACCTTATTATGATATGATGATGTTAATGTGCTAATCTCACATATGAGGGTTGTATCGAAAGTATATACTCATGCAATACCTATTGAGATAAATGACTACTTCTACAAGGGATAGACCCTATGACCTAAACTAAGTGATGACTAATAAAGAAAGACATTTCAAAAGGGACTCTAGCTTTGCACCGAGTGAACTTGTAGATGAGGTGTGGCGGCTTCCCAATGAGGAAAGGTAGGGTTCAAGATAGTCCTCACGGGGTGGATAGCCTCATAGTCCAAAAAGGGCATAGAGTGATGTTTCCATGACAGCCCCCAAGCTCCATAAACGATGTTCCCACCATATGAATACTAGCTAGTGGATCCACCTAGATGCAATGTTAATGTTTGGTACTAGTTTGGCCGGTAGTCCGCCTTCCATCGGTGTAAGGTTTTACAACACCGAATTCCACACTTAGATCTTGTCGTCTATGTCGGTTAAGGAAAGTGTTCCCGAAAGTAAAATGAGGTAATGGACTATACCCTAACTAGGGTGACTTGAGAGGTTTGACATAGCCTAGGTAGGGGTATGGTACTCTATCTATGCCTTGCACTAGTTTGCCGTGAAGGAATCCTTAGGAGGTTGTTCTTGTGTTCTTATAATGTATATACTATGAATATGTTGACTTTACATGCTGATGATCCTATATGTTGTTAGTTTCATTGATGAACATGCTATTGATCTATATTGCTAAATATAATGATGGTTGCTATTGATGCTATGTTATGTTCTTATAATGTATAAGTGTGTACTAACCCATGTTTGATGTTTGCTACAAATGTAGGATGCGGCCGTTGATATTAGGGAAGGCTTTGAAGACTACTTGGATTCGTATTTTGCAAGTTCGGTGGGTCCTCACTTTCCGAGGACGATGTCATTATCTACCTATTGCATATTGTTTAGTCTTAAAGGCAGTTTGTTCATTCTCTTTCATTTTGGTACTATAATTGTAAAGCTTATATGTGGCTATAATTGTTGATGTAAGGGCTATGCCCAAATTGTGATACTCTTATTTAGATGGTTTAATATGAGACAATGTTATAGATTTCTTATGAGACTATCTTATACTATGTATGTGCAATACAAGTAGAAGACTATGTAATCTTCTTATACGAAAGGTATATGTATACTCGATATGAATATGCTATGTGTATGTAGAGGTCTATGTAAACCTCAATGTAGAATAAAAAGTTTTAAAGTTTTCCAGATTTTTAACCTTTGAATGAAATGTTGTATGCTAACAGGATATTCTTAGTCCTCAAAGAGGACGACGACGCCAGTTACGTCTAGGGGGTGCTCCCTTGATGTGACAAATCCATCGTTTTGCGATAGAACCCTATTTCACCCAAGTTATTTTGAAATCAGAAAAAAGAAGTGGTTTGCCATCCAAATGAAAGAAAAATCATCCTAATGAAAGCCTGATTCTTCCCTTATCAATGTTTGAGATGCCTGGTTGTGCCATTACCTTAGTTGACATTCATGCCGACGAATATGGAATCAAATAGCCTTACATAGATTTTTCTCTGTCCAGTACAGCTATCATGATTCAACCTACCCTTTTAGGTGTTAATATACAATATAAGTCTTTATAAACTAAAATCAGTAGCTATCACACTATGGGCCTCGTAAAACAGTAGCTAACTTTGACGGACAATGAACCCATATATACCTTAAACAAATGTGTATCACCACACCTTCCTTCTCTGTCCAATATATACCATATAAATTCTCACCCAAGATAACCCACGCTGCCTAACAACTATACACATAAAATAACCCCAAATATTCTTTATTGCAACAATCGAATATTGAACTCACCATTTCTTGAGTTTTTAATAACAACATACCCATAATTCCTTACTCGAATCATGCATAAGGAGAGAAAAAATAGAGCAATCAGCTTACCTCAATTTATGCAAATTTTCTTTTAAACTTGGATGTTCAACTTTCTTTCACACTTAAACCAATGAAGAAGAGAAAATATTCTTAATAACTAAGAAAAAAAGGAGCACTAGCTTGTGGGAACTGCTGCCTTGTACTTATAATTAAGCATGAATAACATGTTTTTCTAGTCTTCCTTAGGGGAATATAACTAAATCCATTAGTTTTTCCCTGAGGTCGGTTTGCATATATGATTATTTTTTCAAGAACACTAGAAATAATTTTAAGGATGTTGTTTTAAGCCCCGAGAGAAAAGAGAGAGAGAGAGAGAGACAGTTCTGAAGTTAAATCTGATTTTTCTTAAATGTTAAAATGTGTGAAAAGATCAGCTTATATTAGATTTATATGGATCCTTCTTGACCAATAAAAAATCCTCTAGAACCTCCCTTGTTTCTCCATTTTAAGCCACTAATTAGTTAAGGAGGTGATGCACCTGCTTATGTACATCAACCTGCTCAAAAGGTCAAATTAGGTGATTCACCATCTTGCCTTTTCTCGCGCTTAACTTCATTGGGCCTTGCAATATTTGGATTCTGGATTTTATTTCTGTTTTCATTTTCTTTTACATAATTTGGGCCTGAGTCCATTAAATAGGCCGAAATCTCATCCATTGACCTTGGACCCTTTAACTAGATTTTCATAGCTCAAGTAGGTGATACAACCAATAGCTTAATTAAGCTAAGAAAATAGTTCACCATTTTATTCCATTCTTTAAATATTAATCCCTTTTGCCTTATCTTAGCACTGAAATTTTAAAATTAAGCTCAATTATCACCTTACTATCTCAATTTTAAATACTTTAGTCGGGGTTAACTTATAGTATACATCCTGAAACGTGCAAGACATCACATCACCTTCCAAGCTATTTTAACCAACACTAATGATATACGAGACATGGTCCTCACCTATATGATAAGGCTATGGAATGTATCATATGAATAGAACTAGCATATGCGTAATACGGGGTGTTACATCCCCCCAGTAAGAACATTTGTCCACGAATGTTAGCATGGTTATCCAACCCAATCAAGTTCAAGTCTAAGTTACGTATTACTATTAATCCATAGTACATATAAATTTATACTTACTTGTTGATGTACCGTGGTTTTACGGTACTTTTAATGCTTTTTCCTTAAGTTTAGTGTGTGTCTAAGGACTTTTTGTAGTAGTTTTAATGTATTTTTCTCTTTGTTTGCAGGAAAATTGTCCAGAATGAAAACTCGGAAGAACTGTGCTGAAATTGCAGAAGATACGACCTACGAAGCCCTCGACGGTCCATCGAGCCCTCGACGGTCCGTAGGTGGCAACAGTCGTCTGAAGAAAATGCTGCTAAAGAAAGATCGAGGAATTCTGACCAAGTGTGAGGCTACGAAAGCTATCGACGGACCGTCATCTCAATTACGGACCGTCCTGCACATCCGTCATTGCTAACAGAAAGTATCCCCAGTACCCATCTTGAAAAGATTCTAAGTGTGGAGAAACGGAAGCCATCGACGGACCGTCATCCTTGTCCGTCGATTATAACAGTGAATAGGAGAAGAAAGAAGTTGATAAAGAACCGAAGTGTGGAACGACGGGAGGCCTCGATGGTCTGTTGGGGCCTCGACAGTCCGTCGGTCCGGTCGTCAACTTAGACGCGTTTTTGGGTAGATTTTCCTTAAATTGATTTCCTTTTTATGTTAGGACTTCATTATTGTAAATACTTGTAAAAAACTCATTCTTGGGGTTAGACTCTTTGGTATTTTTCAATTTTATTATTCTAAGCGTTGAACATGAGATTTTGGAAAATATTCTACTTTCCGGAATTATTTTTGCAAGACTTTGATTTATTCAAGTAATTTTCTGGATTTTCTTCAACCTCATCAAAGTAAGTACATGAATTCTTGTCTAATCAATATGAATTTTGTGATTGTTAACATGGGTAACTAAATCCATAAGTAGGGTTGTGGGAACCATGGGTAATTAACAAAGTAAAACAAGCTAAAATAACAATTCTTGAATAGTTTATTGCATGTATTGATAATTCTTTCATTTAGAAGTATTTTTAACGAGTGCACGCGTTAGAAATTGCCTTGTTATTACTTGCCGGACCAAGGAGGTAGATAATAAGAAAAGAATTATCAACGTAGATTTAGTATACACTATCTAATAAGCTAGTGTCGATGGTGTGAAGTAATAACTAAGTCATACATCGATTATGATGCTTAATATGAGGTAAGAGGTAAGGTTTAGTAAAGTATACACACGTAGCCGGACCAAGGTGCGGAGTGAAATTCCCTAGTTGCCGGGCTAAGGAATTAGGGATATAACTTATCACTTTGCATGCAAGATACTAGGAAAGAGTTGTTATAGTTCGGGTGACTGCGTTATAAACCTAATGGGTAACACTTACACCCTAGTTTCTATCGTCACTTGATAAACATCAAATATTTGAACTTGTTACTTGTTTACTTAGAATTAATTCAATAATTTTGTCACACAAAACCTCACTTTTTATTGTTTGTTTTTGTAAAGGACTTGATTAAAATAGAAGTAATCGTAGATTAAAGTTAAGTCTAAACCATTTTCCTTGTGGGATCGACCCCAACCTAACATTTGGGTTCTTTACTTGATACGACCGCTTATACTTCTTTAGGGAAGTGTAATTTGAGCGTATCAAATTTTGGCGCCGCTGCCAGGGAAAGTGGCTTTTAGATTAACTTTAAGCACATTACCGAGTTTTAGTCAATAATTTCCTAAATTTACTTTTTCTTTTTGTTTTTGTTTCTCGCAGGTCTAGCTTTAGTGTCTGCCAGGTACACGGAGTCGAGGAGAACCAATACTTCCGCTTGATCCAGAACTAAACCGTACACTTCGCAGAATGAACATTCAAAGCAATCTTGCTTATATCGAGGAAAATATCAATCCTCCACCTCCCCCGCCAGTTGAGGCTCATAATCAAGTGATGGTTGATAATCCTGGTGAAGGTAATCAGAGGAGGCAAACTCCTGCTCCACACCCTCAAGAGTACTATAGGGAAAATGTTAACATCACTGACTCTGACGGGACACTTGTCCTGCCTCCTCTACCACATGGTCATACTTTCGTGGTAACTAGTAGCTTAATGAAGATGCTCACAGCTAGAGGTCTGTTTTCTGGGATACCATCTGAGGATCCACATGCTCACATCGCCAATCTGAGGTCGGTGTGTAAGAGTTGTGTAGGGAGGCCTGACTTGGACATGGACGTCATTGGGCTAAGAGTTTTCCCTCTCTCACTAACAGGAGAGGCTGCTATATGGTTTACTGAGCTTCCCTATAACTCAATCTATACATGAAACCAATTGAGGGATGTGTTCTTAGCTCGTTACTATCCGGTTTCAAAGAAGATCAACCACAAAGATAGGGTGAACAATTTTGTGGCACTACCAGGGGAGTCAATAAGCAGTTCTTGGGATCGGTTCACCTCTTTCTTGAGAAGTGTCCCAAATCACCATATTGATTATGAGTCGCTGAAAGAGTATTTCTATCGGGGGCAAGATATAATAATTAAGCGGTGTTGGATACGATTGCGGGAGGTTCTTATGGGGAGTGTACTTATGCAGAGATCGCCGAGAAGTTAGAGAATATCTCCATAAATAATAAAGCTTGGAGCAATAGGAAGTCAGATACTGGGAGAAACACTTTTTCAGTGCAATCTACACACAACCCAGCCGGAAATGATATTCGTGAAGAAATAGCTCAAATGAGAACTAATCTTGGGTTAGTGTTGAAACATGTCACTAGGGTGCAGAGAAAGTGAATGCGGTGAATTATTTGACTAAGCCACCACCGCCGATAGATGAGTTTTACTATAAGAAAGATTCTTATGCAGTGAATGAGCAGACGGGGGGTTTCTGACCGAATGCGCAAGACTCCAATCAGGAAAATTGGCTCCAAGGTCAAGGAAATCAAGGTTGGAACTATGGGAATTACAACTGAGAGGGTCACTACGTTCGTGAAGGAAACTACAGCTGCGACAACAACTTCAATCGGAGTAACTATGGAAACAGAAAAGATCGAAGTGGGCCCTATGTTCCACCTCAAAATCGGGAAGTTGCTCCTAGGTATTGTGGAGGTAGTATGGCGCGAGTTGAAGATATATTGCAAAAGATGATGAGGAGGTTTGACGCAAGTGATGCGCATGCCAAGGAATTGAGAGGTGATTTGGCTAACATTGGGCAAAAAGTGGATGCACATGCAGTCTCCATCAAGCATCTTGAGATGCAAATGGCCCAATTGTCGTCTACTGTAAACCCTCGTCAACCGGGTACTCTACCTAGAAACACTGTTCAAAATCTGAAGAATGATGGACATTGTGTGACAGTCACTACTCGAGGTGGTAAGCAAACCAAATATCCACCTATGCCGTCTGGCATAGAAAATAACATGAGAAAATAAGATGAAGTAGTTGAAGCTAATGGTGAGTTGGTAAATGAAGCAGGAAAAGAAGCAGAGAAGCACCAAACGGTGACTCCCATTCCAAGACCACCACCTCCATTTCCACAGAGATTAGTGAAAAAGATCGAGGATGGTAAATACCGGCGTTTTCTAACTATGCTCAAACATCTTTCCATCAATGTCCCTTTGATAGAAGCTCTTGAACAAATGCCCGGTTATGCCAAGTTCATGAAAGATATGGCCACTAAGAAAAGATCGGTTAGTTTTGAGGATTATGATAGAATGCAGCATTGTAGTGCTATTGCTACAATGTCTCTAGTGCAAAAGAAAGAAGATCCTGGTGCCTTTACTATTCCATGTACAATCGGGTTATTACACTTTGCGAAAGCATTATGTGATCTTGGGGGAAGCATAAATCTCATGCCTCTCTCTATTTACAAGAAGTTGGGTTTGGGTGACCCAAAGCCCACTGATGCGGCTACTGATGGACGATCGAACGGTGAAGAGGCCTATTGGGATACTCTACGATGTGCTAGTAAAGGTGGAGTCATTCATATTTCAGGCCGATTTTGTGATTCTGTATTGTGAGGTCGATTTTGATGTGCCTATTATTCTTGGGGGGGGGGGGGGGCGACATTCCTTGCTACGGGTAGAGCCTTGGTTGATATGGAGAAAGGGCAAATGAAATTTTGGTTGAACAATGAAGAAGTGACTTTCAACATTTGTAGGTCCATGATACAGAGTAGTGAGATCCAATCGGTATCTGCCATATCTTAAAGGGTTGAAAAGTCATCTGAGGTACAATTAGAAGAGCGTCTGGGTGTAGAAGCACTAGCGGTAGTGATCATGAATTTTGATAGTGATTGCATTGAAGAGTATGGATCATTGGTTGCGACACTTGATCGAGGTGATGTGTCATGACCGGAATCTATACCCCAGATGAGACCGGCGTCGTTGACCTCTCAGAGGTCGCAGACAATCCTACATACGTCATTCTTACTTCATCTAGGTTAATTTTAGCGGAAAATTTGAACTTTTTGTTTTCTTATTTCATGCTAAACATTTTTAAACTTAACGTCATGGGCGTTCACAAATCAACCATCTAATTAGAGATAATCAAATGAAAGAAACAATTCAATATTGTAATAAATGTATAATTGCCAAAATGGCACCAATACAATGTCTGAAATAAAAACGGAAAGAAACACTAGTGGAACATGCTCCACTAGCTAAAGCCTACATATAATCTAGATAGTAACGGTAGACATCCTCGAAAGCATGAGGGCCTACCAAGTCCGGATTAAAGCTCCACGTCCGGATAACTACAACGTCAACCTGTAAGCTCTAGCGTCCACCTGTGCCTGCACCTAAAAATATAGAGTTGTATGGGATTAGTACACACTTGTACTAAGTATGGGTATATGCAAACACACACCAAGGACATGCATGAGGAAGAATAGCTCTTTACTAACAACATGATTATGGAAAGTCAAGTCAGTGGACTTGCCTAATTGGGATTAGGAAAGTTAGTGATCTTTCCAAATTTGGATTAGGAAAGTCAGTGAGCTTTCCAAATTTGGATTAGGAAAGTCAGTGAGCTTTCCAAATTTGTATTAGAAAAGTCATGCCATGAGAGTAACATGCATCATCATACTTATCATATTGCACACAACACATAACATCTTACACATAACACATATCATATAGCATATAGCACACATCTTTTATAACATTCATTCATGTGCCATGAGACCTTGGAATCATGGACTTGACACTAAGACTTTCCAAATTGAGGGCTCAACATATGGGACCTCAACTAGGGAGTCTTCATTAGCAAACACAGAGTCTGCTTCATTCATTTATACGTACTTCATTTTATTTCGTTCATAGGCTAGTGTAAATACCAGCTATACCTAGGATGTAGTTTAAGACATTCATCGGGTTTGCTGTGCAATGATCAAGAATAACCTAATGTCATTACTTGAGTCTAGCTCACCTCTTGATTATCCTATCCTAACACCTTTGGTATCATATATTTTATTATGGTTATCATTTGAGGCTGGCCTCATTCATTCATTGGGAACTTTAACTTTAACCGACATAGATCATGTGAGTATCATGAAATCCAGTGTCTCCCCCACACCAAAAAGAGGTGGAATCACTGGCCAAAGTGACCCAAAACATGCTAGCGTACATGGGAATTGAACCCCGCCAGATCCCTATATTGGCAGTATAGGTTGGAAGACTAGGAGATATAAGAAGACCCATACCCGGCATGCAGGACAGTCTCATCTCATGAGAGTTACGTGAACCTCCGCCGTTCCCAAAAGATGGCATCACCGCTCATAGCTAGTCTATCAGTGCTCAGTATAAAGTTCCATTACAGTCAACTCATACGTCATGGAAGTTGACTTCTAGTATGAGGACATCATAGCTCAATAGATAATTTCTCATCTCATCATTAGTATTAAGTGTGTTAACCTCAATACTTTTATTAGAGTGTTCATAGAGACTGTTCTCTTCATTAACTTTACACACTCATAGGTGAGTACGTTTTGGTAACAATTACTTAGGCTCATTTGAGATTGTTCTCATCTTTTACATTAGCCTCATATGCTGCAAGTATTCTCAACTTCTGTTTATGCTTTACTTGATCCAGGGTGTACACTTTCCTTTTTAAATCCTTTGCTTGCTCTCACTTTTGAGATATTGCCTGAAGTTCTGCATGATCCTATAGTGGTTAGTACACCTTTAGGAGAAAATGTAAGAACTTATAGAGTATACAAGGATTGCCCAATAGTTGTAAGTGGTAAGACTATGTGTGCACACTTGGTTGAGTTACCCATGCATGATTTTGATGTTATTCTTGGCATTGACTGGCTTCACAGTTGTTATGCTTGTTTGGATTATCGTAGTAGAGTGGTGAGATTTTGTTTCCCTGATGAAGAGGAGCTAGTTTGGGAGGGGTACAACTCGAGTCGTCCAAATCCCTTGATTTCGAACCTTAAGGCCAATAAAATGATGTCCAAGGGGTTATTGTGTCATCTTCTGAGTGTTAATGATTTAGATCATGACATTCCTTCCATAGACTCAGTGCCTGTAGTGAATGTGTTCCTAGATGTATTTCCTAATGATCTGCCTAGAGTCCCTCCCCCTCGAGAGATTGACTTTGGTATCGACTTAGAACCCGATACTAAACCAATTTCAATTCCTCCCTACAGAATAGCTCCAGCTAAACTCAAAGAGTTAAAGTTGCAGTTAAAAAATATCACTGATAAGAGTTTCATTCAGCCGAGCATATCCCCTTGGGGCGCTCCAATGTTGTTTGTGAAAAAGAAGGATGGAACCCTTAGAATGTGTATCGATTATCTGTAGCTCAACAAAGTCACTATAAAAATAAGTATCCACTTCCCAGAATAGATGATTTGTTCGATCAGCTCCAAGTGTCTAGTTTCTTCTCTAAGATTGATCTTCATTCAGGGTATCATCAGCTTAGGGTTAGGGATGGAGATATCCCAAAGACAGCCTTTCGTAACCGTTATGGTCATTATGAGTTCTTAGTCATGTCATTTGGTCTCACTAATGCACCAGCTGCATTTATGTACCTCATGAACCGAGTCTTTCATGAATACCTTGATTCTTTTGTGATAGTATTCATTGATGACATCCTCATCTACTCTAGGACCAAGGAAGAGCATGAACAACATTTGATACTAACCTTCCAGGTACTTAGACAACATCAGCTGTATGCCAAATTCAGCAAGTGTGAATTCTGGCATAGATCAGTGACCTTCCTGGGTCATGTTGTGTCCGATCAGGGCGTGGAGGTGGATCCCATGAAGACCGAGGCTGTGAAGAACTGGCCAAAGCCTCTTACTCCCACTGACATCCGTAGCTTTCTGGGATTGGCTGGTTACTACCGCAGGTTCATGGAGGGCTTTTCTTCCATTGCTGCCCCACTGACAGCTTTGACTAAGAAGAAGGCCAAGTTTGAATGGACGGAGACTTGTGAGAAGAGTTTCCAGGAGCTCAAGGATAGACTCACTTCAGCCCCGGTGCTTACTTTGCCTAAGTGTGGTGAGAATTACACTGTTTATTGTGATGTATCTAGGGTTGGTTTGGGTTGTGTTCTTATGCAGGTTGGTAAGGTGATAGCCTATGCGTCCAGACAACTCAAGATTCATGAGAAGGATTATCCCACTCATGACCTGAGTTGGCAGCTGTGGTGTTTTCACTGAAGCTGTGGAGGCACTACTTGTATGGAGTGTATGTGGATGTGTTCAGAGACCACAAGAGTCTCCAGTACGTGTTCACAGAGAGGGAGTTGAATCTACGTCAGCAGAGATGGTTGGAGATGTTGAAGGACTATGACATGAATGTTCACTACCATCCAGGTAAGGCTAATGTTGTAGCTGATGCTTTGAGCTGGATGAGCATAGGAAGTACAACCCACATTGAGGATGAGAAGAAGGAGTTGGAGAAATATGTACACAGACTGGCCAGACTGGGTGTGCGATTGGTTGACTCTACTAGTGGGGGTATTTCAGTTCATCCTAGTTCTGAATCATCCTTGGTAGTTGAAGTCAAGTAGGGTCAACATCTCGATCCTGTGTTGATGGAGCTAAAGGACTCAGTGTTGATAGAGATGAATGAGTCTTTCGCTTTGGGAGGTGATGTCTTACTTAGGCATCAGGACAGGCTGTGTGTACCAGATGTGGATGATTTGCGGACCAGGATTGTTGCAGAGGCCCATGGTTCCAGATATTCCATACATCCAAGTTCCACCAAGATGTATCATGATCTTAAGCTGATTTATTGGTGGGATGGCATGAAGAAGGACATTGCAGAATATGTGGCCAAGTGTCCTAATTGTCAGTAGGTTAAGGCAGAACATATTAAGCCTGACGGTCTTACTCAGATTATTGAGGTTCCGACTTGGAATTGGGAGGCCATTAATATGGACTTCGTGGTTGGTCTTTCGAGGACTAGGAGAGAGCATGACTCCATATGTGTTATTGTGGACAGGATGACTAAGTCTGCCCACTTTATCCCTGTGACGTCTACTTAGAGAGCCGAGGATTATGTGAGACTCTACATAGATGATATTGTGAGATGGCATGGGATTCCTTTGTCTATCATTTCAGATAGAGGAGCTCAGTTTACTTCACATTTCTGGAGATCTTTCCAGAAGAGCTTGGGCACGCAGGTAAAACTTAGTAGTGCCTTTCATCCTCAGACTGATGGGCAGGCAGAGCGCACCATTCAGACATTGAAGGACATGTTGAGAGCGTGTGTGATTGACTTCAGGGGTAGCTGGGATGACCATATGCCTTTCATAGAGTTCTCGTATAATAATAGATATCACTCCAGCATTGGGATGGTACCATTTGAGGTACTGTAAGGTAGGAGGTGTAGATCTCCAGTTGGGTGGTTTGAGGTTGGAGAAGCATCCATTTTCTGTCCAGAGATCATTCATGAGGCCTTAGAGAAGGTCAGAATGATTAGGGACAGATTGGCTACTGCTTACAGTCGGCAGAAGTCATATGCAGATAACAGAAAATGGCCTTAGAGTTTGATGTTGGTGACCAGGTCTATCTGAAGATATCACCTATGAAGGGGGTGATGAGGTTTGGCAGGAAGGGGAAGTTGAGTCCGAGGTATATTGGTCCATACGAGATCCTACAGCGTGTGGGTGAGGTGGCCTATGAGTTGGCATTGCCTGCGGAGCTAGCTTCTGTCCATCCAGTCTTTCATGTATCCATGTTAAAGAAGTGCCTTGGTGATCCAGCATCGATTCTACCTGTGGAAGGTTTGGGTGTTCATGAAGACTTGTCCTATGAGGATGTAACATTTCGAAATCCCAAAGTCATGTGGTAAGACTTAAACAGGCTCCTTAAGGTCTAAACATTGTTCCTAGCAAAATTTGGCATAGATGGAGTCGTTGAAGTGTTTTGGAACCAAAATGTCCATAACATTCGGAAAGTTGGTTCATGAAAGGGGTAGAGTGTCCCTTGTAGTTTGGCCAAGTTAAAGAGTCGGAATGGAGTAAAAGTTGGTAACAATAGGTGTAACATATAATGCGGGATGGTTTAATGTTGGAAAAAGTCAGGGTACGACTCCCCGAGGACCAACCAAGGGCCCTCGAGGAGGACCCTTGAGACAGTGTGCCACGACGGATCCCATGACGGGGCGTCATGGGCACGACGGGGCGTCGAGGCCAACGTCGTGCCAGCCTTAGTTTCTGGGAAGAAACCCTCACCTGCACAGTCTCTTACCAATGTGACGGACGTGCAGGACGGAGGGAGGCCAATCCGTCACGCCCACGACGGTCCGTCGACGGGGAGTCGTCGTGGATGGCCTATAATGTTTCAGAAATCAGCCTTTAGTTCAATTATTTTATTAAGTTGTCTTAGGGGTAATTAGTGGATTAAGAGAAGACTAATTAAGTGATTTAAGCCCCCACTATAAATACCCCAACCCACATTAGTCTAGTGATAATTCTCAAAAACAAAACTCTCTTCCTTCTCTCTACTTTCTCTCTATTGGAATACTCCATTGGAGAATAGCTTGGGAAGATCTTTGGGGGCTGGTTTTAGCACAAAATCACCATCAAAACATCATCAAACCTTAAGGTATGGGATCTAATTCACCTTTGAGATTCTTTCCTCAAAGGGCTCCTTCAAAGGTTTTCCAAAAGTTGAGTTCCATATGGGTTTCATCCAATTTCGAATTTGATTATATGAATTTGAGTTGTTTATGTATTCTTTGGGTTATAATAAATAGATTATCATGTATTGTAACTTGATTATGATAAATTGATGTAGTTTGGTCTAGATTATGGGAGATGACCCTAACCCTTAACCCTAGGTATTGGGATTGATATGAATTTGGGTTGGATTGAAGTAATTGATTTAATTATTGTTTAAATCATCTTAAATGATTGTTATTGCATCGATCATGAATCTATTGTGGTGAATTGAAGTTCTTCATGCCTATTTCTTGAGTATTGAATCTAGGGTAAGAAGATAGACTTTGATATCATGCTACCAAGCTTTGATTTAGTATTGCATTGTGGTATAGTGCTTCTCTTAAATTAGTTCTTATGTTGGCTATTGAATTACATTGGGATGATGACCCGAATTGGGTTGATCTATGGGTTGATGGTAAGGCCCTTATTGGTGAACTATGGAGAAGTATTGGTAAGTCTTGATTATCCTAATCCTTACTTCAAATTGTGAATTATTTGTCATCAAGTGATAAGGTTGTGTTGAAGTATACCTTGCTTAAGGTGATAGATTGGTATGATGATTGAGTTGAAATGCTTAGGTTGGTTGTGAGGTTGCCTAGAGGTAGATGAAATAGGGAAGTTGTTATGTAAAAATGTGCCCTATTGTGATGAGATGTGCATGGGCTAACTTCACCTATTTGAGTTGTTAATGAAAGGACCATTTCTCATGCAATTCTTATTGAGCTTTGATAAACGATTGTATATGAGGGCTAGGCCCTATGATATATATATATATATATATATATATATATATATATATATATATATATATATATATATATATATATATATATATATATATATATATATATATATATATATATATATATGTATATATATATTTATTACTATGATAAGAGTAAAGGCTTTTCAATAAAAAAATAAAGGGACCTAGCTTAGCACCGAGTGAGTTTGTATGTGAGGGAGTGACACTTTCTTATATAAGGAAATGTAGGGTTCACTACGGTCCTCACGGGGTGGATAGCCTCATGACCCATGTAGGGTGTAGAGTTGATATGTCCAAGGTTCTTTTCCCCAAGCTCCATCAACTATGTTGCCACCATAGGATACTAGCTAGTGAATCCACCTAGATAGCTACGTTTATGTTAAGTTCTACCTTGGCCGGTAGACCACCTTTCATCGGTGTAAGGTTTCGTGACACCGGATTCCACATTAGCTCATGTAGTCTATGTCGGTTAAGGCAAGGTTTCCCTAAACTAAAATAAATGAATAAGATATAGACTAATCGAAATAACTTGAAGGGTTTGGCTATAGCTTAGGTAGGGGTATGGGACTCTACCTACGCCTTGCACTAGTTTGCCTTGATAGGAGCTTTGAGAGGTCAATATTATGTATGTAAAGTAGTGATATAATGTAAATGACTTTGTACATTGAATAACATCCTTATGAGTATAAGGTTGTTGCTTTTGGTTGAAGAAGAATGTTTTCATAAAATGGGATAGTATGCTAGGTAAGGATAATTGCTAATTGTAGTCTTGATAGGTTACTTGATTAAGTAAGAGTCATGGGAATTTACTTGATCATTGCACTTGTGACTTTATGAAGGGTATAGTTAGTATGTTTTGCTTTGCTATGCTTCACTCGTATACATGTTTTATAATGATTTTTCTTAAATGTCCTTCTACGTATATTTGATTGGTAAGTGTTTATATGGTTCCATACTTAGTACATGTGGAGTACTAACCCCATTTCTTTCCCTTTTTCCCAAAAATTTTAGGTTCGGGTCGTTGAACTTGCTCCGAATTACTGGAAAGGAAGACTTGGATCTCTTATCATCCAAGTGGTAGGTCCTCATTCTCCTGAGGGCATTGCCGACATCTTACTCCTATGTTACTTAGTTACTATAATTCTGTATTGGCTCTATTATTCGTTTGAGACGATGTTGTCTATAGCCTATATATGGCTTCTTGTATTGATATAGGGCTATGCCCAAGATTTATTATCTTTGATAGATGGTTTATGAGATGAGATGACTTTTATGACTATTATTCTTTACTATATAAATGGGTGAAATAAAAGTAGAAGACTATGAAATCTTCGTATATGAACAAGACTATGTATACTTGATATAAATACGATTATGTGTATGTAGAGGTCTATGTAAACCTCCGAGTAGTTATAGATAAAAAGTTTTAAATTCCTTCACATTTTTAATCGATGAATGCTATGACGAGGCTAAGAGGCTTGTCTTAGTCCTCAAAGAGGACGACGACGCCAGTTATGTCTAGGGGGTAAACCCGGATATAACAAACTTGGTATCAGAGCATGAGGTTGAATATCCTTGATGTTAACGTCTCTCTCAACCACGTTATATAGATTTGTATTCATAATTGTGAAGCGCGCCACACTTATGAATAGGAACATATTTGATGCTTAGGAATCACTCTCATTGTTGGAAATCCATATCGTGCCTCTAGAATGTACATCGTATATGTATTTGCCTAAACCTTGTGTTTTGGTTATAGGAGATGAATACTAGAAGGAATGCAGCCAGAAGACTTGAGGAGGAGATTGCTGCTGCGGGAATCCCTCCCCGTGATGATCCAGTTCCTCCTCTTGAATAGATTACTATTGATTATCAGGCTCCCGTTGACACTCCACCTATGACAGAGGCTCAGATGAGGGCTATTCTTGCTCAAATGGCTCAAGCCATGACTACTCAAGCTCAAGCCGCAATGGTGCAAGCCCAAGCCATGACTGCCCAAGCTAATAGGGATATGGCACCTAGAGTTCATGAGCAAACTATGGCTTCCCGACTTAGGGACTTCACCCGAATGAATCCTCCTATCTTCTATGGGTCTAAGGTTGAAGAAGACCCTCAAGAATTCATTGATGAGGTTCATAAGATTTTGTGTGCTATGGGGTTGTCTTCTAGTGAGAATGCCGAGTTGGCCTCATACCAACTCAAGGATGTGGCTCAGACATGGCATGTGCAATGGAAAGACAATAGGCCACTTCAAAGTGGGCCGGTGACTTGCGAGTTGTTCAAAAGGGCTTTCATTGATCGATTCTTCCCTAGGGAGATGAGAGAAACTAAGGTGGTGGAATTCATCAATCTCCGCCAAGGAGTAATAAGTGTTCATGAGTACTCTTTGAATTTCATTCAATTGGACAAATATGCTCCTTCCTTGGTCTCCGATCCTAGAGAAGAGATGAGTCGATTCGTGACAGGTGTGTCGGATGACTTGCAAGAGGAATGTCAATCAGCTATGCTACATGATAACATGAATATTGGTTGTCTCATGGTGCATGCAAAAAGAGTTGAGGAGGCTAGAGTAAAAAGGAAGGATAAGGATTCAAGAAGGGCAAGGTCTACCAAGAGTGGAACTACAAAAGATAGGTTTGGAATTCAAGACAAGCCTAGATTCAAGAAAAGGTTCTCAAATCAAGTCCCATCCAAATTTCCCAAGGTTAGGGATGGTAAGGTCCCTAGCCAAGAGTCCAAAAGGGGAAAAGTGGGAGTTTGTCGAATGAGAATCCACCTTGCAAGGAATGTGAGAAGAACTATTTAGGTGTTTGCCTCTTAGATTCGGACAAGTGCTTTGGTTGTGGAAAAATTAGTCACAAAATTCGGGATTGTCCAAATGCTAAAGGGCAAGAGAGTGGTGGTTAGCCTAGTGGTTCTAATGATGTTCCCAAAAAGAACCGCTTTTATGCTCTTCGTTCGAGAGATGACCAAGAGGCCTCTCCCGATGTGGTGACCGTTATGTTACAAATCTTTGCTATTGATGTGTATGCTTTGCTTGATCCGGGTGCTACTTTGTCTTTCGTTACTCCCTTAGTAGCTAAGAAGTTCGGTACTGTACCCGATGTGTTACATGAACCTATTTTGGTGTCTACTCTGGTGGGTGAGTCGATTGTAGAAAAAAGAATCTATCGAAATTGTCCTATTTCTATGCCCCATAGAGTTTCTCATATAGATCTAGTTGAACTAGACATGCTTGATTTTGACGTTATTTTGGGTATGGATTGGTTACATGCTAGCTTCTCTTCTATTAATTGTAGAACTAGAGTTGTGAGGTTTAGTTTCCCAAATGAACCCATTTTTGAGTGGAAGGGTGGAAACTCTCTTCTAAGAGGTCATTTCATATCATGTCTAAAAGCGTGTAAAATGATCTCAAAGGGGTGTCTTTATCATATTGTGAGAGTCCAAGAAGTCGATTTCGAAGTTCCTCCTATTGAGTTGGTCCCCGTGGTGAGTGAATTTACGGTGGTCTTTCCTGATGACCTTCCCGGGATTCCTCCCGAATGGGAAATCGATTTTGGTATTGATTTGCTACCGGAAACAAACCCTATCTCTATTCTTCCTTATAGAATGGCTCTGGCCGAGTTAAAGGAGTTGAAGGCGCAACTTAAAGATTTGCTAGACAAGGGCTTTATAAGGCCTAGCATTTCTCCGTGGGGTGCTCCGGTTTTGTTCATGAAAAAGAAGGATGGGTCCTTGAGAATGTGTATTGACTACCGCCAACTCAACAAGGTTACTGTCAAGAACAAGTATCCTCTTCCTCGGATTGATGATTTATTTGATCAACTCCAAGGAGCGAGTTACTTCTCCAAAATTGACTTGAGGTCAGGGTATCACCAGCTTAGGGTGAGAAATGAAGATGTTTCAAAGACGGCCTTTTGGACTCGGTACGGGCATTATGAGTTCGTGTTTATGTCCTTTGGTCTCACAAATGCTCCGGCGGCATTTATGGACCTAATGAATAGGGTGTTTCGAAGTTACCTTGATGCATTCGTTATTGTATTTATCGATGATATATTGGTGTATTCGAAGAATGAGGTTGATCACATGGGTCATCTAAGGGTGGTGTTACAAACCCTTAAAGAGCATAAATTGTTCGCCAAGTATAGCAAGTGTGAGTTTTTGTTGAGGTCGGTAGCGTTTATTGGGCACATCATCTCTAGTGAGGGAGTTGAGATAGACCCAAGGAAAACTGATACGGTAAGAAGCTGGCCTAGACCCTTGACCCCAACTGACATTAGGCTTACTTCCACTCCGGTGTTAACCTTACCGGAAGGTTCTATAGGGTTCGTGGTTTATTGTGATGCATCCCAAATAGGTTTGGGGTGTGCGCTTATGCAAAATGGGAAGGTGATTGCCTATGCTTCACGGAAACTTAAGGTGCATGAGAAAAATTAACCTACCCATGACCTTGAGTTAGCGGCCGTGGTGTTCGCTTTGAAAATATGGAGACATTACTTGTATGGTGTTCATGTAGATGTTTTCATCGATCATAAGAGTCTTCAATATATGTTTACTCAAAAAGATTTGAATCTCCGACAAAGAAGGTGGTTAGAATTATTGAAAGATTATGATATGAGTGTCCTATATCATCACGGCAAGGCCAATGCGGTGGCAGATGCTCTAAGCCGTATGACTATGGGTAGTATGTCTCATATAGATGGAGACAAGAAAGATCTAGTGAAGGATGTTCATAATTTGGCCAGATTAGGAGTTCGGTTGGAGAATTCGCTAAATGGAGGTGCCACGGTTCATCATAGCTCGGAATCATCATTGGTGGTTGAGGTGAAATCCAAACAACACCTTGATCAACTATTAATGGAATTGAAGGAATCTGTTCTTGGCAAGATGAATGAGTCCTTGTCCTTAGGAGGAGATGGTGTGTTGAGGTACCAAGGGAGGTTATGTGTTCCTGATGTTGATGGATTGAGGGATCGGATCCTTGATGAAGCCCATGGATCCCACTATTCCATCTATCCGGGTTCTACTAAGATGTATCATGACCTTCGAGAAATATATTGGTGGGAAGGTTTGAAGAAGGACATAGCGGAATTTGTTGCTAAGTGTCCAAACTTCCAACAGGTGAAGGCGGAACATCAAAAGCTGGGTGGCTTACTACAAGAGATCCAAATTCCTTCTTGGAAGTGGGAAGACATTAATATGGACTTTGTGGTAGGATTGCCTCAGATTCAAAAGTCATACGATTCTGTATGGGTGATTGTTGATAGATTGACTAAGTCCGCCCATTTTATTCCCGTCAAATCTACGTATTCGGCGGAGGGTTATGAGAAGATCTTCATAGAGGAGATTGTGTGTTGCCATGGTATTCCGTTATCCATCATTTCGGATCGGGGTGCACAATTCACATCTAGGTTTTGGAAGTCTTTCCAAAAAGGTTTGGGTACTAAGGTGAAATTGAGTACCGCCTTTCATCCTCAAACGGATGGTCAAGCGGAAAGCACAATTCAAACTCTTGAAGATATTCTTAGAGCTTGCATTATCGATTTTAAAGGAAGTTGCGATAAGCACTTGCCTTTGGTGGAGTTTGCGTATAATAATAGTTTTCATTCGTCTATCTCCATGGCTCCCTATGAATCCT
The DNA here is from genome assembly GCA_016801875.1 of Solanum sitiens. Taxonomy (NCBI): domain Eukaryota; kingdom Viridiplantae; phylum Streptophyta; class Magnoliopsida; order Solanales; family Solanaceae; genus Solanum; species Solanum sitiens. Next base: position 2,224,870 of record JABWTJ010000043.1, on the reverse strand, counting down.
TGTATGGCAGGAGGTGTAGGTCTCCTATAGGATGGTTTGAAGTTGGTGAATCATTGATCTTTGGTCCCGACTTGATTTATAGGACATTGGAGAATGTGCATATCATAAGAAATAGGTTACAAACAGCCTATAGTCGACAAAAGTCCTATGCCGACAATAGAAGGAGGGATTTGGAGTTTGAAGGGGGTGACAAGGTGTATTTGAAGATTTCACCTATGAAGGGAGTGGTAAGATTTGGCAATAAAGGGAAGTTGAGACCTCGTTACGTGGGTCCGTATGAGATTTTGGAAAGGATTGGTAAAGTTGCCTATCGTTTAAAGCTACCTAATGATTTAGCTTCTGTTCATCCGGTTTTCCATGTCTCTATGTTAAAGAAGTATGTCGGGGATCCCGAGTCAATTCTTCCTGTTGAAGGTCTTGGAGTCAAGGATAACCTCTCTTATGAGGAGGTTCCGGTTCAAATACTTGATAGGCAAGTGAAAAGGTTGAGGAACAAGGAGGTGGTTTCCGTAAAAGTGTTATGGAAGAACCACCTAGTTGAGGGTGCAACATGGGAGGCCGAGGCCCACATGAAAACCCGTTATCCTCATCTTTTTGATGATTAAGGTTAGTCTTTCTCTCTAATGATATAAATATGATAGACATTGTGTATCCTTGATGTTTTGGTAAAGTTTCTTCGAAAATCCTAGTTTTTGAGACTTCACAATGAAGTCACTGTAGGGTGACCTTAATTAAATTTGAATTTTCTTGCTTCTTGCATATTTGAGTCAAGTTGAGTATTGTAATATAGTGAATCCTCGTGGATGTTATATTAAGCATATTGATAAGATGAACTTTGTGCTAAGTGACTTGTATATCAAATGATTGAGCTTATGTGTGTTGTGAGTAGAAAGTATCTCATGAGGAAACTTTGAGCTTATGTATGATAAAGTGATGTTTTGAAGTGTTTTATTGGAATGCTATGATTCATGTTAATTGAATATTGTGAATTGGTTGAGCTGCTAGTCTTGAGTCTATTCCCTCGTTTAAAGAGTATTTAGTGTCATTCGGGGACGAATGTTCCTAAGGGGGGGATAATGTAACATTTCGAAATCCCAAAGTCATGTGGTAAGACTTAAATAGGCTCCTTAAGTTCTAAACCATTGTTCCTAGCCAAATTTGGCGTAGATGGAGTCGTTGAAGTGTTTTGGAACCAAAATGTCCATAACATCCGGAAAGTTGGGTCATGAAAGGGGTAGAGTGTCCCTTGTAGTTTGGCCAAGTTAAAGAGTCGGAATGGAGTAAAAGTTGGTAACAATAGGTGTAACACATAATGCGGGATGGTTTCATGTTGGAAAAAGTCAGGGTACGACTCCTCCAGGACCAACCAAGGGCCCTCGAGGAGGACCCTTGAGACAGTGTGCCACGACGGATCCCATGACGGGGCGTCATGGGCACGACGGGGCGTCGAGGCCACCGTCGTGCCAGCCTTAGTTTCTGGGAAGAAACCCTCGCCTGCACAGTCTCTTACCAATGTGACGGACGTGCAGGACAGAGGGAGGCCAATCCGTCATGCCCACGACGGCCCATCGACGGGGAGTCGTCGTGGATGGCCTGTAATGTTTCAGAAATCAGCCTTTAGTTCAATTATTTTATTAAGTTGTCTTAGGGGTAATTAGGGGATTCAGAGAAGACTAATTAAGTGATTTAAGCCCCCACTATAAATACCCCAACCCACATTAGCCTAATGATAATTCTCAAAAACAAAACTCTTTTCCTTCTCTCTACTTTCTCTCTATTGGAAGACTCCATTGGAGAATAGCTTGGGAAGATCTTTGGGGGCTGGTTTTAGCACAAAATCACCATCAAAACATCATCAAACCTTAAGGCATTGGATCTAATTCACCTTTGAGATTCTTTCCTCAAAGGGCTCCTTCAAAGGTTTTCCAAAAGTTGAGTTTCATATGGGTTTCATCAAATTTCGAATTTGATTATATGAATTTGAGTTGTTTATGTATTTTTTGGGTTATAATAAATAGATTATCATGTATTGTAACTTGATTATGATAAATTGATGTAGTTTAGTCTAGATTATGGGAGATGACTCTAACCCTTAACCCTAGGTATTGGGATTGATATGAATTTGGGTTGGATTGAAGTAATTGATTTAATTATTGTTTAAATCATCTTAAATGATTGTTATTGCATCGATCATGAATCTATTGTGGTGAATTGAAGTTCTTCATGCCTATTTCTTGAGTATTGAATCTAGGGTAAGAAGATAGACTTTGATATCATTCTACCAAGCTTTGATTTAGTATTGCATTGTGGTTTAGTGCTTCTCTTAAATTAGTTCTTATGTTGGCTATTGAATTACATTGGGATGATGACCCAAATTGGGTTGATCTATGGGTTGATGGTAAGGCCCTTATTGGTGAACTATGGAGAAGTATTGGTAAGTCTTGATTATCCTAATCCTCACTTCAAATTGTGAATTATTTGTCATCAAGTGATAAGGTTGTGTTGAAGTATACCTTGCTTAAGGTGATAGATTGGTATGATGATTGAGTTGAAATGCTTAGGTTGGTTGTGAGGTTGCCTAGGAGTAGATGAAATAGGGAAGTTGTTATGTAAAAATGTGCCCTATTGTGATGAGATGTGCATGGGCTAACTTCACCTATTTGAGTTGTTAATGAAAGGACCATTTCTCATGCAATTCTTATTGAGCTTTGATAAACGATTGTATATGAGGGCTAGGCCCTATGATATATATATATATATATATATATATATATATATATATATATATATATATATATATATATATATATATATATATATATATATATATATATATATATATATATATATATATATATATATATTTATTACTATGATAAGAGTAAAGGCTTTTCATTAAAAAAAAAAAGGGACCTAGCTTAGCACCGAGTGAGTTTGTATGTGAGGGAGTGACACTTTCTTATATAAGGAAATGTAGGGTTCACTACGGTCCTCACGGGGTGGATAGCCTCATGACCCATGTAGGGTGTAGAGTTGATATGTCCAAGGTTCTTTTCCCCAAGCTCCATCAACTATGTTGCCACCATAGGATACTAGCTAGTGAATCCACCTAGATAGCTACGTTTATGTTAAGTTCTACCTTGGCCGGTAGACCACCTTTCATCGGTGTAAGGTTTCGTGACACCGGATTCCACATTAGCTCATGTAGTCTATGTCGGTTAAGGCAAGGTTTCCCTAAACTAAAATAAATGAATAAGATATAGACTAATCGAAATAACTTGAAGGGTTTGGCTATAGCTTAGGTAGGGGTATGGGACTCTACCTACGCCTTACACTAGTTTGCCTTGATAGGAGGTTTGAGAGGTCAATATTATGTATGTAAAGTAGTGATATAATGTAAATGACTTTGTACATTGAATAACATCCTTATGAGTATAAGGTTGTTGCTTTTGGTTGAAGAAGAATGTTTTCATAAAATGGGATAGTATGCTAGGTAAGGATAATTGCTAATTGTAGTCTTGATAGGTTACTTGATTAAGTAAGAGTCATGGGAATTTACTTGATCATTGCACTTGTGACTTTATGAAGGGTATAGTTAGTATGTTTTGCTTTGCTATGCTTCACTCGTATACATGTTTTATAATGATTTTTCTTAAATGTCCTTCTACGTATATTTGATTGGTAAGTGTTTATATGGTTCCATACTTAGTACATGTGGAGTACTAACCCCATTTCTTTCCCTTTTTCCCAGAAATTTTAGGTTCGGGTCGTTGAACTTGCTCCGAATTACTGGAAAGGAAGACTTGGATCTCTTATCATCCAAGTGGTAGGTCCTCATTCTCCTGAGGGCGTTGCCGACATCTTACTCCTATGTTACTTAGTTACTATAATTCTGTATTGACTCTATTATTCGTTTGAGACGATGTTGTCTATAGCCTATATATGGCTTCTTGTATTGATATAGGGCTATGCCCAAGATTTATTATCTTTGATAGATGGTTTATGAGATGAGATGACTTTTATGACTATTATTCTTTACTATATAAATGGGTGAAATAAAAGTAGAATACTATGAAATCTTCGTATATGAACAAGTCTATGTATACTTGATATAAATACGATTATGTGTATTTAGAGGTCTATGTAAACCTCCGAGTAGTTATAGATAAAAAGTTTTAAATTCATTCACATGTTTAATCGATGAATTCTATGACGAGCTAAGAGCTTGTCTTAGTCCTCAAAGAGGACGACGAAGCCGGTTACGTCTAGGGGGTAAACCCGGATGTGACAGAGGAGGTACAAGTTGAGATCTTAGACAGACAGGTCAAGCGGCTGAGAAACAAGGAGATTGCCACAGTGAAGGTATTGTGGAGGAATCATCTTGTTGAGGGTGCTATGTGGGAGGCCGAGGCCGATATGAGATCCCGCTATCCCCATCTTTTCAGTCCTTGAGGTTAGATTCCCTACTCTTAAGTCGAATTTTCCTTATCTCTCCATTCCTTGTTGCTATTGCTTGACTGTGCATAGTGATTATGTTATGTTATGACTGGCATTGTGCTAGATAGTTAGTAGTGTCATTCGGGGACGAATTTTCCTTAGGGGGGGATAATGTAACAACCCTAAAAATGGATATGCTAAGTAATGCTTAATGTGTCTAGAATGCCTACAATTAGACCGGGTTCACACGGATTGATGCGAATAGAACCAGACCTCTGAACCCTTACGACAACCAAGCCAACTAACTTGGGGAGTTAGTTGAGCTAGGAAAGGTTGTGTCCAGCCATGTAGGGCTCCCGAATATGAATATTTACTCGGATGAGTCTTTACCGGACTTAAAAAGGGGAAATCTTAAGTTTGGAGGGTCTAGGGGTAAAATGGTCTTTTTCCAAGCTAAGGGTAGTATCATAATTACCCTAAATATGTAATTAATTATTTAATTAATAAGGTGGAGGGGCATTTTGGGTAAAGAGGGCCAAAATTGCCCTTTTAGCAAAATCTTGCTCCACCCGGGTTCGAACATGGGTGGGAGCAATGATTTAATTTGTTTTATTTAATTTTGTGAATTAATTTAATTAATTAATATTTAATATCTGATTTAAGAAAAAGGAAAATCATATTTTTATTATTAATTATTATTTATTAATTAAGATATTTTATTTGACTAAGTCATGCCTAAAAGTCCTAGTTCTAAGAGAACACTACCTCACATCTCTCTCTCTTTCATGTCTAAAACCCACCACCATCTATCTCACGTTTTTTATAAGTAAAAGAACAGCAAATAAAGTTCATCAACTCTTGAAGAACTTACACACAAAAATTCAAACAAAAAGCTAAGCTAAAAAAAGAAACAAAAAAAAAAACTTCTCGACGAATTGTGCTTGGGATTTTGGTGGTCAGGCAGTGGTGTCGTGGGAATTGGCAGCATTGAAACAAGTGTTGAATGACATTAAGGTATGGGTTTTCTTCTCTCTTGTTCCCTTTCCCAAGAGACCCCTTAAGGTTCATATTATTCATTCGAAAACTAGGATTGTTTCCCCTTTTGCATGCCCCTGTCACTAGCTCCCAATGAATCGTAGGTTGGGTATGATTGCTGGTAGATTTAGGTGTATGTTATGTTTTCGTGATGAATATGATTATGTTTGTGTACTTGAAATCGTATGAAAGACAACCATGTATTCGAAATTTTGTGCAAGTGTGTGTATGTGCAAAAATGTTACTGTAAATGGAGTCCTCGGCTTAAGGCTTCAAATTGATAAAGTTTTGGTTGTCATTTTACGTGCATGAACCTATGTAAATTGTGATGTTCATTAAAATGGAAGTGTGTCTGATTTGAGTATCAATATATTGGCTAAACGAACCTATGAAAATGCACCCCAAAAATGTGTTAAAAGATCTATGAATTTCCCTAAGATTTCAAGTGAAAATGTTGGTGAAAATAAGCTAAACAATGACTAAAATTCCAGCCAACTTACAAGCTTAGTTTAGGCTAAATGTAGAGGAATAAATCTGGAAATTTATTGGAGAATAAAGGGATGAGGCCACCAGGATTCCAACCTGTGACCTCACCCGTCTACTGCCTTGAAATCGCAAGAAAAGAAATGGGATTAGGGGGAATTGAAATGGGGTATACTGGCTGAAAAAGGAGAGTGCAAAAAATTAAATAAATAAAATGGGAGGCGTGGGAATCGAACCCACGACCTTCAGGAAGCGAATGAAGTGAAAGAAAAATAAAAGAAAGAAAAAAGTGAGGCGTGGGAATCGAACCCACGACCTCAAGGCTGTGAAGGAGAGTAAAGGAGAAAGGGAAAATAAAAGAAAATAAAGTGAGGCTGTGGGGGATCGATCCCACAACCTCACTGCCAAAGCATAAATAAGTTAACATTTAAATGAAAATAAAATAAGGAGGTTGTGGTGGTTCGAACCCACAACCTCTCATTCCCAAGCGAAATAAAGTATAAATAAAGAGAGGCTGTGGGGGTTTGATCCCACAACCTCATGGTCTATGCGAATTGGACAAGAAAAATTAAATGAAAAAAATTAAATCATTGCTCCCACCCAGGTTCGAACCCGGGTGGAGCAAGATTTTGCTAAAAGGGCAATTTCGGCCCTCTCTACCCAAAATGCCCCTCCACCTTATTAATTAAATAATTAATTACATATTTAGGGTAGTTACGATACTACCCATAGCCTGGAAAAAGACCATTTTACCCCTAGACCCTCCAAACTTAAGATTTCCCCTTTTTAAGTCCGGGAAAGACTCATCCGAGTAAATCTTCATATTCGGGAGCCCTACATGGCTGGACCCAACCTTTCCTAGCTCAACTAACTCCCCAAGTTAGTTGGCTTGGCTGTCGCAAGGGTTCAAAGGTCTGGTTCTACGTGCATCAATCCGTGTGAACCCGGTCTAATCGTAGGCATTCTAGACACATTAAGCATTACTCAGCATATCCATTTTTAGGGTTGTTACATGATGTTCGGTTTAAACCAAAGAAGTTGGAGTTAGATATGAAGTATCGCGAGTCTCCAACCGCGAAACCATCTATAGAGGAGGCTCCAAAAGTAGAACTTAAAGCTCTACCACCTCATCTAAGGTATGCATTTTTGGGAAAAGGTGACACTTTGCTGGTAATTATTGCATCAGATTTGAATGTGCATCAAGTGGAGAGTATGGTCGAGGTGTTAAAAAGGTTTAAAAGAGCTATTGGGTGGACTATTGCGAATATTATTGGGATCCCTCCCGGGATTAATTCACATAAAATCCATCTCATGCCCGATCACAAGCCAAGTATTGAGCACTAGAGACATTTAAATCCACCTAAGCAAGAGGTGGTGAAGAAGGAAATTATTTAGTGGTTGGATGCTGGACTGATATATCCAATCGCCTATAGTAGTTGGGTATGCCCTGTTCAGTGTGTACCTAAGAAAGGGGGAATGACTGTGGTCCCTAATGAGAAAAATGATCTTGTTCCGATGAGTTCGGTGACTGGATGGAGGGTGTGTATGGATTACCGGAAATTAAATGCATGGACCGAAAAGGACCATTTTCCTATGCCCTTCATGGATCAGATGTTGGATAGACTTGTAGGAAAGGGGTGGTACTGTTTTCTTGATGGTTATTCAGGTTACAATCAGATTATTATTGCACCGAAAGATCAAGACAAACCCACCTTTACTTGTCCTTATGGGACCTTCGCGTTCAAGAGAATGCCGTTTGGGTTATGTAATGCACCGGCCACGTTTCAAAGATGTATGATGTCGATATTCTCCGATATGGTGGAGGATACTATTGAGGTGTTTATGGATGATTTTTCAGTGGTTGGTAACTCCTTTGAGAAGTGTTTGAGTAATTTGTCTGAGGTTCTTAAGAGGTGTGAAGATTGAAACCTTGTGCTAAATTGGGAAAAATGTCACTTCATGGTGAAAAAAGGTATTGTATTGGGTCATCGCATTTCAGAAAAGGGTATAGAGGTTGATCGAGCTAAAGTTGAGGTGATAGAGAGACTTCCTCCACCCATCTCTGTAAAAGGTTGAGAAGTTTTCTTGGGCATGCAGACTTTTACCGGAGGTTCATCAAGGATTTTTCAAAGATTACACATCCTTTGTGCAAGTTGCTTGAGAAAGAGTGTAAGTTTTTTTTTGATGAATCATGTCTTAAGGCATTTGGTGAGTTGAAGGAAAAGTTGGTGTCTGCACATATTATCATTTCTCCGGATTGGAGCAAGCCATTTGAGGTGATGTGTGATGCGAGTGGGGTTGCTCTTGCTGTGGTATTGGGACAAAGAAGGGACAAAATCCTTCATCCCATTTACTATGCTAGTAAAGCCCTGAATGAAGCCCAAAAGAACTACACCGTGACTGAACAAGAGCTCCTTGTAGTAGTCTTTGCTTTCGAGAAATTTTGCTCTTATTTGCTTGGCACGAGGGTTATAGTGCATACTAATCATTCTATTTTGAGATATTTGATGGCAAATAAGGATGCGAAACCGAGGTTGATTCGTTGGGTATTACTATTGCAAGAATTTGACTTTGAGGTGAAAGATAGAAAAGGGACCAAAAATCAATTTGCTGATCACTTGTCCCGATTAGAAGATGAAGCAATGAGGGATTTAGGTGAAAAGGCTGAAATTGATGATACTTTCCCTGATGAGCATGTACTGGCTACCTCCCAAGATTTAATTCCATGTTTCACAGATTTTGCGAATTATCTGGGTAGTGATATCGTTCCACCGGACTTGTCCTTTCATCAAAGGAAAAAGTTCATGCATGATGTGAAAAAGTTCTTTTGGGATGAGCCATACTTATATAAGATTTGTGCCGATGGGCTTATTCGGCGTTGTGTGCATGCCATTCTTCGCCTGTAGGTGGGCATCATAGTGGTATTTGGACTACTCACAAGATCGTGCAATGTGGCTACTATTGGCCAACCATACACCAAGATGCTCATGAGTTCGCCAAGGCATGTGATAGATGCCAAAGAGATGGTGGCATTTTGAGAAAGCAAGAGCTCCCGTTAAATCTCATTCTTGTGATTGAATTGTTTGATGTGTGGCGCATTGACTTTATGGTCTCTTTTGTGAGTTCTCATAGGATGAAGTACATTCTTGTGGCAGTCGATTATGTGTCAAAATGGGTAGAAGCTATCGCACTTGCGAATATTAAAGGGAACAGTGTCACCGCGTTCTTGAAAAAGAACATATTTTCTAGATTTGGCACCCCAAGGGCTATTAGCAGTGATGGGGGATTCCACTTTTGCAAAAAGCTGTTTAAGGGATTATAGGAAAAATATGGGGTTCGCCATAATGTGGCCACTCCTTACCATCCTCAAACTAGTGGGCAAGTTGAGGTGTTAAACAGGGAGATTAAGCAGATTTTGGCAATAATGGTGAATGCTAGTAGAACAGATTGGTCAAGGAGGCTTGATGATGCTCTTTGGGCCTACCGAACAGCATACAAGACTCCCATAGGTATGTCCCTATACCAACTTGTATACGGGAAGGCTTGTCACTTACCGGTTGAATTAGAGCATAAGTCCATGTGGGCAATGAAGAAGTTGAAAATGGATTGGAATGAGGCTGCGGAACAGAGGTTAAACGGGTTGAATGATCTTGATGAATTTCGCTTGAAGGCATATGAAAGTTCAGCCCTCTACAAAGAAAAGATGAAGAAGTACCATGACCAAAAGATTGAGAAGCTCGATTTTTTGGTTGAGGATTTGGTGCTTTTGTTCAATTCTAGGTTGCGCTTGTTTCCGGCCAAACTCAAGTCCAAATGGATTGGTCCTTATTTGATCACCTAACAATTCCCTCATGGTGCGGTTGAGTTGGAGAACAAGGAGGGTGTAAGGTTCAAGGTGAATGGGCAGCGAATCAAAATCTATCTAGGGCATTCTGAAACTATGAATGAAGTAATCGAGGCATACCATCTTGATGAAGTTTGAGTAATCAAGAGTACTCCGTCGTGCCGCGACGTTAAATCAAGCGATGATTGGGAGGCAACCCAATATGTATCCTCTAGACAACTATAGGTTTTTCATTATTTTCTAGGCATAGTTGCATTATTTTTGTTTTTATTACTTATGTCACGTCTGAATGTTCTTTTATTTTTCTTTAGAAGTGTTGGCTAGAGCGTAGAGTAGGGTCCGTGTCCAAAAAGTCCAGAAAACACAAAAAGATTAGCTTAATGGGTGTTAAATGTGCAGGGACCAAATTACCAGAATATGCACAAAATTGGTCTTGTGCACCCATCGACGGACCGTCGTGCCCAGGTATGTTCTTGAAATTTTTCTAAGTTAGGGCACTGTCGACGGACCATCGACCAACTTACAGTCCGTCGATGGGGAATCGTCGATCCCTCAACCACCAACTCGACCCGACCCATCCGGCTACATATTAAAAGTTTTTAAGCTTTTTCAGTTACCCACCTCTTCACATACCCCCATAACCGTTTCCCTCCCTATTTCCTCTCATTTTCCCCCACTTCCTCACCCATTAACTCCCATTCCATCATCAAATTCCCACACTCACCCCACGTCCACAAACTTCATTCTCTCCCCAAATCTTCCATCTTCTTCAATCTCCTTGCCGGTCGGTGTTCGTGGTTGGTGTTGCTGCTGTTCAACTACAAGTTTTCATACTCCCTTTTCATGCACTATATTTTCCAGGTATGTTCTTCTGATCTGCTAGATTAACTATCGTTAATTTTTATGTTAACTTGATGTCGTACCTTGTGGGTCTTGAATTTGGGACCCCTTTGCATGCTAAAAACATACACCTGAAGTCCTAAGTCCCTTAGAACACTGAAATTGAAAGGGATGGGGGGGTCTTGTTAAAAATGTGTTGTGTTTGCATGTTGTGTTTCTGACCTAGGGTTTTGATAGGCGGTAGAATCGAATGTTAAAACTATGATAATTCATTGCCCTAGGAATGATGAAATGCTAGGTTAAATGTTAGGAAAAATTAAGGTTTCTAAGGATACTCTAAATTAGTACGTTGGGGGAAACAAAATGGCTGCAAAATTCTATCCCTGAAGGACAGAACGAGAACCCTACGACGGACCGTCGTTGGGGTCCGTCAACCTCAACATCCTTTTTTAGTCTAAGTGTCCATCGACGGACCCCACTGACAGACCGTTGTCCCTTCGACGGTCCGTCCTGCACAACCGTCGACGCTGTCAGAGCCTTTGTTTCTGATTTTCCAAAAAAATATTCTAAGTGACCATCGATGGACCCCACTGATGGACCGTCGTCCCTTCGACCGTCCGTTCTGCACAACCGTCGATGTTGTTAGAACCTTTGTTTCTGATATTCTAAAAAAATATTCTAAGTTTCTATCGACGGACCCCACTGACGGACCGTCATCCTTTTGATGGTCCATCCTACACAACCGTCGACACTGTCAGAACCTTTGGTTCTGATATTCTAAAAAATATTCTAAGTGTCTGTCGACGGACCACACTGACGGACCGTCGTCCCTTCGACGGTCCGTCCTGCACAAGCGTCGACACTGTCAAAACCTTTAGTTCTGATGTTCTAAAAATATTCTAAGTGTCTGTCGACGGACCCCACTGACAGACTGTCGTCCTTTCGACGGTTCGTCCTGCACAACTGTCGACAGTGTCAGAACCTTTGGTTCTGATGTTCTAAAAAATATTCTAAGTGTTCGTCGACGGACCCCACTGACGGACCATCATCCCTTCGACGGTCCATCCTGCACAACCGTCGACACTATCAGAACCTTTGTTTTTGATGTTTTCAAAATAAAATAGTCTAAGTGTCCCTCGACGTACCCCCATGATGGACCGTCGTCTCTTCGACGGACCGTCGATGGGTCCGTCAGGCAATGCTGCACTTTTGCACTGCCATTCCATTTTGTGTTTTACTCTTGTGTTTGATGCTTTTGAATGTGTTACAGGCTTGTAGTGGTACTATAACTTCTCTTTGCAGGTACATATGGCACCCAAGCAAGACCGTGTCTACTCGAGAGGGCGTTCTAAGTTTGTCGCCCTGTCAAACCGGATGATCATAGGCTGAGACAATGAGCATGACACATAGTACTTGCCACCAGGCACCCTCACTCCTTCCTGTGCTGCCCGCATCACTTGAGCCACGCCCACGAAGGTGGCGCCCGACGGAGTCACTGCCTCCCAGTCTGATAAGGAGCGCATACTGACCGGCACACCTTCTGGGTTAGCTGCACATTCTGAGGGAGCGTCTGGCTCCGAGGAGGCTTCCGGTTCTAAGGAAGCGTCTGGCTCTGTGGAGGATTCAAGTTCTGAGGAGGAGCCTGCCTCGTCTGATGAGGCTGATAGTGCTGATTCTACTCCAGCACCGCAGACTGTTGTCCCTGCTCTGGTTGATGATCAGCCCAACCGGTGGTGTGTCGAGGGTCAATATCAGGTATATGTTGATGCCAAGGTGCCCAATGACAAGGGGGTCATGACCCGGACCTTGACACTCGAGAGGTGGGTTCTCACTCGGAGTCTTCCCAGTATGCCGGCCATCCATGCTATATTCACCAGACATCGGCTGGAGTGGATGGCTCGGAATATGGGCCGCTATAGCAAAGAAATAGTGCGAGAGTTCTACACCTCCTATGTGGCGACACTCCGGTCTCAGTTGGACAGGCGAGCCACACTTATGCTTTACATCCAGTCTTGAATGCAGAAGTCCATTGCTGAGGCGGAGGAGCGGATAGAGAGGAAGATGGCCCAGCATACTGAGCGGCAGATCATGGAGGTTCACCAGCGCTTGGATGCATTTGAGTTGCGGGTTATCTCCCGGCCAGCCCCTACAGTGGATTTGACGACTCTCCAGGATGCTGTGGAGAGTCTGAGAGCAAACTTGGATAACATACTGGAGGCTCGCGTGCTTGAGTCTGAGGCCCCTTCTGCAGAGCCTGCTGAGGACACGGTGTTTACCGCCCTGTTTGCCACCACTACTGTGCCACCACCTCCCCCACGAGATCGTGTCAAGAGGCACCGAGTTAGAGATAAGGATGAGTCTTGGGTACGGAAGAAAGAGCGCACTGAGTTGGAGGCCGCGAGGAGAGCCTCGCTGATTGATGAGGAGGCCCGCCAGTTGAGGGTTCTAGAAGTGGCTACTCGGGGGTCTAGCTCTAGAATTGTTGAGGCTGAGAGGAGCACTACTGATGGTGTTGTTATTGCTGAGGACTCCACTAATGGTGTCCCTACTACAGAGGGAGCGGGTTTCGGGAAACCGGACCAACAACATGTTGATTGTCGGCGCTTTGCGCCTCTGGTTTGCTTCACCTACCACCCCATTTTATATACTTTTATGCATTGGGGACAATTGCATGTCTTTTTGTTTGGGGTGGGGTAAATGGAAAGTGAGTGCTAGGGTGAAGTCTGAGTAGCCCAACTCACGATCCTCTCTTGGGGTTTTCTTGCCTATTTTCTTTTCCCCCAAGAGACTAGTTATTTTATTGTTGAACCGGCATGTTGGTATCTTTTGTACATAGTATAGAAATGAAATCTGAAGCATGATGGCTAAATAAAATGATATCTTGATTTAAAGAAAATGCTTGCATGATTAGGCATAGTGAATGATGAATACGTGGCTCTAAGCATGACATAGAGATACACCCCTGCATGACCCTTAATCTTAAGCTCGAACTAAGTGTCTGATAATCTAGTAGGGTAATGATGTTTTAAGTGAGTGTGAGAAAGTTGAATAGACCACCGTTGGTACTGATCTAGAAGTTGCCCAGTTAGTCCTGCTAAAAGTAATTTGTAATAGACAATTAGGAAAGGATCATAGGCCCTTGTTCAAAATAGTCAATCTTTAGCCTAGATAAAAGAAAATCGAAAGAAATTAATCCCTTCTTGATCCAATTGATTTGAGCTTAAAATGAACCTTTCTTATGCTACCCCAACTTATCTTCTGGGAACAATGTGTTGGCCCTAGTCTCTCCTTGGACATATGCACCTCAGCTTACGCCAAAAGCAGAAGTTGAGGGTGGCTAATACAGAAAACAACCTTGTCGTGGCCCTGACCCAACCTTGGGTATTGTGTACCTTGACTCATGGCAAAGCCATCAGTTGAGGGTGGCTATTATGAGGAATGCTCCGGAAAGTGGGGTTGAAAGAATAAAGAGAGAGAAAGAAGAAAAGAAAAATGACTCAAGCAAAGCTGAAATCAAGTGAAAAATTGCAAAATTTGAAAGTAAAAAAAATTTAAAAAAAATTTAAAAATAAATAAAAGAAGAGTCACTTACACAAAAGCAGAAAAGCAAGGCAAGAGAATATAAGAAAATCATGAAAAGGGCGGAACAAACGATGAAAAGGTAGGACGCTTAGCCGTTATGACAAGGAGGGAAACAAGTCACTAAAATACATCCAAATGCTCCCTACCTGACCCTGAACCTACGTTACAATCTAATAAAGTCCTATCGTGATCCTAAGAGTCTAATATGTTGAACTTAAAGCAGTGAAAATAAGGACAAGCCTATCGCAACAAGTATAAATGAGGTGTGAAGTTGTTCTGAGAGCGATTGTTGAAAAAATAATCCTTATACTCAAACTGAAATCATTGTGTGAAAAATGAGGATATTGTTTTGAAGTGAGGACACTAGTTGCAATACCGGAAAATTGGTACCTTGGTGAGAGATCAAAGAGAATAGGTGTCGGTGTGTGGTGAGTCTATGTTATGGTCTGATCCACATGAGCAAGCTTAATAGTTAGAGTATGCATAAACATAATGAAAATAACTGGATTTGATAGCCTGATGATTGCGACAGCTAAAATAAGGATACTCTTGTACAAAGGGTTTGTGGTGAGTCATAGTGCGTCGCTTGAGGACAAACAACGAATTTAAGTTGAGGGAGTTGATGTACCGTGGTTTTACGGTACTTTCAATGCTTTTTGCTTAAGTTTAGTGTGTGTCTAAGGCCTTTTTGTAGTAGTTTTAATGTATTTTTCTCTTTGTTTGCAGGAAAACTGTTCAGAATGAAAACGCGAAAGAACTGTGCTGAAATTGCAGAAGATACGACCTACAGAGCCATCGACGGTCCGTAGGTGGCAACCGTCGTCTAAAGAAAATGTTGCTGAAGGAAGATTGGGGAATTCTGACCAAGTGTGGGGCTACGAAAGCTATCTACAGAGCGCCATCTCCACGACAGACCGTCCTGCACATCCGTCATTGCTAACAGAAAGTAGTCCCAGTACCCGTCTTGAAAAGATTCTAAGTGTGGAGAAACGAAAGCCACCGACAGACCATCGTGCACTTAACGGACCGTCATCATTGTCCGTCGATGGTAACATTGAATGGGAGAAGAAAGCAGCTGATAAAGAACCGAAGTGTGGAACGACGGGAGGCCTCGACGGTCCGTCGGTCCGGTCATCAACTCAGACGCGTTTTGGGGCAGATTTTCTTTAAATAGATTTCCTTTTTATGTTAGGACTTCATTATTATAAATACTTGTAAAAACCTCATTTTTGTGGTTAGACTCTTTGGTATTTTTCAGTTTTATTATTCTAAGTGTTGAACTTGAGATTTTGGGAAATATTCTACTTTCCGGAATCGTTTTTGCAAGACTTTGATTTATTCAAGTAATTTTCTGGATTTTCTTCAATCTCATCAAAGTAAGTACATGAATTCTGGTCTAATCAATATGAATTGTGTGATTGTTAATATGGGTAACTAAATCCATAACTAGGGTTGTGGGAACCATAGGTAATTAACAAAGTAAAACTAGCTAAAATAACAATTCTCGAATAGTTTCTTGCATGTATTGATAATTCTTTCATTTAGAAGTCTTTTTAACAAGTGCACACGTTAGAACTCGCCTTGTTGCTACTTGCCGAACCAAGGAGGTAGATAATAAGAAAAGAATTATCAACGTAGATTTAGTATACACTATCTAATAGGCTAGTGTCGATTGGTTTGAAGTAATAACTAAGCCATACATCGATTATGATGCTTAATATAAGGTAAAAGGTAAGGTTTAGTAAAGTATACACACGTAGCCGGACCAAGGTGCGGAGTGAAATTCAATAGGTGCCGGACCAAGTAATTAGGGATATATAACTTATCACTTCGCATGCAAGATACTAGGAAAGAGTTGTTATAGTTAGGGTGACTGCATTATGAACCTAATGGGGAACACTTACACCCTAGTTTCTCTCGTCACTTGATAAACATCAAATATTTGAATTTGTTACTTGTTTAATTAGAATTAAATAAATAATTTTGTCACACAGAAAACCCCTATTGTTTGTTTTTGGAAAGGACTTGATTAAAATAGAAGTAATCGTAGATTAAAGTTAAGTATAAACCATTTTCCTCGTGGGATCGAACCCAACCTAACATTTGGGTTCTTTACTTGATACGACCGCTTATACTTCTTTAGGGAAGTGTAATTTGAGCGTATCACTTGTCAATACCTAAACTCGAAACTTTCATCCTTTTCATCATTATGGAAGAGACGCGGATACTTTACTTTCAGTGCTTCTTCCGCTTCCCATGTAACTCCTTTTACTTGTTGGTTTCTTTATAGTACTTTTACAAAAGCTAGTTATTTATTTCTTAACTTCCTAATTTGTCTATCAAGAATAGCAATGAGTACTTCTTCATACTTGAGGTCTCCTGTAACTTGTACATCTTTAGGAGTAATATGATATGGGTCAATTATACACTTCCGAATCCCACTCTCAAAGTATGAAAATACACTGCATACCCTTTTGTGCCTTCTGGAATTACCAATATAGGTGTATAAGTTAATTTATGATTGAGATCTTAGAAGCTTCTTTCACATGCATCACTTCATCTAAACTTAGTTGCTTTATGTGTTAGCTTTGTTAAGGGTGCAACAATGGAAGAGAATCCTTCAAAAAACATTCTGTAATAACCTACCAATTCAATAAAAATACGTATATCCATAGTTGTTGCAGGTCTGGGCCAGTTTTTCATGGCTTCTATCTTTTGGGCATCAACTGTCTTTCCTTCGTCAGATACAATATGACGTAAGAATTGTCACATCCCAACACGACACCCTAGAATATAGGACACAATCTCTGATTGCAACCGGCGTGCTCGACCTCTCGGAGGTCTTATACAAACCCTTTCATACCATTCATCGCATATACATAGTGAAAAGTAGTGCGAAATTAAAACTTTTCACAAAACATATCATAGTCTTTAAAAACTCTTTCATATAAAAGTAATAGGAAATACTAAGTCTCAATCTCATCAATATTAGACACAAGAGTACTTGGGACAGGGCCCATACGAAAAGACATTACCTAAGTTTATTACAATACTTCAATAAGAACAATAAAAGACATCTATGCCCTCGAGTCAAAATGAGTACATACTTCAACTTCACTTGAACGATGCTAATATATAAATCTTGCTTCCCAAATGCTCCTCACCTACCAACCACTATAGAGATACATAAAAGCATAGAATTAGTACAACCACATGTACTAAATATGACATAATGCATAAAAATCATGAAAATGGACATTTATTAGAAATATGGATCTTTTCATTTAAATATCATAGTATAATCATAAGATCAACATTTATCAACTTAGAAACAGATAAGATAACATTTAAACCAATTATCACATTCTTAGAAGTCACTTTACAGTAACCTATATTCATTGTACAGTGAATTGCTTCACTGTAACAGTGAAGTTCTTTTTGTTCCCCTTTAACACTTCCTAGCATAAAGGCTTCTCACTAAAAGCTATCCTAAGATTCACTTAAGTCACACAAAGAGAGACCGCCCATACACCCTCTCTATGTGTGCCTAAACGATCCTCAAGACTACTCATAATGAGTCACATACACACTTACAATACACCAACATACATAACATACATAATATGACCTTCTCTTTACTAAGACTATCAAAAGAAGTACTTAAGTACTCCTACAAGAGAACGCCCATACACCCTCTTCAAGGTTACCTAAATAATCCTTAAGACTTCCTAAGATTAGATCATGTCCAATATAACAACCCACTTCCCTAACTAGAGTTATTCTCAATACTTCCATATATAACACATGAATAGATCATCCCTTATGCCCTATCCACACTTTAACTAAGGAATCCTTAAGTCACTTTAGATTAGATACTCATTTACTTACATACTTTCTAACATAAGTCAATTGTTCATTAGTTCATTTAAGAGACATTCATCACATAGAGGACTTTCAATTAATGGTCTTGGAGAAGACCTAGGGACTCTTACTAACACCTTCAACGCCTATTGTGCAATGTCTAAATAGCGTCCCATACCACCACCTAAACTTCATAGAACTTATCAAATGCTAATAAGTATCCCACATGATGAGAATACGCAATAATCGACATAGACCATGGTAGAAAAACTTGGAATCTGGAGTTCTATCCTACTCCGATGAGGTTGTTCTACTTGCCAATGGTAGAACTTGGACACATCCGATGTAGGCACATGGTTAAGGAATATGGAGGGCTTAATTTGTATTCTAGCCTAAACCTTTAACTAGGACTACTTCCCTTACCATACTCACTCGGTGCTAGGCTTTGTTCCCATAGATTAATTCACATTAAGGTTCATACAAAGGGGTTACATATCAAGTTCATAACCCAATTACATTTACCCTACCAAAGAGGTCCTCTAGGGGCTACATTACAATGGAGACAAGAAGCTCATCATGAATTTCCTAAGGTTTGAAATGATGTCATTCCGGCCAATCAACCTTAAGTCCATCATTCATTACATGAAATATACCATTAAGGCTTTCGACTTCAAGTTTGATAACCTTACCACTAGGTTAAAGGTTTCACATAGAGGACCCTCTTATCATCATTCAAGGTCTCACCTATCATTGATACAATAAAGACTAAGACGCTTTAGCTTCCTAAGTCAAGACATCATATATTCACATTCATACATGCAAGTAAGGGACACAAGTCTACCAAAATAAGACACAACATACTTCACTTAAGCACATATTACATGTCATTCTAGAAGCACATAGGAACAACTATTATCATATTAAAGTCTTCCTATACACTACTCTATCATCATAAATATAACCATTATAGACTCATATAGTCAATTAAGAACAATCTTGCATCAACTTTAAGACTAAACACATGGACATAGTCCTAGTCTAACATGATCACCTAAATAGGATCAATAGAAGAAATCACATAATTTCACATTACTTCACATATAGGTATATATTATCATACATCACATAACCAACTACAAACATCATCATAATCATTCAAGTAGTGCCGACAAGGCCATGATCAACATAATACTTAAAATAACGCCGACAAAGTCACATCAATTCACATAACACCGCCACCATTAGTGGACCATACGAATCACAACATAATTGAAGTATAATTAACATTAAATAAAGGGAAATAGGGCATCGTACCACCCCTTTATCCTTAACACTTCAATCCAATACCAAATCATCCAGTTCAATACCATAAGACTCTTACCCATGGTCATGAACATCAATTCAATACATATACTATAATACTCAACGAATCTAAGTCAATTCAATATAGATTTATCAATCTAAGACCAATTAGATATCAAATTAATACAATTATTACATCATTAGAAAGCCCATAGAAATCTACACTAGAATTCATAAGCATTAGACCAATATCAAGTAACACATAAAGTATTCAAAAACTAGGGTTCATCAATTACATAAGTTCATAGGTCAATTGAGTTAAAATCATCTAAATAACAACAATTCAATCACTAAACAATGATTAAAATCCTTTAATGCAAGAACCCATGGATAAATCATGAAATAGGTCAAGTTCAACTTTGAATACTTTAGAAAACATCTTTGAATTTGGGCTCCTTGATGAATAGATTTTCAAGGATCAAACGTACGTCAATGATGTTAATACTCAAATTTGATGAAGAATCACCACTCAAATATCCAATCCAAGCTCTTCCTTGAGTTTTGGCTTTAATGAAGTCTTAAGGAATTTCTAAGGGATTTTGGGCTTTTGATTTGGAAGAATGAATTCTTCTAAGTGTTAAAGACATATATACATGTATAAAATGCCCAAAATAACCCTTAGGAACCTCCAATATTCTTATTTGTAAGTTGAGTGAATTTACAACTTCACCCCTCATTTAACAGTGGCCTGCGCAGGAAACACAATGCCATCGATGGACTGACCACCAACGGACCGTCCCTCAAATAACGGACCGTCCTGTTGGTTTGTGGTTTGGGACTGAGGAAGGTCCTTGGATGATATTAACGCACGAATAACTCCCAATCGACGATCCACCACCAATGGGGCGTCGACTGACCCAATGGGCGTCCATTGCCAATCGTTGGTTGGGCTGTCTTGGGCAGTCTTGGACACCATGAAGGGTCCTTCCACAAGGACCATTGGATGGTCCTTGAGGATAATTGCCCAGACGTTTCCAACCCAAACATGACCTTATATGATTTTTGGACCTCTCACATGAATTTCATCCAAAAATAACACTTAAAACTCGACAAAATATGCTTAGACACACAAGGTCATTTCAAGGCACATCTTTCGAACGTCATGGACGTTCTTGGACGTTTGACCTCCAAACTTGAAGAAACATGTAACACTTACTATATACACCATAATAACTCATTAAAAGAATTCATAACCTCATGAAACACACATAACCACATAAAACCACATATGAGGCACTTAGGTGACTTAGTCGTCGAATGTCTTAGTTGTCCCTTGACGTTTGACTTCCATTGCACCTAAACTCTTAGCTTATCCTTCTATACCATATTATAGACCATTTTAGGACCTTATACCATCATGAAAACAATGTTAGGCTATAGTTCACCTAATTCATTTTCAAGACCTTACAAGAATGCCACAGATGTCAACAAAAACTCACATTTAGAGAACTTTGCATACAATTTACGATCATGAAGAATTTGTAATACCTGCAACAAGTGATTAGAATTGTCTTTATCCGATCTTGAACGCACCAAAATTTCATTTATGAATACTATCACGAACAGATCTAAAAATGGCTTCAACACCCTATTCATCAAATAAATAAAATCAGTGGTGCATTTGTTAGCCCAAATGACATGAATAAAAACTCAAAATTACCATATCATGTTTGGAACACTTTCTTGGGTATATCTTTGTCTTTAACCCTCACTTGGTGATAACCCGACCTCAAGTCGATCTTCGAAAAACACTTAACACCTTGTTATTGGCCAAACAAATCACCAATGCTAGGTAGGGGATATTTATTCTTAATTGTTACTTCATTCAACTGTCAGTAGTCAATGCACATTTTCAACGACTGATGTTTCTTACGTACAAAGAAAACTAGTGCTCCTATGGGACATGTTAGGCCTTATGAATCCATTTTCTGGTAAGTCTTTTAATTGCTCTTTCAACTCCCGTAATTATGCCGGGCAATTCTATATGGATGGTTGTGGATAGGTTGAATGAAATCACATCTATACCAAACTCTACTTCTCGTTCTAGAGGCAGACCTGGAAGATCTTCAGAAAATAACTGGGGAAATTCATTCACCACAGAATGAATTGAAGAGTTGGTGGCTCTGCATCTTTAATTTTCACTCTCACCACATGACTATCCTTTGGAGATAATCTTATTTGCCCTAATATAATAAATTTTTTTACCTCTTGGCGCCCCAATATTACCTTTCCATTCAAGGACGACATCTTCTGAAAAAGGGAAATGCAGTATTTTTGTTATGCAATCTACCGTGGCATAAAAAGAAGCTAACCAACCAATACTAATTATAACATCAAAATCTATCATTTCTAGTTTAACAAGTTTAGCCAATGTATAACATTCACAAATATTAACTATGAAATTACTGTAGATGCTTCTACCTATAATAGACTCACCAACCGACATAGATACTTGAAATTGTTTAACCAATAATTCTGGTATTTTTTCAAACTTCCTAGCAATCCATGGAGTGACATATGATAGTGTATATGCTGGATCAATTGGGTTGACTGATGCGGAGGTGCGGGCATCCCTATCCTAGATTGTACAGGCCATCACTATGTAGGCCCAGGCTATGACAGCCCAGGTCAACCGGCAGGATGTTCAGAGGGAGAACCCACTGGTTTGTAGCATGGCTGACAGATTGAGAGACTTCTCGAGGATGAATCCTCCTGTTTTCATAGGGTCTAAGACTTCAGAGGACCCTCAGGAGTTTGTGGATGAGGTGCATAAGATTTTGGTGGCTATGGGGGCCACAGATATTGAGAAGGATGAGCTGGC
This sequence comes from Solanum sitiens, assembly GCA_016801875.1. NCBI lineage: Eukaryota > Viridiplantae > Streptophyta > Magnoliopsida > Solanales > Solanaceae > Solanum > Solanum sitiens. Next base: position 2,202,605 of record JABWTJ010000043.1, on the reverse strand, counting down.
TTCCTATCAGCTCAAGGATGTTGCACAGACTTGGTGCAAGATGTGGCAGGATAGCCGAGCTTTGGGCGGAGTTCCGGTCACTTGGGAGCTGTTTAAGACAGCCTTCCTGGAGAGATTCTTTCCCAGGGAGATGAGGGAGGCAAAGGTTGAGGAGTTTATCAACCTTAAGCAGGGATCTGTAACAGTCAGGGAGTATTCCCTGAAGTTTGTTAAACTATCCAGGTATGCTATTTTCCTTAGTATCTAACAGCAAGGTTGAGATGAGTACTGAAGTTTATAAAATTATCCAAGTATGCTACTTCCCTTGTATCTAATAGCAGAGATAAGATGAGCAGGTTCCTCACAGGAATCAACGGAGATCTGGAGGAGGAGTGTCGGTCTGCGATTCTCCATGATAACATGGACCTTTCCAGGTTGATGGTGCATGTCCAGCAGGTAGAGGACAACCGCAAGAAGAGGGGTGTTCGTGATGCTAGGAGGCCTAAGCCTCAAGATCAGGCAGGTCCCAGCCATGGAGGCCACAAAAACAATTTTGGCGTCCGTGATCAGCCCAGGTTCAAGAAGGGGCAACAGAGTTCTGGGAACTCTAATTCTCAGAGGATTACAGCACCTAAAGGAGGCAGACATGAACCCAAGAAGGGAAATGGAGGTGAGATGCAGCGTCCCAAAAAGAACTGTGCTAAGTGTGGCCGTGCTCACAATGGAGAGTGCAGACAGGGCACTAATGCCTGCTTCGGTGCGGTAAGAGTGGGCACATGGTTAGAGACTGCCCACAGAACAGAGGTCAGGCTGGAGGTAATGCTCAGCCTAGGCCTAATCCACAGGGTGCAGTAGCAGCCGAGCCTCCTAAGAGGAACAGATTCTATGCCCTGAAGGGCAGAGAGGAGAAGGAGAAGTCCGTTGATGTGGTCACAGGTATGCTGCAAGTATTCTCAACTTCTGTTTATGCTTTACTTGATCCAGGGTCTACGCTTTCCTTTGTAACTCCTTTGCGTGCTCTCACTTTTGAGGTATTGCCTGAAGTTCTGCATGATCCTATAGTGGTTAGTACACCTTTAGGATAAAATGTAAGAACTAACAGAGTATACAAGGATTGCCTAATAGTTGTAAGTCGTACGACTATGTGTGCAAACTTGGTTGAGTTACCCATGCATGATTTTGATGTTATTCTTGGCATGGACTGGCTTCACAGTTGTTATGCTTGTTTGGACTGTCGTAGTAGAGTGGTGAGATTTCATTTCCCTGATGAAGAGGAGCTAGTCTGGAAGGGTACAACTCGAGTCGTCCTAATCCCTTGATTTCGAACCTTAAGGCCAATAAAATGATGTCCAAGGGGTTATTGTTTCATCTTGTGAATGTTAATGATTTAGATCATGACATCCCTTCCATAGACTCAGTGCCTGTAGTGAATGAGTTCCTAGATGTATTTCCTGATGATTTGCCTGGAGTCCCTCCCCCTCGAGAGATTGACTTTGGTATCGACTTAGAACCCGATACTAAACCAATTTCAATTCCTCCCTATAGAATGGCTCCAGCTGAACTCAAAGAGTTGAAGCTGCAGTTAAAATATCTCACTGATAAGGGTTTCATTCAGCCGAGCATATCCCCTTGGGGCGCTCCAGTGTTGTTTGTGAAAAAGAAGGATGGAACCCTTAGAATGTGTATCGATTATCGGCAGCTCAACAAAGTCACTATAAAGAATAAGTATCCACTCCCCAGAATATATGATTTGTTCGATCAGCTCCAAGGGTCTAGTTTCTTCTCTAACATTGATCTTCGTTCAGGGTATCATCAGCTTAGGGTTAGGGATGGAGATATCCCAAAGACAGCCTTTTGTACCCGTTATGGTCATTATGAGTTCTTAGTCATGTCATTTGGTCTCACTAATACACCAGCTGCATTTATGGACCTCATGAAGCGAGTCTTCCATGAATACCTTGATTCTTTCGTCATAGTATTCATTGATGACATCCTCATCTACGCTAGGACCAAGGAAGAGCATGAACAACATTTAAGAGAGTACCATCACCTGTATGGCAAATTCAACAAGTGTGAATTCTGGCTTAGATCAGTGACCTTCATGGGTCATGTTGTGTCCGATCAGGGTGTGGAGGTGGATCCCAGGAAGACTGAGGCTGTGAAGAATTGGCCAAAACATCTTACTCCCACTGACATTCATAGCTTTCTGGGATTGGTTGGTTACTACCGCAGGTTCGTGGAGGGCTTTTCTTCCATTGCTGCCCCACTGACAGCTTTGACTAAGAAGAAAGCCAAGTTTGAATGGACGGAGACTTGTGAGAAGAGTTTCCAGGAGCTCAAGGACAGACTCACTTCAGCCCCGGTGCTTACTTTGCCTAAGTGTGGTGAGAATTACACTATTTACTGTGATGCATCTAGGGTTGGTTTGGGTTGTGTTCTTATGCAGGTTGGTAAGGTGATAGCCTATGCGTCCAGACAGCTCAAGGTTCATGAGAATAATTATCCCACTCATGACCTGGAGTTGGCAGCTGTGGTATTTGCACTGAAGCTGTGGAGGCACTATTTGTATGGAGTGCATGTGGATGTGTTCACAGACCATAAGAGTCTCCAGTAAATGTTCACACAGAGGGATTTCAATCTATGTTAGTGGAGATTGTTGGAGCTGTTGAAGGACTATGACATGAATGTTCACTACCATCCAGGTAAGGATAATGTTGTAGCTGATGCTTTGAGCAGGATGAGCATGGGAAGTACATCCCACGTTGAGGATGAGAAGAAGGAGTTGGCAAAAGATGTACACAGACTGGCCAAATTGGGTGTGCGATTGGTTGACTCTACTAGTGGGGGTGTTTCAGTTCATCCTAGTTCTGAATCATCCTTGGTAGTTGAAGTCAAGCAGGGTCAGCATCTCGATCCTGTGTTGATGGAGCTGAAGGACTCAGTGTTGATAAAGATGAATGAGTCTTTCACTTTGGGAGGTGATGGCATACTTAGGTATCAGGACAGGCTGTGTGTACGAGATGTGGATGATTTGCGGACCAGGATTGTTGTAGAGGCCCATGGTTCCAGATATTCCATACATCCAGGTTCCACAAAGATGTATGATGATCTTAAGCAGATTTATTGGTGGGGTGGCATGAAGAAGGACATTGCAGAATGTGTGGCCAAGTGTCCTAATTGCCAGCAGGTTAAGGCAGAACATCTTAAGCCTGGTGGTCTTACTCAGATTATAGAGGTTTCAACTTGGAAGTGGGAGGCCATTAATATGGACTTCGTAGTTGGTCTTCCGAGGAGTAGGAGACTGCATGACTCCATATGGGTTATTGTGGACAGGATGACTAAGTCTTTCCACTTTATCCTTGTGAAGTCTACTTACAGAGCCGAGGATTATGTGAGACTTTACATTGATGAGATTGTGAGATGGCATGGGATTCCTTTGTCTATCATTTCAGATAGAGGAGCTCAGTTTACTTCATATTTCTAGAGATCTTTCCAGAAGAGCTTAGGCACGCAGGTAAAGCTTAGTACTGCCTTTCATCCTCAGACTAATGGACAGGAAGAGCGCACCATTCAGACATTGGAGGACATGTTGAGAGCGTGTGTAATTGACTTTAGGGGTAGCTGGAATGACCATCTGCCTTTGATAGAGTTCTCGTATAATAATAGCTATCACTCCAGCATTGGGATGGCACCGTTGAGGCACTGTATGGTAGGAGGTGTAGATCTCCAGTTGGGTGGTTCGAGGTTGGAGAGTCATCTATTTTGGGTCCAGAGATCATTCATGAGGCCTTAGAGAAGGTCAGAGTGATTAGGGACAGGTTGGCTACTGCTTACAGTCGGCAAATATCATATGCAGATAATAGAAAATGGCCCTTAGAGTTTGATGTTGGTGACCAGGTCTATCTGAAGATATCACCAATGAATGGGGTGATGAGGTTTAGCAAGAAGGGGAAGTTGAGTCCGAGGTATGTTGGGCCATATGAGATCCTACGGCGTGTGGGTGAGGTGCACTATGAGTTGGCATTGCCTGCGGAGCTAGCTTCTGTCCATCCAGTCTTTCATGTATCCATGTTAAAGAAGTGCCTAGGTGATCCAGCATCGATTCTACCTGTGGAAGGTTTGCAAGGTTTGGGGGTCGATGTAGACTTGTCCTATGAGAAAGTACCTGTTGAGATCTTAGACAGACAAATCAAGCGGCTGAGGAACAAGGAGATTGCCACAGTGAAGGTATTGTGGAGAAATCATCTTGTTGAGGGTGCTACGTGGGAGGCTGAGGCCGACATGAGATCCCGTTACCCTCATCTTTTCAGCTCTTGAGGTTAGACTTCCTACTCTTAAGTCTATGTTTCCTTATCTCTCCATATTTTGTTGCTATTGCTTGACTGTGCATAGTGATTATGTTATTATCTGACTGACATTACGCTAGATAGTAGTAGTGTCATTCGGGGACGAATGTTCCTAAGGGGGGGATAATGTAACAACCCTAAAAATGGATAAGATAAGAAATGCTTAATGTGTCAAGAATACCTATGATTAGACCAAGGTTCACACGGATTGATGCGCGTAGAATCAGACCTCGGAACCCTTGCTATAGCCAAGCCAACTAACTTGGGGAGTTAGTTCAGCTTGTAAAGGTTGGGTCCAACCATGTAGGGCTCTCGAATACGAAGATTTACTCGAAGGAGTATTTACCGGACTTGTAAAGAGGAAATCTTAGGTTTGAAGGGTCTAGGGGTAAAATGGTCTTTTTCCTGGATAAGGGTAGTATCGTAATTACCCTAAATATATAATTAATTATTTAATTAATAAGGTGGAGGGTCAATTTGGGGTGAGACAGCCTAAATTGAGCTCTTGAAGTGAAGTCTTGCTCCACCCGAGTTCGAACCTAGGTGGAAGCAATGAATTAATGTGATTTTTATTTAAGCTATTGAATTAATGTAATTAATTAATAATAATTATTCATTAGCTGATTTAAAATAAAAAAAATCAGATTTTTAATAATTAACTAAACCTTATTTGACTAAGTCCTAAACTAGACTCCTAAGCCTAATATAACTCCCACTCTCTCACGTCTATCTCTCAACTCTCACGCTCAATCTCTCTTTTTCTTTCACACACAAATTCTCTTCCAAAATAAGATACAAAATCAGAAAAATAAACCAAGTTCTTCACACTTGAAGAACTCACACGAAATCACAAGAAAACAAACGTTAATCGCACACTAGGCTAAGGGAGGTTGTCATTCGAATGGAGTTGATATTGAGGAGGCTTAGATGTGTTCTTGGGTGAAGTTTTTGGGCAGCAAGTCAAGCGTTTAACGTCAAAAAGGTATGGGTTTTCTTCTCTCTTGGTCCCTTTCCCAAGAGACCCCTTAAGGTTCATATTATTTATTCGAAAACTAGGATTGTTTCCCCTTTTGCATGCCCCTGTCACTAGCTCCCAATGAATCGTAGGTTGGGTATGATTGTTGGTAGATTTAGGTGTATGTTATGTTTTCATGATGAATATGATTATGTTTGTTTACTTGAAATCGTATGAAAGACAACCATGTATTTGAAATTTTGTGCAAGTGTGTGTATGTGCAAAAATGGTGCTGTAAATGGAGTCCTTGGCTTAAGGCTTCAAATTGATAATGTTTTGGTTGTCATTTTACGTGCATAAACCTATATAAATCGTGATGTTCATTCAAATGGAAGTGTGGCTGATTTGAGTATCAATATTTTGGGTAAACGAACCTATGAAAATGCACCCAAAAAATGAGTTAAAAGATCTATGAATTTCCCTAAGATTTCAAGTGAAAAGGTTGGTGAAAATAAGCTAAAAAAATGACTAAAATTCCAGCCAAATTACAAGCTTAGTTTAGGCTAAATGTAGAGAAATAAATCTGGAAATTTATTGGAGAATAAAGGAATGAGGCCATCAGGATTCGAACCTGTGACCTCACCCGTCTACTGCCTTGAAATCGCAAGAAAAGAAATGGGATTAGGGGGAATCGAAATGGGGCATACTGGCTGAAAAAGGAGAGTGCAAAAATTTTATAAATAAAATGGGAGACGTGGGAATCGAACCCACGACCTACAGGCAGCAAATGAAGTGAAAGAAAAATAAAAGAAATGAAATGTGAGGCGTGGGAATCGAACCCACGACCTCAAGGCTATGAAGGAGAGTAAAAGAGAAAGGGAAAATAAAAGAAAATAAAGTGAGGTTGTGGGGGCTCGATCCCACAACCTCACTGCCAAAGCATAAATAAGTTAACATTTAAATGAAAATAAAATAAGGAGGCTGTGGGGGTTCGAACCCACAACCTCTCAGTCCCAAGAGAAATAAAGAATAAATAAAGAGAGGTTGTGGGGGTTTGATCCCACAACCTCATGGTCTATGAGAATTGGACAAGAAAAATTAAATGAAAAAAAAGGGCCTGTGGGGGTTCGATCCCACAACCCTTCGGCCAAATGAGAAGAGAATCCAAGGAGAAAAATAAAGAGAGAATGTTGATGTTGGGTCTCGATCTAGGTTCCCAATGTCATGTGGATTAAAAATAAAATCAAGGAAAAATGTAAGTATTGTCCAAGGGATTCGAACTTGGGTTCCCTTGCCCAAATTTCCGTATTGCTACATAAATCATACGTGAATTAAATGTTCAAGAATAATGCCATCTACTTCGATCGAAATTGAGATCTTGGCATACATACAAGATACATAAGTCTTGTACTACATAATCTTAGGAAGATATGAGTCACTTAACGAACTATGAATGAAGCCTCCTGGCTTGTATGTATAGACCAATAAGTTTAACATACGTTTAAAAATAAGTGAACCTAAGATGTATTTAATTAAATGAAATAACCCTAGAAGGGTTAAGTACGAGTGTAAAATACACTAAATGGCAAAGTGCATTGACATACGATGAAATGATTATTATGTATTGAAATGATGAAACCCTAGAAGGGTTAAGTAAGAGTGTGAAACACACAAATGGCCAAGTGCATTGGCATATGATGAAATGAACATTCACGTAAAATGGGGTGAGTAATTATGAAGAGCAATTGTGCTAATGTTAATGAATGTGGTGATAACATGATATGAGGCTAATGTAAACGATGAGAACAATCTCAAATGAGCCTAAGTAATTGTTACCAAAACGTACTCACCTATGAGAGTGTAAAGTTAATGAAGAGACCAGTCTCTATAAACACTCTAATGAAAGTATTGAGGTTAACACACTTAATACTAATGATGAGATGAGAAATCATCTATTGAGCTATGATGTCCTCATACTAGAAGCCAGCTACCATGTCGTATGAGTTGAATGTAATGGAACTTTATACTGAGCACCGAGGGACTAGCTATGAGAGGTGATGCCTTCTTTCGGGAAGGGCGGAGGTTCACGTAACCCTCATGAGATGAGACTGTCCGGCTTGCCGGGTATGGGTCTCCTCATATCTCTTGGTCTTCGAACCTATACTGCCAATATAGGGATTTGGCTGGGTTAAATTCCCATGTACGCTAGCATGTTTTGGGTCACTTTGGCCAGTGATTCTAGCTCTTTTTGGTGTGGGGGAGACACTGGATTTCATGATGCTCACATGATCTATGTCGGTTAAAGTTAAAGTTCCCAATGAATGAGGCCAGCCTCAAATAATGCACATAATGAAATGAATGATACTAAAGGTGTTAGGATAGGATAATCAAGAGGTGAGCTAGACTCAAGTAATGACACTAGGTTATTCTTGATCATTGCACAACAAACCCAATGAAAGTCTTAAACTACATCCTAAGTATAGCTGGTGTTCACACTAGCCCATGAACGAAATAAAATGAAGTACGTATGAATGAATGGAGCAAACTCTGTGTTTCCTAATGAAGATTCCCTAGTTGAGGTCCCATATGTTGAGCCCTCATTTTGGAAAGTCTTAATGTCAAGTCCATGATTCCAAGGTCTCATGGCATATGAAAGAATGTTATAAAAGATGTTATGTGCTATATGCTATGTCATATGTGTTATGTGTATAATGTTATGTGTTGTGTGCAATATGATAAGTATGATGATGCATGTTACTCTCATGGCATGACTTTCCTAATCCAAATTTGGAAAGCTCACTGACTTTCCTAATCCAAATTTAGAAAGCTCACTGACTTTCCTAATCCAAATTTGGAAAGTTCACTAACTTTCCTAATCCCAATTTGGCAAGTCCACTGACTAGACTTTCCATAATAATGTTGTTAGGAAAGAGCTATTCTTCCTCATGTATGTCCTTGGTGTGTGCTTGCATATACCCATACTTAGTACAAGTGTGTACTAATCCCATACAACTCTATATTTTTAGGTGCAGGCACAGGTGGACGCTAGAGCTTACAGGTTGACGTTGCAGCTATCCGGAGGTGGAGCTTTCATCCGGACTTGGTAGGCCCTCATGCTTTCGAGGATGTCTATCGTTACTATCTAGCTTAGATGTAGGCTTTAGCTAGTGGAGCATGTTCCACTAGTGTTTCTTTCCGTTTTTATTTCAGACATTGTATTGGTGCCATTTTGGCAATTATACATTTATTACAGTATTGAACTGTTTCTTTCATTTTATTATCTCTATATTAGATGGTTGATTTGTGAACGGCCATGATGTTAAGTTTAAAATGTTTAGCATGAAATAAGAAAACAAAAAGTTCAAATTTTCCGCTAAAATTAACCTAGATGAAGTAAGAATGATGTATGTAGGCTTGCCTGCGACCTCTGAGAGGTCAACGATGCCGGTCTCGTCTGGGGTCTAGATTCCGATCATGACAATAATGATGTTGGTAAGTCCTTGTTTCTCTTATTATGGTATGAGTTCCTTCTAAGTGGGGGAGTATGGCTAGATAGATGTGCTAGTTTGTTGCATGTGCATGATGTTTAGGAGTTTGGTTGAAATTGAATTTCATTAATTTCTTGCATTGTGTGTTTTATTGAGTTATGAGAATGTTGTAAAAGGTGTTTATATGATGTTACCTTGCATATTAGCATGTCTATATCATGAATTGCCTAAAATTGTATTTTTGGAAAATTTGTTAAAATCACTGTAGCATTGGAAAACTGCTCACTATTATATTTTGGAGAATTTGACTAATTGTTTTGTTGGTCTAAAATTGTTGTAATATGGTTAGAACTTATGTGTATGAGTATGATATTAAATATAAAATGAGATTTTGCTATTTGGAATTAAGAATGTGAGTTTTGTATCGTAATGAGTTACAGAATTGGCTTCTAGTTTCTTGTTGTGTTGTAAATCTCTTGACTATATGAAATTGATGTTGCTTCTAGATAATGTGTTATGTGGTTTGGTTATGTGCTTCTAGTTGAATCTCTAATCTTGGAAGTGTTCGGAGAGTGGCAAGTATCATTCGAGGACGAATGTTGTCCAAGTGGGGGAGATTGTAAGACCTCGAAAGTGACTTAAGGTAACTACAGCCTGAAATGTTGGTAATGGTGGTCTAAGGTCATAATGTGGTCTATTATATGGTATATATGCAGTAGCTAAAGTATTAGGTGCATTGAAAGTCAAACGTCAAGGGACGACTAAGACGTTCGACGACTAAGTCACCTAAGTGCCTCGTATGTTGTCCTATGTGTTTATGTGTAATTCTTGAGGTTGTAAGGTCCTTATGAGTTATTATAGTATGTATAGGAAGTGTGTCAAGTTTCTAGAAGTTTGGAGGTCAAACGTTCAAATACATTCATGAAGTTTGAAAGATGTGCCTTGAAATGACCTTGTGTGTCTAGGCATGTTTCGTCGAGTTTTACGTGTTCGTTTTGGATGAAATTCATGTGAGAGGTGTTAAACTTGTATACGGTCATTTTTGGGTTGGAAACGTCCGGGAAAACATCCCCAAGGACAAACCAAGGTTCCTTGAGGAAGGACCCAAACTTTATGTCAAGACTGTCCCAGGCAGCCCCCAAACGACGGAGGCATCGATGACTTGTGGGCCATCGATGCCCCGTCTATGGGTGTCGTTGGTGGAGACTTAGTCTTGGTATAGAAGGGGACCTTGACAAGTCTCTGAACCAACCAACGGAAGGACAGGACGGTCCGTTTGTGGACAAATGGTCCGTCGACTGCCAACCGTTGGTGGACTGTTTTTCCTGCCCAGCCTCACTGTTAAGTGAGGGGTGAAATGGGAATTTAACCCCACTTCCAAATAGATTATTTGGCGATTGCTAAGGGGTATATTGGGTATTTTAAAGGTGTTTATAAGTCATTAACACTTAGAAGATTTCATTCTTCAAAAAATAAAACCCCAAAATCCCTTAAGAATTCCCAAAGACTCCATTGAAGTCCAAAGTCAAGGAAGAGCTTGGCGTGACGAATTGAGTAGAGATTCTTCATCAAAATGAAGAATTAGATTCATTGAGTTATGGATTTTGATCCTTGAAACTCGTTTCATCTATGAGCCCAACTACAAAGATGTTTTCTAATATTTTCAAAGATGAATTGTCCAATTTCATGATCTACCATGGAATCTTGCATTAATGGTTTTCAAACGTCTATTATGGATTAGATTGATGTTGTATAGATGATTTTAACCTAAATTACCTATAAACCCATGAATTTGACGAACCCTAGATTTTGACTAACTTATGGGTTACTTAATATTGGTCTAATGGTGATGAATTCATGTGTAGTTTATTATGGGATTTCTAGTGGTGTAAGAATTGTATTCAATTTTTATCTAATTGATCTTAGAATGTTGAATTGGCTTAGATTTTATTGATTATCACAATTGTGTTTTGAATTGGTGTTCATGACCATGGGTAAGGGCCTTATGATGTTGAATTTGATGATTTGGTATTGGCTTGAAGTGTTGAGGACGAAGAGGTGGTATGCTGACCTAATTCCTTTATTTTAATATTAATTATACTTCAATTATGTTATGATTTGTTTGGTCCACCTTTGGTGGCGGTGTTATGTGAATTGATGTGACCTTGTCGGCGTTATTTTTAAGTATATTGATGATCATGGCCTTGTCGGCACTACATGAAGTTATATGGATATTTGTGTAGTTGATTTGTGATGTGTGATCATATCTACTTATATGTGAAACTATGTGTTAAACTATTGATACTATTTAGGTAATAATGTTATGTTATGACTATGTGTTAAGTGTGTAGTCTTAGAGTATATACATTGTTGTTTCTAACTTGGCTATATGAGTCTATAATGGTTATATTAATGATGTTAAGGTAATGAATAGTTTGATTAGATGATGTTAAGGGTCATTCCTAAGTGTCTAAAGAAAGATAGGCTATTTGTGTTAAATGGAAGTATGTTGTTTCTTGTTTAGGTAGACTTGTGCCCTTACTTGATGCTTATGTGAATATGTGATGTCTTGACTTAGGAACCTAAAGGGTCTTAGTCTTGAATAAATGAATATAGGTGAGACCTTGAATGATGTTAAGAGGGTCCTTTATGTGCAACCTTGAACGAAGTGGTAAGGTTATGAAACTTGAAATCGAAAGCCGTAATGGTATCCTTCATGTAATGAATGGTGGACTTAAAGTTGGTTGGCTGGAACGACATCACATCAATCCTTAGGAAAGTCATGATGAAGTTCTTGTTGCTATAGTGAGATACACCTAGCGGACCTTGCTTTGGTAGGGTAAATGTAATTGGGTCATGAACTTGATATGGGACCCATTTGTATGAACCTTAATGTGACTTAATCTATGAGAACAAAGGCTAGCACCGAGTGAGTATGGTAAGAGAATTAGTTCTAGTTAAAGAGTGAGACTAGAATACAACTAATCCCTTCATATTTCCTTAACCATGTGCCTACATGGGTGTGTCTAAGTTATACCATTGGCAAGTAGAACACCTCATCGGAGTAGGATAGTTTTCCGGATTCCATGTTTTGCTACCATGGTCTATGTCGGTTATTGCCTATTTTCATCATATGGGATACATATTAGCATTAGAGAAGTTCTATGAGGTTTAGGTGGTGGTATGGGACGCTATCTAGACATTGCACAATAGGCTTTGAAGATGTTAATAAGAGTCCCTAGGTCTTGTCCAAGACCATTATTTAAATGTCCTTTATGTGATGTATGTCTCTTAAATGAAATAATGAACTAATGATTTAATGATATAAAGTATGTATATGAATCAGTACCTAATCTAAAGTGACTTCAGGATTCATTAGTTAAAGTGTGAAGATGGCATAAAGGATGGTCTCTTCATGTCTTATCTATGGAAGTCTTGAGAATGACTCTAGTTAGGGAAGATGTTTGGTGTTGTTGACATGATATAAGCCTTAGGTAGTCTTAAGGACTATTTAGGTAATCTTGAAGAGGTCAATCATGGACGTTTTCTTCTTGATTTACTTAAGTAGGTCTTTTGATAGCCTTTGGAAGGAGAGTGTCCTATAATCTATGTGTTGCTGTGTTTAGTGAGAATGATTCTATCCTAGGGAGTCTATTGGATCTCTTGAGTGTGTGTATAAGGTATTGAATGGGCGGTCGCTTCAAAACTCACTCAAGTGAGACATAGAAGTCACTTTTAGTGGAAGAATCTTACATTTATGTTTATGATGCTTGTAAGTGTGTATGTGACTCATTATAGGTAATCTTGAGGGTCGTTTCGGCGCATCTAGAGAGGGTGTATGGTTGGTCTCTCTTTGTGTGACTTAAATGAATCTTAGGATAACTTTTAGTGAGGGAATTACATGCTAGGAAGTGTAAAAAGGGAAGACAAGAGAATTCACTGTACAGTGAATTGAACTCATTGTAATGTGAGTTCTAAAAATGTAATTTGAGTTCTAAAAATGTAATTTTTGGTTAAATGTTATCTTATGTGTTTCTAAGTTGATAAATGTTGCTCTTATGATTATAATATGATTTCAAAATGAAAAGATGCATATTTTCAATAAATGTGCGTTTTCATTATTTTTATGCATAAGCCATACTTAGTACATGTGGTTGTACTAATTCCATGCTTTATTTCTATCTATATAGTTCTTGGTAGGTGAAGAGCTTTGGGAAGAAGACTTGGACTAGGAGATTGTTCAAGAAGAGTTTGAAGTATGTCCTCACTTGACTCGAGGGCATATATGTCATTTTATGTTTCATTTTATGAAGTATTGTAATAGACTATATAGTAGTATGTTTTCAAATTCGTATGGGTCGTGTCCCAAGTATTCTTGTGTCTTAAGATGATGATTCGAGACTTAGCATTTCCTATTACTACGTATATGAAAGAGTTTTAAGACTATGTTATTTTTTTTAAGAATTTTTAATTCCGCACTACTTTTCATTATGTATATGCGATGAATGATATGATAGGCTTGTATGAGACCTCCGAGAGGTCAAATACGCCGGTCGCAATCCAAGATTGCACTTTAATCTTCTAGGGTGTGGTTTCGGGATGTGACAACACATTTAGATACTACACATATGCACACTTCATCGTATCATATAATTTCATGTTCATAGCTTAATCATTCATTCATATTCGTGTACATAGAGTAATCACCCTAGGACCTATTCTATCAAGGTAGACATGTGCAATGTATAGGCAAAGTTTCATACCATTGCCTACACTAGTACACCTATCAAGACATCCATGTTAAGATACATTTCATGCTTCATGGACATACAACTTACATGCATGGTAGTAGACATTCATGCATATGAGAATTATCCTTTCATTAGACACTATGAATCTATACTACTTATAAGCATAGATGAGGTGTGAGTGTGTGTACATTGGTCAATATGATTGTATAATTGCAACAATCCTATTATAAAGGAAGCCACCTTACAAAGGTCACAACACCAAATTCAACTCCCTTAAACCATAGACAACTCATATATAGAGTAATAGGAACTATAGACCACACACCAAACATCATAGCATAAGAGACAAGACATATTCATCATTTACATATAGGACTCCTAATCATTCATAAGACAACACATTCTTATAGGGGTTCATAGGTAGGGGTTATTATACACAAGAGTAACCAATCATCAATAGACCTCAACAATTTCAAACGTATAAACCTCTAACCCTATTCATTCACATATAGAAAGCATCATCAATATAGCCTAGATCATGGACTAGCATTGGAGACTAGGCATAATACTTGACATTGCGTGATCATCATAAACACACATTTATAACACAATTGCCATCAAGGCCATGATCACATCACATATAGAATTACAATAAGGTAAACACTTCCAACATAAGTGGACCATACCACATAATTCAATACAAGGCCAAACATCTAGCAAATCTATAGAAAATTGGAGGGAATAGGGTCAACTTAGAATTCCTCCAAGCTTTGATCATCAATGATCAATTTCCATAATTCAACATCAATATAAGTACAAAACAGTAGCTAAAATACCATTACATAAACGAAATCATACTTTAAACATCATGGTTTCAAGATCACATTAGGTACACTACTTCATCAAGTCTATAGAAAGTAGAGGAATATAGATCAATTTACCCAATCCCTAAACGCTGATCATCATTGATCACTCATCAACAATCCATATTTAATTCACGCGATTAGCAATAGTAATAGGCAATTCAACATAATTGAAACATAATTCAATCAACATAGAGTCAGGATCACAAGACCCACATCATAGGCCAATTTGAGAATTTAGGAGGATCATGGGTTCATCATAAAATTCAATTGTAATTCATCTTTAAAACAGTAGATAATCATTAATTTATCACTAGCATGCCTTTTAGATCAATTGGAGAAGGAACCCATGGCTAGATTGAAAGATAGCAATTTTGATCATTAATTCTCTTTGAAAAACCATTGAAGGAACTCCTTAGAATAATAGATAACTAATGATGAAGGATCACCATACCTTTATACATAAGAAGACCACAAGAAAGTGGAGAAGAACCCATGAAAATCAGCCCCTAGCTTGAACTTGAGTTTTCCCTCCAACGGAGGTTTGAGAGAATTTGGAAAAGAAGAGAGATTTTGGATTTTGATTTGTTAATGGGTGTTGGGGTCATGAATTGGTAAAAGGGTCAAATAAGTCCTAAAAACAATTTATAATTGTCTCCCTAAGTTAGAAATATACCCCTATACTTATTGGGACTTTTAGACATGTCAAACTTGACTTTAAAACGACGCAACCGAATCTGGAAGTGGCTGCGTCGCGGAGGCAGCCTCTGCTTTTTGCCCTAAATAATTTTTGAGGCAGTGATCCTTGGGCAGCCTCCTTGTCCAACGTTTGGGTCCTCTTCGGGGGCCCTTAGGGTGGTCCTTGGGGAGTCCTACCCGAATGTTTTGACCCTTAACATGTCTATAAGATTGTAGGGTCACCTATACTGTTTTTGGACTTCATACCTGTCACAACCCGAAACTATACCCTAGGAGATAGGATACAATCTTGGATTGTAACCGGCGTCGTCGACCTCTAGGAGGTCTATGACAAGCCTCTCATATCATTCATTGCATTGGCATGGTAAATTTAGCGGAAAATTTAAAACTTTTCATTGCACATCATATGCTAGAAACATCACATCATATATATAAAATATAAGTCATAATACATATTTAGACTCTAAGTCTCTTTGCCAGCTTAGACTCAATAACTTTAGAGTACATTAGGGACACGGCCCATAAGACACATTACATAACTATACAATATTTATTGACTTTACATTAAAGACATAAGTAGGACATCCTTGAACTTTAAGGATTCCTTTCATTGAGCTTGGGAATCATCTATCAAGCTCTTCACCGTTCAAGACATCCTTTAAGCATTCCATTACCTACACTTTGTGTAAAAAGTAGAAAAGAATGGAATTAGTACAAGAATGCACTAAGTATGACAACCATGCAAAAACATGCATTTAAAAGGGGCATTTTCTTTGAAATCATACTTCATGCCATTTTGAGTAAATCATCATAAAACCTTTATAAATAGCATTTATATCATTCACATACTTCATAGAAACACAATCAAAGGCCAAACATCACAGAAAACCACTTATAGAATTTAAGTACAATATGAGGTCACTTTACAGTGAGCTCCATCACCTTTACAGTGAACTCTTCCTTTTAATTCATTAGCCTCCCAAGTAATCCTTTAGGGATACTTGGTGCAATATATCACCTTAAGACCACAAGGGAACACCATAAATACCATCTACACAAGATAACACATACCATCATAGAAGTATAGTACAACATAAACATAGTTAAACCAAGACTACAATGTCATACATAAAGGACACATACATAATCATATGCATTAGGGCACCTTCCTAAGACTTTCTAAGGAGTCACTTGTGCAATGTCTAGATGGGTTCATTACCTCCAACTATCCTAAGAAACTTACCTTAAGTCCTCTTAGTTAGGATCCTATTCAATTACTTCCATAGTCCATTTGAACTTTAGGGAAACCATAGCCTTAACCGAAACTAAGACCATGGGTGCAAATCATGGAATTTGGTGTTGTAGAGCCTTACACCAAAGGAAGGTGTTCCTACCTAGCCAAGGTAGAACATTAACATGCATCCTAGCATCCTAAGTGAATTCACTTTACTAGATCCTATGTGGCAAGCACAGTTTATGGAACTAAGAGATAGGTATTCCCTCTACATACCATTTGGTAATGGGGCCTCACCTCATGAGAAAACAGTAGTGAATCTTCCTCAAGAAAATTCAACACATCATGTAGATCCATAGGTGAGTATTCCTCTAAGGGAAGTCAACACTTTATAAGGGACAAATGGTGAATCTTCCTTCGAGGAAAGTCAACACCTCTCAATGTCAAGTTCACTCGGTGCTAAGCTAAGTTCCCTTTATCAAAAATCCTTTATTACATTTATTTATAAAAAAACATAGGCTTAGGATATTCATTATTCATATGCTTATAGCATATGCAAGCACCTATCTCGTTATAGAATATTCTTGGGCTCACCTTTCAAGGCTCTCTGATTTACTAGACCATCATCCATGTGTGTGAGTGTATACGTAGATGTGAACAAACCTTTTACATAACACATAATGTCACACATGTTCATATATCAATGTATGAGTCTATAGGCATAAATATATGACCAATACTTTCATATAAACCTACTAAGACACTATACACATTCATACTTCATCATATCATATACATCATATTCATAACATGTTCATATAATTATCCTTCATATACATAAGAAACCAAACTTAGGAACTATCCTATCAAGATACACATGTGCAATGCATAGATAAGGTTCCATACCCTTGTCCATACTAGTACACCTATCAAGTCATCCTAGTAAGGGAATACAAATCATACTTTCAAAAACATCACCTTAATATGCATAGTAGTAGACACTAGTGAATATGAGAACTACCTTTCATTTAGACACAATGACTTATACTACTTGTATCATGCATGTAAGTGAGAGTGTGTGTACATTGACCAACATGATCACATAATGGCTATCAATAACTTATTAAGTCATCCACCCTATTATACCACATTAAACTTCAAGCACATAGCACACAACACATAATAACATAGGAGACAAGACAATGTATACAATGTAATCAAGACTCCTAACTTTGGCTATTTACACTATCATATAAGGGATACATAAGTAAGGGATTATTAACCATTTAACACATAAATGGCAGCACCTATACTTTACCCTAACATGGTTATACACATGCTCAAACAATAGCCACACAACCTAATTCACAACTAGAATAGGAAAGTAAGCATAAGCTTCTCATAGTATCATCTTAAGCACATGTTCATAAGTTCATCAATTTTCCTTCAAGGCCATGGTCAACACATATATAATGACAATTACGTAAACACCGCCATCATATGTGGACCATACCACACAATGCCATACAAGGCTTCATCAACATTACTATAAAGGAATAGAGAAGTAGAAGAGTAGAAGGAATAAGCATTCTTACCAATTTCTCACCCTTTGATCATCATTGATCAATACACCTTATTCATCAATAAAACACATATATGGCAGTATCTAAATGTACTTTAAACATATAAGAAACCATGTACAAGTCGCTACAAGATTATACCATAACATCATACAACATATCAACATACTAGGAAAGTAGAATAACATAGATCATTAGCTAACTTCCCTTGCATTGATTTTTGATCGTATTTCATACATATTATAAGTCTAAGGCAGTATCTAAACATACACCTAATCATATTGAAATCACATCTCACCCTAGAATGAAGATCACAAAATGACTAGATTATAGTGAATATGCTACATTAGATCAACATGAAAGATGGAAGAATATAGGCCAATTAAAACCTTGAACCACATGAATCATATCTATATAATTCCACAATAATATCTTAATAAAACAGTAGGTACAATCATCCCTACACCATTGAATTTTGCATTAGATCACTTAGGAACCAACGTTACAGTGAATTCAAATAAAACTTAAACTAACATGTTCAAATCTTCATATATTTATCATCATGGACTGTTCTTCATCAATTCACCATCAATTAATGTAAATAACAATAAACACAAGCAATTCAATGTAAGAGAATCACCAATTAATCAAGAACAAGCCATAATCACAAAGCCCATGCAAGAGCTAAACCAATTTTGGAAGGAACATGGGTTCATCATGCAATTGGAGTGAAATCACGTTCAAATCACTGTATTAACTTCCATTCATCATGATTTAATCATTAAAAACATTTTGAGAAAGAACCCATGGCTAGATTGAAGAAGAAGAACTTTGATCATAAACTTTCTTTGAAAACATTGAGAAGAACTCTCCAAGTGAAAGGTTACTTGAAGATGAAGGATTGCCATACCTTTTATTAGTTGAAAACCTCTTAAACTTGATGATTCATCCATGGAAAACCCAGCTTGAATCTGTTCTTCAGCTTCACCAACAATGGTGGTTTCTAGAGAGAACATTTTTGAAGGGAAAGGCTTAAAACATGTGAGAGGATTTATGAATGGGTTGATCACGTTTTAGAAAACTTATATACACCTAAAATTAACTAAATATACCAATTATAGTAAGGTTAGGACGTGGGGTGAATTTCCCATTCACCCCTTTAATTAACAGAACGCAGGCTGCCAACTTGCAGGCACCCACGACGAAGGCAGTGACGGGGCATCAAGGCCATGACGGGCCGTGACTGCCCTCCGTCGCCTGAGACTTAGCCAATAAATGGATTAAGTCCTGCCCAAGGCAAGACCCCATCGAGGAGACCTGCTTGACGGGCCGTTGGGGGACAAACGATCCGTCGTTGGGTCCGTCAAGGGACACTGCCCATGCAGTTTCTTAGGCAGCTTTGGGTCCTTTTTTTGGGGCATCTTGTGGGGCCCTTTAGAAGTCGTACACGGACGTTTCCAATGCGATTAAAACCTTAATAATTCATACACCTTCAACTTAAATTTCATCCAAAAAAAACACCTACAAGACGTCCAAACAGCCTTGACCCCAACATGACATACGATGAACGTCTTAGGGGCTATCTTTCGAACGCCTTGGACGTTCTTGGGCATTTGACCTCCGAACTTCAGGAAACTTCATATAACAACATTAAACATCATTTTAAACCATTTAAAGACTTATTATACTCAGTTAATAAAATTTAGGTATGCATACACACATGAGGCACATAAGCGACTATTCGTCGAACGTCTTGGACGTCCCTTGACGTTCGACTTCCAAATCACTTCAAACTTTGCACACTGCCTCTATATCACATAATAAGGCATTTTAGGACCTTATAACATTAAGACGAACATGTTAGGCTCTAGACACCTTATCTCATTTTCGGGGTCTTACAATATCCCCCACTTGGGAACATTCGTCCTCGAATGACACTTAGGACTCTTTAATCACAACGAGGACTTCAATGCACATAAGAGCAGTTCATCACATTTAAAATATCATCAAATCATTTTTTTATCACTCAATGCACACAAGAGCAGTTCATCACATTTAAAATATCATCAAATTATTTTTTTAGCACTCAATGCACACAAGCAAGCAAAACCATTACTCACTCACTCTCTAATACATCAAACACATAGGCCCTTTTTCACGTTCATAGGAGAACATCCTTCTCCTAATCATAACATGATCATTACATCTTAATTAACTACAAGAAAATCTTGTAAAGCTACTCATAGGCAGATCATAACACATACTCAAAGTTACTTAAGCACTCATACTTCAATGCACATAAACTTGAGTTAGTTAAATCACAAAGATCTTCAGTAGTTAGATCTAGTACCATGAAGGTCATACTCAACCATACCATGCTTAGTGGTGCACATGGAGGAATGTCTTGATCCATCAACACATTACGTGTATCATGAGTTCACACCTTAGCAAAACACAAGGTCAATTTCTTTTAAAAATGAGAAATCTCAACTTTCAAGCCATGACATGCATATATTTTTATTCTTAGTGAAGTCCAAATGGTAAGTCACACCAAGTACATCACAACAAAATAGGAAGTCATTCCACAAATTTCTTTTCTTAACATAATACTCACCCTTATAGTAAGCCTCATTTTGGAAAAATAACACAAATTATAGGCACACACATGGTCACTTAGCTAAACATGCTTTCACCTTTTCAAGAATGAGCCTACAATTTTGCATTCCAAATCATCAAGTCACTAAAATTTCAAGAGAGTCAACATATTTCATTGTAAAAGAGACTCAACTTCCATTACAAGGCTAAATAATTTACCCTACAAGTGACTATTACCAAGTTCCTTGTCTTACCTCATGAAGTCAACTTCACATTTAGCACATTAAAATGCAAGTCAATATGAGAAAACATGGACTTTATCAAAAATTTCCTTTCATGCTTATTTGGAAAATTCACCATGTCTCCAAAATGATGTCAATCACTTCATACCAATCATATATAGATCATGCAATTCTCACTTTATGCAAGACTATTTTCAGGAACAAGCTTACTAAGAATTCATATTTTCCAATTCAATTAAGAATAGAAGAACAATGTAGACAATTTCTACAATCTCACTACTCAAAACACCATCCCCCACTTAGGGTAAACCCAACTAAGAGCAACTTAACCCAACATATAGAGGATCTTAACTTAACAACCTTCATTTTTCATCACTTAAAAGTGATCACAACTTTAGAAGGATTTACAGCAAGTTAACATAGGAACACCAAGGTTCTCTAACCTGATCACCTAGGCAATTTATCCACAACTATAAAGTTAGGTCATCTCATTTAACCACATAAGGTATTCATACAATACAATAAGAAGTCATAAACAAATCTACGACTCATCATGCCATAAGACTCTCATTCTTCATTTCAAATAGCAAATCTCCTTCTTACATTCATTATCATGTTCGTATACATCAATTCTATACACATTTTAACAATATCAAATCAAAGAACGACTTAGTTGGTTCTCCAAACATGTTACAATAAGTTGCCTAGTCTTTACAGCGAGCATGCTTCCAAATACCCAAAACTGCAACATTTAGACATTTGATGGAACATGTATGGAATTATAAGATACAAAGCTTTACCAACTCATCCTTCATAAGCATGCATACTACATTTACAACTCAAGTCTCTACAAAAGACTCCAATTTATACTAGCAACTCATCAAGTACCACTTATGTACAAAGGAAAACAATGCACACTTTTAATCACATACACTCATAGGATAGCCCTCCATAGGTAGTTATGAAACAATCCAAGTTCAAATACTAATATTTGGCTACCATCATACAAAACCAAATAGGAATACACGATTTAAGAGAATTCACTTTAACCACCATAACTTGTAGCATGCTTCAACTATATCATGACATACATCATTTGACATCACTTGCAATTTCACAGAGACTTCATATATTGCCATAATTGGCATCACATCATCAAATAAGAGATAGTTCATACATAGTAAGGTAAGATAACCAATCATAATCCCCATAGAGTTAACATGTGCAATGATAAAGTAAAGCTCCATAACTTCACTAAACCAAGTAACCCAACAAGAAATACAATTAGCACCATACTCCACTCATCTATAACCTTCATGCATGGATAACCCCATATCTTTAGCACACTAGGCTATTTACATGTTTACAAACATAGAGATCATCTCATAAAGACATTTACATTTATCATCATACACATACATAGTATTAACCTCCTAAGGTCTCCATCAAGGCAAACTTGTGCAAGACGTAGCTAGAGTCCCATACCCCTACCTATGTCTAGTTAAACCTTCAAGTCACCTTAGTTAGTATATACATCATCAAATAAGGGCAAGTGTCACCTTCACACATACTCATTCAAACCATAAAACAAGATAAGCATTTTAAACTCACCTTTTCTCCCTCGAGCATAGACCAATCTCATCCAAGGAATCACATCTAAAAGACTACCGGACAAGAAAACATATGAAAGAGATCTTATAGAATTAACTTCTATGGCACGATATGAGATTGATGAAGAAGGGAAACTCTATCGTCCTATAGCCTCTCGTACCATTTGATGTGTCGCGACTCACCACCAATGATACAAGACTCTACTAGACGTGGCAATATGAGACTTCTTAGAACCTAAAACTGCTACATAAACCTGATGCTCTGATACCAAGTTTGTCACAACCCGAAACTATACCCTAGGAGATAGGATACAATCTTGGATTATAACCGGCGTCGTCGACCTCTCGGAGGTCTATGACAAGCCTCTCATATCATTCATTGCATTGGAAT
The DNA here is from genome assembly GCA_016801875.1 of Solanum sitiens. Taxonomy (NCBI): domain Eukaryota; kingdom Viridiplantae; phylum Streptophyta; class Magnoliopsida; order Solanales; family Solanaceae; genus Solanum; species Solanum sitiens. The sequence continues at coordinate 2,179,872 of JABWTJ010000043.1, read as the reverse complement.
GGTAAATTTAGCGGAAAATTTAAAACTTTTCATAGCACATCATATGCTAGAAACATCACATCATATATGTATATAAAATATAAGTCATAATACATATTTAGACTCTCAGTCTCTTTGCCATCTTAGACTCTATAACTTTAGAGTACATTAGGAACACGGCCCATAAGACACATTACATAACTATACGATATTTATTGACTTTACATTAAAGACATAAGTAGGACATCCTTGAACTTTAAGGATTCCTTTCATTGAGCTTGGGAATCATCTATCAAACTCTTCACCATTCAAGACATCCTTTAAGCATTTCATTACCTACACTTTGTGTAAAAAGTAGAGAAGAATGGAATTAGTACAAGAATGCACTAAGTATGACAACCATGAAAAAACATGCATTTAAAAGGGACATTTTCTTTGGAATCATACTTCATGCCATTTTGAGTTAATCATCATAAAACCTTTATAAATAGCATTTATATCATTCACATACTTCATAGAAACACAATTAAAGGCCAAACATCATAGAAAACCTCTTATAGAATTTAAGTACAATTTGAGGTCACTTTACAGTGAGCTCCATCACCTTTATAGTAAACTCTTCCTTTTAATTCATTAGCCTCCCAAGTAATCCGTTAGGGATACTTGGTGCAATGTATCACCTTAAGACCACAAGGGAACACCATAAATACCATATACACAAGATAACATATACCATCATAGAAGTATAGTACAAAATAAACATAGTTAAACCAAGACTACAATGTCATACATAAAGGACACATACATAATCATATGCATTAGGGCACCTTCCTAAGACTTCCTAAGGAGTCACTTGTGCAATGTCTAGATTGGTTCATTACTTCCACCTATCCTAAGTAACTTACCTTAAGTCCTCTTAGTTAGGATCCTATTCAATTACTTTCATTGTCCATTTTAACTTTAGGGAAACCATACCCTTAACCGACACTAAGACCATGGGTGCAAATCATGGAATTTGGTGTTGTAGAGCCTTACACCAAAGGAAGGTGTTCCTACCTAGCCAAGGTAAATCCTTAACATACATCCTAGCATCCTAAGTAAATTCACTTTGCTAGATCCTATGTGGCAAGCAGAGTTTATGGAACTAAGAGATAGGTATTCCCTCTACATACCATTTGGTAATGGGGCCTCACCTCATTAGAAAACATGAGTGAATCTTCCTCAAGGAAAGTCAACACATCATGTAGGTCCATAGGAGAGTATTCCTCTAAGGGAAGTCAACACTCTATAAGGTACAAATGGTGAATCTTCCTCCAAGGAAAGTCAACACCTCTCAATGTCAAGTTCACTCGGTGCTAAGCTAAGTTCCCTTTATCAAAAAGCCTTTATTACATTTATTTATTAAAAAAAACATAGGCTTAGGATATTCATTATTCATATGCTTATAGCATATGCAAGCACCTATCTAGTTATAGAGTATTCTTGGGCATATCTTTCAAGGCCTCTCTCATTTACTAGACCATCATCCATATGTGTGAGTGTATACATAGATGTGAACAAACCTTTCACATAACACATAATGTCACACATGTTCATATATCAATGCATGAGTCTATAGGCATAACTATATGAGCAATACTTTCATATAAACCTACTAAGAAACTATACACATTCATACTTGATCATATCATATACATCATATTCATAACATGTTCATATAATTATCCTACATATACATAAGAAACCAAACCTAAGAACTATCCTATCAAGATACACATGTGCAATGCATAGACAAGGTTCCATACCCTTGCCCATACTAGTACACCTATCAAGTCATCCTAGTAAGGGAATACAAATCATACTTTCATAATAATCACCTTAATATGCAAAGTAGTATACACTATTGAATATGAGAACTACCTTTCATTTAGATACAATGACTTATACTACTTGTATCATGCATGTAAGTGAGAGTGTGTGTACATTGACCAACATGATCACATATTGGCTATCAATAACTTATTAAGTCAGCCACCCTATTAGACCACATTACACTTCAAGCACATAGCACACAACACATAATAGCATAGGAGACAAGACAATGTATACAATGCAATCAAGACTCCTAACTTTGGCTATTTACACTATCATATAAGGGATACATAAGTAAGGGATTATTAACCATTTAACACATCAATGGCAGCACCTATACTTTACCCTAACATGGTTATACACATGCTCAAACAATAGCCACACAACCTAATTCACAACTAGAATAGGAAAGTAAGCATAAGCTTCTCATAGTATCATCTTAAGCACATGTTCATAAGTTCATCAATTTGCATTCAAGGACATGGTCAACACATATATAATGACAATAACGTAAACACCGCCACCATAAGTGGACCATACCACACAATGCCATACAAGGCTTCATCAACATTACTATAAAGGAATAGAGAAGTAGAAAAGTAGAAGGAATAAGCATTCTTACCAATTTCTCACCCTTTGATCATCATTGATCAATACACCTTATTCATCAATCAAACACATATATGGCAGTATATAAATGTACTTTAAACATATAATAAACCATGTACAAGTCGCTACAAGATTATACCATAACATCATACAACATATCAACACACTAGGAAAGTAGAATAACATAGATCATTAGCTAACTTCCCTTGCATTGATTTTTGATCGTATTTCATACATATTATAAGTCTAAGGCAGTAGCTAAACATACACCTAGTCATATTGAAATCATACTTACATCTCACCCTAGAATGAAGATCACAAAATGACTAGATTATAGTGAATATGCTACATTAACATGAAAGATGGAAGAATATAGGACAATTCAAACCTTGAACCACATGAATCATATCTATATAATTCCACAATAATATCTTAGCAAATCAATAGGTACAATCATCCCTACACCATTGAATTTCGCATAAGATCACTTAGGAACCAACGTTACAGTGAATTCAAATAAAACTTAAACTAACATGTTCAAATCTTCATATATTTATCATCATGGAATGTTATTCATCAATTCACCATCAATTAACATAAATAACAATAAACACAAGCAATTCAACGTAAGAGAATCACCAATTAATCCAGAACAAGCCATAATCGCAAAGCCCATGCAAGAGCTAAACCAATTTTGGAAGGAACATGGGTTCATCATGCAATTGGAGTGAAATAACGTTCAAATCACTATATTAACTGCAATTCATCATGATTTAATAATTAAAAACGTTTTGAAAACGAACCCATGGCTAGATTGAAGAAGAAGAACTTTGATCATAAACTTTCTTTGAAAACATTGAAAAGAACTCTCCAAGTGAAAGGTTACTTGAAGATGAAGGATTGCCATACCTTTTATTAGTTGAAAACCTCTTAAAATTTATGATTCATCCATGGAAAACCCAGCTTGAATCTGTTCTTCAGCTTCACCAATAATGGTGGTTTCTAGAGAGAACATTTTTGGAGGGAAAGGCTTAAAACATTTTAGAGGATTTATGAATGGGTTGATCACGTTTTAGAAGACTTATATACACCTAAAATTAACTAAATAAACCTATTATAGTCAGGTTAGGACGTGGGGTGAATTTCCCATTCACCCCTTTAATTAACAGAACGCAGGCTGCCAACTTGCAGGCACCCACGACGAAGGCAGTGACGGGGCATCAAGGCCATGACGGGACGTGGCTGCCCTCTTTCGCCTGAGACTTAGCCAATAATTGGATTAAGTCATGCCCAAGTCAAGCCCCCATCGACGAGACCTGCTCGATGGGCCGTTGGGGGACCAACGATCCATCGTTGGGTCTGTCAAGGGACACTGCCCATGCAGTTTCTTAGGCAGCTTTGGGTCCTTCTTTTGGGGCCTCTTGTGGGGCCCTTTAGAAGTCGTACACGGACATTTCCAATTCGATTATAAACCTTAATGATTTATAGACCTTCCACATAAATTTCATCCAAAACAAACACCTACAACACGTCCAAACATCCTTGACCCCAACATGACATACGATGAACGTCTTAGGGGCTATCTTTCGAACGCCTTGGACGTTCTTGGGCTTTTGACCTCCAAACTTCAGGAAACTTCATATAGCAACATTAAACATCATTTTATACCATTTAAAGACTTATTAGACTTAGTTAATACAATTTAGGCATGCATACACACATGAGTCACATAAGCGACTATTCGTCGAACGTCTTGGACGTCCCTTGACGTTCGACTTCCAAATCACTTCAAACTTTGCACACTGCCTCTATATTACAGAATAAGGCATTTTAGGACCTTATAACATTAAGAGGAACATGTTAGGATCTAGACACCTTATCTCATTTTCGGGGTCTTACAATATCCCCCACTTGGGAACATTCGTCCTCGAATGACACTTAGGACTCTTTAATCACAACAAGGACTTCAATGCACATAAGAGCAGTTCATCACATTTAAAATATCATCAAATCATTTTTTTAGCACTCAATGCACACAAGAGCAGTTCATCACATTTAAAATATCATCAAATCATTTTTTTAGCACTCAATGCACACAAGCAAGCAAAACCATTACTCACTCACTCTCTAATGCATCAAACACAAACGCCCTTTTTCATGTTCATAGGAGAACATCCTTCTCCTAATCATAACATGATCATTACATCTTAATTTACTACAAGAAAATCTTGTAAAGCTACTCATAGGCAGATCATAACACATACTCAAAGTTACTTAAGCACTCATACTTCAATGCACATAAACTTGAGTTAGTTAAATCACAAAGATCTTCAGTAGTTAGACCTAGTACCATGAAGGTCATACTCAACCATACCATGCTTAGTGGTGCACATGGAGGAATGTCTTGCTCCATCAACACATTACATGTATCATGAGTTCACACCTTAGCAAAACACAAGGTCAAATTCTTTTAAAAATGAGAAATCTCAACTTTCAAGCCAGGACATGCATATATTTTTATTCTTAGTGAAGTCTAACTGGTAAGTCATACCAAGTACATCACAACAAAATAGGAAGTCATTCCAAAAAATTCTTTTCTTAACATAATACTCACCCTTATAGTAAGCCTCATTTTGGAAGAATAACACAAATTATAGGCACACACATGGTCACTTAGCTAAACATGCCTTCACCTTTTCAAGAATGAGCCTACAATTTTCCATTCCAAATCATCAAGTCACTAATTTTCAAGAGAGTCAACATATTTCATTGTAAAAGAGACTCAACTTCCATTACAAGGCAAAACAATTTACCCTACAAGTGACTATTACCAAGTTCCTTGTCTTACCTCATGAAGTCAACTTCACATTTAGCACGTTAAAATGCAAGTCAATATGAGAAAACATGGCCTTTATCAAAAATTTCCTTTCATGCTTATTTGGAAAATTCACCATGTCTCCAAAATGATGTCAATCACTTCATACCAATCATATATAGATCATGCAATTCTCACTTTATGCAAGACTATTTTCATGAACAAGCTTACTAAGAATTCATATTTTCCAATTCAATTAAGAATAGAAGAACAATGTAGACAATCTCTACAATCTCACTACTCAAAACACCATCCCCCACTTAGGGTAAACCCAACTAAGAGCAACTTAACCCAACATATAGAGGATCTTAACTTAACAACCTTCATTTTTCATCACTTAAAAGTGATCACAACTTTAGAAGGATTTACAGCAAGTTAACATAGGAACAACAAGGTACTCTAAGCCTGATCACCTAGGCAATTTAGCCACAACTATAAAGTTAGGTCATCTCATTCAACCACATAAGGTATTCATACAATACAATAAGAAGTCATAAACAAATCTACGACTCATCATGCAATAAGACTCTCATTCTTCATTTCAAATAGCAAATCTCCTTCTTACATTCATTATCATGTTCGTATACATCAATTCTATACACATTTTAACAATATCAAATCAAAGAACAACTTAGTTGGTTCTCCAAACATGTTACAATAAGTTGCCTAGTCTTTACAGCGAGCATGCTTCCAAATACCCAAAACTGCAACATTTAGACATTTGATGGAACAAGTATGGAATTATAAGATACAAAGCTTTACCAACTCATCCTTCATAAGCATGCATACTATATTTACAACTCAAGTCTCTACAAAGGACTCCAATTTATACTAGCAACTCATCAAGTACCACTTATTTACAAAGGAAAACAATGCACACTTTTAATCACATACACTCATAGGATAGCATACCTCCATAGGTAGTTATGAAACAATCCAAGTTCAAATACTAATATTTGGCTACCATCATACAAAACCAAATAGGAATACACGATTTAAGAGAATTCACTTTAACCACCATAACTTCTAGCATGCTTCAACTATATCATGACATACATCATTCGACATCATTTGCTATTTCACAAAGACTTCATATATTGCCATAATTGGCATCACATCATCAAATTAGAGATAGTTCATACATAGTAAGGTAAGATAACCAATCATAATCCCCATAGAGTTAACATGTGCAATGATCAAGTAAAGCTCCATAACTTCACTAAACCAAGTAAACCAACAAGAACTACAATTAGCACCATACTCCACTCATTTATAACCTTTATGCATGGATAACCCCATATCTTTAGCACATTAGGCTATTTACATGTTTACAAACATAGAGATCATCTCATAAAGACATTCACATTTATCATCATACACATACAAAGTATTAACCTCCTAAGGTCTCCATCAAGGCAAACTAGTGCAAGACGTAGCTAGAGTCCCATACCCCTACCTAAGTCTAGTTAAACCTTCAAGTCTCCTTAGTTAGTATATACATCATCAAATAAGGGCAAGTGTCACCTTCACACATACTCATTAAAACCATAAAAAAAGATAAGCATTTTAAACTAACCTTTTCTCCCTCGAGCATAGAGCAATCTCATCCAAGCAATCACATCTAAAAGACTACCGGACAAGAAAACATATGAAAGAGATCTTATAGAATTAAGTTCTATGGAATGATATGAGATTGATGAAGAAGGGAAACTCTATCGTCCTATAGCCTCTCGTACCATTTGATGTGTCGCGACTCACCTCCAATGATACAAGACTCTTCTAGAGGTGGAAATATGAGACTTCTTAGAACCTAAAACCGCTACATAAACCTGATGCTCTGATACCAAGTTTGTCACAACCCGAAACTATACCGTAGGAGATAGGATACAATCTTGGATTGTAACTGGCGTCGTCGACTTCTCGGAGGTCTAAGACAAGACTCTCATATTATTCATTGCATTGGCATGGTAAATTTAGCGGAAAATTTAAAAATTTTCATAACACATCATATGCTAGAAACATCACATCATATATTTATAAAATATAAGTCATAATACATATTTAGACTCTAAGTCTCTTTGCCATCTTAGACTCAATAACTTTAGAGTACATTAGGGACACGGCCCATAAGACACATTACATAACTGTACAATATTTATTGACTTTACATTAAAGACATAAGTAGGACATCCTTGAAATTTAAGAATTCCTTTCATTGAGCTTGGGAATCATCTATCAAGCTCTTCACAATTCAATACATCCTTTAAGCATTCCATTACCTACACTTTGTGTAAAAAGTAGAGAAGAATGGAATTAGTACAAGAATGCACTAAGTATGACAACCATGCAAAAACATGCATTTAAAAGGGATATTTTTTTTGAAAACATACTTCATGCCATTTTTAGTAAATCATCATAAAACCTTTATAAATAGCATTTATATCATTCACATACTTCATAGAAACACAATCAACGCCCAAACATCATAGAAAACCATTTATAGAATTTAAGTACAATTTGAGGTCATTTTACAGTGAGCTCCATCACCATTACAGTGAACTCTTCCTTTAAATTCATTAGCCTCCCAAGTAATCCTTTAGGGATACTTGGTGCAATGTATCACCTTAAGACCACAAGGGAACACCATAAATACCATCTACACAAGATAACACATACCATCATAGAAGTATAGTACAACATAAACATTGTTAAACCAAGACTACAATGTCATACATAAAGGACACATACATAATCATATGCATTAGGGCACCTTCCTAAGACTTCCTAAGGAGTCACTTGTGCAATGTCGATATGGGTTCATTAATTCCACCTATCCTAAGTAACTTACCTTAAGTCCTCTTAGTTAGGATCCTATTCAATTACTTCCATTGTCCATTTTAACTTTAGGGAAACCATAGCCTTAACCGACACTAAGACCATGGGTGCAAATCATGGAATTTGGTGTTGTAGAGCCTTACACCAAAGGAAGGTATTCCTACCTATCCAAGGTAGAACATTAACATACATCCTAGCATCCTAAGTGAATTCACTTTGCTAGATCCTATGTGGGAAGCATAGTTTATGGAACTAAGAGATAGGTATTCCCTCTATATACATTTGGTAATGGGGCCTCACCTCATTAGAAAACATGAGTGAATCTTCCTCAAGGAAAGTCAACACATCATGTAGGTCCATAGGTGAGTATTCCTCTAAGGGAAGTCAACACTCTATAAGGGTCAAATGGTGAATCTTCCTCCAAGAAAAGTCAACACCTCTCAATGTCAAGTTCACTCGGTGCTAAGCTAAGTTCCCTTTATCAAAAAGTCTTTATTACATTTATTTATAAAAAAAAACATAGGCTTAGGATATTCATTATTCATATGCTTATAGCATATGCAAGCACCTATCTAGTTATAGAGTATTCTTGGGCATATCTTTCAAGGCCTCTCTTATTTACTAGACCATCATCCATGTGTGTGAGTGTATACATAGATGTGAACAAACCTTTCACATAACACATAATGTCACACGTGTTCATATATCAATGCATGAGTCTATAGGCATAACTATATGAGCAATACTTTCATATAAACCTACTAAGAAACTATACACATTCATACTTCATCATATCATATACATCATATTCATTACATGTTCATATAATTATCCTTCATATACACAAGAAACCAAACCTAGGAACTATCCTATCAAGATACACATGTGCAATGCATAGACAAGGTTCCATACCCTTGCCCATACTAGTACACCTATCAAGTCATCCTAGTAAGGGAATACAAATCATACTTTCAAAAACATCACCTTAATATGCATAGTAGTAGACACTAGTGAATATGAGAACTACCTTTCATTTAGACACAATGACTTATACTACTTGTATCATGCATGTAAGTGAGAGTGTGTGTACATTGACCAACATGATCACATAATGGCTATCAATAACTTATTAAGTCAGCCACCCTATTAGACCACATTACACTTCAAGCACATAGCACACAACACATAATAGCATAGGAGACAAGACAATGTATACAATGTAATCAAGACTCCTAACTTTGGCTATTTACACTATCATATAAGGGATACATAAGTAAGGGATTATTAACCATTTAACACATCAATGGCAGCACCTATACTTTACCCTAACATGGTTATACACATGCTCAAACAATAGCCACACAACCTAATACACAACTAGAATAGGAAAGTAAGCATAAGCTTCTCATAGTATCATCTTAAGCACATGTTCATAAGTTCATCAATTTGCATTCAAGGACATGGTCAACACATATATAATGACAATAACGTAAACACCGCCACCATAAGTGGACCATACCACACAATGCCATACAAGGCTTCATCAACATTACTATAAAGGAATAGAGAAGTAGAAGAGTAGAAGGAATAAGCATTCTTACCAATTTCTCACCCTTTGATCATCATTGATCAATACACCTTATTCATCAATCAAACACATATATGGCAGTATCTAATTGTACTTTAAACATATAATAAACCATGTACAAGTCGCTACAAGATTATACCATAACATCATACAACATATCAACATACTAGGAAAGTAGAATAACATAGATCATTAGCTAACTTCCCTTGCATTGATTTTTGATCGTATTTCATACATATTATAAGTCTAAGGCAGTAGCTAAACATACACCTAATCATATTGAAATCATACTTACATCTCACCCTAGAATGAAGATCACAAAATGACTAGATTATAGTGAATATGCTACATTAGATCAACATGAAAGATGGAAGAATATAGGCCAATTAAAACCTTGAACCACATGAATCATATCTATATAATTCCACAATAATATCTTAATAAAACAGTAGGTACAATCATCCCTACACCATTGAATTTCGCATTAGATCACTTAGGAACCAACGTTACAGTGAATTCAAATAAAACTTAAACTAACATGTTCAAATCTTCATATATTTATCATCATGGAATGTTCTTCATCAATTCACCATCAATTAACGTAAATAACAATAAACACAAGCAATTCAACATAAGAGAATCACCAATTAATCAAGAACAAGCCATAATCACAAAGCCCATGCAAGAGCTAAACCAATTTTGGAAGGAACATGGGTTCATCATGCAATTGGAGTGAAATAACGTTCAAATCACTGTATTAACTTCAATTCATCATGATTTAATCATTAAAAATGTTTTGAGAAAGAACCCATGGCTAGATTGAAGAAGAAGAACTTTGATCATAAACTTTCTTTGAAAACATTGAGAAGAACTCTCCAAGTGAAAGGTTACTTGAAGATGAAGGATTGCCATACCTTTTATTAGTTGAAAACCTCTTAAACTTGATGATTCATCCATGGAAAACCCATCTTGAATATGTTCTTCAGCTTCACCAACAATGGTGGTTTCTAGAGAGAACATTTTTGGAGGGAAAGGCTTAAAACATTTGAGAGGATTTATGAATGGGTTGATCACATTTTAGAAGACTTATATACACCTAAAATTAACTAAATAAATCTATCATAGTCAGGTTAGGACGTGGGGTGAATTTCCCATTCACCCCTTTAATTAACAGAACGCAGGCTGCCAACTTGCAGGCACCCACGACGAAGGCAGTGACGGGGCATCAAGGCCATTTAGAAGTCGTACCCGTACGTTTCCAATGAGATTATAAAACTTAAGAAGTTATAGACATTCCACATAAATTTCACCCAAAATAAACACATACAAGACGTTCAAACATCCTTGACTCCAACATGACATACAATGAATGTCTTAGGGGATATCTTTCAAACGCCTTGGATGTTCTTGGGCGTTTGACCTCCGAACTTCACGAAACATCATATAACAACATTAAACATCATTTTAAACCATTTCAATACTTATTAGACTGAGTTAATACAATTTATCCATGCATACACACATGAGGCACATAAGCGACTATTCGTCGAACGTATTGGACGTCCCTTGACGTTCGACTTCCAAATCACTTCAAGCTTTGCACACTGCCTCTATATCACATAATAAGGCATTTTAGGACCTTATAACATTAAGACAAACATGTTAGGATCTAGACACCTTATCTCATTTTTGGGGTCTTACAAAACCACACATAAAAAGAAGGCAAACATACAAGGACACACTAGCACGTCTAAACGAACGTCTTGGACGTTTGACCTCCAAATGACTTAAAATTAAGTATACATACTATAAAACACTTAATTAATATATTTTAAACCTTTTTAGACACATGTGAGGCTCTAAGCACCTTAATTCATTTTGAGGGTCCTTACATTCTTCCAAAAAATCATCGGACACACCCGTCACAAAATGGCTCATTTTATCTTTAGGATTAACACCAAATAAGAATCATACCTGGAAAACCTGATGAATTTCAAAGATTATTCTTGCACACTCATACCTCCGTGATGAATGTTGATAAACTCTTCCATTTTTGCCTCTCTTTTCTCCCATTAGGAAGAATCTATAAAGAAATGCCCTCCTGAAGACTTCCCAACTTATAGGACCCTCTCTCAAAGCCCTATTGTCCTTCCATTGAGTGTACCAAGTTTGAGTCAAATCCTTGAGTGGGTAAGCGACTAGCTCGACCTTCTCATTTCAACTCACCCCCATCGTATACAAGATCTTATAAACCTCATCTAGAAAATCTTGAGGATCTTCATTTACCTTAGACCCAAAGAACATTGGAGGATTAATCCTAGTAAAGTCTCCCAAACAAGAAGCCATGGTACTAGCATTTTCATTCACACAGGGTGAAACTTCCCGGTTTGCTTTAGTCGTCATAGTTTGAGCTTGAGTAGTTACGGCTTAATCTTTAGTAGTCATGACTTGATTCAAGTTTATGAAGGACACCCTTATCCCCCCATCTGTCATGACCGTATGATTGACCAGAGCTTGTCCACCTAGGGGAACTTGTTCTTGAGGAGGAGCTTGATTGTCTTGTGGATGAACTCTCGCATTTGCAATCTCCTATTCAATTCTTATTTGGGCTTCCCTTGTAGTAGTCATAGACTATATACACAAGAAAAAGATAAGAATAAAATGACACATAGAGTGAAGACTTTTGAGGCACGACTTAAGAATACAAAAGAAACGTGAATTTCCTAAGAATCACATAGCCTCTCATTCATAAGTGTAGCACGCTTCAAAATTATGAACAAGACTCTACATCGACATGGTTTTTTGACATCGTTCCTAAGATTTATTCAACCTCATGCTCTGATACCAATTTTGTAACGACAGGAGAGCACCTCCTAGTCACAATCGGCGTCTTCATCCTCGAAGAGGCCTCAGACAAACCCTTAGCATACATCATATCATCATTGATATAATAAAATGCAGAAAGATTAAAACTTTTTATTTGAAGTTCAAGTTCACTTTACATATATCAAAATAGAGTCTATAATTGTCTTACATGACCATCTAAATATAAGAGTACGAGAATTCGGACTTAACCCTTACATCATTACAAATCTTATAAGAGAATACAACATAGTCCTTGAAATAGGAAATAGAACAATATCTTTCATTAATATCAAAATAATCAAACTAGACTCATAGGCTTTTTCCTCAGACTAGAGAACTCACCAACTTGGGAACAATCCATTCTTCTTTGGGAATTGGCGTTAAAGCACCTCGATGGCCCGAACCCATAGTTATGTAGAAATAGATGAGATATGGGTTAATAAAAACCACATATACTAAGTATGGATATACGCAAGTAAAACCTTTGAAGACATGCACAAAGGGACATTTTGTTATAATCATGCTAAGTTCACTTTAAAAGCATTTATGCACCTTCCAAGAACATATACAAGTCCATACCACAAAAACGATAAGGCACATTCATATTCATGTTCAAGAGTAACATCATAATAAAGTCGTAGTAAACATATCATGCTTAGAGTCCATTTAGTCAATACATCACAAGACCTTACTCATAACCCCAGTCCAAGTCCACTAGTGCAATGTGTATGTGAAGCCCCATGACCCAACAAAAACCAAGTAAACTAGCAAACAACCAATAAGCATTGCCTTTACCTCATTAACATCATAACAAGTGTAGTCAACATCATACATAACAATTTAGACCAACACCATGTATATCATTCATACATAAAGAATCCACCCTAGAATTCCCCCTCAAGGTCCACTTGTGCAATGTATTGGTAAAGTCACATTCCCTTACCTACACTAAGTAACACCTATTAAGTAGTCCTAGTTAATGTTCATATTCTTACTTTCATTCATTAATTTTACTTTCTGGAAACTTTGTCATTACCGACATTAGACCATGTGAGATAAACATGGAATCTTGTGTCAACCTCTCACACTGAAAGGAGGGAGTCCTACTTTCCAAGGAAAGACATATACATTCATATAACATCTAGGTGGATACGCTAGCTAGGTTTCCTATAGGGGAACATAGTTAAGGAACTAGGAGGTTGTTACTAGAAACCCTCTTTATGCTAATTGCATTGTAGTTTCATCCTCATGAGAGAACGTAGTGTGAACCTCACCTCCTTTGTGAAGTAACACCTCTCAATGTCAAGTTCACTCGGTGCTAAGCTAAATTCCTTATTGAAGTATACTTAAGTCTTCCTTAACATTAGTACATATCATAGGTCTTAGGATTTTAATACCTTATATAACATGTTCATAGCTCATAGGTTCTAGGATGAGAAAGTCCTTTCTTCACAAACCAAACATAATGTGAGTATATTACATCATAGCATAACCATAAGATGGTCATAGGAATTACCTTCAATCCTCATCATAGTACACCTATCATCATCTCACAATCATCATATTCATAGCATGATCATACATTCACATTTTCATCATTCATACCTCAATTGACCAACATTACCAAAGATAAGAGAACAATACAACAATAGCAAGTTCATGACCTTGAAAGTCTTATTAATGGACTCCATGAAACCCATTCAAGACTTAATCCCAAATTAATGATATTTATCCGTAAAATCAATTACCATCATCATAAGATAGCCAATTATACAAGAACATTCTCAATTACATCACCTCTAGTCATTGATCTACACAATTAAAGAGTTAAGGTTAGGAGAAAAAGGACATTCATGGGTTCTTAAAAAATTAGATCAAAACCCAATTAATAAATAATATAATGCATTCCATGAAGTAATAATATAATTAACACCAATATAACAATTGATATACGCATCATCGTCAAGCGATTCATCAGAAAAGATCTAAGATTTATAAAATTAGGGGAGAATATGGGTCCAATGGAATCTAAATTAAACAAAAACAATTACCCATAATTATACACTTAAACAACCCTAATTCATCACAATTGATCCAAAATTTAGGTTTTAAAAGAAGATCCATGTGTAGAGAAAACCCTTGATTTTTGGGGAATTTTAAATCATTTTTGAATGAACCTATTAAGGAAAGGAATCCCAAGCGTGAAGAATCCATACCTTAATGAAGACTTTAGCGACAAATTTTAGTAGAAAACTTGGAGAATCAGTCTTCTTCTTCAAGCTTCAATGCTCTTCAATAGAGGTTTGGTAGAGAGAGCAATTAGAGAGAAGTGACATTAATTTGGATTTCAGTTTGGGGATTTATTTTGGGTGGGTAAAAGTGATGTAAAACTGTCACGACCCAGATTCTGGAATCCGAATCGTAACCGGCATCGTTGACCTCTCAGAGGTCGCAGACAAGCCTCTTCTTGCATTCATCACATTCATACGGTTAATTTTAGCGAAATATTTAAAACTTTTTGTTTATATTTGACGTATACATAGACTTCATATAAACGCGTATTTGTAAGGAAGTTAATTGCTCATACATCAACCATCTAGTTATAGAAACATACAACTTGAAAGAAATAGAATCTCATGTCAGAAGTAATACTTGCCAAAATGACACTATTACAAGCGTCGGAAAAAAATAGGAAAGAAACACTAGTGGAACATACTCCACTAGCTTAAACCTACTACTAAGAAAGAAATGTAAAGGCAGGCATCCTTGAATGCATGAGGACCTACCAAGTCCGGATGAAATCTCTGAGTCCGAACAACTGCAATGATACCTTCAACGTCCACCTGAGCCTGCACCTAAAATAGTAATATTGTATGGAATTAGTACACATTTGTACTAAGTATGGGTACATGTAGCACCACATAACGGTAATGCATGAACAAGAATGGCTCTTCCTAATCAACATGCTTTCGTAGGAGGTCAAGTCTCTTGACTTGCCTAATTCGTAATAGGAAGGTCATACCATGAATATGTCACACATCATACACGCATAGGTTCACATATCATACATATCATGTTTCATATAGTATACATTTCATATCCACGAGACCTTGGAATCATGGACGTAGCACTAAGACATCTCAAGTGAGGGCCCAACATATGGGACCTCAACCCGAGGGCCTCCTTTAGCAAACACAGATTCTGCTTCATTCATTCATTCGTACTTCACATTATTCATTTAATTCATTCATAGGCTGATGTAAACACAAGCTATACCTAGGATGAAGTTTAAGACTCTCATCGGGATCATGAAGTGCAATGACCAAGAATGACCTAATGTCATTACTTGAGTACGGTTTTCACCTCCTGATTGTCTAGCACAAACACCTTTGGTATCGTTCATTTCATTATCTTTCATACTTTGAGGAACTTTCAACCTTAACCGACATAGATCATGTGATCATCATGAAATCCAGTGTCTTTCCCACACCGAAAAGAGGTGGAGTCACTGGCCAAAGTGAAACCAAAACATGCTAGCTTTATGGGTTCGAACCAAGCTAGTTCCCTATGTTGGCAACATAGTTCAAAGACTAGGAGATTTAGGGAGACCCATACCCACCTTGGTGGAAAGTCTCATCTCATGAGAATTACGTGAACCTCCGCCCTTCACGAAAGAAGGCAACACCACACATAACTAGCCTATCGGTGCTTAGTTTAAAGTACCTATTTACATTCAACTCATACATCATCGAAGCTTGCTTCTAGCATGAGGTAGTCATAGCTCATTAGATTATTTCTCGTCTCTTGTTTACGAATTAAGTGTGAATTGTCCTTACACTTACATATAGAATGTGATTGAGACTTATCTCTTAATATTCAACACTCTCTTAGATGAGCACTTTTAGTGACCTTTACTTAGTCCTGGTTGAGACTTGTCTCACCATTCATCTTAGCCTCTAATCATGTTGTCACCATTTTCATTAGTATCATAGTTTAACATAATTACTCTCCTCATTACGTGAATGTTCATTTCTTCATCTTGCTACTAACTTACGTTATATGTCATACACATGGTCATTAGTGTACTTTACACTCATGGTAGTACCCCTTTCGGGTCACACCATACATTAGGATTACTTTCGTGATTTAAGTGATTTAAGACTTTACCCGTGTTCGAATCCCTTGGGCAACATATACTCTTTTGATTTATTTTCATTGTGTTTGTGTGTGAGACTTATGTGTCTTCACACATTCGGCCAAGAGAACCCGAGTTCGATCCCTAGTGGCCGCGTTTTATTTTATTGTATGTAAGACTTATGTGCCTCACAATTTTCGGTCAAGGGGATCTGTGTTCGAATCCCTTGGGAAGCATATAATTTTTTATTATATATGAGACTTATGTATCTCACACATTTGGCCTTGAGGCCAGGTTCGATTCCCATCCTACACCCAAAATTATTCTCTTTTTTTAATTTACTCAAGACCTCTTCATCTAGTGCTAGAACCTTGAGGTCTCGGGTTCGATTCTTAGGTGTAGCATTTTCTTTATTTACGTCCAAATCTCCGTACCATTTCTTTGTGCATTGATGTACATGGCCGAGAGTCTTAGACTCATTTTAATTCGGCAATTAGTATTTCATTTTAGATCATCACTTTCATTTACTTTTCATGAACATCACAGTTTCATTATCATATGTTAATAACACGTCAATTACATAGAACATAATTCACCACGTTCTTGAAAGCAATCTGTAATTTTCATCACATGGTATTAGCATTATCATGTACATAAAACATACATATAATCGAACACACATAAAATGATCATCGCTGTCCGAAGATATCACATTGCACACAATCATAAATGTTCCTAAGATTAGCTACTAGCAAGCATACCAACGCATGCATCAACTTTTCAGAGGATCTAATGATAGGGGCATGCAACGGGGACAACCTTAGTTTTCTATTGGAATACGTACTGAACCTTAAGGGACTCTTGGGAAAGGGACCAAGAGAGAAGAAAACCCATACCTTTTTCAACTTTGACAACCAACCACAAAAACGTCCTAACCCACGCACAAGCCTCTCTTCCAAGCCTTGATTCTTGTTCACAAGTGAAGTTCTTTACGTGATTTCTTAAAACACTTAGGCGTACGAATTTTACTTTTTGTTTTTGATGGATGAAAGCCGAGAACTCTTAGAACAGTAGATGTATTTTATTTTTCTATTTTTGAATTGCAAGGTAAAGCTGAAAAACGTTTGTGAATATATAATGAATTAAGAGTGCACATTGAGTACACTCCTAGTGGGAGTCGTGCGCCTCTTTTCTTGGGGGGTTTGTTGTTGACTTATTCAACACAATTTGAATGATAAAATCAGATTATAATCTACATATTAAGTTACTATAATTCCCCTCCTGATTTTTATCTAATTTAAAATCATTTAAATCGTCCCTTTAGTGCCTCCAACTCGGCTCGAACCCGAGTGTGGAGATCCGGTCAAACTCGGGTTTGACCACCTAGCTTTGACCCATTTTGACTAATTAAAATCCTTATTTAATTAATTAAATATCAACCTAGGGTAATTACTATACTACCCCTAGCCCCGAAATTACCTTTTTACCTAAAGAACCCTTAAAACCTAGGACTAACCCTCTAAGTCCGGTTAAGACTCACCCGGGTGAATCCAAGTGTTTGGGGACCTAACATGGCTGGAACCAACCCTGCCTAGCTCAACTAACTCACCAAGTTGGTTGGCTTGGCTGGTGCATAGGTCCAGGGGTCTGGTTCCACGCGCATCAGGACGTGTGAACCCGGTCTAACCTATGCATTCTAGGTACGTTTAGGTCTTACTTAGCATAGTCGTTTTTGGGTTGTTAGAAAAACAAACCTAAAATAATTATATACCCCTCCCCTAAAATTGTCACGACCGGGGAGCACCCCTTAGACGTAACCGTCATCGTCGTCCTCGAAGAGGATATAGACAAGCCCTTAGCATTCGTCATAACATATCATAGGTCAAAATGAGGAAAAATTAAAACTTTTTACATATTGAGGTATACATAGACCTCTCACATACTATATATTGAGTTTACTTAGACTCCTCGCATAGGAAGCTAACATAGGCTTCTCGTTTAGACAACATAACCAATGCATATGAATTTACTCTAATAATTTTACTCACATTGAACTATCAAAAATGAAGTAGAACATTCGAGAATAGCCATTATACAAATTCATAATTTCCATATACGGATTACAATAATTCTTCAAAACAAGGAAAAAAAGGAATGTCTTTAGACTATATCAATACAACTAGGGTAGAATACGTGGCACCATCCTCGAACTAGAGAACCTACAAAACTTGGGTAAAGTCCATGTCTTCTTGTCAAGCAACCTTGATATTTCAACAGCCCCAACCTACATTGTTTGGGAAAAAGGGAAAGAATATGGGTTAGTACAACCACATGTACTAAGTATGGAAACATATGCACATAAAACATTGAAATCGTGCTTAAAAGGACATTTGTTCAAAACCATGCTAAGTCACTTTGAAAAGACTTTATGCACAACCAATAACACATATAACACAATAGGCACAACATTACTTAAGATAATTCCATATCCAATTGTAATACTTCGAAAAGTATAAAGCCTAATCTAGATCCTAACATAAGTGTCTAAGGGTTGTAACATTGTTTTAAGGTTAAATATAATGTATATAAGTCATTTAGGAAGTTTTAGAATCAAAGCGTCAAGAAACGTCCATGATGTCCTGAAACTAGTTCAAGAGGTGATAGTGTGTCCTAGCCTATTTGACTAGGTTTTAGGAGTTAGAATTCAATGGAATTTGGTAATAAGGTGTCTAACATGTATTTAAGTTAATTTAGGGTCGAAACTTCCGGGCAAGACTCCCCAAGGACCAACCAAAGGGTCCTTGAGGAGGACCCTTGCATTGTGGCTAAAAATTGTATTGAGACAGTAGACATCGACAGTTGCAGTCTACGAGGCGTGGCCTGATCAACGAGGCATCGATGGTCACTTAGTAATTTTCGTGAAGGGGTCTTTTGGGAAGTCTCTGACCAAAACGACAGAGCTGCAAGATGGTTGCTGCCAAGTTTTAACCTAGTTAGTTAATTAAGTTAGTTAGTTAGGGGGTTAATTAGTGTTTAGGGGTTGGTTAATAAGGTTATTTAAGTAACTATATAACCTACCTTAAGTCTAAAACCTCCCTAACACATCACAATCCCAAAACCTAATTGCTCTTCCTTCTCTCTTGTTTCTCTCTCCCAAAGAAATTCCATAGAAGACAAAGTCAAAAAGGGTTCTAGGGAAGCAATAAACAAGGTATGTGGTCCTTTCACCTTAACAAGGTATGTGGTCCTTTTACCTTTGGAATTCCTTTCCCCAAAGGGTTCTTCAAAAATTAATTTAAAAAAAATGAGTTTTGAGTGGGTTTTCTTTTATTACGAATTTGATCTTCTAAATTGCTTTGTTAAAGATTTATTTAGGTGATTATGATTAGATTATGATGTATTATGATTAACTGGTAATGATATGATGTGTAGTGATTCAATTGACTTTATTATTGTATTAATTACAATTGTGTGATGATATTACACCCATTGTTGGATTGAATTGTATGGTTGATGGTAAGACCATGGATGATGACTTTGGAAGGACATTTGGTAAGTCTTGTGATCTCAACCCTTTACTTCTATTATGATTACTTGTGCTTAGTGATGAAGTTATATTAAAGTATACCTTATGATAAGATTGATTAGGGTTGGTACGATGTTAAATTTAAATGTCTTGAATTACGGCTTGTGAGTTGTTGGCTAGGATGTAATGAAATAAGGATGGTAATGAATTTGCCTATATGCCTTATCATAAAATTGTTATGTAAATGTGCTAACCTCACATGTGTGAATTGTATTGAAAGGACAATAGTCATGCAATTCTCTTTGAGCTATTATTATGACTATATAAGCGTTAGAACCCTATGACCTAATCTAAGCTATGATTATTAATGAAAGACGCTTCAAAAGGGTCACTAGCTTAGCACCGAGTGAACTAGAAGTGAGGAGTGTCCCTTCCCACATAGGCAAGGTAGGTTCACTAATGTACTCATGAGATTGGATATTATAATGCATGTAGCATAAAGAGGGTCCCAACTACATCTCCTAGTTCTTGAACTATGTTTCCCTCATAGGAATAGTAGCTAGTGGATCCACATAGATACTATGTTCATGTTTTGGTACTACCTTGTCAAGTAGTCCACCTTCTTTCGGTGTAGGGTTCCATGACACCGGATTCCACAAAAGCTCATGTGGTCTATGTCGGTTAAGACAAGATGTTCCCAAATATAAATGAAGTAATAAAGTGAACTTCAACTAGGATGACCTAAGGGGTTTGGCCTAGTCTAGGTAGGGGTAGGGGACTCTACCTAAACCATGCACTAGTTAGTCTTGAAGGAAGTATTGGAAATATGTTCTTATGTACTTATATGCTTATAAATGTAAATGTTATGTATATGTTTATCTTACATGTTAATGATACTATGTGATATTGGCTTCACTTATGAACATATGGTTGGTCTCTATTGCTAAAGTATGATGATGTCTACTCTTAATGATATAGTATGTAAAGTTGGGCATTTCTTATACTTCTTGTTGGGTTTACTTGGTTGAGTGAGGCTATCGGGCCTTACTTATTCATTGTTCTAGTGGATTTAATGGGGGTGTATGAGTGATGTTCTTGCTTAGATTATGATATTATGAACTATTATGCATGCTTGTTGATATTATAACTTGATGATAGAGCTGTCTTGATTATGTGCTCAATTATGTGTATATGCATTTTGACATTGACTAGACTTGGTATTGTGGTTCTTGGGATGTACATGGTCTTGACTTAAGTAATATGTGTTTATTGACTTGTATTGGTCCTTGACTATGCATAAGGTATTTCCAAAGTGACGTTGCATGCTTTTGAATAAATGCCCCTTTTGGCATGATATTTATGTTGTATGTGCATATGATCTCATACTTAGTACAAGTGATGTGCTAACCCCATTTCTCCCTTTGTCCTTAATATTTTAGGTTCCGGTCGTTGAAGGGTTTGTGACCACTTGTGAAGGAATGCTTGGAATCATTCTCGAAGTGTGGGTATATCCTCAAGTCCGAGGATGATGCCTTGTTATTACTTAGCTATGGTTCTTTGTTATAGTCTAAAGACGATCATTTCATTCATGTTGTTTCAAGATATTGTTATAATCCCTAAGTGGCATTTCAATATTTGTGTAAGGGCTTGTGCCCATATGGTTGACTCTGTTTAGATGGTTTAATATGAGACATCCCTTTTAAGACTATATTGTGTATGTTGCCTATATGTGGCATAAAAGTAGAAGACTATGTAATATTCTTATATGAAGGGTCTATGTATACTCGATATGAATATATTAAGTGTAAGCGAGAGGTCTAAGTAAACCTCATGAAGTAGTGTAGATGAAAAGTTTTAAATTTTCCAAAATTTTAAACTATGAATGTAATGATGAATGCTATGAGGCTACTCCTAGTCCTCTCCGAGGACGACGACGCTGGTTACGTCTAGAGGGCACTTTTCGGATGTGACAAACTTGGTATCAAAGAATGAGGTTGAATATCCCTAGAAAAGATGTCTCATTAAACCACGCCTATGTAGATTCTTATTCATAATTATGAAGCGCGCCACACTTATGAATGAGAGACTATGTGATGCTTAGAAACTCTCATCTTCTTGTAATCTTATGTCGTACCATTCGAGTCTTATTATGTGCTTTCACCTAAACCTTGTATTGTGGTTATAGGTATGGATACTCGAAGATCATCTTCTATAAGGGCGGAGGAAGATATGGCTAATGTGAGGGTGCATGACAACCGAGTGCCTCCACAAGACAATAGAGTTCCTCCACATGAAGAGGATGCTATGGGTGATCAAGTTTCGGTTGTTCCTCCACCTATGACAGATGGAGAGATAAGGGCGGATTTTCTCAATTTATCCCAAGCCATAACCTCTCAAGCCAATGCCGTCACTTCTCAAGTTCAAGCTATGACGGCCCAAGTGAATAAGGAGGTTGGACCTCGAGTGCCTTAACATGCTAACATTATGACCTCTCATCTGAGAGACTTTACTAGAATGAGTCCACCTATGTTATTTGGGTTGAGCTCGGATGAAGATCCTCAAGATTTCCTCTATGAGGTCTATAAGATTATCTATGCTATGGGTGTAACCTCAATTGAGAAGAACGAGTTAGCGGCCTATTAACTCAAAGATGTGGCTAAAACTTCGTACATGCAATAGAGGGATAATAGGGCACTAAGGGGTGGTCCGGTGACTTGGGATATCTTAAAGAGGTCTTTACTTGATAGGTTCTTTCCTAGAGAGTTGAGGGAAGCTAACGTGGAAGAATTCATCAACCTTCGTCAAGAAGGTATGAGTGTACTTGACTATTCCTTGAAATTCAATAAATTGTCCAAGTATACTCCATCCTTGGTGTCTAATCCAAGGGATGATATGAGTCATTTCCTTATGGGGGTGTCCGAAGACTTGGTTGAAGAACGTCGTTCGGCTATGCTTCATGATAATATGAATATCTCTCATCTCATAGTTCATGCTCAACAAGTGGAAGAAAGTAGACTAAGGTCTCATGGTTCATATTTAATAAGTGGAAGAAAGTAGACTAAGGAGGAAGAGTAGGGAGGCTAAGAAGGCAATGTCTTATGAAGGTGGTTCTTCAAAGGGTAAGCTTGACATTCAAGACAAGATTAGGTTCAAGAAAAGGGTTTCTACTCAAGTTCCTTCCAAATTTTCCAAGTCTCGTAATGATAAGGTGTCTAACCCTAAGTCTCAAAAAGGGAAGAGGTACTAGTTCACCAAGCAAGAAGCCAACTTGTGGAAAGTGTGGCAAGAAGCATTATGGTGATTGCCTTGTTGGAAGGACAATTGATTTGGGTGTGGCAAGAGTGGCCACAAGGTTAAGGATTTCCCTAATTTAAGGGGCAAGAAAAAGGTAGCGGGCAAGCTCAAGCTAGTGGTTCTAATGTGGATGCTCCAAAGAAGAATCATTTTTATGCTCTACGCTCTAGGGGTGAACAAGAGAGTTCTCCCGATGTGGTGACCGATATGTTACTAGTCTTCACAATTGATGTATATGCTTTACTTTATCCGGGTGCTACATTATATTTTGTTATTCCCTTGATAGCTAGGAAGTTTGATATTTTGCCCGATGTCCTAAATTGATCATTTTATGGTAGCTACTCCGGTAGGGGGAAGGGTGGTTGCAAAGAGGGTATACAGAAATTGTCCTATAAAATTGACCAATAGAGTTACTCATGTTGAATTAGTAGAACTTGATATAATTGATTTTGATGTCAATTTGGGGATGGATTAGTTGCATGATTGTTTTGCTTCCACTGACTGTAGAACAAGAATTGTCAAGTTCAATTTCCAAATGAACTCGTCTTATAGTGGAAGGGGGTAAATTCTATTCCTAGAGGTCTTATCGTCTCTTGTCTTATGGAATGTAAAATTATCTCAAAAGGTTAGTTATATCATATTGTAAGATTCAAAGATTTAGACTCCGAAAATCCTCCCATTGCGTTAGTCCTCATTGTGAGGGAATTTCCGGAGGTCTTTCCTAATGATCTTCCCAGAATCCCTCCCGAACGGAAAATTGATTTTGGTATTGAATAGCTACCGGATACCAACCCCATTTCAATTCCTCCTTATGGATGGCTCTGGCCGAATGAAAGAGTTGAAGGCTCAACACAAGGACTTACTAGACAAAGGCTTCATTAGACCTAGTATATCTCCATAGGGTGCACCGGTGTTGTTTGTGAAGAAGAAGGATGGGTCCATTAGAATGTGCATTGATTATCGCCAACTCAATAAAGTCACTATTAAGAATAAGTATCCTCTCCCTCGGATTGATGACTTGTTTGATCAACTCCAAGGGCAAGCTACTTTTCTAAGATTGACTTGAGATCGGGGTATCACCAACTTAGGGTGACAGATGAGGATATACCAAAAAAAGCATGTCGAACTAGATATAGTCACTATTAGTTCTTAGTAATGTCCTTTGGTATCACTAATGACCCGGCGGCATTTATGGATCTCATGAATAGAGTGTTTGAAGTTACCTAGATTCATTTGTCATTGTCTTCATTGACGACATCTTGGTATATTCAAAAAATGAGGTGTCATTGTCTTCATTGACGACATCTTGGTATATTCAAAAAATGAGGTGTCATTGTCTTCATTGACTACATCTTGGTATATTCGAAAAATGAGGGTGAACACACGGACCACTTGATGGTGGTGTTACAAGTACTTCAGGAAAACCAACCATTTGCCAAGTATAGCAAATGTGAGTTTTGGTTGAGGTTGGTGGCGTTTCTTGGTCATATCATCTCTAGTGAGGGAGTTGAGGTTGATCCAAGGAAAACCAAGGCGGTGAAAAATTGGCCTAGACCATTGACTCCAACCGGCATCAGGAGTTTCTTGGGTCTAGTGGGTTATTATAGGAGGTTAATGGATAGGTTGACCAAGTCCACTCATTTTATTCCCGTCAAGTCCACTTACTCGGCGGAGGATTATGCAAGGATCTTCATAGACGATATTGTCTGTCGCCATGGTATTCCGTTATCCATCATATTTGATAAGGGTGTATAATTCACATCTAGGTTTTGGAGGTCATTCCAAAAAGGGTTGGGTACAAAGGTGAAGCTAAGCACCGCTTTTCATCCCCAAATGGATGGTCAAGCAGAATGTACTATATAAATCCTTGAGGATATGCTTAGAGATTGTATAATTGACTTCAAGGGAAATTGGGATAAACACTTGTCATTGGTTGAGTTTTCCTATAATAATAGTTATCATTCATCTATATCTATGGCTCCTTTCGAGGCCTTGTATTGGTAGGAGATGTAGATCTCCAATGGGATGGTTTGAAGTGGGAGAGTCATCACTTTTTTGTCCCAAATTGATTTATTAGACTTTGGAGAAAGTTCATATAATAAGGAATCGACGAAAAACTGCCTATAGCCAGCAAAAGTCTTATGCGAACATAGGAAAAGAGAATTAGAATTTGAAGAAGGTAATAAGGTGTATCTAAGAATTTCACCTATGAAAGGAGTGGTGAGATTTGGCAAAAAATGTAAGTTGAGTCCTCGTTATGTGGGTCCTTATGAAATTTTGCAATGGGTTGGCAAGGTTGCATATGAGTTAAAACTACCTAGTGAATTGGCTTCGGTTCATCCGATGTTCCATGTCTCTATGATTAAGAAGGGTATCGGTGATTCCGAATCCATCCTTCCTAATGAGGGTCTAGGTGTGGATGAGAACCTCTCCTATGAGAAGGTTCCGGTTGAAATCCTTGATCATCAAGTGAAGTAATTGATGAATAAAGAGGTGGCCTCCGTAAAAGTCCTATGAGGAACCAGCTAGTTGAGGGAGCAACATGGGAGACTAAGGCCGACATGAAGTCCCGTTACCCTCATATCTTTGTTGATTAAGGTTAGTTGTTACTAATAATAATGAAAATAAAGAATAAATTGAAATTGACTTGTTTTGCAAAGATGTGCATATTTATGATAAAGGTTCTTGCTAAAATGAGGTTTCAAGTAAAAATGCTCTTTTACTCAATTTTGCACTTATTGGTGTAGTTTGGTATGTTATTGACTTTGTGAAATTATATTGAACATGTTGATGTGTTTTGAAAGAGGTTTTGGCATAAGTGACTCTATATGTTGTGTTGAGCTTTTGTTGTTAGGGAGAAGGTAGTTCCTCATGTTATGATTTTGAGCTCTTATTTGGTGCAATTTATTATTTGAGTTACTTTGTGTAAATACATGTTGTTATGAATTGAGTTGTAACTAATATTTATTTTTGCATGTTGTTTGTTGGGCTGCTCGTCTTGAGTCTATTCCTTCCTTCTAAAGGATTTTAGTGTCACTCGGGGACGAATGTTCCTAAGGGGGGATAATGTAATACTTCGGAAAGTCTAAATCCTAATCTAGAGCCTAAAATAAGTGTCTAAGGGTTGTAAAACTGTTTTAAGGTTAAATATCACGTATATAAGTCATTTAGAAAGTTTTAGAATCGAAGTGTCAAGAAACGTCCATGACGTCCGGAAACTAGTTCAAGAGGTGCTAGTGTGTCATAGCCTATTTGACTAGGTTTTAAGAGTCAGAATTCAATGGAATTTGGTTATAAGGTGTCTAACATGTACTTAAGTTGATTTAGGGTCTAAAATTCAAGGTAAGACTCCCTAAGGACCAACCAAAGGGTCCTTGAGGAGGACCTTTGCATTGTTGCTAAACACTGTCTTGAGACAGTAGCCATCGACGGTTACAGGCTACGAGGCGTGGCCTGATCAGTGAGGCGTCAATGGTCACTTAGTAATTTTCGTGAAGGGGTCTTTTCTCAAGTCTCTAACCAAAATGACAGACCTGCAGGACGGTTGCTCCCAAGGTCCGTTGACTGACCTACGGCCTGTAGGTCGGGATCTCATAGATTAGGGTCACTGTTTTGCTACAAAGTTTTAAATTAGTTAGTTAATTAAGTTAGTCAGTTAGGGGGTTAATTAGTGTTTAGATTTTGGTTAATTAGGTTAGTTAAATAACTATATAACCTACCCTAAGTCTAAAACCTCACTTAAAACATCAAAATTCCAAAACCCAATTGCTCTTCCTTCTCTCTTATTTCTCTATATCAATGAAACTCCATAGAAGACCAAGTAAATGAGGGTCATAGGTCATAAATAAGACTACTTTTCTCCATAATTCTTCATCAATTAAAAAGGTATGGGGTCCTTTCACCTTTGGGATTCCTTTCCCAAAGGGTTCTTCCATAATTTATTTCAAAAAGATTGGTTTCAAGTGGGTTTTCTTCTATTACGAATTTGATCTTCTAGATTACTTTGTTTATGATTTATTTAGTTGATTATGATTATATTATGATGTATTATGATTCAATTATGCTAGTTCTGGATGAATTAACCTAGTTTCTAAAGTAGATCATGAATTTGATCCAAATCCCTAACCCTAGGTTATGAACTAGTGATGAATTGATGTGTAGTGATTCAATTGACTTCATTATTGTATTAATTACTATTTGTGATGATATTACACCCATTATTGGGTTGATTTGTATGGTTGATGGTAATACCATGGATGATGACTTTGGAAGGAGATTTGGTAAATCTTGTTATCTCAACCCTTCAATTATGATTACTTGTGTTTAGTGATGAAGTTATAATGAAGTATACCAGATGATAAGATTGATTAGGTTTGGTATGATGTTGAATTGAAATGTCTTGAATTATGGCTTGTGAGTTGTTGGCTAGGATGTAATGATATAAGGATGGTAATGAATTTGCATATATGCCTTATCATAATATGGTTATGTAAATGTGCTAACCTCACATGTGTGAATTGTATTGAAAGGACAATACTCATGAAATTCTCCTTGAGCTATGACTATGACTATATAAGGGGTAGACCCGTATGACCTAAACTAAGCTATGATTATTAATGAAACACATTTAAAAAGGGACTCTAGCTTTGCACCGAGTGAACTAGAAACGAGGAGTTTCCCTTCCCACATAAGAAAGGTAAATTCACTAATGTACTCATGAGATTGAAGACTATCATGCATGTAGCATAAAGAGGGTCCCAACTACATCTCCTTGTTCGTGAACTATGTTTCCCCCATAGGAATACTATCTAGTGGATCCACATAGATGTTATATTCATGTTTTGGTACTACCTTGGCAAGTAGTCCACATTCTTTCGGTGTAGGTTCCATGTTACCGGATTCCACATTAGCTCATGTGGTCTATGTCGGTTAAGGCAAGATGTTCCAAAAAATAAAATGAAGTAATAAAGTGAACTCTAACTAGGATGACCTAAGGGGTTTGGCTTAGTCTAGGTAGGGGTATGGGACTCTACTTAAACCTTGCACTAGTTAGCCTTGAAGGAAGTCTTGGAAAGATATTCTTATGTGCTTATATGATTATAAATGTAAATAATATGTATATGTTGATCTTACATGTTAATGACACTATGTGATATTGGCTTCACTTATGAACTTGTGGTTGATCTCTATTGCTAAGGAATAATGATATAGCATGTAAAGTTGGGAATTGGTTATACTTCTTGTTGGATTTACTTGGTTGATTGAGTTTATGGGGCCTTACTTAGTCATTGCACTGGTGGACTTAATGGGGGTGTATGAGTGATGTTCTTGCTTAGATTATGATATTATGAACTATTATGCATGCTTGTTGATATTATAACTTGATGATAGAGTTGTCTTAATTATGTGCTCAATTATGTGTATATGCATGTTGACATTGACTAGACTTGGTATTGTTGTTCTTGGGATGTACATGGTCTTGACTTAAGTAATATGTGTTTATTGACTTGTATTGGTTCTTGACTATGCATAAGGTATTTCCAAAGTGACGTTGCATGCTTTTGAATAAATGCCCCTTTCGGCATGATTTCTATGTTGTCTGTGCATATGATCTCATACTTAGTACAAATGATGTGATAACCCCATTTCTCCCTTTGTCCCAAACATTTTAGGTTCTGTTCGTTGAAAGGTTCATGACCACTTGTAAATAGGGCTTGGAATCATTCTCCAAGTGTGGATATGTCCTCAAGTTCGAGGATAATTCCTTTTTATTACTCTAGCTATGGTTCTTTGTTATAGTCTAAAGACGATCATTTCTTTCATCTTGTTTCAAGATATTGTTGGAAGCCCTAAGTGGTATTTCTATATTTGTGTAAGGTCTTGTTCCCGTATGGTTGACTCTGTTTAGATGGTTTAATATGAGACATCCCTTTTAAGAGTATATTGTGTATGTTGCCTATATGTGGCATAAAAGTAGATGACTATGTAATTTTCTTATACGAAGGGTCAATATATACTCGATATGAATATATTATGTGTAACCAAGAGGTCTAAGTAAACCTCATGAAGTAGTTTAGATGAAAAGTTTTAAATTTTCCGCATTTTTAACCTATGAACTTAATGATGAATGCTAAGAGGCTAGTCCTAGTCCTCTCCGAGGACGACAACGCCGGTTACGTCTATGGGGTACTTCCCGGATGTTACACCAACACAAGGCCATCATCACCACAAAGTCAAATCAACATGGATATTATCAACATAAGTCATACCAACATAAATAGCATCACTTTAAGATCATATAGGCACAATTAACTCCAACATAACATTATAACAATAATTCATGTACAAGAGTTCATAATCATCACAACATATAAGACACTTACTCACAACCCCTTCCCAAGCCTACAAGTGCAATATTTATGTGAAGTCTCATAACCCCACATAATCAAGTAAACCAAACAAAGAATCATAAGCAACGTCAATATCCCATACATCTTCATATCATGAATATTCATAATCAAATACATCAATTTAGACCATAGAATGTACATTAATGAAACTAACATCATATATGATCATTAACATGTAAATTCATCATATACATTTCATTCATATCATAAGTACATAAGAACAACGTCAAAGGACTTCCCTCAAGGCCAACTAGTGCAATGTGTAAGTAGAGTCCCATACCCCTACCTACACTAAGTAGAACCCGAAAAGTCACCCTAGTTAGTGTTCACTTTATTACTTCTATTTTACTTACGGGAACAATTGTCTTAACCGACATAGACCATGTGAGCTAAACATGGAATCCGGTGTCATGAAACCCTACACTGAAAAAAGGTTGTCTGCTTGCCAAGGTAGTGCCAAAACATGAACATAGAATTCGAGGTAGATCCACTAGCTAGTATTCTATGGGGACAACATAGTTCAAGAACTACGAGACATGCTAGAGACCCTCTTTATAAAAAATTGCATTGTAATCTCCATCTCATGAGAACCTACCTTCCCACATTGGGAAGGGACACTTCTCATGACTAGTTCTCTCGGTGCTAAGCTAAAGTCCGTTTTTGACATGTCTTTAAGCCTTTCTTAATCAACATAACTTAATATAGTCCATAGCAGACTAACCCCTTGTATATCATATCATTAGCGCATTAGGTATTGAGTGAGAATGTCCTTTCAAAACAACCCTCCATTTGTGAGATCAACACATCATAATCATGTTATAGTAAAGCACATAAGTGATTCACAGACAAACTTATATCATCATACCTTTAATTATAATCTCATAATTAATATAGTCAAGACATTTTGTAACATTCATCATACCATCACCTACCTAATCTAATTACATGGAATACTTCAATTGAATATCATCATCAAGTATAAACCATTATAATTGAAGTAAGGATTCAAGATCATAAAGTCTTACCAATTCACATTCAAAAGCCTTATTCAAGATCTTACCACCAAACCAACCATATTAATATATCAATATACTCAATAACATCATATAATAGTAATCAACACATGAGATAAGTCAACTGTATCATCACTTACCAATTAAACATCAATTCATAACCTATGGTTAGGGGAAAAGGTCAAATTATGATTTCTTCCATCGAACTATGTCAAATATCAAGAACTACCATAATTACCCAATAATAAATCATAATCTATTAATAATAATCAAAGAAAACCAACAAAAATTCAATTTGAAAGATCAATTTTGGAATAAGAAGGAAACTCATGTTTTTATCAACTTTTAGAAATCAACTTTGAATAGCCTTTAGGGGAAAGGATACCCAAGAGTGAATAGCTTCCTTAACTTGTTAATTCTTAGAGAATTGTAGAGTAAAACTTGAGTCTTGATGCCCTAGTAAATCTTGACCTTGGTCTTCAATGGTGTTCTTTGGGGAAAGAGAGAGAAAGTAGAGAGAAAGTGGAGAGAATTTGAGTTTGGGAATAGAGGAGTGTTAGGTTAGTTTAATGAGGGTTAGGTGTTATAGAGTCCCTCAACTAACTTATTTAACCCTCCCTTATACCTTAATTAACCACCTAAGTAAATAACTAATTAATTAACTCCTTAAAAGTTTTGACATTCAAAACAAACCCTCACCTACGAGACCTCGACCTACGGTCAGTAGGTCCTTCGACGGCCCCGTATTGGAAAGGCATCATTGGATCAGATACTGGGTTTTTAGAGAATTTTGGATAATGGATAAGTGTTTTCCAGGACCACCATTGACGGGCCTCTGACCCATCGATGACTCGTCGATTGGGTTTGGCTACTGTGAACTTGACAGGTTTGGGTCAAATGGAAGAGGACCCTTAGGGTGGTCCTTGGGGAGTCTTACCCAGAAGTTTCTACATTAAACACACTCGAACACATTTTTAATACCTTTCTACCAATTTTCATTAAACTTCAACTCTTAAAACCCCATTAAACATGCTAAGGCACACCAACCTCAATTTCACTAGTCTCCGAACATCATGGACGTTTCTTGATGTTTTGATTGTAAAACCTCCTAATTGGTTTCAATACCTTATTTTAAGCTTATAAATAGTGTTTCAAGTCTTATTACATAATGTGAGGCTCTAGACCAAGTCATGGACTTTCGGAGTGTAACAAAAATACCCAAAAGACCCCTCACTTAGTTATGTAAGGACCCCCAAAATGAGTTAAGGTTTATAGAGGCTCACTTGTGCCTAAAAAGGTTAATAACATGTTAATTAAGTGATTTACAGTGTTTATACTTTATTTTAAGTGGTTTGGAGGTCAAACGTCCAAGAACATCCGACACGTTTGAAAGTTAGCTTCAGACGTGCTAGTGTGTTCTAGTGTGCCTTGGTATGTTTTAAGTGTTGCTTGATGCTAAAATTGATATGGAAGGTACTTAACTTATTAATGGATGTATTAAGGTTTGGAATGTTTGGCCACGACTTCCCAAGGACCTCCCAAAAGGGTCCGTGATGAGGACCCAAAGGCTGCCTAGACACTCCCTTGGCAGTGTCAATCTACGCCGTAGAACAACGCCTCGTACTCTTGCCTATGCTCCGTCGTTGGGTACGTAGCTCAACACTTATCCGTGTGAGTTTAAGCCCCAAATTTTAGCCTCAATTCCAAATGAGAGTTGTGCATTACGGCACCATCATTCCAACGACGGTCCATTCACTGTACCGTTGATGGGAAGCGTGCAACTGCTGCCAATTCGCTGCCATGCAAGGGGTGAATTGAGAAATTCACCCCACGTTTATAAATTATTATGGATAGCTTATTTAGATATTTTAGGTATTTTAAGTTAGTATATAAGCCTTAACTCTAACTTAGGATTCATTCTTCAAAAACAAATCTTTCCCTCTCAAAAACAAACTCTCCCAAAACCCCAAAAATCCCATTGGAGACCAAGCTCAAGAACAAGCTATGGAGGTGGATTATTGGAGATCTCTTCTTAGAATTTCGTGGTCTATCTAATGTAGAAGGTATGGTAATCCTTCATCCTTATTTAACCATCCATTTAAGGAGTCCTTTCAAAGCTTTTTCAACCATGATTCTAAATCAAAAATATTATTTTTCAATCTAGCCATGGGTTCATTGTTAAAATGATTTCAAAAGCATTCTAATGTTGAATATGAGATTAATATACGGTTTTAACATGATTTTCAAACCAATTCCATGAAGAACACATGATCTCTTTATCCTCTCAAATTATGATATGTTATGGGTCTTGTGATCTTGACTAGATTATGATTCAATTGTTATTAGATTATAGTATATTGATTAATCATAGTCTTATCTATATCAATTAATTATGTATTGTGGGAAATTGATCAAGATAATCATTAGCTTGGAGATTTGGTAAGTTGACCTATTTCTTCTTATTCAGCTTAAAATGTATATTGAATTAGCCTTGAATGGCATTGTGTGATGATCATGGCCTTGAAGTAATTATATGCAAGATAAATTGATATGATGAATCTCATGTTTAGGAAGTTGAAGGATTTAGCCTTGATTCTAATACCATGTTCTAAGTTAATTGATGTTATGTGAAGTATGGAAATAGTCTTCCACACTTATTTCATGATTTAGGTGTGTGGATGATGTTGTGTATATGTGATGATCATGTTAGGGTTAGGTGTGGTATAAGATGGCTATTGATGATGAATATCCTTATAGCATAACCCCTACCTACATGAACCCTATATGAATGTGTGATCAAAGTATGCTAGGAGTCTTCTATTCTAATGATTGAATATGTTCTTGTCTCTTGTGATGTAATGTGAGTGTGTGTAGTCTATAGTCCTTATTACTCTATATGTGTGTATGACTTGACACTTGAGGACGTTGTACATATGTTGTGATCTTTAGAGGGTGGCTTCCTCAAGGTTATGATATAGCCCTTATGTGATCCTGTTGACCAATGTACACACACACTTCATGCATGACTATGAATAGGATAGATTCATGATGATTAAGGAAAGGACAGTTCTCATATGCATCATTACCTATTTCTATGCATGTGAAGTATATGATTAATGAAGTTATGAACATATGTGATTAGAGGTGTTATGTGAAGATAGTTCTCACATTGTATGCACACACACATGATATATTATTGTATGAATATGTGAAAGGACATTCTCACATGAAGTAGATTCTATGATGAACGGACATTTTCATCTTATAATTCTTTGAGCAATATGATGTATGAAGGAGCAAGCACCTAAAGCCTTCTTTGTGAACTAATTCACTAAAGGCTTAAAATATCTAAAATGGGAGTTAGAGTCGAGCACCGATTGAACATGACAAATGAGAGTGGGGGCTTCATGTTAGTAAGTCCGGATTCCCACAAGAGAACCTTCACATTTAGCAAGTCTGGGTTTCTGACATAGATGTTGTCTCATGATATGGAAACCTCCACGCTAGTAAGTCAAGGTTTCTAAGAATAATCTCCATGTTCCATAGATATGTGCCCCCGTTGGTTATAGCTTGTGTATACCACCTAAATAGCTATGTATGATTTGTTACACCTTAGGCAAGTGTTTACCCTTTCTTTCTGGTGTGGGAGGAGAACACCGGATTCCATGTAGCTCACACTGTCTATGTCAGTTATGGCTAAGTCTCCCAAAGTAAGAAATGAACTAAGATAAGAGCAAGGTCTATAATCACAACTCCTTGAGGAGGTTACTTAGTATAGGTAGGACTATGGACCCTACGCATGCATTGCACTAGTGAACTCCTAGAAAGGATAAGATTAGTACATGTATGCAAGTATGACATGATATGTTATGTATGAGTTGTATGATTGCATTGTTAAGTGACTTTGCTATGTCAAGACATGAATTATGCTTATGTGTATGAATTGCACTTATGGATCCTAAATGGGTTTACTTAGTATATGTGGGGGTATGGGACTCCATATGTACATCGCACAAGTAAGCTTGTGAAGGGGTTATGAGGGTGGTTTACTTATAGTATGAACTAAATGAGTTATGACTAAGGTTGTAGTAAAGGAAAGAGTCTTTATATGATACTATGAGGTATGTGTCTTATGTCTAGTTATAAATGAAAGTCTTGTTACTTGTTGAGTATGTTATGCCTAGTCTAGGCTGACTTTTTAGGAACACTTGGTGGAAGTAGTATTATGGAATGCTACCTACACATGGCACAAGTGTGACTTAGGAGTGTCTTAGTGATGGTCCTTATGTGAAGCTAATGTCTATGAGGTGCTTATGACTTGTGAATATATGTGGTTATGTTTATGAAGCATATCTATGATAAACTATTGTAAGAATACCTCAACGTGATATATTTTACAAAGTACACTTGAGGGTTTCTTAAGGAAAGAGGTGAATATAAAAAGAGAAGTAATGCATTGTATGTATTGAATATGCCTCAAAGCATGATAAATGGCTTTATGTGCTATTATGTGTAGTATCCATGTCTATATGATGTATGTTAACTATATTGTGCTTACATGTGCCTATGGTCATGAAGTTTACTAAAAAGACATGTTGCATGATTTCAAATGAAATGTCCTCTTTAAATGCATATTTTTGCATGGTTGCCATACTTAGTGCATTCTTGTACAAATACCATTCTTCTTCATCTTTTTACACAAAGTGTAGGTGTTGATGGCTAGAGGATGACTCCTAAGTGAAGAGCTTGGATAGATCTCCCAAGTCCAACTAAAGGGACCCTTATGATTAAAGGATTGCCTATGTCAAGATGTTCTTTAAGTTGATGTAATAGATTATATTATATTTTATGTTGTTAAGGGTCGTGTCCCTATTCTTTTCTATTGAGTTGTGTCTTAAGATTGAAATGACTTAGAGTCTACTTATGTACTTATTATATATATATATATGCAGTGATGATTCTAGCATATGATGTGCTATGAAAAGTTCTAAATATTTCGCTATTTTTACTACGATTATGCAATGAAAGATGTCTAAGGGCTTGTATAAGACCTCCAAAAGGTCAAGTACGCCTTGTGATGGCTCAAGAGTGCTCTTTGCTTCTAGGGTGTACTTGCAGGTTATGACAATTTAGACCTTTTTGTGAAGTCCACTTGACTTTTAAACGACGTGACCAAATCAAGGACATGGTTGTTCGTCACGGACGTACTTCTAAATCTTGTTTCTGGAATTTAATTTGAGGCAAAGAGGTTTGTGACAAGACCACGTCGCAAGGCAACTTTTTGCCTTTTGAGTTTAGGGGGCACGACGCATGAGCATGTCTAAAAAGCGGCTACTCGATTGCTCCCTTTGCAGCCTCCTTGCCAATGATTAGACCCTTCTCAAGGACCTCTAGGATGGTCCTTGGGGGATGTTAACTGGATGTTTTGATCCCTAAAACATATTTTACCTATTTAAAGTACTTTTACAAGTTTTACTTAGACCATCCAAGTCACCTTGGAGTTGCTCGGCCTTTTATGTCAATAATAGTGCCGAAAATGAAAGAGGCGCCCCAAGGCTAGTTATCAATTATAAGCTCCTTAATAAGGTATTAAAATGGATTTGGTATCCCATACCTAAAAAACGTGATCTTCTTAAGAGAACTTACAAAGATAATAATTATAGTAAGTTTGACATGAAATCGGGATTTTGGCAGATACAAATCGCCGAAAAAGACAAATATAAACAGCCTTCAATGTCCCCTTTGGACAATATGAATGGAATGTGATGCCTTTCGGACTAAAAAATGCTCCGTCCGAATTTCAAAATATCATGAATGATATATTTAATCAGTATAGTCACATTTCTATAGTCTACATAGACGACGTATTAATATATTCCGAAGATATTGATCAACACTTTAAACAGCTCCACACCTTTCTAAAAATTGTCAAGAAAAATGGTCTAGTAGTAAGTGCGAAAAAGATTAAATTATTCCAGACTTCCATTAGATTCCTTGGCCATGAATTATATCAAGGAACCTATAAACCCATTTGTAGAGCCATAGAGTTCTCATCAAAATTTCCGGATGAATTAATAGATAAAACGCAACTCCAGAAATTTTTAGGAAGTCTCAGTTATGTTGCTGACTTTATTCCTAATATTAGACAGGTTTGTAAGCCTCTTTATCAGCGCCTTAAAAAGAAACCAGAGCTATGGGGATTAGAGCATACTAGTGCAGTCCAAAAAATAAAATCGATTGTCCAAAAACTCCCATGTCTAGGCATACCGCACCCAGAGGCCCTTATGATAGTAGAAACAGATGCCTCAGATATAGGGTATGGAGGCATACTTAAACATAAAATGTCTTTAGAATCCACTGAACAATTAGTGAGATTCACTTTAGGAGTTTAGAATGATACTCAAAATAATTATAGCACTATTAAAAAAGAAATTTTGGCTATAGTACTATGTATTACAAAATTTCAAGATGATTAAATAAATAAAGAGTTTTTATTAAGAGTCGACTGTAAAGCAGCCAAAGATGTTTTGAAAAAGGATGTTAAAAATCTAGTTTCTAAACAAATATTTGCCAGATGGCAAGCTTTATTATCTAGCTTTGATTTTGAAATAGAATTTATAAAAGGAGAAAATAATTCTCTACCTGACTTTTTAACAAGAGAAATTTTACAGGAAAATAATGAGACCAGGAGTACCGGGAATAAGGCCCCCGAGGCTCCCACTACAGCCCTTCAAACAAGAAGATAAATTGAAAAAACCATTCAAAGAGGGCGATAAAAAATTAGAGAATCGTTACTCAATCTTAGCAGAATTTCCAAACCTGCCAAAACCCAACTCCTCATCAGTAAATAAACCAACATCAACAGCTATTTTTGTCCAAACAAAAGAAAGTTATGAAATGAAACCAACAAAAACATACGCACAGGCGGTAGTTCCAACTACCCCAACAAAAAATAAAGAAAAGGTTACTCAGTCAGATAAAAAGGATTTTCGCATTACAGTTTTGCAGGTGCTGCCTATCATGGCACTTGACAAAGAATATGAATGCTTTGGAGTGCCCGACCTCCTGAAACCGTGTTACACTAATTAAAATTATGTGGAAACTGAGGATCCACTTAAAACCCGAAGGTATTATGAGTTCATATTAACAGATACTGATTCAGTAAAAATAGAGCATAAATTAGCAGATGTCAATGATCCAGATAGTATACAATTTTCAAGATTTACAATTAAAAGAATATTAAGTCCTTTTGAGTGGTTTGTGGATCATTTACATATCTCTATTTCACTATCAACATCTTATCGTCCTCAGACGTATAATTGGTATGATTACAAGGCGGCTTGGTATAATTTTATGTATCTCCGACCAAATACCCACACTTGGTTCGTTAAATATTCAGAGAATATAAAAAGTACGATGATCCCTCGGTGGTTTTACGAATGGTGGAGCCAATTCGGAGGAAATAAACAGGTATTATCACCACAATTTTTAATACAGTTTGAGAAGTTCCAGGTAGAGCAGAATATCTCTACACTCCCGGAAAATATTAAATGGTGTAAGTACTTTATATCCAAAAGGATATCTTATATTATTAGTTGGTCCTTTGATATTCATGAAATTAAAAGGATCAAGTATCTAAGCAAGACTATCAAGATTAAAGGATGGACTCCAAAAGATCACGATGACAAGTTAGTTATCGGCTCTTCATCGCGAAATAAAACCGATGTTTCAAAAGAAGAGTTAAAAAGAAGGCTCGAAGAAGCCTTATCAAGTCTCGGCAAAACTACCAATCATGAAAAGATAATGGAATTATTAGACACTGCATCCTCACATACCAGTGAATGAAGTAATGAGGATATGTATCATCTTCAATAAAATCAAGAAAATGTCAAGCTTAAGCAAACAGGTGGACCCCATAGGAATATAGACAAAAACCACAAAGTGACAAAGGGACCAAGTAACAAGATAGATGTTTTCAAGATATATTTTTCAGCAAAAGATAAACATGTAGTAGAGGCTACGTGTGAATAATCCCACCTACGTGGCATCCATCTCAAGTCACGTATAATTATCATCAGTTATTTATAATATGTAGTAGTTACGTGTAAAATAAATAATGTGTATTAGTGTATGCACACATGTAAAATAGATAGCATAATAAGTTAGATTAGTCAACACTTTTGAGGCATATTTAAGACTTTCAACTTGTATCAGTAGAGGGCATTCAAAATCATACGACTTTGAAAAAACTCTCTACAATTCTCTCCCATTTTCCCCATCTTTTCCATTTCCATGTTCTCTCTCTTTCCCTATCAATAAAAAGTTTTATTGTAAGTATTCTCTACTTGTTTTAATTATTAAATTTATGTTTTAAAGTTCTAAATTTAAGTTTTGTTTACTGCTTTTCTTTGTTTAAGTTTTTTTTAATTTTTTCTTTAACCATTTGCTTGTTCTTGCTCCCTTCCGTTACTCTGCCCAAATTTCCTTAGGATTCTGTCCCGAAACTCGGTTCGTCCCCTCAATTGGTATCAGAGCCAAGTTGGCCGGACGGCGTCGAAACTTAGGATGCTGTCGGGGTGGTAAGTTCGAAGTTTGGTAGTTATGGTTCTTCTTCTACTTGTGTTCTTAGTTTTATTCCTTGAAGTGGGGTAACCGGATAATTCCCGGTTTAGACGTTGGCAAGCTCGTACTTTCCGTTGGATTAGCTTAGACTGTGTGTGTCGTAGAGCCGGTTCCAGAGGGTGTTCCCGTCGCCAAGCCTATAGGAATAAGATCAAAGAAAATTAGTGAAAAAGGTAACAACAATTACTACACAATGAATTTATTATTCCCATAGTAATCTTTAAAGTAGACATTTAAGCCCATGGATTGTATTCTTCTCCCCGCTAGATTCTCCATCAACTCAAAATGAGACCACCTACTAGACACCGTAATTTTATTAAAAATTATGATAGTAAAACTTTTGAGTCTACTATTACTATTAATAAAAATATTAAGACTATTAAATTAGTAGCATTTAACAAACACAATAATTATAATAAAAAATATAAATTTCTTCATATAGGACTTGTCCAAGTAATAGTAAACCCATTATATAGATTGGATTCAGATATACCCATATATCTTTTGTTAAGAGACAATAGGTTATTAAAATTTAATTAATCTTTATTAGCAGTAGTAGAAAGTAACCTTGCTAATGGTCCATTATACTTTAATTGTTATCCTAATTATTTAATAAAAATTAAGGATCCAAACATAATTGATACATTAACATTAAAAGTTAAAACTAAAAATATGAATAGTAAGGATACTACTAGAAAAGTAGCTATAATGTATAGAATATATTATAAATTAATAAAAATCACCTTAGCCCCTAATGCTAAAATATTAAATAATAAAGGAGTTACAATACTCATGAAAGCATATTATAACACCTTTATCCCAAGAGTAATAAAATGGGATAACTTATTAATATAGGATATGACATTTTGACTCTGTAGCGAAGTCAGAATTTGAAAAAGAAAAATCAAAATTTCACCGAGTAAGTCAACCTCAAGATAAAGAAATAAATAAAAAATTAAAGGAGGTAGATTTCTTAATAACTATTCCCAAAATACAACATAGGAATTCTAAGCCCATAAAATTCCCAAGTCCACTACTGAAATTCAAGAAATAAAAAATTATATTGGTATGATTCATTTAGATGAATCTTTTGAACCGGACTTTAATTATTTAAATAAGCTTTGGAGTAGTCTAGAAAATTCTATTAAAAAACAATGGTATATACAAAGATATTCTTTATCAGATAGATTAACCTTTAGAAATAAATGATTTAGTGATATGAAAAGATTAAAATGTAACATAGAATTTTTTAAGTGGTTTGAATAAACAGAAAAATTAGATGACCAAAAAGAATCGTTAAGTATGTTGGTTAATAAATGGTATACTACTAATAACAAGGTAGTTGAATCTAAAGTTCCTTCTTTCGAAGAAATTAGTATACCCGTTGACGGTAGAATTATTACTGGCTCACCTTTTAAAATGGATATAGTTGATACTAAAGGAGATCCCAAAAATAAAGATATAAATAGAATTTTGCAACAAAATAATTTTTTCAAATCAACTACTTTATGTAGTCTCTAACCAAATTCTTGAAGCTGATTATAAATCAGTTTTTAAGGATAAACCAAACCCTTCCTACAATGACAAAAATCAAAAACTAGGAACTCATCCAATATTTAAACTACCAGAAGTTTCTAACGAGAAATTCCCCGGGTTTCAAGAAAAGTTTGAAATCACTAATGATCTTATAGAAATAATTAATAAAAAATTAAAACAACAAATATTAATACCTTGTACGAAGATAATAAAGATATTAATAAATTAAGTTCTAATTATTCTAATAAAAAGAATTATTATAAGAAACCTTCTTTTTCGAATATGCAATACGAAGAAAATGAGTTTCTATCTCATACTTCGCACTCGGGAAGAGAAATAGCTGAATGGAATATTGATGGACTAGCGGAACATCAAATTTATGATAAAATACATAAAATAGGAATGGCCATTACAGCTTATAAAATGAAAAATTTATTAGATAAACAATTCGCTACTTTAATTACAGTTGAATTTACCAGCACGTTAAAAAATTGGTGGGATAATTATCTCACAAAAGATAATAGGCAAAGTATATTAAATACTACAACTACTGACCCATTTATTAAAGAGGAATCTTCAGAAAAAACTATAGAGAATATAATCCTAGAAGATGCCACTACCACCTTACTTTATAACATAGCCAAACATTTTATTGGAGAACCTCAACTTTTTCAAGATAGAAGTCTAGAAATATTATCTAATCTATCTTGTCCAAAGTTGGACGATTTTAGATGGTATAAAGATATTTTACTGAACAAAGTCATTATTAGAAAAGACTGTAATCACGATTATAGGAAAGAAAAATTTATTAGTGGTCTACCAAAGTTATTTGCTGAAAAGGTTAGAATAAAATTAAAAGATAGATTTGAAGGAAAGATTCCTTACAATCAATTAACCTATGGTGACCTCATAAGTTTTATAAATATTACTGGACTAGAATTATGTACAGATATAAAACTTAAGAATCAACTAAAAAGAGATAGTAAAATATCTCAAAAGAAACTAGAAAACTTTTGTCAAGACTTTGGTTATATTAAACTATCCGCCCCATCAAAAGAAACATTTGAAAAGGGGAACAATAAAAATAAACATAAATCAGAGAAACGCCGTCATTACAAAAGAAAGTTCAAAAAATCTAACCATGACCCTGGTAAAAATAGATTTAAACCAAACAACACTGAAAGGTGTTGGGGTTGTGGAAAAATAGGACATCAAGCCAAAGACTGTCCAACCACTAATAAAAAGAAAGAGAAATTAATATGCTAATTCTGGAAGAAGAAGTTAAGGATAAATTATATTCTATTTTAGAAGAAAATAATTCCTCTTTTGATAAAAATCTTAGCAACGATGATCAGGTAACCTATAGTTGTGAAGATAGTAAGTCATCTGACACTTGCGAATGTGGTAGTGCAAGTTGCACCTGCAAAAATCAAAACCATTCCATAAATGTCATTACTAGTAGTAATAAGGAAACATTCTTTAATATGACAAATCATATGAAAAATCTTGATTTTAGGAAAAAATGCTTAACTATCTTAAGAAATTTAGTTTTTAATAAACAAGCTGACACAATTACTGAAAAATCACCACCTAATCAGAAATTGGAAAATTATAAAGAAACATCAAAAAAGATAGAGTCTCTCACAGAATCTCTATCTAAATTAAGAACTAGTACCATTACGATCATTAGATCGCAAGACATGCCCTATATAAATTATATATCAAAAGAAGAAAATACTTTAAAAATAAACATTTTCACATCAAGAGAATTATACAATAAAAATTATTAAACTTTCTCCTCCTCCTAAGTTTTACCTAACCTTCTTTATAGAAGTAGGAGTTACTCAACTTCAAAATAATTTTAACACGACTTATATATTTTTCATAAAAATTATATTTTTTTTTAGTTGGAAAAAATTACTATGCAATTTTGTTTTTCAAATAAAAGGAGAGAAACTCTCAAAAATTTTAATAAAAAAAATTTTCAAGGAAATAATGAGGTCAGGAATAAGACTTTTTCCAACGTTCAAACCCGAAGAAAAAATGAAACGACCATTTTATGAAGAAGATCAAACAAAATCAGAAGATATATACATGTATTCCCTCCTACCAAAATATACTATACCTTCACCGTTAAAAGAACCCATAACCAGCTCACCCAAGCTACAACCACTTCATTCAGTATTCCAAGAAAACTCATCCTCCTCGACCAATAAAAATATTTTGATCCAAATCAACGATAGTTACAAGATGGAAAACGCTGAGATATACCCAAAAACAAATCTCGGGGCCACCTCTCAAAAGAAAAAGGATAAGGTTCCAAATAAAAAACAATTTGAGTTAACAATGTTGCAGGTACTACCAATTACAGCACTTGATAAAAAAATGTGGGAATTATGAAATTCAGGATTTACTAAAGCCCTGCTACATTAACAAAAATTATGTGGAGACGGAAGATCCCCTTAAGACCCGAAGGTATTATGAATTTATTTTAACAGATACTGATTCGGTAAAAATTGAGCATATATTTGACGAAAATGATTCAGATATTATACAATATTCTAAATTCACTATCAAAAGAATCTTGAGTCCATCTGAATGGTTTGAGGATCATCTACATACCCCTATTCACTTATCAAAAGCTCATCGACCTCAGACATATAATTGGTATGATTATAAAGCAGCCTGGTATAACTTTATTTTTGTTAGACCAAATACCCACACCTGGTTTATCAAATATTCAGAAGAAATGAAGAACACAATTATTCCCCGATGGTTTTATGAATGGTGGAGTCAGTTCGGAGGAAATAAACAGGTATTATCAACTCAACATCAAACACAGTTTGAGAAATTTCAGGTAGAGAAAAGTATATCTACCTTATCAGAAAATATTAAATTATGCAAGTTCTTTATTGCCAAAAGAATCTCTTATATTATTAGTTGGTCCTTCGACATTCGTGAATTTGAGAAGATCAAATATTTAAGCAAAATCATTAAGATCAAAGGATGGGCGCCAGCTGTCCGCGATGATAAGTTAAGTACAAGTTCATCACCCTAAAGGGATTATGACAACTCCAATGAAAGATTAAAAAGAAGGCTCAAAGAAGTCTTACTTAACCTCAACACTGATACGGAATCAAAATTTGAATTATTCGATACTGCTGCCTCCCATGACGAGCTTAGCAAAAGAGATATGTTAGATCTACAAGGAATAGCACAAGCAT
The DNA here is from genome assembly GCA_016801875.1 of Solanum sitiens. Classification (NCBI taxonomy): domain Eukaryota; kingdom Viridiplantae; phylum Streptophyta; class Magnoliopsida; order Solanales; family Solanaceae; genus Solanum; species Solanum sitiens. Next base: position 2,135,489 of record JABWTJ010000043.1, on the reverse strand, counting down.
ACCTTCATAATTAAAAGAAAGTGCCAGCACACTTTAATGATAAGCAAAGAAAAATAACAAGAAAAGAAAAATTCAAAGTGGACCCTACATGCAAAGATATGTTTCTAAGACAATTATAAAAATTAGCATTTGGACATAACAAGCTAATTCTCTATGTCAATAATTCCAACAACATGTGGACCCCGCAACAATAAAGCTACAAAGTGACAAAGGAATCAAGTAACAAGATATATGTTTTGAAGAATTCTCCGCAAAAGAAGATAAACATGCAGTGAAGGCTACGTGTAAGTAGTTCCATCTACGTGACATCTATATCAAGCCACGTATAATTATCATCAGTTATTTGTAATAGGTAGTTGTTACGTGTAAGATAAATAATGTATATTAGTGTATGCACACATGTAAAAAGGATAGCATAATAAGTTAGATTAATCAGCACTTTTGAGGCCTATTTAAGGCTTTCAACTTGTATCAGTAGAGGGCATTCAAAATCATACGACTTTGAAATCCTCTCTACAATTCTCTCCCATTTTCCCCATCTTTTCCATTTCCATGTTCTCTCTCTTTCCCTATCAATAAAAAGTTTTATTGTAAGTATTCTCTACTTGTTTTAAATATTAAATTTATGTTTTAAAGTTTTAAATTTAAGTTTTGTTTACTGCTTTTCTTTGTTTAAGTTTTTTTAAAGTTCTCTTTAAGCATTTGCTTGTTCTTGATCCCTTCTGTTACTCTGCCCAAATTTCCTTAGGATTCCGTCCCGAAATTCGATTCGTCCCAACAATTGGTATCAGGGCCAAGTTGGCCGGGAAGGGTATGAGTAAGAGCGGCTAAGTCCCTAAGCTGTCCTTGGGCAGACGGCGTCGAAACTTAGGTTGCTGTCGGGGTGGTAAGTTCGGAGTTTGGTAGTTGTTGTTCTTCTTCCACTTGTATTCTTAGTTTTATTCCTTGAAGTGGGGTAACCGGATAATTTCCGGTTTAAACGTTGCCAAGCCCGTATTTTCCGTTGGATTAGCTTAGACTGTGTGTGTCATAGAGCCGTACCCGGAGGGTGTTCCCGTCGCCAAGCCTATAGGAATAAGATCAAAGAAAATTAGTGAAAAAGGTAACACCAATTACTACACAAAGAATTTATTATTTCGGTAGTAATCTTAAAATAGACATTTAAGCCCAAGGATAGTGTTCTTCTCTCCGCTAGATACTCCGTACTATATAAACTCTTAATTATTCATGTCTACTCTACCATATGTAAAGAACTTAGAATATTTAATATTGACTACCATAAAAGGTAATGAAATAATACGTAAAGATACTACCTTAAAGGGTAATAAAATAATAAGTAAGAATAGTACTGTAGTAAAACCCATTAAAAAATTTAATAAGTATATTGATATGATTTATTCAGATGAACCTTTTGAGTCAGATTTTAATTATTTAAATAAACTTTGGAATAGTTGAGAAAACTCTATTAAAAAACAATGATATATACAAAGATATTCTTTATTAGATAGATTAACCTTTAGAAATAAATGGTTTAGTGATATGAAAAGATTAAACTGTAACATAGAATTTTTTAAGTGGTTTGAATACACAGAAAAATTAGATGATCAAAAAGAATCGTTAAATATGTTGGTTAATAAATGGTATACTACTAATAACAAGGTAGTTGAATCTAAAATTCCTCCTTTAGAAGAAATTAGTCTACCAACAAATGGTAGAATTGTTACTACCTTACCTTTTCAAATAAATATAATCAACACTAAAGAAAGTAAAACAAGTCCTTCCTACAAGGATGAAACTAAAAATCTAGAAACTCATTCAATATTTAAACTACCTGAAGTTTCTAATATTAAATTTATAGAGTATCAAATTTATAATAAAATAGGAATAGCAATTACGGCATATGAAATAAAATATATATCGGATAAACAATTAACCTATGGAAATCTCATAAGATTAGAAAGAGGTATAAAACTTAAAAATCAATTAAAAGGGGCTAAACATCGTCGTAAAAATTATAACGATAAACACGACGAATCCCAATATTATAAAATAAAATCTAGATTAGTTAATAAAGACATTAATGTATGTTGGAACTATGAAAAACACGGACATCATGCTAAGGACAATTCGGCACCTAATAATAAGAAGGATACGATAAATAGGTTAGAACTAGAAGATAATATTATAAATAAATTATACTCAATTCTTAATAAAAATTACACCAGTTCCAAAATAAGTTATAATAGAAATAACCAATTTAAAATAAAGGATAAATCAAAAGGTAATAAATCAACTTATAGTAAAAATACAGATTGCACCTATCAAAACCCCTCCATCAATGTCATTAGCAGTAGTAATAAAGAAGTTTTCTTTGATATAATTGAACATATCGAAGATCAAGATTATAAGAAAAAATATTTAAGGGCATTAAAAGATATAATTCTTAATCAACAAATAAATAATCATATGCATGACCAATAGAGAACAAAATTCTGAAACAACACTTCAAGATCTTCAAACAGATTAATACATGTAAAGAAAGAAATTAAAACAATCAAACAAAAACTTAACACTTCAGAAGACATATCCACCAAAAGTCAAAATTTACAATTGGAATTAGAACAATTAACTAAAAATATAAATTCAGGAGTCAATACTATTGCTATAGTTAAAGCCCATAGCTATCATATACCCATTACATTAATTATTAATAAAAATTACTCTTTACAAAAGGTTGCTTTATTAGATACTGGTGCAGATCAAGATTGCATCATTGAAGGAATTATCCCTACTAAGTATCTTAAAAAAAGTACTACTCGATTATTCTCCGCAACAGGACAAAGACTTAAAATAAATTATAAACTCCACAAGGGACACATATGTAATGATGGAATTTGTTTCATAAATGATTTTGTAATAACTAAAGACATAAATGAAAAAATAATTTTAGGAACTCCCGTTATAACACAATAAAGCCATATACGGCTACCCTAGATGGAATTCACACCACTATCTTAGGAAAGAAGATTCACTTCTCATATATAAATAGTATATCAAAAATCGAAAGTGACCATATTAAAAATAAAAAATATATTTAGAATAAATCTACTCTCACAACAAATTAATTATTCGAACGAAGATATCAAGATAAAAAGAATTCAATCCTCTTTAAAAAAAACTGGAAGTAGAAGCTAAAATTAAAGGCTTAAAAGACGAAATAGAACGAGAAGTTTGTTCTGATTTTCCTAATACATTTTGGGAAAGGAAAAACAATGTAATTGAATTACCTTATATTGAGAGATTCGATGAAAAAATCATCCCCACTAAGGCAAGACCCATTCAAATGAACGCCAAATTAATGGAATATTGTAAAAAGGAAATTAATGACTTACTTGCTAAAAATATTATTAGACCAAGACACCTTGGGGTTGCTCGGCCTTTTATGTCAATAATAGTGCCGGAAAAAAAAGAGGCGTCCCAAGGCTAGTTATCAATTATAAGCCCCTTAATAAGGTATTAAAATGGATTAGGTATCCCATACCTAAAAAACGTGATCTTCTTAAGAGAACTTACAAAGATAATATTTATAGTAAGTTTGACATGAAATCAGGATTTTGGCAGATACAAATCGTCGAAAAAGACAAATATAAAACAACCTTCAATGTTTCCTTTGGACAATATGAATGGAATGTGATGCCTTTCGGACTAAAAATGCTCCGTTCGAATTTCAAAATATCATGAATAATATATTTAATCAGTATAGTCATATTTCTATAGTCTACATAGACGACGTATTAATATATTCCGAAGATATTTGTCAACACTTTAAACAGCTTCACACCTTTCTAAAAGTTGTCAAGAAAAATGGTCTAGTAGTAAGTGCGAAAAAGATTAAATTATTCCAGACTTCCAGTAGATTTCTTGGCCATAAATTATATCAAGGAACCTATAAACCCATTTGTAGAGCCATAAAGTTCTCATTCAAAGAGGGCGATAAAAAATTAGAGAATCGTTACTCAATCTTAGCAGAATTTCCAAACCTGCCAAAACCCAACTCCTCATCAGTAAATAAACCAACATCAACAGCTATTTTTGTCCAAACAAAAGAAAGTTATGAAATGAAACCACCAGAAACATACGCACAGGCGGTAGTTCCAACTACCCCAACAAAAAATAAAGAAAGAGTTACTCAGTTAGATAAAATGGATTTTTGCATTACAGTTTTGCAGGTGCTGCCTATCATGGCACTTGACAAAGAATATGAATGCTTTGGAGTGCCCGACCTCCTGAAACCGTGTTACACTAATCGAAATTATGTGGAAACTGAGGATCCACTTAAAACCCGAAGGTATTATGAGTTCATATCAACAGATACTGATTCAGTAAAAATTAAGCATAAATTAGCAGATGTCAATGATCCGGATAGTATACAATTTTCAAGATTTACAATTAAAAGAATATTAAGTCCTTTTGAGTGGTTTGTGGATCATTTACATACCCCTATTCCACTATCAACATCTTATCGTCCTCAGACGTATAATTGGTATGATTACAAGGCGGCTTGGTATAATTTTATGTATCTCCGACCAAACACCCACACTTGATTTGTTAAATATTCAGAGGATATAAAAACTGAGACGATCCCTCGGTTGTTTTACGAATGGTGGAGCCAGTTCGGAGAAAATAAATAGGTATTATCACCACAATTTTTAATACATTTTGAGAAGTTCCAGGTAAAGCAGAATATCTCTACACTCCCGGAAAATATTAAATGGTGTAAGTTCTTTATTTCCAAAAGGATATCTTATATTATTAGTTGGTCCTTTGATATTCATGAAATTGAAAGGATTAAGTATCTAAGCAAGACTATCAAAATTAAAGGATGGACTCCGAAAGATCACGATGACAAGTTAGTTATCATATCTTCATCGCGAAAGAAATTCGATGTTTTAAAAGAAGAGTTAAAAAGAAGGCTCGAAGAAGCCTTATCAAGTCTCGGCAAAACTATCAATCATGAAAAGATAATGAAATTATTAGACACTGCATTCTCACATATCAGTGAAAAAAGTAATGAGGATATGTATCATCTTCAATAAAATCAAGAAAATGTCAAGCTTAAGCAAACAGGTGGACCCCACAAGAATAAAGACAAAAGCCACAAAGTGACAAAGGGATCAAGTAACAAGATATATGTTTTCAAGATATATTTTTCAGCAAAATATAAATATGTAGTAGAGGCTACGTGTGAATAATCCCACCTACGTGGCATCCATCTCAAGCCACGTATAATTATCATCAGTTATTTGTAGTATGTAGTAGTTACGTGTAAAATAAATATTGTGTATTAGTGTATGCACACATGTAAAATAGATAGCATAATAAGTTAGATTAATTAGCACTTTTGAGGCCTATTTAAGGCTTTCAACTTGTATCAGTAGAGGGCATTAAAAATCATACGACTTTGAAATCCTCTCTACAATTCTCTCCCAGCTTTCCCTTCTTTTCTATTTCCATGTTCTCTCTCTTTCCCTATCAATAAAAAGTTTTATTGTAATTATTCTCTACTTGTTTTAATTATTAAATTTATGTTTTAAAGTTTTAAATTTAAGTTTTGTTTACTACTTTTCTTTATTTAAGTTTTTTTAAAGTTTTCTTTAAGCATTGTCTTGTTCTTGCTCCCTTTCGTTACTCTGCCCAAATTTCCTTAGGATTTCGTCCCGAAACTCGGTCCGTCCCCTCAATTGGTATAAGAGCCAAGTTGGCCGGGAAGGGTATGAGTAGGAGCGGCTAAGTCCCTACGTTGTCCTTGGGCAGACGGCGTCGAAACTTAGGTTGTTGTCGGGGTGGTAAGTTCGGAGTTTGGTAGTTGTTGTTTTCACTTGTGTTCCTAGTTTTATTCCTTGAAGTGGGGTAACCGGATAATTTCCGATTTAGACGTTTGCAAGCCCGTACTTTTCATTGGATTAGCTTAGACTCTGTGTGTCGTAGAGCCGGACCCAGAGGGTGTTCCCATCGCCAAGCCTATAGGAATAAGATCAAAGAAAATTAGTGAAAAAGGTAACAACAATTACTACACAAAGAATTTATTATTACGGTAGTAATCTTTAAAATAGACATTTAAGCCCAAGGATAGTGTTCTTCTCTCCGCTAGATACTCCGTACTATATAAACTCTTAATTATTCATGTCTACTCTACCATATATAAAGAACTTAGAATATTTAATATTGACTACCATAAAAGGTAATGAAATAATAAGTAAAGATACTACCTTAAAGGGTAATAAAATAATAAGTAAGAATACTACTTAGTAAAACCCATTAAAAAATTTAATAATTATATTGGTATGATTTATTCAGATGTACCTTTTGAACCAGATTTTAATTATTTAAATAAACTTTGGAATAGTCCAAAAAACTCTATTTAAAAACAATGGTATATACAAAGATATTCTTTATCAGATAGATTAACCTTTAGAAATAAATGATTTAGTGATATGAAAAGATTAAAATGTAAAATAGAATTTTTTAAGTGGTTTGAATAAACAGAAAAATTAGATGACCAAAAAGAATCGTTAAATATGTTGGTTAATAAATGGTATACTACTAATAACAAGGTAGTTGAATCTAAAATTCCTCCTTTAGAAGAAATTAGTCTACCAACAAATGGTAGAATTATTACTACCTTGCCTTTTCAAATAAATATAATCAACACTAATGAAAGTAAAAGAAGTCCTTCCTGCAAGGATGAAACTAAAAATCTAGAAACTCATTCAATATTTAAACTACCTGAATTTTCTAGTATTAAATTTATAGAGTATCAAATTTATAATAAAATAGGAATAGCAATTATGGTATATGAAATAAAATATTTATCGGATAAACAATTAACCTATGGTAATCTCATAAGATTAGAAAGAGGTATAAAACTTAAAAATCAATTAAAAGGGGCTAAACATCATCGTAAAAATTATAACGATAAACACGACGAATCCCAGTATTATAAATAAAATCTAGATTAGTTAATAAAGACATTAATGTATGTTGGAACTGTGAAAAACACGGACATCATGCTAAGGACAATCCGGCCCCTAATAAAAAGAAGGATACGATAAATAGGTTAGAACTAGAAGATAATATTATAAATAAATGGGAAAATGCACAAGTACCCCCTCAACCTATGCCCGAAATTCCAGAGACACACTTATACTATACTAAGGTCCTATTACCCCCCTGAACTTATTTTATAAGTAATTTTCTACCCCTTTTCGGCCTACGTGGCAGTAGCTTGAAAAAAAAATCAATCAGCGTTGGGCCCACAAGATAGTGCCACGTTGGCCAAAAAGGGTAGAAAATTATTAATAAAATAAGTTCAGGGGGGTAATAGGACCTTAGCATAGTATAAGTGTGTCTCTGAAATTTCGGGCATAGGTTGAGAGGATACTTGTGCATTATCCCTAAATAAATTATACTCAATTCTTAATAAAAATCACACCAGTTCCAAAATAAGTTATAATAGAGATAACCAATTTAAAATAAAGGATAAATCTAAAGGTAATAAATCAACTTACAGTAAAAATACAGATTGCACCTATCAAAAACCCTCCATCAATGTCATTAGCAGTAGTAATAAAGAAGTTTTCTATGATATAATTGAACATATCGAAGATCAAGATTATAAGAAAAAATATTTAAGGGCATTAAAAGATATAATTCTTAATCAACAAATAAATAATCATATTATTAAATCCATTAGCATGACTAATAGAGAACAAAATTCTGAAACAACACTTCAAGATCTTCAAACAGAATTAATACATGTAAAGAAAGAAATTAAAACAATCAAACAAAAACTTAACATTCAGAAGACATATCCACCAAAAGTCAAAATTTACAATTGGAATTAGAACCATTAACTAAAAATATAAATTCAGGAGGCAATACTATTGCAATAGTTAAAGCCCATAGCTATCATATACCCATTACATTAATTATTAATAAAAGTTACTCTATATAAAAGATTGCTTTGTTAGATACTGGTGCAGATCAAAATTGCATCATTGAAGGAATTATCCCTACTAAGTATCTTGAAAAAAGTACTACTCGATTATTCTCCGCAACAGGAGAAAGACTTTAAATAAATTATAAACTCCACAAGGGACACATATGTAATGATGGAATTTTTTTCATAAATGATTTTGTAATAACTAAAGACATAAATGAAGAAATAATTTTAGGAACTCCCTTTATAACACAACTAAAGCCATATACGGCTACCCTAGATGAAATTCACACCACTACCTTAGGAAAGAGGATTCACTTCTCATATATAAATAGTATATCAAAAACCGATAGTGACTATATAAAAAATAAAAATATATTTAGAATAAATCTACTCTCACAACAAATTAATTATTTGAAAGAAGATATCAAGATAAAAAGAATTCAATCCTCTTTAAAAAATCCGGAAGTAGAAACTAAAATTAAAGGCTTAAAAGACGTAATAGAACGAGAAGTTTCTTCTGATTTTCCTAATGCATTTTGGGAAAGGAAAAACAATGTTATTGAATTACCTTATATTGAGGGATTCGATGAAAAAATCATCCCCACTAAGGCAAGACCCAAATGAACGCCGAATTAATGGAATATTGTAAAAAGGAAATTAATGAGTTACTTGCTAAAAATATTAATAGACCATCCAAGTCACCTTGGAGTTGCTCGACCTTTTATGTCAATAATAGTGCCGAAAAAGAAAGAGGCGCCCCAAGGCTAGTTATCAATTATAAGCCCCTTAATAAGGTATTAAAATGGATTAGGCATCCCATACCTAACAAACGTGATCTTCTTAAGAGAACTTACAAAGCTAAAATTTATAGCAAGTTTGACATGAAATCGGGATTTTGGCAGATACAAATCGTCGAAAAAGACAAATATAAACAGCCTTCAATGTCCCCTTTGGACAATATGAATGGAATATGATGCCTTTCGAACTAAAAAATGCTCCGTTCAAATTTCAAAATATCATGAATAATATATTTAATCAGTATAGTCACATTTCTATAGTCTACATAGACGACGTATTAATATATTTCGAAGATATGGATCAACACTTTAAACAGCTCCGCACCTTTTTAAAAGTAGTCAAGAAAAATGGTCTAATAGTAAGTGCGAAAAAGATTAAATTATTCCAGACTTCCATTAGATTCCTTGGCCATGAATTATATCAAGGAACCTATAAACCCATTTGTAGAGCCATAGAGTTCTCATCAAAATTTCCGGATGAATTAATAGATAAAACGCAACTCTAGAGATTTTAGGAAGTCTCAATTATGTTGCTGACTTTATTCTTAATATTAGACAGGTTTGTAAGCCTCTTTATCAGCGCCTTAAAAAGAAACTAGACCCATGGGGATTAGAGCATACTAGTGCAGTCCAAAAAATAAAATCGATTGTCCAAAAACTCCCATGTCTAGGTATACCACACCCAGAGGCCCTTATGATAGTAGAAACAGATGCCTCAGATATTGGGTATGGAGGCATACTTAAACAAAAAATGTCTGTAGAATCCACTGAACAATTAGTGAGATTCACTTCAGGAGTTTGGAATGATACTCAAAAAAATTATAGTACTATTAAAAAGAAATTTTGGCTATAGTATTATGTATTACAAAATTTCAAGATAATTTAAAAAACGAAGAATTTTTATAAAGAGTCGACAGTAAAGCAGCCAAAGATGTTTTGAAAAAGAATGTTAAAAATCTAGTTTCTAAACAAATATTTGCGAGATGACAAGCTTTATTAGCTAGATTTGATTTTGAAATAGAATTTATAAAAAGAGAAAATAATTTTGTACCTGACTTTTTAACAAGAGAATTTTTACAGGGAAACAATGAGACCAGGAGTACCGGGAATAAGGCCCCCGAGGCTCCCACTACAGCCCTTCAATCAAGAAGATAAAATGAAAAAAACATTCAAAGAGGGCGATAAAAAATTAGAGAATCGTTACTCAGTCTTAGCAGAATTTCCAAACCTGCTAAAACCCAACTCCTCATCAGTAAATGAATCAACATCAACAGCTATTTTTGTCCAAACAAAAGAAAGTTATGAAATGAAATCACCAGAAACATACGCACAAGCGGTAGTTCCAACTACCCCAACAAAAAATAAAGAAAAGGTTACTTAGTCAGATCAAAAGGATTTTCCCATTACAGTTTTGTAGGTGCTGCCTATCATGGCACTTGACAAAGAATATGAATGCTTTGGAGTGTCCGACCTTCTGAAACCGTCTTACACTAATCGGAATTATGTGGAAACTGAGGATCCACTTAAAACCCGAAGGTATTATGAGTTCATATTAACAAATACTGATTCAGTAAAAATTGAGCATAAATTAGCATATGTCAATGATCCAGATAGTATACAATTTTCAAGATTTACAATTAAAAGAATATTAAGTCCTTTTGAGTGGTTTGTGTATCATTTACATACCCCTATTCCACTATCAACATCTTATCGTCCTCAGACGTATAATTGGTATGATTACAAGGCGGCTTGGTATAATTTTATGTATCTCCGACCAAATATTCACACTTGATTCGTTAAATATTCAGAGGATATAAAAACTGCGACGATCCCTCGGTGGTTTTACAAATGGTGGAGCCAGTTCGGAGGAAATAAATAGGTATTATCACCACAATTTTTAATACAGTTTGAGAAGTTCCAAGTAGAGCAGAATATCTCTATACTCCCGGAAAATATTAAATGGTGTAAGTTCTTTATTTCCAAAAGTATATCTTATATTATTAGTTGGTCCTTTAATATTCATGAAATTGAAAGGATCAAGTATCTAAGCAAGTCTATCAAGATTAAAGGATGGACTCCGAAAGATCACGATGACAAGTTAGTTATCGGCTCTTCATCGCGAAAAAAATCTGATGTTTCAAAAGAAGAGTTAAAAAGAAGGCTCGAAGAAGCCTTATTAAGTCTCGGCAAAACTACCAATCATGAAAAGATAATGGAATTATTAGACATTGCATCCTCACATACCAGTGAATAAAGTAATGAGGATATGTATCATCTTCAATAAAATCAAGAAAATGTCAAGCTTAAGCAAACAGGTGGACCCCACAGGAATAAAGACAAAAGACACAAAGTGACAAAGGGACCAAGTAACAAGATATATGTTTTCAAGATATATTTTTCAGCAAAAGATAAATATGTAGTAGAGGCTACGTGTGAATATTCCCACCTACGTGGCATCCATCTCAAGCCACGTATAATTATCATCAGTTATTTGTAATATGTAGTAGTTACGTGTAAAATAAATAATGTGTATTAGTGTATGCACACATGTAAAATAGATAGCATAATAAGTTAGATTAGTCAGCACTTTTGAGGCCTATTTAAGGCTTTCAACTTGTATAGTAGAGGGCATTCAAAATCATACGACTTTGAAATCCTCTCTACAATTCTCTCTCATTTTCCCCATCTTTTCTATTTCCATGTTCTCTCTCTTTCCCTATCAAAAAAAAGTTTTATTGTAAGTATTCTATACTTGTTTTAATTATTAAATTTATGTTTTAAAGTTTTAAATTTAAGTTTTGTTTGCTGCTTTTCTTTGTTTAAGTTTTTTTAAAGTTTTCTTTAAGCATTGTCTTGTTCTTGCTCCCTTCCGTTACTCTGCCCAAATTTCCTTAGGATTCCGTCCCGAAACTGGATCCATCCCCTCAATTGGTATCACAGCCAAGTTGGTCGGGAAGGGTATGAGTAGGAGCGGCAAGTCCCTACGCTGTCCTTAGACGGACGGCGTCGAAACTTAGGTTGCTGTCGGGGTGGTAAGTTCGGAGTTTGGTAGTTGTTGTTCTTCTTCCACTTATGTTATTAGTTTTATTCCTTGAAGTGGGGTAACCGGATAATTTCCGTTTAGATGTTGCCAAGCCCGTCTTTCCGTTGGATTAGCTTAGACTGTGTGTGTCGTAGAGCCGGACCCGGAGGGTGTTCCCGTCGCCAAGCCTATAGGAATAAGATAAAAGAAAATTAGTGAAAAAGGTAACAACAATTACTACACAAAGAATTCATTATTACGGTAGTAATCTTTAAAATAGACATTTAAGCCCAAGGATAGTGTTCTTCTCCCCGCTAAATTCTCCCTTGAATTAAAATGAATTCACCTACGCATCAAAATATTTTAAATAGTATTAACATCTCTACAAACTCTAATAAAATTGCAAAAATTGAAAATGATCTATAAAATTGAAATATTCCTAAAGAACACTTTAAAAAGGTTTATAAAACAGGACACTTTGATTTCATTAGAAATTATAATATTAAGATTTCTGAGTCTACCATTGCTATTAATAAAAATATTGAAACTATTCGATTATTAGCAATCAATGATATTAATACATATAAGAAGAATTGTAAATTTCTTCACATAGGACTTGTCCAGGTAGCAGTCAAACCATTATATAAATTGGGTTTAAATGTACCCATATGTCTTCTTTTAAGAGACAATAGATTATTAAATTTTGATGATTCATTATTAGCAGTACTACAAAGTAATCTTGCAAATGGCCCGGTATACTTTAATTGTTATTCCAATTATTTAATAGATATTAATGATCAAAATGTAATTGATACATTAACTTTAAATATTAAAATCAAAAATATGAATAGTAAAGCTAATACTAGAGAAATAGCCATAATATATAGAGTATATTATAGACTAATGAAAACTACCTTAGCTCCTAAGGCTAAAATAATAAGTAATAAAAGAGTTACTATGCTCATGGAAGCAAATCATAACCATAATAACACCTTTGTCCCAAAGATGATAAAATGGGATGATGTATTAATAAAAGATGATTGGCATTTTGACTCCATAACGGAGCCAGAAATTAAAGAAGAGAATTCACATATTGATCAAGTAATTCAATTTCCAGATGGATCCATAGATTTAAAATTTTCAAGATCCCAATCTTATAATCAAATCTCTACAAGTAAAAGAATGTCATTTTCTAGACCTTCTTTGTCCATTACTAAGGAGGAAGATGACATATCCTTAGAAGAAATAGATAAAAAATTAAAAGGGGTAGATTTCTCAGAAACCATTACAAAGGTAGAATATGAACTAAAAAAATCTAATCTCACTCCTAGTAAAGAAATTAAAGATGCTTTATGCATGATTAGATTTGATAAACCTTTTGAACCAGATATTGAATATTTAATAAACTTTGGACTAGTCAAGAAAATTTCATCAAAAAGAAATGGTATGTACAAAAATATTCTTTATCAGAAAGAATAACTTTTAGAAATAAATGGTTTAGTAATATGAAAAGAATAAAATGTAATATAAATTTTTTTTAAATGGTTTGAATGTAGAGAAAAATTAGATGACCAAAAGGAGTCATTAAACACGCTTGTAAACAAATGGTATACTACCAAAAATAATAAAGTAGTTGAATCTACAATTCCCCCATTAGAAGAAATTAATTTACCAATAGAGAATAAAATTATTACTGCCTCACCCTTTAATATGGACATAATGGACACAAAAGGTGATCCTACAAATAAAGATATAAATAAAATACTACAATAAAATAATTATACAAATCAACTACTTTACGTAGTGTCTAATCAAATCCTAAAGGTTAATAATAATACGGATATTAAGGATAAGCCAATCTCTTCCTATGAGAATAAAAATAAAGATTTGAAAATTCACCCAATATTTAAATTACCTGAACTTTCCAAAGATAAATTTTCTAACTTTCAAGAGAAACTTGAAATTACTGATGAACTTATAGGAATAATTAATGAAAAACTAAAATATAAGGCTATAAATACCTTATCCAAAGATAATGACAATGAAATTAATAAATTAGGTTCTACTTATTCCATCAAAAAGAATTATTATAAGAGACTTTCCTTTCCGGATATGCACTACGAAGAAAATGGATTTCTATCACATACTTCACATTCTGGAAGTGAGATTGCGAAATGGAATATTGATGGACTCACAGAACATCAAATATATAATAAATTATATGAAATGGGTATAGCCATTACGGCATATAAAATAAAAAATTTATTCGATTAACAAGCTGCTACTTTAATTACCGCTGAATTTACTGGCACATTAAAAAATTGGTGGGACAACTACCTCACCGAAGATAATAGGGAAAGGGTATTAAATGCAACCACTATTATTCCTATAATTAAAACTGAATCTGGAGGGCAAACTATAGAAAATCAAATTCTAGAAGATGCTACTGCCAGCTTAATTTATAGTATAGCTAAACACTTTATAGGTGAACCACAATTCTTTCAAGATAGAAGTTTAGAAATATTATCTAATCTATCTTGTTCAAAGTTAGATGATTTTAGGTGGTATAAAGATGTTTTTATAACAAAGTTATGATTCACAAAGACTGCAATCACGACTATTGGAAAGAAAAATTTATTAGTGGTTTACCAACTCTATTTGCTGAAAAGGTCAAGATAAAATTAAAAGATAGGTTTGAAGGAAAAATTCCCTATAATCAATTAACCTATGGTGACCTCATAAGTTTTACAAAATATTACTGGATTAGAATTATGTACAGATATGAAACTTAAAAATCAACTAAAAAAGGATAGTAAATTATCACAAAAGGAATTAGGAAATTTTTGTGAAGACTTCAGTTATATTAACCTATCTGCCCCATCAAAAGAGGCTTCTAAAAGAATTAAAAGAAACCATAAAATGACGATAAATCATAAAAACCCCATCATTATATAAAAATACTTAACCGTGACTCTAGGAAAAATAGATTTAAACCAAACAACACTGAACGGTGTTGGGGCTGTGGGAAAATGGGACATCGAGCCAAAGACTGTCCAGCCACTAATAAAAAGAAAGACAAAATCAATATGTTATAATTAGAAGAAGAAGTTAAAGATAAGTTGTATTCTATCCTAGAAAATAATAGGAACAACTCCTCCTCCGATGAAAATCTTAGCGATGAAGATCAACTAAATATAGCCTACGATTCTGATGATAGTAAATCATCAGACTCTTGTGAATACGGCAGTGCAATTTGCACCTGCAAGAATCAGTCCATAAATGTTATCACTAGTAGTAAAGAAATACTTTTTGATATGATAGACCATATTGAGGATCCCGATTTCAAGAAAAAATGCTTAATAGTCTTAAGAGATTTAGTCCTTGATAAACAACCGGATAATAGGACTATAAACCCTTTGATATGACAAATGTTTTAAATAAATTTAAACAATCAATTAAACCTGAAACAACTCTACAAAGTATTCAGGCCGAATTAGTACAAATAAGAGATGAAATAAATGAAATTAAACAAAGGCTCAACACTTTAGAAATTGAGTCAGTTACTAATAAAACATTTAAAAATATACCACCCAAACAAGAACCGGAAGAATGTAAATACGAAGCAGGAGAAACGTCAAAAGAAGTGGAGTCTCTCGTAGAACCTCTTACGAAATTAGGAATTAATACAATTACGGTCATTCGACCACAAAGCTACCACATACCCCTCACATTAGTTATAGATAAAAATTATATCATTCATAAAATTACATTATTTGATACAGGCGCAAATCAAAATTGCATTATTGAAGGATTAATCCCTCATAAATATTTAGACAAAGGCACTACACGATTATTCTCCGCAATACGAGAAAAGCTTAAAATAAATTATAAACTCAGAGACGCTTACATATGCAATAATGAAATTGGTTTTGTAAATGATTTCATGATAACCAAAGATATAAATGAAGAAATTATATTAGGTATTCCTTTCAATACTCAAATAAAACCTTATACCTCCCAACTAGATGGCATATATACTAGAATGTTAGGAAAACATCTCATCTTCCCTTACCTAAATACTATGTCAAAAGATGAAAGTAATTCCATAAAAGATAAAAATATATTTCAAACAAATTCACTTTTCCATCAAGAAATTTTTTCAATAAAGGTTACTAAACCTTCTTCTCCTCCTAGAGTTTTTAGCACTAGGAGTTACCCTCTTTCAACAAATAAATAATGACTGCAACGCAGCCATTAATTTTCCATAAAATTTTATTTTTATAAAAAGAAATAAATCTCCCAAAAACTTTAAAGGAATTTTTCAGAAAATTAATGAGACCAGGAATAACCAAAATAAAAAGACCATTTTTTTTTTCAAATCACAAGGTGAAGATTGCTCCAAAAACAATACAGGTCAACAAATATTACCGGTACTATCAAATAGCACATCAAGTAAGAAAATTATGAAAGTCCTGCTACACCAACAAAAATTATGAGGAGATGAAAGATCCCCGCAAGACCCGGAGATATTATAAGTTTTTTTTAAAAGATAGATTCAAATTATCAACAGGTATTATCAACTCAACATCAAAGGCAGTTTACAAAAATTTTGGAGGATCACATATTTAATCAAGACAACTAAAAATTCGATAATCAGCTGTCCCTGATAATGTCAAGATCATCATCCGAAGGAATTATGAAAATTTTAAAGAAAGATTAAAGAAAAGGTTAAAGGAAGTCCTATTTAAACCTTAACACTGACACAAATTATCAGATATTGCTGCTACAAAATAGCACAAAATTACTTTCTTAACAAAAGAAAGTGCCAGCACACTTTGCTATCCCTTAAAGAAATTTCAAGAAAATAAATATTCAAGAGTGGACCCTACATGCAAAGATATGTTATAAAAAATTTTAAGACAATTACAAAATCAGCATTTAGACAAAGTAAACTTATTCACTATGTCAAAATTTTCACCAACATGTAGACCCCGCAACAATAAAGCTGCAAAGTGACAAACGAATCAAGTAACAAGATATATGTTTTGAAGATTAATTTTCAGCAAAAGAAAATAAACATGCAGTGAAGGCTACGTGTAAGTAGTTACAGCTACGTGGCATCTATTTCAAGCCACGTATAATTATCATCAGTTATTTATAATAGGTAGTTGTTACGTGTAAGATAAATAATGTATATTAGTGTATGCATACATGTAAAATAGATAGTATAATAAGTTAAATTAATCATCACTTTTGAGGCCTATTTAAGGCTTTCAACTTGTATCAATAGAGAGCATTCAAAATTATACGACTTTGAAATTCTCTCTACAATTCTCTCCCATTTTCCCCATCTTTTCCATTTCCATGTTCTCTCTCTTTCCCTATCAATAAAAAGTTTTATTGTAAGTATTCTCTACTTGTTGTAATGATTAAATTTATGTTTTAAAGTTTTAAATTTAAGTTTTGTTTACTGCTTTTCTTTGTTTAAGTTTTTCTAAAATTTTCTTTAAGCATTTGCTTGTTCTTGCTACCCTTCGTTACTCTGCCCAAATTTCCTTAGGATTCCGTCCCGGAACTCGATCCGTCCCCTCAATTGGTATCAAAGCCAAGTTGGCCGAGAAGGTATGAGTAGGAGCGGCTAAGTCCCTACGCTGTCCTTGGGCGGACGGCGTCGAAACTTAGGTTGCTGTCGGGGTGGTAAGTTCGAGTTTAGTAGTTGTTGTTCTTCTTTCACTTGTGTTCCTAGTTTTATTCCTTGAAGTGGGGTAATTGGATAATTTCTGGTTTAGACGTTGTCAAGCCCGTACTTTCTGTTGGATTAGCTTAGACTGTGTGTGTGTCATAGAGCCGGACCCTGAGGGTGTTCCATTCGCCAAGGCTATAGGAATAAGATCAAAGAAAATTAGTGAAAAAGGTAACAACAATTACTACACAATGAATTTATTATTCCCATAGTAATCTTTAAAGTATACATTTAAGCCCATGGACAATATTCTTCTCCCCGCTAGATTCTCCATCAACTCAAAATGAGACCACCTACTAGACACCGTAATTTTATTAAAAATTATGATAGTAAAACTTTTGAGTCTACTATTACTATTAATAAAAATATTAAGACTATTAAATTACTAGCATTTAACAAACACAATAGTTATAAGAAAAAATATAAATTTCTTCATATAGGACTTGTCCAAGTAATAGTAAACCCATTATATAGATTGGATTCAGATATACCCATATATCTTTTGTTAAGAGACAATAGGTTATTAAGTTTTAATGAATCTTTATTAGCAGTAGTAGAAAGTAACCTTGCTAATGGTCCATTATACTTTAATTGTTATCCTAATTATTTAATAAAAATTAAGGATCCAAACATAATTGATACATTAATATTAAAAGTTAAAACTAAAAATATGAATAGTAAGGATACTACTGGGAAAGTAGCTATAATGTATAGACTATATTATAAATTAATAAAAATCACCTTAGCCCCTAATGCTAAAATATTAAATAGTAAAGGAGTTACAATACTCATGGAAGCATATTATAACACCTTTATCCCAAGAGAATAAAATGGGATGACTTATTGGTAAAGGATATTTGGTATTTTGACTCTGTAGCGAAGTCAGAATTTGAAAAAGAAAAATTAAAATTTCATCGTGTAAGTCAACCTCAAGATAAAGAAAAAAATAAAAAATTAAAGGAGGTAGATTTCTTAATAACTATTCCCAAAATAGAACATAGGAATTCTAAGCCCATAAAATCCCCAAGTCCCACTACTGAAATTCAAGAAATAAAAAATTATATTGGTATGATTCATTTTGACGAATCTTTTGAATCGGACTTTAATTATTTAAATAAGCTTTGGACTAGTCCAGAGAATTCTATTAAAAAATAATGGTATATACAAAGATTTCTTTATCAGATAGATTAACCTTTAGAAATAAATGGTTTAGTGATATGAAAAGATTAAAATGTAACATAGAATTTTTTAAGTGGTTTGAATACACAGGAAAATTAGATGACCAAAAAGAATCATTAAATATGTTGGTTAATAAATGGTATACTATTAATAACAAGGTCGTTAAATCTAAAGTTCCTCCTTTAGAAGAAATTAGTCTACCCGTTGACGGTAGAATTATTACAGGCTCACCTTTTAAAATGGATATAGTTGATACTAAAGGAGATCCCAAAAATAAAGATATAAATAGAATTCTGCAACAAAATAATTATACAAATCAACTACTTTATGTAGTCTCTAACCAATTGAGGGGACGGACCGAGTTCCGGGACGGAATCCTAAGAAAATTTGAGCAGAGTAACGGAAGAGAGCAAGAACAAGCAAATGCTTAAACAAAACTTTAAGAAAAACTTAAACAAAGAAAAACAGTAAACAAAACTTATATTTAAAACTTTAAAACATAAAATAAATAATCAAAATAGTAGAGAAAGTATACTTACAAAATACTTTTAATTGATTAAGGGAAAGAGAGAACATGGATATGGAAAAGATGGGAAAATGGGATAATATGGTAGAGAGGATTTCAAAGTCGTATGATTTTGAATACTCTCTATTGATACAAGTTGAAAGCCTTAAATAGGCCTCAAAATTGCTGATTAATTTAACTTATTATACTATCTATTTTATGTGTGTGCATACACTAATATAGATTATTTATCTTACACGTAACAACTACCTATTACAAATAACTGATGATAATTATACGTGGCTTGAAATAGATGTCACGTAGCTGGAACTACTTACACGTAGCCTTCACTGCCTGTTTATCTTCTTTTGCTGAAAATTAATCTTCAAAAGATATATCTTGTTACTTGATTTCTTTGTCACTTTGTAGCTTTATTGTTGCGGGATCCACATGTTGGTGGAATTGTTGACATAGTGAATAAGTTTACTTTGTCCAAATGTTGATTTTGTAATTGTCTTGAAACTTTGTATAACATATCTTTGCATGTAGGGTCCACTATTGAATATTTATTTTCTGGATATTTCTTTAAGGGATAGCAAAGTGTGCTGGCACTTTCTTTTATTAAGAAAGTATTTTGTGCTATTTTGTAGCAGCAATATCTGATAATTTGTTTTAGTGTTGAGGTTTAAATAGGACTTTCTTTAACCTTCTCTTTATTCTTTCTTTGGAATTTTCATAATTCCTTTGGATGATGATCTTGACATTATCAGGGACAGTTGATTCTCGAATTTTTAATTTTTTTGATTAAATATGTGATCCTCCAAAAATTTTGTAAACTGCCTTTGATGTTGAGTTGATAATACCTGTTGATAATTTGAATCTATCTTTTAAAGAAACTTATAATACCTTCGGGTCTTGCGGGGATCTTTCGTCTCCTCATAATTTTTTTTGGTGTAGCAGGACTTTCATAATTTTCATACTTGATTTGCTTTTTGTCAGTACTAGTAATATTTGTTTACCTGTATTGTTTTTGGAGCAATCTTCACCTTGTGATTTGAAAAAGAAAATGGTCTTTTTATTTTGGTTATTCCTGGTCTCATTAATTCCCTGAAAATTTCCTTTAAAGTTTTTGGGAGATTTGTTTCTTTTTATAAAAATAAAATTTTATGGAAAATCAATGGCTGCGTTGTAGTCATTATTTATTTATTGAAATAGGGTAACTCCTAGTGCTAAAAAATCTAGGAGGAGAAGAAGGTTTAGTAACCTTTATTGAAAAATTTTCTTGAAGGAAAAGTGAATTTATTTGAAATATATTTTTATCTTTTATGGAATTACTTTCATCTTTTGACATAGTATTTAGGTAAGGGAAGATGAGATTTTTTTCTAACACTCTGGTATGGATGCCATCTAGTTGGGAGGTATAAGGTTTTATTTCAGTAATGAAAGCAATACCTAATATAATTTCTTCATTTATATCTTTGGTTATCATGAAATCATTTACGAAACCAATTTCATTATTGCATATGTAAGTGTCTCTGAGTTTATAATTTATTTTAAGCTTTTCTCCTATTGCGGAGAATAATCGTGTAGTGCCTTTGTCTAAATATTTATGAGGAATTAATCCTTTAATAATGCAATTTTGATCTGCGCCTGTATCAAATAATGCAATTTTATGAATGATATATTTTTTATCTATAACTAATGTGATGTGTATGTGGTAGCTTTGTGGTCGAATGACCGTAATTGTATTAATTCCTAATTTCGTAAGAGGTTCTACGAGAGACTCCACTTCTTTTGACGTTTCTCCTGCTTCGTATTTACATTCCTCCGGTTCTTGTTTGGGTGGTATATTTTTAAATATTTTATTAGTAATTGACTCAATTTCTAAAGTGTTGAGCCTCTGTTTAGTTTCATTTATTTCATCTCTTATTTGTACTAATTCGGACTGAATACTTTGTAGAGTTGTTTCAGGTTTAATTGGTTGTTTAAATTTATTTAAAACACTTGTCATATCAAGGGTTTAATAGTCCTATTATCCGGTTGTTTATCAAGGACTAAATCTCTTAAGGCTATTAAGTATTTTTTCTTGAAATCGGGATCCTCAATATGGTCTATCATATCAAAAAATGTTCTTTACTACTAGTGATGACATTTATGGACTGATTCTTGCAGGTTCAAATTGCACTGCCGCATTCACAGGAGTCTGATGATTTACTATCATCAGAATCGTAGGCTATATTTAGTTGATCATCATCGCTAAGATTTTCATCGGAGGAGGAGTTGTTCCTATTATTTTCTAGGATAGAATACAACTTATCTTTAACTTCTTTTTCTAATTATAACATATTAATTTTGTCTTTCTTTTTATTAGTGACTGGACAGTCTTTGGCTCGATGTCCCCTTTTTCCACATCCCCAACACCGTTCAGTGTTGTTTGATTTAAATCTATTTTTACTAGAGTCACGGTTAAGTCTTTTTTTATAATGATGGGGTTTTTCTGATTTATCGTCATTCTTATGGCTTCTTTTAATTATTTTAGAAGACTCTTTTGATGGGGTAGATAGGTTAATATAACCGAAGTCTTCACAAAAATTTTCTAATTCCTTTTGTGATAATTTACTATCCTTTTTTAGTAGATTTTTAAGTTTCATATCTGTACATAATTCTAATCCAGTAATATTCATAAAACTTATGAGGTCACCATAGGTTAATTTATTATAGGAAATTTTTTCTTCAAACCTATCTTTTAATTTTATCCTGACCTTTTCAGCAAATAGAGTGGTAAACCACTAATAAATTTTTCTTTCCAATAGTCGTGATTGCAGTCTTTGCGAATCATAACTTTGTTATAAAAACATCTTTATACCACCTAAAATCATCTAACTTTGGACAAGATAGATTAGATAATATTTCTAAACTTCTATCTTGAAAGAATTGTGGCTCACCTATAAAGTGTTTAGCTATAATATAAATTAAGCTGGCAGTAGCATCTTTTAGAATTTGATTTTCTATAGTTTGCCCTCCAGATTCAGTTTTAACTATAGGGATAATAGTGGTTGCATTTACTACCCTTTCCCTATTATCTTCGGTGAGGTAGTTGTCCCACCAATTTTTTAATGTGCCAGTAAATTCAGCAGTAATTAAAGTAGCAGCTTGTTTATCGGATAAATTTTTTATTTTATATGCCGTAATGGCCATACCCATTTCATGTAATTTATTATATATTTGATGTTCTGCGAGTCCATCAATATTCCATTCCGCAATCTCACTTCTAGAATGTGAAGTATGTGATAGAAATTCATTTTCTTCATACTGCATATCCGGAAAGAAAGGTCTCTTATAATAATTCTTTTTAATGGAATAAGTAGAACCTAATTTATCAATTTCATTGTCATTATCTTTGGATAAGGAATTTATAGCCTTAGATTTTAGTTTTTCATTAATTATTCCTATAAGTTCATCAGTAATTTCAAGTTTCTCTTGAAAGTTAGGAAATTTATCTTTGGGAAGTTCAGGTAATTTAAATATTGGGTGAATTTCCAAATCTTTATTTTTACTCTTATAGAAAGAGATTGGCTTATCATTAATATCCGTATTATTATTAGCCTTTAGGATTTGATTAGACACTACGTAAAGTAGTTGATTTGTATAATTATTTTGCTGTAGTATTTTATTTATATCTTTATTTGTAGGATCACCTTTTTGTGTCCATTATGTCCATTTCAAAGGGTGAGACAGTAATAATTTTATTCTCTATTGGTAAATTAATTTCTTCTAATGGGGGAATTGTAGATTCAACTACTTTATTATTTTTGGTAGTATACCATTTGTTTACAAGCATGGTTAATGACTCCTTTTGGTCATATAATTTTCCTGTACATTCAAACCATTTAAAAAAATTTATATTTCATTTTATTCTTTTCATATCACTAAACCATTTATTTCTAAAGGTTATTCTTTTTGATAAATAATATTTTTGTACATACCATTCCTTTTTAATGGAATTTTTTTGACTAGTCCAAAGTTTATCTAAATATTTAATATCTGGTTCAAAAGGTTCATCAAATCTAATCATGCATAAAGCATCTTTAATTTCTTTACTAGGAGTGGGATTAGATTTGTTTAGTTCATATTCTACCTTTGGAATGGTTTCTGAGAAATCTACCCCTTTTAGTTTTTTATCTATTTCTTCTAAGGATATGTCATCTTCCTCCTTAGTAATGGAGAAAGAAGGTCTAGAAAATGACATTCTTTTACTTTTAGAGATTTGATTATAAGATTGGGATCTTGAAAATTTTAAATCTATGGATCCATCTGGAAATTGAATTACTTGATCAATATGTGGATTTTCTTCTTTAATTTCTGGCTCCGTTATGGAGTCAACATGCCAGTCATCTTTTGTTAATACATCATCCCATTTTATCATCTTTGGGACAAAGATGTTATTATGGTTATGATTTGCTTCCATGAGCATAGTAACTCCTTTATTACTTATTATTTTATCCTTAGGAGCTAAGGTAGTTTTCATTAGTCTATAATATACTCTATATATTATGACTATTTCTCTAGTATTAGCTTTACTATTCATATTTTTGGTTTTAATATTTAAAGTTAATGTATCAATTACATTTTGATCATTAATATCTATTGAATAATTGGGATAACAATTAAAGTATACCGGGGCATTTGCAAGGTTACTTTGTAGTACTGCTAATAATGAATCATCAAAATTTAATAATCTATTGTCTCTTAAAAGAAGACATATGGGTACATCTAAACCCAATCTATATAATGATTTGACTGCTACCTGGACAAGTCCTATGTGAAGAAATGTATAATTCTTCTTATATCTATTAATATCATTGGTGGCTAATAATCTAATAGTTTCAATATTTTTATTAATAGCAATGGTAGACTCAGAAGTCTTAATATTATACTTTCTAATAAAATCAAAGTGTCCTGTTTTATAAACCTTTTTAAAGTGTTCTTTAGGAATATTTCAATTTTGTAGATCATTTTAAATTTTTGCAATTTTATTAGAGGTGTTAGAGATGTTAATACTATTTAAAATATTTTGATGCGTAGGTGAATTCATTTTAATTCAAGGGAGAATTTAGCGGGGAGAAGAACACTATCCATGGGCTAAAATGTCTACTGTAAAAATTACTACGGGAATAATAAATTCTTCCGAGAAGTTTCTACCTTAAACACACTCTAACACATTTTTAACACCTTTCTACCAATTTTCATTAAACTTCGACTCTTAAAACCCCATTAAAAATGCTAAGACACACCAACATCAATTTCACTAGTCTCCGGACATCATGGACGTTTCTTGATGTTTTGATTGTAAAACTTCCTAATTGGTTTCAATACCTTATTTTAAGCTTATAAACAGTGTTTCAAGTCTTATTACATAATGTGAGGCTCTAGACCAAGTCATGGACTTTCGTAGTGTAACTAAAAGACCCAAAAGACCCAAAAGACCCCTCACTTAGTTATGTAAGGACCCGCAAAATGAGTTAAGGTTTATAGAGGCTCACTTGTGCCTAAAAAGGTTAATAACGTGTTAATTAAGTGATTTACAGTGTGTATACTTTATTTTAAGTGGTTTGGAGGTCAAACGTCCAAGAACATCCGACACGTTTGAAAGTTAGCCTTAGACGTGCTAGTGTGTTCTAGTGTGCCTTGGTATGTTTTAAGTGTTGCTTGATGCTAAAATTGATATGGAAGGTACTTAACTTATTAATGGATGTATTAAGGTTCGGAACGGTTGGCCACGACTCCCCAAGTACCTCCCAAAAGGGTTCGTGATGAGGACCCAAAGGCTGCCTAGACACTCCCTTGGCAGTGTCAATCTACGCCCAAGAACAACGCCTCGTACTCCTGCCTATGCTCCGTCGTTGGGTACATAGCTCAACACTTATCCGTGTGAGTTTAAGCCCCAAATTTTAGCCTCAATTCCAAATGACAGTTGTGCATTACGGCACCGTCATTCCAACGATGATCCATTGACTGCACCGTTGATGGGAAGCCTGCAACTGCTGCCAAGTCGCTGCCATGCAAGGGGTGAATTGGGAAATTCACCCCACGTTCCTAAATTATTATGGATAGATTATTTAGCTATTTTTAGGTATTTTAAGTTAATATATAAGCCTTAACTCTAATTTAGGATTCATTCTTCAAAAACAAATCTTTCCCTCTCAAAAACAAACTCTCCCAAAACCCCAAAAACCCCATTGTAGACCAAGCTCAAGAGCAAGCTATGGAGGTGGATTCTTGGAGATCTCTTCTTAGAATTTCGTGGTCTATCTAATGTAGAAGGTATGGTAATCCTTCATCCTTATTTAACCATCCATTTAAGGAGTCCTTTCAAAGATTTTTCAACCATGATTCTAAATCAAAAATATTATTTTTCAATCTAGCCATGGGTTCATTGTTAAAATGATTTCAAAAGCATTCTAATGTTGAATATGAGATTAATATACGGTTTTAACATGATTTTCAAACAAATTCCATGAAGAACACATGATCTCTTTATCCTCTCAAATTATGATATGTTATGGGTCTTGTGATCTTGACTAGATTATGATTCAATTGTTATTAGATTATAGTATATCTATTAATCATAGTCTTATCTATATCAATTAATTATGTATTGTGGGAAATTGATCAAGATGATTATTAGCTTGGAGATTTGGTAAGTTGACCTATTTCTTCTTATTCAGCTTAAAATGTATATTGAATTGACCTTGAATGGCATTGTGTGGTATGATCCACTTATGGTGGTGGTGGTTATTACATTCTTGTATATGCTTATGTGTGATGATCATGGCCTTGAAGTAATTATATGCAAGATAAATTGATATGATGAATCTCATGTTTAGGAAGTTGAAGGATTTAGCCTTGATTCTAATATCATGTTCTAAGTTAATTGATGTTATGTGAAGTATGTCAATAGTCTTCCACACTAGTTTCATGATTTAGGTGTGTGGATGATATTGTGTATATGTGATGGTTATGTTAGGGTTAGGTGTGGTATAAGATGGCTAATGATGATGAATATCCTTGTAGCATAACCCCTACCTACATGAACCCTATATGAATGTGTGATCAAAGTATGCTAAGAGTATTCTATTCTAATGATTGAATATGTTCTTGTCTCCTGTGATGTAATGTGAGTGTGTGTAGTCTAGTCCTTATTACTCTATATGTGTGTATGACTTGACACTTGAGGAATGTTGTACATATGTTGTGATCTTTAGAGGGTGGCTTCCTCAAGGTTATGATATAGCCCTTATGTGATCATGTTGACCAATGTACACACACATTTCATGCATGACTATGAATAGGATAGATTCATGATGATTAAGGAAAGGACAGTTCTCCTATGCATCATTACCTATTTCTATGCATGTGAAGTATATGATTAATGAAGTTATGAACATATGTGATTAGAGGTGTTATATGAAGGTAGATCTCACATTGTATGCACACACACATGATATATTATTGTATGAATATGTGAAAGGACATTCTCACATGAAGTAGATTCTATGATGAACGGACATTTTCATCTTATAATTCTTTGAGCAATATGATGTATGAAGGAGCAAGCTCCTAAAGCCTTCTTTGTGAACTAATTCACTAAAGGCTTAAAATATCTAAAATGGGAGTTTGAGACGAGCACCAAGTGAACATGACAAATTAGAGTGGGGGCTTGATGTTAGTAAGTCCGGATTCCCACAAGAGAACCTTCACATTTAGCAAGTCTGGGTTTCTGACATAGATGTTGTCTCATGATATGGAAACCTCCACGCTAGTAAGTCAAGGTTTCTAAGAATAATCTCCATGTTCCATAGATACGTGCCCCCGTAGGTTATAGCTTGTGTATACCACCTAAGTAGCTATGTATGATTGGTTACACCTTAGGCAAGTGTTTACCCTCTCTTTTCGATGTGGGAGGAGAACACCGGATTCCATGTGGCTCACACTGTCTATGTCAGTTATTGCTAAGTCTCCCAAAGTAAGAAATGAAGTAAGATAAGAGCAAGGTCTATAACCACAACTCCTTAAGGAGGTTACTTAGTATAGGTAGGACTATAGACCCTACCCATGTATTGCACTAGTGAACTCCAAGAAAGGATAAGATTAGTACATGTATGCAAGTAAGACTTATGATATGTTATGTATGAGTTGTATGACTGCATTGTTAAGTTATTTTGCTATGTCAAGACATGAATTATGCTTATGTGTATGAATTGCACTTATGGCTCCTAAATGGGTTTACTTAGTATATGTGGGGGTATGGGACTCCATATGTACATCGCACAAGTAAGCTTGTGAAGGGGTTATGAGGGTGGTTTACTTATAGTATGAACTAAATGAGTTATGACTAAGGTTGTAGTAAAGGAAAGAGTCCTTATATGATACTATGAGGTATGTGTCTTATGTTTAGTTATAAATGAAAGTGTTATTACTTGTTGAGTATGTTATGCCTAGTCTAGGCTGACTTTTTAGGAACACTTGGTGGAAGTAGTATTATGGAATGCTACCTACACATGGCACAAGTGTGACTTAGGAGTCGTCTTAGTGATGGTCTTTATGTGAAGCTTATGTCTATGAGGTGCTTATGACTTGTGAATATATGTGGTTATGTTTATGAAGCATATCTATGATAAACTATTGTAAGAAGACCTCAACGTGAAATATTTTACAAAGTACACTTGAGGGTTTCTTAAGGAAAGAGGTGAATATAAAAAGAGAAGTAATGCATTGTATGTATTGAATATGCCTCAAAGTATGATAAATGGCTTTATGTGCTATTATGAGTAGTATTCATGTTTATATGATGTATGTGAACTATATTGTGCTTACATGTGCCTATGTTCATGAAGTTTACTAAAAAGACATGTTGCATGATTTCAAATGAAATGTCCTCTTTAAATGCATATTTTTGCATGGTTGCCATACTTAGTGCATTCTTGTACTAATATCATTCTTCTTCATATTTTTACACAAAGTGTAGGTGTTGATGGCTAGAGGATGTCTCCTAAGTGAAGAGCTTGGATAGATCTCCCAAATTCAACTAAAGGGACCATTATGATTAAAGGATTGCCTATGTCAAGATGATCTTTAAGTTGATGTAATAGATTATATTATATTTTATGTTATTAAGGGTCGTGTCCCTATTCTTTTCTATTGAGTTGTGTCTTAAGATTGAAATGACTTAGAGTCTACTTATGTACTTATCATATATATATATATGCAGTGATGATTCTAGCATATGATGTGCTATGAAAAGTTCTAAATTTTCCGCTATTTTTGTTACGATTATGCAATGAAAGATGTCTAAGGGCTTGTATAAGACCTCCAAAAGGTAAAGTACGCCTTGTGATGGCTCAAGAGTGCTCTTTGCTTCTAGGGTGTACTTGCAGGTTATGACAATTTAGACCTTTTTGTGAAGTCAACTTGACTTTTAAACGACGTGACCAAATTAAGGACATGGTTGTGCGTCACGGAGGTACTTCTAAATCTTGTTTCTGGAATTTAATTTGAGGCAGAGAGGTTTGTGACAAGACCACGTCGCAAGGAAACCTTTTGCCTTTTGAGTTTAGAGGGCACGACGCATGAGCATGTCCAAAAAGCGGTTGCTCGCTTGCTCCCTTTGCTGCCAATGATTGGGCCCTCCTCAAGCACCCCTAGGATTGTCCTTGAGGGATGTTAACTGGATGTTTTGATCCTAAAACATATTTTACCTATTTAAAGTACTTTTACAAGTTTTACTCTTCATACAACATTCCCAATCCTTCACAAGACTTAAGGACGTCTACTAGTTCAATTTCACTAGTTTTCTGGACGTCATGGTCGTCCCTTGACGTTTAGGCTTTAATACTTCAAAATCAAGTTAACCACATTTTTTTTGTTCTGGAACACCATTTCTAATCATTATTTAATACGTGAAAAGTGTGCATAATTGGTAGTTGGCATGATTTCTATCTCATAAATGGTGTTTTGTTGTGTTGAGAATGGAGTGAATGTTTCCTCCTTTGTTACTGAATTATTCTTATGAATCATAGGTTGGTTTGGCTGCTAGTATTGAGTCATAGTTTCCAAAAAGATGTGTGAAGTGTCATTCGTGGATGAATGTTCCCCAAGGGGGATATTGTTATACCTCGGAAATCCTAGGACCTAGGCTAGAGCCTCACTTAGTGTCTAATATGTAAAAATGGTGTTTCCAGGCTTAAACGAAGGTAATTAACTTTATTAGGAAGTATATAGCCTAAACGTTAAGAAACAACCACGACGTCCGGAGACGAGGGAAGGTGATCTAGTGTGCCTTTAGGTTTTTGTATGGGTTAAAGGGTCGTATGAAGGTCAAACCTTGTGGAAATGCTTAGTTATATCTTAGTGTGTGTTTAGGATCAAAACTTCCTGGTACAACTTCCCAAGGACCAACCTAAAGTCCTTCGAGGAGGACTCAAACATTTGACCCAAAAATTTGTCCAATACAATATGCTATTGATGAGGCAAACGATGGTCCGTTAATGGACTCACGTCCCGTCGATGGAGGTTGTGAGTCCATACTTAGAATATGGAGCCTTGTATACATTTTTAGGACTCTCTGAAGAAAACCACGGTTCCCAGGATGGTCCGTACATGGAATGACGGACCATCGATTGAGGGCGTCATTTTGTGCCGGCGATCTAGTACACTACACGGCCAAGCCAAGGTTAGTTTGGCAAATTCCACCCTTGGCCAATTCAATGTAGGGTCTGTCTAATTTAGTTATTTTAGGTATATTAAGGTATTTTAACTTAGTAAACAAGTATTCACACTTCAAAATCCCAAAACCCCAAGACTCCCACTTCTCTCTAGAATTTTCTCTCTCAACTCAAGACCCCCATTGAAGAAGAAGACTAAGCTTTATCTAGGGCTTCAAGATCAAGACTTTCCACTACATATATCCAAGTATTTTATGGTATGGAGGCTATTCACTCTTGGGACTCCTTTCCCCATGAGGTTTTTCAAAATTTAGATTTCAATGCTCTTGAGAAGTCTAGTTTTAATCCAATTTCGTACTTTTTATATTGAATTGTTTAGTCTTAATTCGATTATTAGTGATGATTTATGTGTGTTTATTGGTATTTGATGTATCACTTTAGGTTTTGACCTAATTCTCTATAAAGACCCATGGATAGCTTTCTTCTCCTAACCCTAACTTGTGAATTAGATTGATTATCATTAATGGAGATGAAATTGAATGTGTTAGTGCATAATTTTATATGATACGATGATGATGATGATGATTGAATTGTTCGGTGAATATCATGGAATTGGGGGTCAGGTCTTGGATGAGATTCTCGGAAGCCATTGGTAAGGCTTTCAAGATCATGAATACTCTATTATATTAATATTGGTCTATTCTTGGTAATGTTGTTCAATTGAAGTATAAATGATGAGGTTATGAATGTATGATTAGGCTATGAACTTGATGGATGTGAGATTATGATAGGCTTATGATTATGAGGGATTGGAAGTGATTCTTTTGTGCATCTTATTACTATGTTATGATGTAGTGTTCTCACATAATGTTAGGTTGTGATAAAAGGACTTTCTCATCCTAGAACCTAGGAGTTATGATCATGTTTTACGAGGTGTTAGTCTCCTAATACCTATATTATAAGCTAATATTAAGAAAGACTTAAAGACACTTCAAAAAGGGAATTTATCTTAGACACGATGAACTAGACAATGCGAGGTGTCCCTTCAAAATAGGATGGTAGGTTCACCAAACGTCTCATGAGGTGGAAACTACAATGGAAATTAGCATAAAGAGAGTTTCTAGTAACAATCTCCTAGTTCCTTAACTATGTTCCCCAATAAGAAACCTAGCTAGTGGATCCACGTAGACGCTATTATGATGTATATGTCCTACCTTGGCAAGTAGGATGCATTCCTTTCAGTGTGAGGGGTTGACATCAGATTTCATGTTTAGCTCACATGGTCTAATTTCGGTTATGGTAAAGTTTCCCAAAAGTAAAATGAATGAATGAAAGTAAAAAGATACATACTAACTATGATTACTTGAGGGGTGTACTTAGTGTAGGTAAGGGTATGGGACTTTACCTATATATTGCACAAGTGGACCTTGAGGGGAGTCCTAGGGTGGTGTCTTTATGTACATATGTTTTGAATGAAATGCATAATGTTGATTCTATATAATGTTGGTCTCATATGATGTTGCTTTCACTTGATATACAGGATGTTGGTCTAAATTGCAATATATGAGGTTGACTACACTTGTTATGATGTTATATGATGTAAAGGCAATGCTTATGGTCTCTATGCTAGTTTACTTACTTTTTGTGGGGTTATGGGGCTTTACATACATTGCACTAGTTGACTTGAATTGGGATTATTAGTAGGGTCTTGTGATATATATTGATGAAGTGATTCTTATGGCTTTATTATGGTGTTACTCTTGAACATGTAATATGAAAATGTCTTATTGTTGTTTTGATATGGACTTGCATGTATTCTTGGAATGTGTCACACCTCTAAAAACGACATAGGTTAAACTATAGTCTAACATTTGTGTATTGATTTTTTGAAGTCCTAAAATGGGTTATAATGATGTTAGTAGGCAGTGTTTAAAGTATCGTGAAGTTTGGAGGTTAAACTTCCAAGAACGTCCATAACGTTTGAAAAGTTTGCCTTGAAACGTGTTTGTGTGCCTTAGTGTGTTTTGTCAAGTTTAATGTGTTCGTTTTGGATGAAATAGATGGGAAAGTTCCTAAACATGTGTAAAAGTATATTCAGATTGGAAACATCAGATAAAACTCCCTCAGGATCAACCAAGGGGTCCTTAAGGAGGACCCATCTTGGTTGCCAAAATTGTCAAAAACAGTCCCACCTACGGATGGCAATCGACGCCCAGTAGGCAGGTCAACGCCCAGTAGGTGGAGGCAGTAGGTGGGGACTTAGACGTGGGAGATTGAACTTCCAATTGTGAGTCTCTGATCCAATCGACGACTTTCTAGTACAGCTCGTCGATGGGTCTACAGGGCGTAGCCTGTGGTCCGTTAATGGCACCTGTTGAAAATCTGCAGGTGTCTCGGCCAAGTGAAGAGCAATATGGGGTTTTCACCTACCCTTCCTAAAATTAGTTGGACGTCTTCTTAAGGGTAGTTTGGGTATTTTAAGTGGGTTTATAAGTTTTAAACACTTAGATGAATTCATTATTTCAAAATCAATACCCAAGACCTCTAAAGAACTCTCTAGACCACCATTGAAGCTTAAAGGGAGATTGAAGCTTGAAGGGTGATTTATCCATAAAAGCTTCTCAATTTTCATGGTCTAGCATCAATTGAGGTATGGATTTCATCCTTGACTCTCTTTTCATCAAGGAGCCAAGCTTCAATGTGATTTTCTAAAGCTTTCTCAAAAGTTGAACTTCTAACTTGTAATCTAGCCATAGGTTCTTGCATAAAACATTTTGAATCATTGTATATTGATTGAATTGAAGTTACTTTGATAATTTTAACCTAAAAACTCTATTAACCCATGCAAATCATGAAACCCTTGTTTTTGACTTCTTTATGAGTGCTTTGATTATACCTCTATGCTATTGACTTCTTGTGTAGTTTGATTAAGGGTATTGAATTATGAAAGAATCATGCAAGAATTGTAAGTAGGCTGCCCTAATTTGATGAATTCATATTGTATTATCTTTGATTCATTGTATATTGTGATTATTGAATTGAATTTGTGACTATGGCTATTGGTAAGAGCCTTTGTATATTGTGTTAGTTGAATTAGCTATGGATTGAAGTTATGAGGTTGGATTGATGGTATGACATAACTTTCTCAATATTGTGTAGTGTAGGTCTTAGATGATGATGATGTTTTGTATGGTCCACTTATGGTGGTGGTGCTTATGTGCTATACTTGTGAATTATGTGGCCTCGTCGGCGTTACTTTATGAACTGTGAAGAATATGGCCTCGTCGGCATTACTTTATGAATTATGTTATTATCATGTGCTACTTGTGTATGTTAGTATTGTGAAGGTCTTGATGAATTATGATTATATGTGGAGTCAAAGCATGAGTTTTTCTAGTTATGATATGTGTCTTTAGTAGGCTATAGTGAAGTCATTATGTGTATTACTTGATGTTGAAGTATGATGCTTCTTGATGAAGTATATGAGACTTGTGATAACTTAGATTGAATATACTATAGTAGTGAATAGGTTGACCTATAGTTGACATTGGTTGTTCCTATGTGCTTCTTGAATGATATGCTATATATGATAGTATGTGTGTGTCTTATTTTGTTAGACTTGTGTCCCTTGCTTGATACATGTAAGATATGAATATGACTTCTTGACTTAGTATGCTAAAGCTCCTTAGTCTTGTATGTGTGATCAACATGTGACCTTGAACATAGTTAAGAAGGTCCTTCATGTGGAACCTTCAACCTAGATGGAAGGTTATGATATCCTTGAAGTTAAAAGTCGTAATGGTATCCTTTTTGTGTGAATGGTGGACTTAGGGTTGGTTTGCTGGAACGGCATGAAATCATCCTTAGGAAAGTCATTGAGCTATCCTCTTGACCATAGTAGGTAGCCTTAGTGGACACTCTTTGGTAAGGTGTAGTGTGATGGGTTGTGAACTTGGTATGGAACCTCTTCATATGCTCCTTTATTGAAATACTCTATGAGAACAAAGGCTAGCACCGAGTGATTATTATTTGAAAGTTTCTATAACTAAGATGACATTAGATAACAAAGCAACCCTCGATATTCCTTAACCATGTGCGTACATGGGATGTGTCCTAAACACCCTCCATCGGAGTAGGTTCATGACTACAGATTCCATGCATAGCTAGTATGGTCTATGTAGGTTATTGCCTAGTCTCGTCATATGGGATACCTACTAGTGTTGGAGAAGTTCTATGAATTTTAGGTAGTGGTATGGGACGCTATCTAGACATTGCACGATTAGGCTTTGAAGATGTTAGTGTGTGTGAGTCCCTAGGTCTTCTCCAAGACCATTATTTTAATGTCCTTAAGTGTTGAATGTCTCTTAAATGGACTAATGAAGATAATGATTTAATTTAAAAAGTATGTTAATGAATAAGTACTTATTTAGAGTAGCTTTAGTTGAGGTGTGGAGGGGGCATATGAATGGTCTCTTCATGTCTTACTTAGGGAAGTCTTAAGACTAACTCTAGATAGGAAAGTTGATTAACTAAATGGAAATAATCTTATCTTAGATAGTCTAAAGAATCTCTTTGGTGTGTGTGAAGGATTGTATGGGCGGTCCCTTCATAACTCACTCAAGTGAACCTTAGAATCACCTTTGGTAGGAGGGTCTCATGTTGATGTGTTCTTGATGTTATCTTGTAATATGTGATTCATATGTGAAGTTAGTGTGATATGTGGGTTTCTATAATGTAATATAAAGTTCACTGTAAAAGAGCATGTTTTACTGTAAAATAGCATCTTTGACACAAATGTCTGTTTCTCATGATATTATGCATTATGCCATACTTAGAGGCGTCTTGAAGAAAAGCTTTGAAAGTAGGACTCTTTCAAGCAAAGTTGGGGTATGTCCTCACTTGATTCGAGGACATTGCTATCTTAGACTTCTTTCATTCAAAGTATTGTAATAGACTAAGTATTTTTATATTTTGATTGTATGGGCCGTGTCCCAAGTATTCTTGAGTCTTAGATTGGCATATGTTGAGACTTAGTATTTCTTATGGTTATATATGAAAGATGTTTTAAGATATTATTCATGTGAAAAGTTTTAATTCCGAACTACTTTTCATACATGGATGCAATTAATGATGTCAAAGGGCTTGTACAAGACCTCTGAGAGGTCAAGTACGCCATGTTGCAATCGAGAACACCATTTCTTCTAAAGTGTACTCTCGGGTCGTGACAGAATGTGCATGAAAGCTTGTAAAGTTAACTTGGCATGTTTAGAAATAAAATTTCCTTTTTTCAATGATTTACTTGATTATGTTTCCATACATAGTACATGTGGTTTGTACCCATATTCTCTTCTATTTTCTACACAAAGTGTAGGTTCGGGCCATTGCAGATATTTCACTCCTTTCTTGAAGAACTTGGATTGATAACCCCAAGTTGGAAAGTCCTCAAGTCCGAGGATGAAGATTCTTAACTCTAGTTTCATACTTCCTATTTCAAAGACTTTGTCGTAATTTCTATATGAGACATATTGTAATGTTGTAAGGGCTAACTCCCAAGTCTTGTAATCTTATGTTAGATGGTTGTGTGAGACAATTGTAGACTATTTTCAATATATGAGAAGTCTAAGTGAACTTCAAATGTAAAGTTTTAATTTCTCTGTATTTTTATTCTGTCAATGATGTGATGATGTATGATAAGGGCTTGTCTAAATACTCTTCAAGTACGAAGACGCCGCTTACGTCTAGGGGGTGCTCTCCGATCGTGACACTTTTCCAAGAAAAATAAAGGATTCACAAAATGTACTTACTTCGGTGTTATGATATGGTCAACTTTGAGTTTGGATTCGTAACTCTTTGGGCTAAGGTGAGAACAACTGTGGAGGTAGAAATTCCGCCTTATCAAAATGAAAACAAGATCAAAGACGAGTCTAACTACTTTCACCTTGTTTGGTGTGATGAGACACTCCTACTCAAGTTCGAGATATTGAAAGCCAATATGAGAACACAAGATGGGTTTGAGGTGGATATCAAATATATCTTGAGTGTGTACAAAGAACCCAAACCAATAAGAATCCATGAAGTTGGGGTAAATGACATGATACTAAAGTTGCAAGAAAAAGCAACAAAGATCATAAATCGAAATACTAGTTCATGTGGAATCAAGAATGTCACTCAATTGTGGGCAATAATCATGAAAAACATTTTCAAGTGGCCTAGTGACTCTCTCAATCTTTCCCAAAGATCCAAAACGAAAGAATGATACAAAATTTGGTAGGAAATTCAAGTCTTCAAAGTGGAGGCATAAAGTGAAATTTTTGACGCTCCTAAGAGTAAAAATGATCTAAATTTGGGAAGAAGGTTCATTGCCTCGAAGTGGAAACAAAAAGGGTGATGTACTCGACGTTATGTCTCGATGTTAAATTGTGTGCTTGCTGGGAGGCAACGTATCGGTATAATCATATGTTTAGTTTTATGTTTTTTGAACTATAATTAGAGTTTAATTGTGTATTTGACTAACCCTCATGATTTCAAAGTCCGGGGTGGTGTTTCAAAAAAAATTGAATGCGTAAAATTTATTAGGATTGAAGTTTGGGGTAAAAGCACCTTCAAAAATATAATTTGGCACATTTTTGGACGCCCAAGAGCTCCTAAGAAAATGGGCAGATTACCCTTTTTGCGCTTCCATCACCCGAATAGACAATAACTTAAGCAAGTCTAGCACCAAGTTACTCGTCATGATCTCAAAAGCCTTTGGACGCGATCGCGATGCGTTAAAACCTCAAGTCTGCGATCGCGAGTGAGTGGTGTCGCATTCGCGAAATCTAGAGAAACTGCTTGTCGTGATCTCGAGGAGCGGGGTCATGAAGCGATGACTTGCTTGAATTTAAAAATGATGTTGTTTTAAATGAGGTTCATTGTACCAAATAACTCCCTACCCAAACACTTCTCCCTATATAAAATCAATTCCTTAGGTCATTTTGTTGCAAGAACTCACTTCAAATATTTGTTCCTCACTTAAGGTATAATCTTTCCCTTCTCTTGATTAGTTTTGAATTTGATAAGTAGTTTGAAAAAGGGTTAATTCTAACCCTACATTGTGATCATGATTTGTGATGGAAACCTGACGTTTTTGGGTTGGGTGTTATTTAATGTTGCATCACAAGTGTGAACATAAAATTTGGGTGTGGGTTGTTGAATTTTGTGTGAAAAATGCATGAGAAAAGGTTTCTCACAACCAGTTAGATGAAATGTCAAAGTGAAGTTTAATTTTCTGGGTTGAATTGTTCTACGCAATCGCGATGTCTCATCCCGCGATTGCAATGGATTAAATTTTGAAACTTCACAATCACAATGTCTAATCCTGCGATCATGATGACTTCAAACTTTTCAACAAAAAACATGAATAGGGTGAAAGTGAGGCTCACGATCTCATAGGTCCATCTTACAATTACGATGAATCGTCTGCCTAGCCGAATTTTATGCTAAAAATAGTGGCTTCACACCTTTTTTCCTGATTTCTTTTTTTAACTCACTTCTTGGAATAAATGCTTGATAATACATTGCTTTACGTGGCTTTAAATATATTTGACATATTTGCATCTTGTTTAGGTACTTTATTTGCAAAAGCATGGCCGACAATGTCAACCAAGTTGAGGGAAAATGCAAGAAAATGTTTTGGGGGATGTAATATGTGATCAAGAGAGATTTGTGTCTGTCAAATGCACAATTCGCATGATCACCTCCTCACAAAAAATATCACAAAGGAGAGGGGTATTCTGTTGACAAATCTTCAAGATTGCAGGCCAATTTCTATGCGCTGATTGAGGCTAGTCGATGATTTTGTTTCAAAGAAAAGCCTGTAAAGGATAATTACACGGTGATGCGAGAATTCTATGACAATGTTGAGGAAACCAACTCCTTCAATGACTTGGTAGTCACGGTCCAGGGCAAGCAAGTTCGTTATGATCTTGTGAGGATCAATGCTTACTATGGCCTTGCTGATGTTGATAATGATTTTCATAAGGCATGGGAAGAGACATGGGCCAAAAGTTCCTTGTGGCACACTTACATGGTGACCATAGCTCTAAGTGAATTGAGAATAACCACCAGATCGACTCCTCAGAGTTCAAAGATAAAACCAAGACTTGGATTTCCATCATCTATAGTAGGGTGATTCCTTCGAGGAATGAGATTGATGTGTCTCTTAATAGAGGACTGGTGATTTGTGACATCATAGAAGGTATTCCTATTATTATTGGGTAGATTATCGTACAACACATTCAAGAGAATGTCTTGGAATGTTCAAAAAGTGTCTCTTACCCTTTGTTATTTACTTATTTATGACTGATATATTAGGTGGAGCCACATGAGGAATCTTGAAGACCCTATACATTCACTAAAAAGAAGGGTTTAGGGTAAGTAACGAAGAAAAGGACTATTGTTGTGCAAGATCTAGCATTTGGCACTTTCACTAAGGACATTGTTTGACCTTGTTCAAGTTTTATCACTCCTCCAAGATGCTATGGAAGGGACCACCGATACTAGTCCACTTATCAGGAAAAATGTAGGTTTTGGATACTTGGATTCACTTTGGGAGTTAACTTAGAGTCTTTCTACAATACCTAGAGAGAGCTCTTCAGCCTCAGGTAGTGCTACTTCTGTAAGAACCCCAAAATGAATTAGGTATAAATAGAGACTAACATGTATGTAATAAGTTTATAAGGTATTAAAATGACTAATTATAGTGTTAAGAGGCAGTGTTTAAAGTTTGGAAGAGTTTGGAGGTCGAACGTCCAACAACGTCAAACACGTCCAAAAGATAGCCATGAGACGTGCTTGTGTGCCTGAGTATGTTTCATGAGGTTTAAAGTAGTGTTTGGATCTCAAATTGAAATTAAGGTTTCCTAAAATGTAGATGGACATATTTAGTGTCTAAACATCCGGATACGATCCCCAAAGACCACCCAAGGGGTCCTTGAAGGGGACCCCAAAAACAGTCCTCAAAACTGTCTAATTGGGTGAACTACGGTTGCTATCTACATTAGGTAGATCAATCCACGCCCCGTAGGTCATGAGAGTGGATGGGGAAATAGTATAGGGAGTTTTGTCTTCAATTATTAGCCACAGACCCAATCAACAGAGGCACAGCACGGCCCGTATACCCATCCACGATCCGTGGATGGGAAATTGCAGGTGCTGCCAGCTTGTGGAGTCTAAGTTTTCAGTTGGTGTTTTGGAGTTTAGTTGGTCGATTGATTAAGGTCTTATGGGGTTGTTTAGTTATTTATTTAATACACCTTTTAATATAAAAGGACCCTAATTTGAATCATGAAATTGTTTGGGAACAAGACCCCCAAAATAGTCCCCCTATGCTGCCTTGACAGCTTTGCATCCTCACCTTTGTGGTGATCTACGGAGCCAAACGACGCCCCCGTAGATCAAACCACAGTCCGTGGATGGACCTCGTGGGTCCATACTTAGCATATTTAGGGTCCCGCACTATTTAGAGTGTCAGACTCAATACATGAGACCAAACCACGGACAATAGATCAATCTACTCTCTATAGATGGCCAAACCGTAGGTGCTGCCACATTTCCAAATTTTAGTTTTAAGTAAGGAGTTAGGGGTTGGATTAGTGGTTAATTAGGGGTTAATGTGGGTTTGTTAATAGGTTATTTATCCACCTATATAAGCCTAGATAAAACCTAAACTAACCATTCTAACTAACTCATCTAAAGACCCCAAAATCATCTCTCTAGAATAGAAGAAGAAGAAGAAGAAGAAGGAGGAGGAGGAGGAGGAGGAGGAGGAGGAGAAGAAGTAGAAGAAGGAGGAGGAGGAGGAGGAGAAGAAGAAGAAGAAGAAGAAGGGAGGCAGCAACCTAATTTGAGTTCTCCATTGAATCAATCTTGTATTAAGTCTCTAATTAAGGTATGTGGAACTTATTCATCCATGGATTCTTACATTCCTGGAGTCCTCCTAGTTTTCCTCAATTGTGAATCCAAAGAACCCCAATTAGAGAGGGTGGTGATTGCATTGTAGGTAAGACTTGATTGTGATCCCAATCTAGTGGGTAGAATTCAATTATGTTCATGTGATGATTATATGATGTTTTCATGGTGAATTATAGTATTTGATGTTAAAGGTGATCATGGTGATTTTAGGCCATTAGAGGCTAGATGAAGGTTCTAAGTTGATCTTCCTAATTCAATTGTATTATATGTTATTTGATCATGATTGAATCACCTAGATATGAATTGAACTAGGCCTAATTGATATAGGTTGGTCTTGACTTGTAAAGATGGAATTGAGAATATGTGATCATGTATGCCTAGACTTACCTTCTAATGACCTAATTGAATGAAGTAAGCATGTAATTGAATACAGATCATGGTGAATTGCATTGAGTAATTATTTATGGGCTGGTATGATATTGATTCTAGGTCTTTTGGGGTGAAGTCATTATGAAGGGATTGGGATGATCTCTGTTTCTAAACTTAGACGTGAACAAGTTAGGGAAATCAAGTTCTCTCACATAGATGGACTCTACGTTGACATAAGAACCTAAAATGAATCAAGACATGATGAATTAGAATAGCTTGAAATTGCATTGAATAGCCTCTTCTTGTGTAATTGACTTGGTGAGATAAGGCCAAGGCATGATAGCTTGAAATGGTGGATCTCATACTAGCTTGAGATGGTAGTCTCAAGGGTAGCTTGAGATAGTAAATCTCAAGAAGGCTTGAGCTGAAATACTCATGGTAGCTTGATATGTTGAGATCGCACGGAAGCTTGATTTGAATTACTCGTGGTGGCTTGAGGTGTTGAACTTCATGGTAGCTTGGGATAGAGGAAGTAAACTCTCTCATGTTTAGCCTTGTCTTGTATTTCTAGGATGTTTTATCATGATTGGTTGACTTGGTTTGGCCAAAATCATTTCATGGTAGCTTTAGGTGAAAGGCCTATACTCTCCTAATGTTAGATTGAATTGCATGTAAGGCGTATTTCATGAAATAGCTTAAATTTAGTTTCTCATGGTAACTTATGGTTAAGGATTCATGCTCCCCTATGGATTAGCTTGCATATACATGATTGGTTGCATGGTGGTTAGGAT
Organism: Solanum sitiens; assembly: GCA_016801875.1. Taxonomy (NCBI): domain Eukaryota; kingdom Viridiplantae; phylum Streptophyta; class Magnoliopsida; order Solanales; family Solanaceae; genus Solanum; species Solanum sitiens. Next base: position 2,094,406 of record JABWTJ010000043.1, on the reverse strand, counting down.
GGTTGTATACTTCCTTAGTTAGCTTAGTTAGTATGATGAGATACTTTCAATGGTAGTAGGTCTATTATGATAGTAAGTTGAGCTTAATAGACAAGGTTGCAAGATAAGTTAGCTTGGATTAGGTTAGCCTAGAGAAGTACTTAGTGTGTGTGGTAGTATGGGATGCTATCCATACATTACACAAGTATGACTTTAAGCTACCTATGACATGACCACTACATGATGTATGCTTAGCTTGGATAGTGCTATAGTTGCCTTCCATGACATGATTGACTTAAGATGATAGTTCCTTGTCAATATTAAATAGGTCTACTAGAGACTCCTAAACTAAAATGAAAGAGAATAGGGTGACTTCAAGATATTCTTAGTGTGTGAGGTAGAATAGGATGTTTCACATGCATTGCACAAGTAGGTTTTGAGGTGCCCTAGTGGCATAGTGCTTATATGATTATTATAGTTGCCTTCCATGACATTATTGACTTAAGATGATAGTTCCTTGTCAAAATTAAGTAGGTCTACTAGAGACTCCTAAACTAAAATTAAATGGAATAGGGTGACTTCAAGACATGCTTAGCGTGTGAGATAGAATGGGAAGCTTTACATGCATTGCACAAGTGTGCTTTGAAATGATCTAAGGGCATAGGGCTCATATGTTATGATGAATTTAGGTCTTAATTATGAATGTGGATTAATATCAAGAATGACCAAAGAGATGTACTTAGCTTTGGCAGTAGTGTGGGATGCTACCTTAGCCTTGCACAAGTATACTTGGAGGTGGCTTGTGAAGTAGTTCATTTGAGTAAGAAGGACAATGAGTTAAGTATGAACTCTTATATGTTTTATGATGCTTTATTATGTTGATGATATTCATGTTATGCTTATGTCTTTATCTCTTATGATTATGTCTATTGTTGACTAACCCTTTGAGATATCTTATGTTTGGTATGATAGTTTCCATACTTGGTACATTTTGTACTAACGCATATTTTGCCTACATTCTAATCCAATGTACGGTCTTGAGGAGATTGAGTTTATTTGAAGGGTAGAGTTTACAAGACTTTCAAGAAGTGAATATTGGTGAGTCCTCATAGCATCTGAGGACACCACCACTATGATGTCTTATGATTCTTTTCTGCGTTAGTACGAAATGTACGAAGTATGAAAACTATCATACCAAACATAAGAATCTCAAAGGGTTAGTCAATAATAGATATATTCATAAGAGATAAGGTCATAAGCATAACTTGAATAACATAAGCATAATAAATCATCATATAGCATATAAGAGTTTATACTTAACTCATTGTCCTTCATACTCAAATGAACTACTTCACAAGCCACCTCCAAGTATACTTGTGCAAGGCTAAGGTAGAATCCCACACTACTACCAAAGCTAAATACATCTCTTTGGTCATTCTTGATCATAATCCACTATCATAATTAAGACCTATATTCATAATTATATATGAGCACTATGCCCCTAGATCACCTCAAAGAACACTTGTGTAATGCATGTGAATTATCCCATTCCACCTCACACACTAAGAATATCTTGAAGTAACCCTATTCCCTTTCATTTTAGCTTAGGAGTCTCTAGTAGACCTACTTTACAATGAAAAGGAACTATCATCTTAAGTCAATCTATTCATGGAATGCAACTAGTTACTATCCAAGTTAAACATAAATATCATAGGGTTCATGTCATAGGTAGATTCAAGTCACACTTGTGCAGTGTATGGATAGCATCCCATACTACCATCCACACTAAGTACTTCTCTAGTCCAACCTTATCCAAGCTAACTAAGGAAGGAAACACCCAACCTAACCATCATGCAAACAATCATGTAGATGAAAGCTAATCATAGGGGAGCATGAATCCTCAACCCTAAGCTATCATGAGAAACTAATCCCAAGCTAATTCATGTAAAGCACCTTGCATGCAAGAAAAGCTACCGGGAAATGGTTTTGGCCTAACCAAGTCAAGCTAACATAATCAAGTATCCTTACAACACAAGACCAAGCTAATCATGGGAGAGCTTACCTCATCCATCCCAAGCTATCATGAGATTCATCACCTCATGATACCATGAGTAATTCAACCCAAGCTTCCATGAGATTCAACATCTCAAGCTACCATGAGTATTTCAACTCAAGCCTCCTTGAGATTTACTATCTCAAGCTACCCTTGAGATCTACCATCTCAAGATATATTGTCTTGGTCTTGTTTCACCAAGTCTATTACCCAAGAAGTAATCATACAATCCATCTTTAAGCTAATCTAGTCCATCATTTCTTAATTCATTTTAGGTTATTAGGTCAACCTAGAGTCCATCTATATGAGAGAACTTGTTTCTCCTATCATGTTCATGTCTAAGTGTAGAAGAAAACATCATCATAATGACGTCACCCTCAAATCCCTAGCATCAATGGCATACAGTCCGATAAACCATTTCTAACTTCAATTCATCACGATCTATGTTCAATTACATGCTTACTTCATTCAATTAGATGATTAGAAGGTAAGTCTAGGCATACATGATCACATAGGTTCAATTCCAACTTTACAAGTCAATACCAACCTATATCAATTAAGCGTAGTTCAATTCAGATCCAGGTGATTCAATCATGATCAAGTAGTATACAATACACTTGAATTAATAAGATCAACTTTGAACCTTTATCTTGCCTCTAATGGCCTAAAATCACCATGATCACCTTCAACATTAATTACTATAATTCACCATAAAAACCTCATGAAAACATCACATAATCATCATACAAACATAATTGAATGCTACCGACTAGATTGGGATCACAATCAAGCCTTACCCATAATGCAATCACAACCCTCTCCAGATTGGGGTTGTTTGGATTCACAATTGAGGAAAACTAGGGGGACTCCATAAATAGAATAATCCATGGATGAATAAGATTCACATACCTTATATTAGAGCCTTAAACCCAGCTTGATTCCTTGGTGAAATTCGTCCTAAAAGCTACCTCTAATTTCTTTTCTTCTTCAATGGTGGTTTTGGGAGAATTGTTGGATAGAAAGGTTCTGATTTGGAGTATATGGTCTAAATGGCTATTGTAATGCTTAAATACACTTCAAACCTCTAAAAATAACCGCCAATAATTAATCCCTAAAGTACCCAATAGACCCCTGCACCTATGGACATTTTAACCAATTCTAGTTTGACTTAAAACCGACGGGATCAAATCTGGGACATGGCTGCGTGTCGCGGAGGCACTTCTAATTCTTGGTTCTGAAAATCTTGAGGCATAATGGTTCGTGTCGGCCCCGCGTCACAGGTCAAACTTTTTTCCCTTTCAGTGCTGCTTGTGTGGTCCATTTTTAGGTCCTCTTTGGGGACCCTTAGGGTGGTCTCCGGGGTGTCGTACTCAGACATTTTGACCCTTTATATGTCAGTCTATGTGTAGGAACCATCGATACTCAATTTCACCTTCATACCATACCTCAAAACTCCATTACAATATGCTACGACACACTAGTTCATCTTAGACTAGCTTCCAGACGTATTGGACGTTTGACCTCCAAACTCTTCCAAACTTAATATACTGCCTCTAAACATTAAAATTAATCATTTTAAGACCCTATTAAATCATGACACTCATTTTAGTCTCTAGATTCACCTAGTTTCATTTTGGGGTGTAACAATATTCCCCACTTGGGAAACATTCGTCCTCGAGTGACACCCTACTAAACTCCTCTCTATAGGTACAACTCTAGACTAGCAGCCCATCGTATATGCATTATACCTAAATTCAAATATCCAAATCAAGGAAACAATTCAATTCCAAGTTAGACATAACTACATATAACCATATAGAGACTTGATGAAGAGACTCTTTATCCCCCACTTGGGAATAAAACACAGGTGTTTCTAATATCAATTTATTGTTAATAAGAGCAGACTAATCACATGGCATATAATATTCATAAGAAATTCTGAAAATCTTCATAAATTGTTAAAGAAACACATACCGGAGAGGGACATAAGGAGATCATTCTTGATCACCTTTGGATTGGAGAGCATTGAACCTATTCCTCTTTGGAGGATCATCTTCCACTTGATTGGCAGCAACTTGATTGCCTTCTCTCACATTAGCTTTTGCCTTAGGGTAATCTTTCATCATATGACCATTCTCACCACACCCATAGCAACCATCTCTATCGGCCAAGCACCTACCCTCATGTTTCTTACCACACCTAGGGCAAGTAGATCGGGAGTACTCATTACTCTTCTTATATCTAGAAGTAATAGAGTAGCCATGTCTGGAAGACTTTTGTCGATTCTTTAAATGACCATGTCCATCGGACCCTTCACTTTCTATCCTCCTTCTCTTCCTCTCCTTCTTAAGCTTGGATTCCTCTATTTATTGAGCAAAACACCATTAGTCGGGAGGTATTCATATCATCTACAAGCATTGTCATACGGCACTCTTCCTCTACTAGTTCAGAGACCCCCGTCATGAACCTATTCATCAAGTCTCTAGGGTTTGCTACCAAGCTTGGAGAATATTTAGACAATTAAGGGAACTTCAAAGCATACTCCTTAACACTCAACTAGCCTTGTTTGAGGTTGATGAATTCCCCCAACTTAGCCTCTCTCAATTCCCTATGAAAGAACCTATAAAGGAAAGCCGACTTAAAGTCTCCCACTCTATGGGACCCGCCCTTACAGTCCTAGAATCATTACATTGTTCATACCAAACTTGAGCTACATCTTTCAATAGGTAAGCGTCTAGCTCCGCTTTCTCTCTAAAAGTCAATCCCATAATATCAAGAGTCTTATAAACCTCATCATGAACCCATTTGGATCTTCCTCCCCCTTGGAGCCACTAAATTCCGGAGGGTTCATCCTCGAGAACTCCCTAATTCTATAAGCACACATTCCCTCTATGGGGTTATCCACCACCTCCCTATTGGCTTGGGTCGTCAAGGCTTGATCCAACAAGTTCATAAAAGTCCTAAATTCCTCTAGAGTCACATTCTCCACTTGAGGAGCATTAGGAACTTGAGGAGTGAATTTATTCCCTTGGGGAGGAACCTCTTGATTCTCAATGACATCTTCTTCCGTTCTTGCATTAACCCTAGTGTTTTCCATAACTTGGACAAAATCATAGGCAAACATTAGAAGAAGGGCTTACTAAAGTCAAACTCTATAGCACGACTTGTAAGGACCCTCAAAAGGAATTAAGGTGCTTAGATCCTAGCATGTGTCTAAAAGGATTAAAATATTTTAATTAAGTGTTTTACAGTATACATACTTGATTTGAAGTCATTTGGAGTTAGCCTTGAAACGTGCATATGTGTCTTGGTGTGTCTTGGCATGTTTTACGTGTTCGTTTTGGTTGAAACATATGTGGAAGGTCCCTAACATGTTGATGAGTATATTTAAATTTGAAACATCCGGGTACGACTCCCCAAGGGCCCCGCAAAAGGGCCTCAAGGAGGACCCAAAAGGCTGCCTAGACACTGCCATAGAGTGTCTACCTACGCCCAAGAACGACGGCCAGTACGTGTGGTGACGCCCCGTCGATGGATGACGTTGTTCCATACTTAGTATAGGATCCAAATCAACCAATGATAAGCCTCATATCCAAATGACGGCCGCCAAAACAGCCCATCGATGGGCATACGGGGCGTAGGTTGCTCCGTCGATGCAGCGTGCAATCCAACTGCCAAGCGCACTGTTTTATTAAGGGGTGAATGGGAAATTCACCCCACGTCCTAACCTGAACCTAGGCGGTTAATTAGGTATTTTTGGGTATATTAAGTTGATTTATAACTTGAAAACCCCATACCAAATCCATGATTCAAAATTAGACTTCCCTCTCCAAAAGAAACCTCTTTAGAAACCTCCATTGGAGATGAAGCTCAAGAACAGCCGTGGTGATGGATTTTCAAGCTTTATTCACCAAAGTTTCGTTGTTATCTCCTACTATGAGTTATGGTGATCCTTCATACTTAGTCAGCCTTTCTTCTAAGGAGTTCCTTCCAATGCTTTCAATGAGAATTCTATGATCAAACCTCATATCTTTCAATCTAGCCATGTGTTCTTTCTCAAAACATTTTCAAAAGAATGCTTATGATGAATTTATGTTTATGTACTTATTCTAAAGTGAATTTCAGTCCAATTCCATGATAAACCCATGTTCCCTCCAATTCTCAAATTAGCCTATATTATGGGCATTGTGATCTTGACTTTATGTTGAGTGAATTATGATTCTGGCATGTTGAATTGATTATATATACTGCCTATCATGTAAATTGATGATGAATAATATGTAGTGGATACAATGTGGATCAAGCCTTTAAGATTTGGTATGATTGACTTATGTTCTTCTATCTTCTATTGATTGGTGATGTAGTGTATATAATATGTTCTTGATCTTATGATAATTGAATTGTGGATTTCGATTATGTTAGTATACTTTTAGATACTTCCATATACTTGAATTATTTATGGATTATGAGTGTTGATCATTGATGATCAAAGCAAGGGAGATTCGGTAAGATTGATCTATATTCCTCTATCTTCAATAGATTAATAAAGTAATATACATAATGTGAGCTTGGATCCTATAGTAAGTGAAGCATGATTTCGTCTATTCTATGATTACTTTAGCTACTGCCCTATACTTGAATTGTTGATGAAAGATGAGTTTTGACAATTATGATCAAAGGTTGTTGAATTGGTAAAATAGCTTTATTCCTATACTTTTCTATAGAATTGCTAGATGTGTGGCCTTGAATGGCATTGTGTGGTATGGTCCACTTATGGTGGCGGTGTTTACCTTATTGTGAATCCTTATGTGATGTGATCATGTCCTTGAAGGAAAATTGGTATAATATGATGTGTGCTTATGATAATCACACTACGTGAAGTATATGTCTAGTATTTCATTCTAGTTATGATCTAGGTTGTGTGGCTAATGTTATAAACATGTAAATGACTATGTTAGGTTTAGGGTTAGGTGCTGAAATTGATGAGTTATAATGTTTAGTTACCCCTTACCTATGTACCCCTACATGAAGGTGTGATTAGCTACTGTTAGGAGTCTTGAATGTAAAGCTTGAAGTTGTCTTGTCTCCTATGCTCTTATGTGTTGTGTGGTCTATATTTGAATGTGCATTGTGGTCTTAAGAGGGTGTATGCCTAAATGTGTTTTTGATAGCCATTGTATGATCATGTTGACCAATGTACACACTCACACCTCAAACATGCTTACAAGTAGTATCGGTTCATGGTGTCTACTAAAAGGGTATTCTCATGTGCACTTGTGTCTACTACTATGCATGTAAACTATTTGTCTATGAGGTATGCTATGTGTCCCGTAACTAGGATGACTTGATAGGTGTACTAGTATGGACAAGGGTATGGGACCTTGTCTATGTTTTGCACGTGTGTGCCTTGATAGGATAGTTCCTAGGTTTGCTATCTATGTACATGAATATGAATGCATGAGTATATTATGAATATGACTTGTATGCTTTGATGTCAAGTATATGGTATGTTGAAGTATGAATATGCATAGTGCATAAATGTGTTTATAATAAATGATTGGTCATATAGTTACACCTATACACTTATGCATGAATGAAATGAAGTATGAACATGTGTGGTCTAAGGGTGTTTATGTGAGGTTTGCTCACATATATGTATAAACACACATGAAAATATGTCCATTATTCATGTATGATGATCTAGTGAATATAGGGGCTCTTGAAAGGTGTTCTCAAGTGTATCCTAAACTAGATGGTGCTTGAATATGCTATGTCCATGTGAAAGGTTTTCTCACATGATATAGGTTGATGAAAGGACTTTCTCATCTATAACCTATGAGCTAAGAATATGATGGGTTAACTCTCCTAAGGCCTACTTTTATAAAGTAATGTTAATAAAGTCTTTTCAATAAAGGGAACTTAGCTTAGCACCGAGTGAACTTGAAGTTGAGGGGTGTCCCTTCCCAGTGTGGGAAGGTAGGTTCACCATAATTCTCACGATGTGGATAACTACAATGCCTCAATAAGAATAAAGAGGGTTTCCATATATGCCTCCAAGTTCCATAAATTATGCTTGCCCCATAGGATCTAGCAAGTGATATCACCTAATATGCTAGCATGATATTAATGTTCTACTTTGGCAAGGTAGAGCACCTTCCCTTAGTGTAAGACTCTATAACACCAAATTCCATGTGTATCACCCATGGTCTTAGTGTCGGTTAAGACTATAGTTTCCCTAAAGTAAAATGGACAATGTAAATAAAGTAAGGACCCTAACTAGGATAACCTAAGGGAAGTTTCTTAGTGTAGGTGAGGGTATGGCACTTTACCTATGCATTGCACAAGTAGTTCTTGAGGGGAGTTCTAGGAAGGTGTTATAATGTATATGACTATGTTTATGTTCCTTATGCATGACATTGTAGTGTTCTCTACTTGTTTTGATGATATGAATGCTATGAGTCCTAATGAGTCTATATGATGTGGCCTTGCCTTATATGCATAATGTTGGTCTTATTGACCATATGATGAAGGTCTTACTTGGCATGTATGAAGTTGTCTACACTTGTCTTGTTGATGTATGAAGTACATGTTAAGGCTTGTAGTCTCTTTGTAGGTTTACTTAGTATGTGTGAGGTTATGGGACTTCACATGTACATTGCACTAGTAGGCTTAGAATGAGATTATGAGTAAAGTCTTATAATGCCTAAGTGAAGATAAGTCTAAGTATGTTATTGATTGACTAATCCTCTTATAATGATAGTGGTAAGTCTTGACTTGTATGTGGTCTTTTAATGGGTTCTCCTGTGTGGTTCATAAAGTGTATTGAGTCAAATGTGAGTTATATGTCTTGATATATGAAATGGTTCTATGAATGCATGTGTTGGATTAATGAAGGTTGTGTCCATGTTTTCCTTGTGTCCTTAAGGTGATGCTTGAGTGTGGATAGTGCAATGGTACATTATCTATACATTCCACCAAGTATCACTAGAGAGTTACTTAGGAAAGTCAGGAGTTTAAGTAAAATAAGCTCACTCTAAAGAGAAAAAGAGGTTACTGTAAGTTACTGTAAAGTGGTCCTAAATGTGATTTAAATGTAATGTATGTCTTTATGGGATATTATGACTATTGTATATGCCTAAAGGAAGTATGTGGATTTTATGATGCTTAATGTATCAATTATTATAAAGTTTTCACAAAAAGGTATGATGCATGGTTTCCAAGTAAAATGTCCCCTTTTAAATGCATGGTTGCCATACTTAGTGTATTCTTGTACTAACACCATTATTCTTTACCTTTTTACACAAAGTGTAGGTCATGGATGCTTAAAGGATGTCTTTAAGGTAACGGAATTGATATGTGATTCCCAAGCTCAATGAAAGAGATCCTTAAGTTCAAGGATTTCCTATATCATGTTTCTATAAAGTCTTGTAATAGTTTAGTTTATGAATTTATGTTGAATGGGATGTGTCCCTATTATACTCTAATGATGTTGAGTCTAAGATGGCAAAGAGACTTAGAGTCTTTAACTATGTATTATGATATTTTATATATAATAAAAGTGATGTCTAGCATATGATGTGCTATGAAAGTTTTAAATTTTCCGCTAAATTTACCTACGACAATGCAAGGAATGACAATTGTGGGCATGTATAAGACCTCCAAGAGGTCAAGTACACCATGTTACTTCTAGGGGGTGCTCCCCGGTCGTGACACGACTTGAAGAATGAAGAAGTGAAACTTTCCTAAGCATCACGTAGCCTCCTACTCATAGATGTGTCACGACTCACACCGATGAATAAGACTCTACTAAATGTGGTTTTGACACATCCTAGGACCATTTCATAACATTATGCTCTGATACAAAGTTTGTCACGACCCAAAGTAAACCCTAGAAGATAGGGCATCCTTCAAGTCGTAACACGGCATACTTGGCCTCTCGGAGGTCTTGTACAAGCCCTTAGACATCATTCATTGCATATATATAAAAAGTAGTGCGGTATTAAAACTTTTCTTTCGATATATAAAGCGAAATCATTTAATAAAACTTCTAACATATGTCTCAAAAACCATCTATGACATCATGAGTACAATAGTGTTGGGTCACAGCCCATAAAAGTGTAACCTAGAAAAGAATCATAAAAGACATCATAGTGGTGGGGTATTCGGATGCTATGAGGACTGACCAATCTTCACTTCTTGAAAGCCTTGGAAATTCTGCCCTTCAAAGCAACTCAATCTCATCAAGACCCTACATTGGAATAGAATGTAGGCAAAATATGTTTTAGTACGAAATGTACCAAGTATGGAAACTATCATACAAAACATAAGATATCTCACAGGGTTAGAAAATAATAGATATAATCATAATAGATAAGGTCATAAGCATAACATGAATAACATAAGCATAATAAAGCATCATATAGCATATAAGAGTTCATACTTAACTAATTTTCCTTCTTACTCAAATGAACTACGTACTTCACAAGTCATCTCCAATTATACTTGTGCAAGGCTAAGGTAGCATCCTGATCTTAGGCATATTTATATGTGCCTAAGTAGTTTGTAACTGCCCATATTTTAGTGTTAATTAAGGACGATCTTTAGTTATTAGCTTAATGTTGTGGTTGATTATGTTGACTAAGAACTTACACACATGATTAGTAATTTCAGGAACTCTCGAAGAATTTGGAGCTGGAGCAAAGAAAAACAAGGAGAAGCGACGGATGTGAAAAAATGACTAAGTGTTGAAGCACCTATGTGAGGCGCATTGGCAGATGCACCACGCCAGGGCTTGTCACTCAAAGCCATTGTGGAGGCGCTCTGCATAGCGCTCTGCACCAAGGCTCTACACGCAGAGAAGGTTTTCAGGACCAGGTGTACAGAGTGCTAGATGTTGCTGTGTGTGATGGAGGCGCGCCACCCAAAGAGAATTCCAACTTTTCCAAGTTTTAAACATTAAATAGGAGTTTCAATTTGAATGGAATATGTATTGAACTTTATCTACTACTATAAATAGATCTTAGGGTTGCCATTGTGAGGGTTCGACTTTTGTTGAGTGTGCAATGGCAAGAATCAAGTTTGTAATCATCTTAACTCTTTATTTTACGGATTTGTTTATGAACAATTATCTTTTCTTGAATAGTATGAGCATGAGTAGCTAAAAGACCTAGTTTTGGGCTGCAGCTACGAATCGATTATTGAATATGTGAAGCTTTATGAATTAATTTTTGGTTTTCAATTCAAATTACTTTTATCTTCTTGTTTTACTATTTCTTGACTGGCCATCTAGGAATAAATTTAGTGTCTAATCTCGAATTGACCATATGAGAGGTTATATAGACCGGAGAATATAGAGAGCTCAGTCAGCCCATTAACTTGAGGTGATTAGTGTTCACGAGTGACACCCAAAAGACGAACACATTGCTAGGTTACAAAATAGGATGAAATATAAATGCTCGCCAGTTCATTTATTTATCTCCGCTCAATGATGTACTTATATAGCTAACTGGGGTAGGCGACGAGAGGTGGTTTACCCGGATCATACTATTAACCCTATAAACCAGTAATTTGAAAACTGAAGTTAGTTCTAAGCTAATTTGATGATGCATGACATTTGTTATATATTGCAGCTCTGGAATTACTTTTAATCTTTCCTGAAACATTGCATCAAAGTCGTTCACTATTGTTTACTTTAAATTCGATCCATAATAGTTTTAGTTAATCATAAACCATTCAACATGCGAAGTAGTTACTTTTCTCTTTAGGTGTGGATATAAGTTGATCATAAGTCCCTTGGGAACGATAACTCGTTTCAAAAGAAACTATATTACTTGTGCGACCACGTACACTTGCGTGTATACTGGGGAGCAACACATACCATACTACTACCAAAGCTAAGTACATCTCTTTGGTCATTCTTGATATAATCCACTATCATAATTAAGACCTAGATTCATCATAACATATGAGCACTATGCCCCTAGATCACCTCAAAGCACACTTATGCAATGCATGTGAAGCATCCCATTCTACCTCACACACTAAGCATGTATTGAAGTCACCCTATTCCCTTTCATTTTAGTTTAGGAGTCCCTAGTAGACCTACTTCATATTGACAAGGAACTATCATCTTAAGTCAATAATGTCATGGAATGCAACTATAATCACTATCAAAGCTAAATATACATATCATAGGGGTCATGTCATAGCTAGCTTCAAGTCATACTTAATATTGACAAGGAACTATCATCTTAAGTCAATCATCTATGTTGAATAACGTGCTTACTTCATTCAATTAGATTATTAGAAGGTAAGTCTAGGCATACATGATCACATAGGTACAATTCCAACTTTACAAGTCAAGACCAACCTAGATCAATTAAGCTTAGTTCAATTCATATATAGGTGATTCAATAATGATCGAGTAGTATACAATACAATTGAATTAAGAAGATCAACTTAGAACCTTCATCTTGCCTCTAATGGCCTAAAACCACCATGATCACCTTCAACATCAATTACTACAATTCACAATGAAAACCTCATGAAAACATCAGATAATCATCATATAACATAATTGAATGCTACCCACTAGATTGGGATCTTAATCAAGCCTTAGACACAATGAAATCACAACTCTCTCTAGATTGGGGTTCTTTGAATTTACAATTGAGGAAAACTAGGGGGGGCTCCATGAATGGAAGAATCCATGGATGAATAATCTTGGCATACCTTAGATTAAAGCCTTAAACCCAGCTTGATTCCTTTGTGAAATTCGTCTTAAAAGCTACCTCCAATTTCTCTTCTTCTTCAATGGTGGTTTTAGGAGAATTTTGGGAGAGAAAGATTTTGATTTGGAGTCTAAGGTCTAAATGGCTATTGTATAGCTTAAATAAACTTCAAACCTCTAAAATAAACGCCAATAATTAATCCCTAAAGTACCCAAAAGACCCCTACACCTGTGGACATTTTAACCAATTCTAATTTGACTTAGAAACGACGCGACCAAATCTGGGACAAGGTTGCGCGTCACGGAGGCACTTTCGATTCTTGGATCTAGAAAATTTTGAGACTGAATGGTTCATTTCGGCCCCGCGTCGCAGGGAAAACTTTTTTCCATTTGAATGTTGCTTGTGCGATGCACCTTGGACCCCAAATCTTGGTTGCCTTGGCATCTTGATTAGCCCATGTTTGGGCCCTCTTTGGGACCCTTAAGGTGGTCCTCAGGGTGTCGTACTCAAACGTTTTGACCCTTTTTATTTCAGTCTATGTGTAGGAACCATTTATACTCAATTTCACCTTCATACCATACCTCAATACTCCACTACAAAACGCTGCGACACACTAGTTCAACTTAGACTAGCTTCCGGACGTTTTGGACGTTTGACCTCCAAACTTCATATACTGCCTCCAAACATTAACATTAGTTATTGTAAGACCCTATTAACTCACGACACTAATGTTAGGCTCTAGATTCACCTAGTTCATTTTGGGGTGTAACATTGAGTTGCTTTAAAGGGTAGAGTTTCCAAGGCTTTCAAGAAGTGAAGATTGGTGAGTCCTCATAGCATCGGAGGACATCACTCCTATGTTGTCTTTTAAGTTCTTTTTCTATGTTAGACTTTTATGGGCCGTGTCCCAAAACTACTGTATTCATGATGTCATAGATGGTTTTTGAGACATATGTTAGAAGTTCTATGAAAAGATTTCGCATTATGTTTTCCAAGAAAAAGTTTTAATTCTTTGTTAATTTTCATATGTTTATGCAATTAATGATGACTAAGGGCTTGTACAAGACCTCCGAGAGGTCAAGTACGCCGCGTCGCACTCCGAGAGTGTCATACCTTCTAGGGTGTGCTCTCGGGGTGTGACATTTTATAGGCCATGATTTTCTTGCATTTTATTTTTGAATTTTTATTAGTCTTAAACCAGATGTATAACTGCATTCTTGATCTTGACATTTGGAACATAACTGTCTTTCTCCTCTCGAGTTCATCACACCTAATAATCTCAATTTACACCTCTTGGTTTGAATTAAATAAAATATATATTAGAATAATTTTGTCAATGTGTGTCACCACATACTTGACTTCTTTTAAGTGTTTCAAAAAAGATGTGTAACCACATTCCTAATTAAAACAAACATTTTTTAACATGCCCCAAACTCATCTAGTCAATAAAACAAATACTTTTCTTTCATATATAAAACTAAATAATGTAAAATAAATTTAAATGTTGAGGATACAAGATATAATTCTGGATTATTTCTATATCTTTTATTTCATATATTAATATTTTATATTTTTATTACTCTTAAAGTTAATGTCAAAGTCAAATATGCACTTTCTAATCAAATAAAACAATAAAGAATTGTTAAAAACAAATCTCATTTTTTGTTTCATAAAATATAATAATAATAATTTGTTTATTTATTTATTTTAGCCTAATGACACCTACATTATCATTATTACCTAAATCAAAATGTTATGACCCGTTCATTTTTAAGAGATCACAACTTAACAAATAAGAAAAAAAACATAATCATCGATTAAAGCTACCTTCGTTCTTGAAATAGAGATATAACAAATAACAAATGTTCATTTCAATCAATTTATGAATGATGGCAAAGCAAGGCTTTCTTCTTTCTTTCAGAGTGAGAAAGGGAAGCAAATGAATCGAAGCGGGGAGGCTCGTAGACGCTACTAGTGCAATGACTAGTCTAATCTCTTTTCTCTACGTGAACTTTCAAAATATAAGATAACTTGTCATACAATTACATCAAATTACATAAATAAATTAGAGAGATAAGGTACGTAGAATACAACAAAATCATAACCTAAACTCGATTAGAACACTAACATATTTTTGTAGATTGTTTGGAGTGATATATGTATTGTGTTGATATGAAAATAAAGAAATAGAAAGAAAAGATAGGAATGTGTTGGTAATCTTGAAAAAAAAAACAGAAAATCAAAGTTGTTTGTTTTCTTTTTGCTTGTATGTACGTTTGGGTGTGTGTGCTGCTTTTGGAAGTGATGCTCATTTTTTTGTGGGATCGTTGTGTACGTGATATATGTCTGTAGGTAGTGTATAGGTATATGTGTGTGGAGTGTGGGAGTGAAATGGGGTTAGTTGGGAGTAGTGTAGGTGGGTTGGGGTAGTGGGTAAATGGGTTAGTTTTTTTTTTTTTTTGGTTACTAAATAAAAATAATAATAATATTAATTAAGAAAAATTAAATATCTAGATAAAAAAATATAAAAATTAAAATCACTAATTTATTATTAAAACTTTGAATGAATAAATAAATATATACCTTAAAGTATGATTCTATTTTTTTGTAGTTTTCATATCTTTTAAAAATAAACTTAATAAAATAAGATAAAAGTCAAAATATTAATAAAAAATATTTAAGTTCTATAAAGGGTATAAAATTTAAATTCAGTCAAAAATTACGTGTCTACAATATGAGAGATGAAACTTTTTATACTCTGTGGGTTCATGATAATACATCTAAAAATACAAAGTTTTAAATAAAATCATGCAAGTGATCAGGCTATTCACGAAGAAGAACTGAACTCCGTTGAAAATACATGCTAATCATAGAACCTTAGGTTTTATAAAAAAAATTATAGACTAAAGAGTTAAGGTTAAATTGGAACTAAATGAGTGAAGAGATATTCACTGCTGAAATTTCACATACCTAAAGTAAAGATATTAGCTTGAATTCTTGAATTGAAGCTTGGAGATGAAGAAATCTAATTTCTCTTTTTGAGAGATTTTAAGAGAATTGATTTTGAAATTCTGAGTAAATGGCTTGAATAAGGAGATTCAAGTCGATTAAATTACTTGAACCCCACATAGAATAGTCAAAGACATAGTGTAGGGTTAAAAAGGTTGGGAGAAACCAAAATAAAATACAAAAATACAAAAAAAAATGCACCTTATAATAATTGCATAACATATATTATATTTTTATTTGTCACAAATGCACAGAAAGTTTGATTTGGTTGGTAAAACTCTAGTGAAAAGAAAAGTAGAAGAAGAGAAAAAAAAGAAATTGATATAGGACCTATTTGGAAAGTCACACTAATAATTAGATTTGATGAAATTGAGTGTAATTATATTGTCTGAGGTGTTTGGTTGACCATGTAAAAGTGATTAGGTGTAATTGGCAGGGAGTAATTACACTTTTCAAGTCTCAAGGAGGGGTTCTGAATATTATCGATTATTAGATGGTGTAATTACAAGATGATTACTTTTTAATTTCTTCTTTTTATACTTCAATTTGATTTATTTCTATTTCTATTATTTTAAGTCATGTTTTTGGTTTTATTATTCTAAAGAACTCTAAAAATATGTTTTTATTTTATATTATTTATATTTCATTTCCTTCTCATTCTCAACCTTTACTTCATGCGATTCCATGAAATTTCTTGTATGGTCTATTTTTAAAGTCATATTTATTTTTTTATTAGCACAGTTTTCTTTGTATTGTAATTTTTAAATTAAAAGTACATTCATTATTGAGTTAAGTTATATACTTATATTTTTCTTGTCTTTTAAATCACATTTATGTATGTTATGTCAAAATTTGACATAAGCGTATTATGTTAAATTTTTTATTTTGAATTTAGAACTTAGGTTATATTTCTAGTTTCAATTTTTTAGTAGTATCGAATTAAGATTTCACATTGCAAGTCATTTATTTTTTAAGATAGACTTCATTATTTTTTTCCGTCAAAACTGATAATTCATGACATTTTATTTATAATATAAATCTTTTTGTCAAACGTGTATTTCATGATATTCATAAAAATCTTATGCTTTTAATTTTTATGGTTATTTCAATTAAAATATACTAATTCAAAAAAAATATAAATAAATTATTTTCTTCATAATACTAATTAAGAACATTTTTTTATTAATACTATATTTTAAAAAGACAATATATATCTTAAATATTTAATTTAGTATCGTTATAAAGTTTCTTATTTGTCTAATATAAATTTTAAATAATTAACTTTTATTTTTATTTAAAAATTTAATGCTCACTCTGTCTAACAATAGTTGTCTACTATTGACTCTACACAACTCTTAAAAAACGATAAAATAATAGGGGTAATATTACTATATTATCATTTGAATTTATTAAATTTAATGCTTTGAGAAATGTATTCGATGATACATAGTATTTAATAACAAGAGTAAAATATACACACAAAGTAAATTATCTCTTGATTTCTAAATTGGACAAGTATCGTTGGACAATTATTCTTAATATAGTGGACAACTATGGTTAGCCGGAGGGAAGGGTACATTATAACTACATTGCGTCAAATAAACATGTCAACATAATAGGTTGATAATTAATACCTACTTATAGGGATGTTCATGGTTATGGTTATAAAATCAAATCGAAACGCAATCCGAACCAAATCAATTAAAAACGATGTTTTATTTGATTTGGTTAGGTTCGATTTTAAATTTTGAAGAACCGATATAATTTGGTTTGGTTTTGATTTTACCAAAAGTTTACCACTAAATAATCAAATCGAACCGAAAAGATATATATATATATATATGTATATATATATATATATATATATATATATATATATATATATATATATATATATATATATATATATATATATATATATAATTATAATTATAATTATAATTATTTATAAATAGAATAAAAGTATTTAGATAAATTTTAATTACCTTAAGTCTTTAATTTTACTATTTTCTGCAGCACAACAACTAAATTTTACCCCATCTATTAAAAATTTAAGTCTAAATCCCTCAATATTCACTACTTTAAAGATCACACTTTCTCTATTCTTTATAAAATTTTCTAACGTACCATTGAATTTTGCTCAAGTTAAAGAAGATGGTAATTGATTAGTTCTGACCGTGAAATATTGATTTTTTTTTAAAAAAAAGTAATTTCTCAATATTTTAAGGTGTAATTTATTGAAAATCTATTGATAAGATGTTGAGATCTCTAGAATATTGAACCAACTTTATGTTATTGATGTCACATCCAGGAAGCACTCCCTAGACGTAATCGGTGTTGTCGTCCTCGTAGCGGACTAAGACTAACCTCTTAGCAATCATCATTACATTCATATGTTATAAATGCGGAAAATTTAAAACGTTTCTTCTATATCTGTCATGAGGTTTACATTGACCTCTCGCATACACATAATATATTCGTATCGAGTTTACTTAGACCCTTCGTATAAGAAGATTACACAGTCTTCTACTTTTATGACACATATATATAAGATACAATATAGTCTTAAAACAGATGTCTCATATCATAACAATCTAAACAAGAGTATAACAATTGGGCATAGCACATACATCAATACAATAAAAGCCATATATAGGCTATAAAATCATAGTACTCAAATGAAAGAGAATGGACAAAGTGTCTTTAAGACTAATCAACATCCAATGCTAGAAAGAGGCATTGTCCTCGAAGTGGTGAGGACCTACCCAACTTGGAGAATGAGGATCCAAGTCTTCTTCAAATGGCCTCAACCTCGTCAACGACCGAAACTAAAATGTTGGGAAAAAAGGGAGAAAATAGGGGTTAGCACATCACTTGTACTAAGTATGGAAACAATGCACACAGAACATAGAAATCATGCTAGAAAAGGGACAATTTGTTGAAAACATGCAACTTATTGTAAAAATCCCATTATGCACTTTAAGGAACTAGCTCAATTATTAAAACACATAATCATCAAGGCAATGACAAATTAAACACAAGACCAACAATACTAGTCAAGTCAACACATGTATAGCCAAATAACTTCAATCATCATATTATAACCACAAAGGATGTACAAGAACTTCATATCATTTCAACACATACTAGACCCTTACCCATAATCCCTTATCAAGTCAACAAGTGCAATGACCAAGCAAAGCCCCATAACCTCACTCAATCAAGTAAACCAAACAAAATACCATAATAATTTCCTAACTTCACATAACATAACATCAAGAGTAACCATTATCATACTTTAGCAATATAAACCAACAACATGCTCATAAGTAAAACTAACATCATATAGAGTCAATAACTATGTAAAGTCAACATATACATAACATACACATTATGGAACACAATAACAACCTCCTAAGGCTTCCCTCAAGGTAAACTAGTGCAAGACATAGGTAGAGTCCCATACCCCTACCTAGGCTAAGTCAAACCTCTTAAGTTACCCTAGTTAGTGTTTACTTCATTACTTCATTTTACTTTTAGGCTGTAAGACCCCGAAAATGAATTAAGGTGCTTAGAGTCTCACATGTGTCTAAAAAATCTTAATATATGTTCATTAAGTGTTTATAGTATGTATACTTAATTTGAGGTGATTTGGAAGTCAAATGTCAAGGGACGATCAAGATGTTCGATGACTAGTCACCAAAGGGACTTACATGTTTTTATGTTCTTATGTGTGTGTAATGGGCTCATGAGGTCATTATATGAGTAATAATGATGTTTATAGTCAGTGTGTTAAGTTTCATGAAGTTTGGAGGTCAAACGTTCAAGAACGTCCAAGAGGTTCGGAAGTTAGTCTTTTAGACGTACTAGTGTGTCCTTGTATGTTGGTCTTCTTTTCATGTGTTGTTTGGAGTCGAAAGTCAGTGTAGTTGACCCTAGTACCTTAATAGATATGTTAAGGGTCATAACGTCCGGATACGATTCCCCGGGGACCACCCGAAGGGCCTCCAAAGAGGACCCAAATATTGGACAAAAGGTTGCCCAAGGCAGCGAGCAGGTCCAAGAATTGGACCTTACCCTAGCGATGCGCGCCTAGCACGCACCTCACTACATCAAATTTTATTTGGGCAGAATGGGGAGGCTGCTCCGCGATGCGCAGCCCACTCCCAGATCTCGTTGCGTTGTTTTTAAGTCAATTTTGACATGTCTAAAAGTCCCAGTAAGCATGGGGGGGTTGGTAACTCAAAGGGACGGTTATAAACTGATTTTATGACTTATTTAACCCCTTTTCCAAGCCAAAACCCTAACACCCAATAAGAAAATCAAAAATCTCAAATCACTCTTCTTCTCCAAATTCTCTCAAACCTCCATTGGAGGGAAAACTCAAGTTCAAGCTATGGGGTGGCTTTTCATGGTTTCTTCTCAAATTTCTCATGGGTCTTCAATAAATAAGGTATGGTGATCCTTCATCCTTAGTTATACATTCATCTATGGAGTCAATCAAGGATTTTCAAATATGATTCAAAGATCAAAATTTCCAATTTCCAATCTAGCCATATGTTCTTTCTCAAATTGATTTCAAAAGCATGTTTATGATAAATTGATGATTATCTACTGTGTTAAAGATGAATTTCAATCCAATTTTATGATGAACCCATGATCCTCCTAAATTCTCACATTGGCTTATAATGTGGGTCTTGTGATCTTGACTTTGTATTGATTGAATTATGATTTTAGCATGTTGAATTGCTTATATCTAATGTCTAAATTGTATATTGATGGTGAATTGTTGATGAGTGATCCATGTGGAATAAGGTTTGATGGTTTGAATGAGATTAGTCTATAATTCTCCTAGCTTCTCCAGATTGATAATGTAGCTTCAATGTGATCTCGATTCTATGGTGTTGACACCCTATTTTGGCTCCCCGCATAATAATAATAAAAATAATAATATATGTTGTGAGATTTTAAAAGAATAGGAAAAGATTGTTTAATTATTTATTTTTACTTGATGAATATATTTATAAGTGTCGTTTCTTATAAAAATTAAATATATTATATATATTTCTACTTACTTTTTAAAAAAAAAATGACGTTCTTAAAAAATGAACCTATTTTTGTTCAAATATAATTTCTTTTGTCACAACAGATATTTTTCATACATTTGTAAAAATTAAAAATTTTAATTAATTAATGAGTCACTAATTTCTATTAATTTAATTTTTAAGAGTGACTAATTTTATCAGAAAATGCTAATCTTGTAAAATAATCATGTTTAATTTAATAAATTATGACTATTTAATAAAGAAGATGTTATAATTTAAATGATTTTAATTTAAGTCATCTTGGCAATCCAGGTCTCTTTTAACCGGCCAATCCATGTTTGCCACGTAGGCGAGCACATGGATTGTGCTTCTTTAGAATAAATCTCGACCCTACAATTCTATCTAATGGTCTTAATAATTCAACTTTTACTGTTATTTAATATATATATATATATATATATATATATATAAACACTTTTTAATTCTTAATTTATCTTAACCGTCTGATCAAACGATCGGACGGCCCAAATTAATCAAAGACCTCTCTTCCTCAATAAGGATCCCAACGCCTCTATTCCTCTTCTTTTTCCCAGATACTCTCTTCATCTTCGCAAAAGGACGCCTCAAATCTTTCTCCTTCCCCAGGCGCTGCACGCTGCCCTCATCATCTCCATGCGCCTCTTCCCAAAGAGCATCCCCTCCCATCAACTTTGGACAACCGGAAAATGCAATATCCTGCGGGTTTTTGACCATCCGCGTCCGCCGTCCATTTATCATCTCATGTCTCCTGCCATTTTCTTCTTTTTCCAGAAAAAAAGGACACTGTTCCTCCCTCTTCGCCAGACGTGCTCACCTTTCCGTCACTCCTTCGAACGGCCATGAAACGCTGGTAAACAACAATATCCGGCGGTCTCCAACATCATCTCCTTCCCCGTCCGCCTTGTGCCCTTTTCTTGTCAACTTTACGTCTTTTCTGTCAGCCCTTTTGATATGAAAACCAGATCCCTACACCTCTACTTCGGCTATGTTTTGTTAAAATAATTTGAATTTGTGGTCGGAATATCAAAATCTAAGAAAAACAATGATTGATTTCTTGACATGTAATTGCAACTCCGTCCTTAGAAATTTTCGGATTTTCAAATTCGACTTTGAAGTCCGATTTCGCCTATAAAAGGGCATGTCTTGTTTCCATTCAAAGGGGCAAGCAAACGAAAAAGGAGATTCGGAAAATAGTTAAGGCATTCGAAAAAAAAAAGTTAAGGAACCAAGAACAGCTATCAAAACAAAATCCTGAAAGAATCATCTGGAAATCATCCATTAACATCCAAAAAAATCATCCTGAGAAGCCGATTTTAAAGGTTATTTTTTTGTTCTATGTTCTCGTTCTTCTTCGAGTTGTAGTTCGAATTCGAAGTCGAAATCTCTTGACGTCAAAAACTCTAGTTTGCAGCTCTACACAAGGTCAGTAATCACCCTCGTCTTATGTTTTAATTTTTTTTTCATTTTTCTGGAAATAAGAATGTAGTTTTGTGTCGTTATCTCGATTTGGTCCATCTAAATTCGTTATAAAAATGTTGGTAAAGATTAGTGTCAATAAGAAGGATTATTGATTTATCAATCTGATCATGTCTGTGTTTGATCCCCTAAATGTAAATACTGCCTTGCTTTTTAGATTATCTTTTGCCTCTTCAATTGTTTTGTATTCATCTGTATATTTTTCATATTTCTCCACATTCTTACTATTTGAATGTATGGTGTTCCTCTGCCGACCAAGTGTCTGTTGTTGTTATGAGTAGATATTGAGTAATGGTATTGGGTTGGTTGGTTGTAGCACCTTGGTGACGACATATTTCGTTGTTTGATATTTGTTTACAGAGGTATACCTTACTTATGTTGTAGTTATGTGTTATGTTCAGGCTAAATTTGTTTCGCATCCAAATAAGGCTAATCATGTTGCCTAATTGTCAGCTTCTCGATGGTTTGGATTCAATCATCATGTTCTTTGCACGTTAGGCCTACTTATTTGAGTTCCATAATCTAATTCTTCCAAAATTTAGCCTAGTTGGGTTTTGATCTTTATCATCCATGTTTGAGTTTCACATTAGGCAAATGACTAGAAGTCATTTGGGTTCACTTGGGCTTGCTACTGTCGGCGTCATTTTAAACAGGCGTAGGAGTTGCAGAAACTAACTAATATCATAGTTGTACGTGGAATTATCTCATTATCTGGGTGTAACAACTTGATCTCCTCTATTTACAAATCTCATTGTTGTGTCTATTCTGAAATTTCCATAAGTCAGTTGTCATGTTGATCTGTTAGTCCCTGCCATAGTTTTTTTTTAGGTCCATAATTATGTGTTGCTCTACACTATGATGTTTGCTTCTTGTTTAAGTTTTATTAAATTCATAGTATGTATCAATCACTATAGTTTGTCAAAGAATGCACTCATCTGCATTTGACTTTGCAAAATTCTGGAATGTTAGGTACAATAAAAGTTTTAAAAGTGCTCAACTTTGTGACCAAATTTTAGTTGTCCGTCCCAACAGGCGGCCTTTGTTTCAAAATCTGGTTCATGTTTATGTATTGATAAAATTTAAGTCGGGGTACTTTGATTAAAAGTTGATTATTGAATGGACGGTGATTATCAATGTTAGTGTTTTCCCAGTTTGAATTGAGATCTATCAAAAGAAAATGGCTCTGTTGTATGGAAATGAAAGTACTGGGATTATTTTTAAAGAAGTTTGTCTAGTCGAAACTAGTATGCTATTATGTTTTTAGACATGCGCGATCAGTTTAATATGTTCTCGCCTTATCATTCCATTGTCCTTAGTTTCTTTTGTTTATCTATTTTTCTCAAGAACATCGCCAGGGGCTGTTCTATTGAGCTTTCTGAGAGAAACTTTTTATGGGTAAAATAAGATTCATTTTCATGTTAACTAGCATATCTTAAATTCTGCAACTTTAACTTAATAGAAATCTGATATAATTTTCATTGATGAGTTCTTAGACATGGTTTGAATACCATTTTGTTATCTGTACCTATTTGTGACAAATCATGTGCTTACATGGCCAATGGTCGTGATCTATATAAATCGCGGCAGAATGTTGTGGTCATTGATCTCAAGCCTTTTGTTTCCATATAGTGGAAGTATTTTCCAGATTACAGTAAACTCAGTTCAACTTATAGTTCACCATTTAAGATTTCTAATTTGTCGGAGTATGTTTATGTTTTTGCTTGTCTAGAGCCATTTGTATTTCAACTAACAAGTGAAATGAACTGGTAACAATATTGTTAGGCTAGATATGACCTTCTTTTTGTATAATTGGTTGTCTTTGAAATTTATAGACTTTACTGTTTTAATCCTATGTACATGTAAGTTGAAGTAAACAAACTTTACTGTCAGATATTGGCTTGAACATTGAATGATCATTGCACATTTTGAATTAAAGTGGACTAGGAATTAAACTTATAAGTTTTAATACTATGAACAACCATTATCACATTAACAATATTTTACAAGCCTAACGCAGTTTGATGTCTAATTTTTATTTTTATTTTTGGAGTAATAGGACTGGTAGAACTTTACTATATATGTAGAGATATCCTCACTTTGCCCCTTTGAAATTACACTTAAACAAGATATTTTTTCCAAACATATATGAGAGGGTATATACACATCTATTTTGTAATTGAGAACGTCACCTCCTGGCATGTTATTATTGATTCTTTATATGAGTATGTGATGTCTGACTTTCTTTTTTATTATTTTTTTGAAATATAATACTTATTATTTATTTCACTCATCTGAAATTAAGTCTCTAATTCTTATATCTTAATTATGTTTCATGCACAATCGGAGGGCTGGAATTGATACATTGGAACTCGTTTTGACCTAAAATATTAGGCCAACAGCAAGTAGGATCATCGCAATGCTTGGAGTCCCGCAAATTAGGAGTCTAATATTTCTTAGTCTTTCTCTTTTCGATTCTCAATTATGTTGTTTTGACTTGTTGGCTAACCTTTACTTCTAAGTTTTTGATATATTGCTTGTCTTTTTATGTTGAAGTTTATTTATATGAGCCAATATTATATGTTTATAAATTTAGTTGAAATGCTTTTAGAACAAATGATACAAAATACCTGGCATTTTTTTTTACTTACAACAATCTTTAAGGCCATTTAAGTTGAAAGGGGCTTATAGTTTAAAAATTTTTCAAAAAGAGTTTCAAAAGGGCTCAAACATATCATGTATGCCTAACAGTTCGCCAAATAAATTTAAGAATAGTTTATATGCTAAAATAATCACCCTCAGAAATATGTTAGGCTAAAATAATTAATTTCTTGAAATATATTTTGGAAATATATTAGGCTAAAATAATTATTTTTTCTTGAAATATATTTTGGGAATTAGGCGCTATGTTTTTTATGAATAAAAATGGCATAAAAAGTTTAGTCATATAATAAGTCCCAATAGTTAGTTTTTTTTTTTTATCACCTCTTTATAACATATATTGGCTACTCTTTATTTATAAATCAAATATTGCCTTAAATATTTTAATCTCCTAACATGTTATTTCAAATTTTAGATATATCAACAGATTCAAGTACGAGGTACATACATATATATGGCATACATATAAAGGTATATATTCTATATTTTTCTCTACATAATCTATTATTTTTATCTATTACTAATATTATTTGTTTATTTTATAATTTATAAGTTCCTACACTTTACACTTATTATCTTAAATCTAATCTATTGTTAACTTATCTCTCCATGTAAACAAAAAACAATAAAAATAAATATTCATACATTTTAAACAACTTACATGTATATACTACACTTTGTAATAAATATATCTAAAGATCACAAACTCTATGTAATATTTTAAACATCTAGTATCATTTAGTTTTCATACATTTTAGAAAAAACTCCATCATATATATTTCTTTAAATTATACATCACATATTACTACACATTTACGGCAAACTAGTATTATATTTTTATTCCACGTCTTAATAAGACGACTAATTTTCACAAATCTAACATCTATAAAAAAAAATCTAAGTTTATTATGATACAACTATATATTTTTCTTACCTATAAATTTATCATACATTTGAGTACATTATTTATTTATTTTTACCACATAATAGAAATACTACCATTAAATATATTTTATAAGACATATATATGTCGTACCTTGTGTTTTACTCTTTTTCTTTAAACTAATAAAATTTACTCACAATTGATTTTAAAGCGAATAAATAAACAAGTTTTTCCTAAATTGAGTTTAAGGACTATCTTCAGATAGGCTCTGAGGGGTGCTTAACACCTTCCCCTCGAGTAACCAAAACCCTTACTCAGAATCTATTGGTTTCGAAAATTAAAACAGAGTTAACATTTACATAAAAATGGTTTTCCTAATATTTTCCTTAAAATTTAGGTGGCGACTGTAACACAACAATTTTTTCCAAAAGTCAGAGTGTCAGCCATATTATGTTGTGAACTATTTTCGCCCGGTTCGAAAATAGGGTGCGACAGCTTGGCGACTCCGCTAGGGACCTATCAAGGTTTGAACCTTAGAAAAACTCATTTTAGGAATAACTTTATGATTACGTGTTTATTTTCAGCTTGTTATTTGATAGATTGCTTTGATTAATCCAAACTTGTGTTCCTTATTTGTTTTAAAACATTACTTTTACTGCTTTCTCTACACTGTCATTTGCACATTCTATCGAGTCTTGGCCGTACAAGCACACACTGTACACGCGAGGGGTGTTCCTGCACTCCTCCGAAACTCTCTTTGGATTCCTTAGTTTCAGAGTTGGTGCGATTAAGATAGTGCACCTTCCCGCAATTACTCAGTCCTACTCTCAATCATTTAGGAAAATAATCTTACTCTTAGAATATGTCATGTTGCATAATCTTAGGTAAAACAGTATACGATATTGTCGTTGCACTTAGAAAACCACCCAAATATCAAAGAGTTTCTTCTTTAAAACTCGCCAACATAAGCTTTGTGTGAAATTGATATAAATTACCCAAGTTTAAACACTTAACGGCTATGGAGCAAATAAACTCATCCTACCCCTTACCCTTTCTTTCAGATGCAAATCAATCAAAACCTTCCTAACATCCAGATGATGACTGAGGTTCCTCGAACTTTGAAAGAGTGGTGGGGTAACGTCAGAGTGGCATACGGGGCCGAGATCATGCCACACTTAGGGTCATTAATTAATCTATTGGATGGGGAGGCAAACAAGTCACTCATTACCCTAATGATTGAATTTTGGCAGCCAACAACAGTGACTTTCCAGTTCGCAGATTTTGAAATCACACCAACCCTAGAGGAAATAAGTCAAATTGCGGATTTAGCGTTGGCTGGACGAGTACCCTTGGCCCCGCGCACTACATCGGGAACCATTTTTCTCCAGTCCTTGGGTTTAAGGGTAGGCCCATGCTTAGTAAGAGTTGACGAGGGATGGGTCAAGTTAGACTATCTGTTTAAAAGTTTCGGCCGCCGAGAAAGCTATGATAGGTTCCAGCATGAATTTTTAATCTCTAGGATTGATTGGGAAAGGTTAAGGGCTATTGTTTTCGTGATGACTTTTTTGGGTATTATGATCTTCCCCAAGAAAAGAGGTTGTGTTGATATCAACTTACTGTCTATGGTCATCTTCACGTTTAGGGGACCTGTTAGAGTGACCATGGTACCCATGATCTTGGCAGAAATCTTTCGATCATTATCCCTCTTCTCTAGAGGATATGATCACTTCAAGGGAAGTAACCTGTTATTGAAGATTTGGGCGTTTGAACACTTCTATCAAAGACGAGCAGAAAATGGCACTGAAGCAGCCTCACAAAACAAGATCAGGAGTTATGCAATAAGATTGAGCATGTGGGATGCCCCAAATAATGAAGAAGGTTGGCGTATTTTCCTGACTCACCTCACAGGGAACCGTATTCAATGGCGACTACCATGGGTCAATGGCCGAGCTTTGTTGAGAGCTAACCAGGCCTATTTCATTGAGTTAATTGGGTTAGAAGGCATCCAGACTTACGCACCTCTAAGAGTCCTCCGACAATTTGGGATTACCTAGGGCGTTCCTCTATGGTCAAATATGGCATTGACAGAGGTCGATTATGAAGAAAGAATCCCGATCAAAAGGATATCTGCTTTGGTACAAGGATGGTGCGGCATTCTTGACTCAGACATAGGGGTTGAATCATGGTGCACACCTGAATATTATACTTGGTTTATGATGGGAGGAATTCTCGCTAGACCTAGCTATGAAGGAATTTTAGGGTTCACAGACACTCAAACGTCAAATCAAATTGGCACGGAGCTATTGAACTTCTTGCACATCACTACAGCCATGTATCATTAGGTGACCCCACGGTCTATCGATCATCTTATATAGGCAGTTGATGATGGACCAACTGAGGAGATGGAAGAGGACCAGAAGAATACTCAGAGCATGACCCTAACTTGTATGACCCTAGAGATGAAGAAGTGATGCATATGGAGGATGAACCTACCCCAACAGTAGAAGACGCTCACTCAGAATATGGTTCTATAGGGTTTGATGAAGATCCTAACAACTGGGAATGGAAGATCGACGAATCCCCAGAATACCACCCAGAGCCATTTTATGACGGGGACGATGACGGTGATGAAGCTCCAACCTGGTCGTAGATTCATCTTTCTCCTTTAATTTTTTTTCATAAGCTCTTCAAAGTGCCATGTGGCCTATTTCTCTTGTATGCCTTATGGCCCCCCGTACTTTCATTTCTTAGGTTTTGATTTCCTACCTCAATGTAACATCCAAGACTACCTTAATCAATGAAGTTATGTTTGCTCCAAAATCTAAAATGTGTTTAAATGGATATTTTATTATCAAACTGATTAAAACGTAGGACTACCTCAGTCAAAAAGAGGTTTCACATTAGGACGTGTTTTGAATGTCGGCAAATTGGCGTATATATGTGTTACACTTATATACTTGTTACATCTTTCAATATTTCCCAAACTAACATAGTTTTCTTTTGTTTTTTTTTCTTTATTTATTCCCAAAGAACGTTGATTCGTGTCGACTTGCAAACTGGCTGACTCACGATACAACCTTCGATCAAAAGAAAAAATTACTGACAAAGACGAGATTAACGCTGCCGCAAATATAATAGTACCTATTGAGAACCCCAAAAGTTCTCGAAGTGTAGATGACATCCAAAATGAGGAAAAATGGCTCACATGGAACAAGAACTCGATATCTTGAGGGGAGAATTACGTCAAGTGCGAGACTTGGCCAAACTATCGGCGACCACTTTCCCTACTTTCAATACACCTATCTACTTTTCAATGGCTGACTTGCCTTCTGCCGACTTACCAAATCAACCGGAACCAACTCAACATGCTCCTGTTCATGGTCGAGTTCCGCCAGCTTTACCAACTATGGTCAGAACCGTTCCTGACCTTTCTAATCGCAACCCGAACAAACCTACAATGCAGCAGATACTTGGGGCACATGTCGCCGCTCTCTATGAGCCACATGTTCCACCTGTATATGCCGATGGAGCTCCTGCCTTCACAATTCCAGCAGTTGTTAATGTCCCGTACGAGGTTGATCAATATGCAGAAATGGAGAAAGATACACAGCTAAAAGAAGAAGCGTCAATAAATGCCCAGCTTCAGGGTCTAAGAAAGGCATTGAAAAGCTTGCAAGTTACTAGAGGAACGGAGAGTCTGGATTATGATGACTTGTGCATCCACCCAGACATTGACATGCCGGTAGGGTACAAACCACCAAAGTTTGACATGTTTGATGGAAAAGGTGACCCTCACGCGCATTTAAGGGCATATTGTGACAAGTTGGTTGGTGTGGGAAGAAATGAGAAGTTGATAATGAAGTTGTTCATTCGGAGTCTGTCTGGAGAAGCATTGACCTGGTATACCCACCAAGACCCTCGCAAGTGGCATGACTGACAGGAAATGGCCGAGGACTTCATGACTCATTTCAGATTCAATATTAAAATTACTGCTGACAGATTCTCATTGGTTAATATACAGAAGAAGCCATCTGAGAAATTCCAGGAATATACGTGACATTGGAGAACTGAGGCAGCAAGGGTGCAACCGCCACCAGAAGTTTGCAGAACTGGTCAAGATGGGGGATTTTATAGAAGAGGGTGTTAAATCTGGGAAGATTTAATCTATGGTTGCATTGCAGGCTGCAAGTAGATCCGTTCAATGAGGCGCCATTAGAGGCATTAAGAAGAAAATGGAGGATGTTTCAGTTGTCAACTACCAACAAGAAGGACCATCCCATCGATACCCCAACAATCCCCAGATTATTGCACATACTTCCTACACCCTACACCCAGTATATAATACCCAAGCACACTATAATCCACCCCGAGCACCAGCATACCAAAATCCTCCAAGACCATATGTGCCTGTCCAATCACCAATCCACCAAAATAGACCAGCATATGCACCAAGACCACGTCCAAAACCCGAAGCTAGAAATACTCGCGCTTACACACCCATTGCTGAACCTTCTGCCCAATTATTTGAAAGGTTGAGGACAACGGAAATGCTGCAACCAGTTGAAGGGAAACTTCCTGATCTAATCCCTTGTAATTTTGATGGAAACAAGCGATGCGCTTACCACTCAGGAGTCCAAGGGTACGACACAGAAGATTGTTATGGTTTGAAGAACCAGGTCGAGTCTTTGATCAGGAGAGGAGTAATCGAATGCACTCCGTCACCTCCGAATGTGAACAACAATCCCTTGCCAAACCATGAGAATATGGAAGTCAACATGGTTACTCTGGAGGAAGAATACGAGGGCCCTTACTATCCAGACGTGGTTGGAGAAGACGCCATGACATATGCGGCGCAACCTGTTATCACTGTTCAACTAAGGGAACCCCTGACTGTCCAAACATATCTCCCGAGAGTTGTAGTGACTACTCTAATTGCTAGAAAGGCTGAGTATGACAGCAAAGCAGTCCCTTGGGACTATCAAACAAGCGTCAAGGTCAATATGATCGACACTGTCGTGGCTCAAGGCATGACTAGGTCGGCGATATGTTATGCCCCAGAGGATCTAAATCACAGAGTTCTCAAAAAAGAACAAAATCCAAAAAAGAATGTTAATGATGTTGAAGCCGCAGAGTTTTGGAAGAAGATGCAGTCTAAATACTATTCAGTCGAAGAACAGTTGAAGAAAACGCCAGCCCACATATCCATTTGGTCTCTGCTTATGATTTCTGAATCTCATAGGAATGCTTTGATGGAGGTGCTAAGCGGAGTAATCATTCCAAAAGAGACCACAAGTAAAACCTTAGCTGCATCATTTGGAAGAATAGTGGAAGCTAACAAGATCTCTTTCCACGATGATGAGTTGCCTGCACAAGGGGTTGGTCACAACAAAACGCTTCACATTGCAGTCAAATGTTGTGAAGAGATTGTGAATCGAGTCTTAATTGATGGTGGTTCTGGATGCAACATCTGTATTTTCACCACTCTAAGATATTTAGGTGTTAGTACGGGAGAAATAAAGGAAAGTCGTGTGAAAGTTAGAGCTTTTGATGGAGCGCAAAGAAGTGTCATCGGAGAAATCTATCTCACATTGCAAGTAGGGTCGGCCGAATTCCCAATTCTATTTCAAGTGATGGATGTATCATCCAACTACAACCTGTTGTTGGGAAGACCATGGGTTCATATGGCAAGAGCGGTTCCTTCCACTCTCCATCAGTGTGTGAAGTTTGAATGGGGTCGCACAGAAGTTATCATCCATGGAGAGCTCAGCCACCCCATTCATTTTGTTAATTCTATCCCAATCACCGATGAGTTAGAAGGAGCCACTTTCCATACTTTGGAGATTATGCAAGCCATAAGGTCATAGAGGAAGCAGAGCCAACCAATGCAAAATTGTCAAGTGCAGCAAAAATGGTTGCGTCAGAGATGTTGAAGTATGGTTATCAGGCAAAGAGCGGACTTGGACCCAAGTCCAGTGGCATAGTTGAGCCAATCCAGCTGAAGCATCAGAGAGGCACCAACTGTCTCGGATACGAGCCTGCCTCGGGAAAAGACCACCAGGGGAAAAGAGATACAATCTTCGTACCAGAACAAGCTTTGATTCCAGATCAAGCTAGCATTGACGACATCGTGGAAGGATTAGGCAATCTGTTCGTGGCCATGACTGGAAAAGACGAAGATATAAATCTCAGCAAGTTGACCATTCGTGATGCCAAACCTGGAGAAGTCTTGTAGAACTGGACCATCAACCCATCCTTGTTTCAACCAGAGTCCTGGTAGTGTGGAGAAGTAGTTTTAATTTCTAACACTTTCATGATCAAATTGAGTCTTGAATCATGCCTAACCTTTTGTTGCTTACCTCTTCTAAAAGCTAGAATGCTTTGAAATAAAAAGTTTTTGTTTTCATTAAAAATTTCACGCTATTTTAAATATCTATTTATTTTTACTTACTTTTTGCACTTTTCAGCACTTATATTAATAAAAAACCTTGTTCAACGGTTATGACATGTAACGAATCCACCGAGCAAGGTGAAAACGATGAACAAGATCACGAAGAGTATGATGAAAGCATGATGCCTGAAAATCTACCACATGAGATTGAGCAAGTTGAAAGTCAGAATAAGCCCAATATGGATGAAAAAAAGGTTGTCAACTTAGGAGATGAGGAAATCGTGAAGGAAACACGAGTCAGCATACATTTGGAGGATGAAAGAAAGCAAGAATTAATAGAGTTGCTTAAGCAGTATGTTGACATATTTGCTTGGTCTTATGACGACATGCCGGGATTAAGCACTGATATTATCTCTCACAAATTACCTATTGATCCCACTTGTCTACCCATTAAGCAAAAGACAAGAAAATTCAAGCCGGATTTGAGTTTAAGGATCAAGGAGGAGGTCACGAAACAGATTGAGGCGAATGTTGTGAAGGTTACAAATTACCCCACGTGGTTAGCCAACATTGTGTCGGTGCCAAAAAAGGATGGAAATATCAGAATATGTGTGGACTATCGGACCTTAATAGAGCCAGTCCCAAGGATGATTTCCCCCTTCCGACTATTCATATACTCATCGATTATTGTGCGAAACATGAGTTGCAATCATTTGTCGGTTGCTTTGCAGGATATCACCAAATCATGATGGATGAATATGATGCAGAGAAGACAACGTTTGTCACTCCATGGGGGGTGTATTGCTACAGAGTAATGTCGTTTGGTCTTAAAAATGCCGGTGCAACCTACATGAGAGCCATGACTACCCTTTTCAATGATATGATCCACAAGGAAATTGAAGTGTACGTGGATGATGTCGTTATCAAATATAAAAGAAGTTCAGACCACTTGGGTGACTTACGAAAGTTCTTTGAAAGATTGCGGAAGTATAATCTTAAGTTGAATCCAGCAAAGTGCGCATTTGGGGTACCCGCGGGAATGCTACTGGGATTCATCGTTAGTAGAAAGGGCATAGAGTTGGATCCATCAAATATAAAGGCAATCCAAGATACATCCACCTAAGACCAGGAAGGACGTGATGAGTTTCTTGGGAAGACTGAATTACATCAGTCGATTCATAGCTCAATCCACAGTGATTTGTGAACCCATATTCAAATTACTAAAGAAAGATGCTGCCACAAAATGGACAGAGGAATGCCAAAGGGCTTTTGATAGAATCAAAGAGTACTTGTCCAACCCACCAGTGTTGGTCCCTCCAAAGCGTGAAAAGCCTTTGTTATTGTATCTATCTGTCATGGATAACGCGTTTGGATGTGTATTGGGGCAGCATGATGAGACAGGTAGAAGAGAGCAAGCTATTTACTATCTGAGCAAGAAGTTCACACCATACGAGGCGAGATACACCTTGTTAGAACAAACATGTTGCCCTTTAACTTGGATCACGCAAAAATTTAGGCATTACCTGTCTGCATACACCACGTACTTGATCTCAAGAATGGATCCATTAAAGTGCATCTTTCAGAAACCAATGCCCACAGGTAAGCTCGCAAAGTGGCAAATTTTATTGAGCGAGTTTCATATTGTGTACGTGACACAAAAGGCCATTAAAGGACAAGACCTGGCTGATCACCTCGCAGAAAACCCGGTGGACCAGGATTACAAGCCACTCACGGCCTACTTCCCCGATGAAGAGGTTTTGTTTGTAGGGGAAGACATATCAAAATCGTATGATGGATGGAGGATGTTCTTCAATGAAGCGTCAAACTATATGGAGTTGGAGTAGGAGCAGTCTTGGTTTCGGAAACAGGTCAGTAGTATCCAATCTCAGCAAAGATTAGGTTCTACTGTACCAACAACATGGCAGAATATGAAGCTTGTATTCTCGGACTCAGGATGGCCATAGACATGAACATCAAAGAACTCTTGGTGATAGGAGATTCTGACTTGTTGGTTCACCAAGTGCAAGGAGAATGGACCACTAAAAATGTCAAGATCCTTCCTTATTTGCATTACATAAAGGAGTTAAGTAGGAGGTTTGAAAAAATTGAGTTAAAGCATGTCCCTCGAACTCAAAATGAATTTGCCGATGCTTTGCCAACAATGTCCTCGATGATTCAGCATCCAGACAAGAGTTACATCGACCCTATTGATATAGAGATACATGATCAACATGCATACTGTTTTCATGTAGATGAGGAACCAGATGGAAACCCTGGTACTATGATATCAAAAGGTTGATAAAAACACAAGAATATCCTAAAAATGCCACAAGTAAGTAGAAACGGACTTTAAAGAGGATGACCAATAATTTCTTCCTTAACGGAGAAATCCCATATAGGAGAACTTCGAATTGGATTATTGCAGTGTGTCGACGCCGCAGAAGCAACAAGGCTTTTGGAAGAAATACATGCAGGAACATGTGGACCTCACATGGATGGGTTCACTTTGGCAGAGAAGATTTTAAGAGTCGGATATTTTTGGATGACCATGGAGAGAGATAGCATTCGGTATGTGCAAAAGTGTCATCAGTGTCAAGTGCATGGAGATTTTATACGGGTTCCACCAAATGAGCTTAACGTAATGGGTTCACCTTGGCCGTTTGTCGCTTGGGGCATGGATGTTATCGGACCTATAGAGCCTTCTGCATCAAATGGACATCGTTTCATCCTGGTGGCTATTGATTATTTCACAAAATAGGTCGAAGCTTCGACATACAAGGCAGTGACTAAGAAGGTAGTGACAGACTTTGTTCGCAATAACATAGTTTGTCGGTTTGGAATTCCAAAATCAATCATAACAAATAATGCAGCCAACCTCAATAGCGATCTTATGAAGGAAACTTGTAAAAGGTTCAAGATTGCTCATCGCAATACCACATTTTACCGACCACAGATGAATGGAGCAGTTGAGGCTGCAAATAAGAATATCAAGAAGATCCTAAGGAAAATAGTGGATAATCACAGGCAATGGAATGAAAAGCTACCATATGCTTTACTTGGTTATCGCACCACAATCCGAACATCAACTGGGGCAACTCCTTATATGTTGGTTTATGGTTCGGAAGCAGTTATACCTGCTGAGGTAGAAATACCATCTTTAAGGATTATCCAAGAGGTTGGCCTTGACGATGCACAATGGATATGTACCAGGCATGAACAACTGATGCTCATCGATGAAAAGAGGATGGATGCAGTTTGTCATGGTCAACTCTATCAAAACAGAATGACCAAAACATTCAACAAGAAAGTCAAACCTCGAAAGTTCACACCGGGGCAATTAGTATTGAAGAAGATCTTTCCTCACCAAGAAGAAGCCAAAGGGAAATTTGAACCAAATTGGCAAGGACCCTACATGGTTCATAGGGTACTCTCTGGAGGAGCAGTAATCTTAGCGGAAATGGACGGTAGAGTGAGCACAAAGCCAATCAATTCAGATGCCATCAAGAAATACTACATCTGAAGACCTCAAGATTAGCGCTTATTTTTGTACTTTTGCATTTTGATGTAACAGAACTACGTCTAGACCTGACTTCCCACGGTGGGATACGTAGGCAACCCACATCGGATTCGATCTCCCTTAGAAAAGCCAAAATCATCTTTTCCATGTATTTAGAACTACGCTCGACCTAAATTCCCTCGGTGGGATACGTAGGCAATCCTTGTCGGATTCGGTCCCTTGCATTGCATATTTTTCACTTTCCTTTTGTTTCTGAACTACGTACTGACCTGATTCCGCTTGGATACGTAGGCAGCCTGAGTCAGGCCCGATCTTGCATTTTTTTTCTCACTCTCTTCTGTTGTACTCGAACTACGTCCTGACCTGATTCCGCTTGGATACGTACGCAGCCTGAGTCAGGCCCGGTCATTGCATTACATATTCTTACTTTTCTCTTGCATATTTTCACCTTCCTATTGTAATTGAACTACGTTACGACCTGATTCCACCTGGATATGTAGGCATCTTGAGTCAAGTTCGGTCATTGCATTACATAATTCTATCTCTCCTATTTGTATTCGAACTACGTTATGATCTGATTCCTATTTTTTGGAATACGTAGGCAGCCTGAGTTAGGCTCGATCAATGCATTGAATAATTTTCATATCTTCTTACCCTTAGGAAACACTACCTCATAGTTAGCGTAACCTCAGAATCTGAAGAATCTTGATCATCGCAGTGTCTGCAAAAGAGCTCGGAAGCTTCATCAGAAGAGTAAAAACTACAACAAAACTATGTTGGATATAGTCAACAAAACAGAAAGCTCGATGGACTTCGGAACATGTCATAATCTAAAATGCTGGATAATTACTATATATATACATACACCTAATATATACGCAGTATACTTATTTTTCTAGAAAAATGAGCGAACCTTTTTTTAAAAAAAAAGAATTTTTTTCAACACATCCACCTACCAGTCTCTAGGTTAATAAACTATGTGTGGGACTAACAAGGTGTCGAAGGACTCTAGTGACGAGGCTTCAATCCGTGAGTCGATACAAATCAACACCCCTCCCGAATTAAAATTTTCTTTCAGTGCAGGAATTCAGGAATCAAGGAAAATAACATGAAGTCTTGGGGCATGACTAGAAACGTCATTCGACTTCTCACAATCTTGAGACAAAATACTCTTTCCCTACTTTATTTTTCGGAAGTACTTAAATTTGAAAACTTATGTCTAAGAATATTTCATTTAAACTTTTGCAGGTACGCTCAAGATCCGGATCAAAATGCTGAAGAAAGAGGCCCTCGTAGCGAAATAGGATAGTTAGCTTTCTGTCGAAATAACTCCACCAATTGGAGCTTGTAAACTAACCTCATCAACAACTACACCAACCGGAGACCACCGTCTAACAACGCCAAACTCCACAAGCCTGGGGTTGTACATAGGAAATGTCACTCAAACTCCACCGATTCGAGTTTGTATATAGCAAACTTCGTCAAGCTCTACCGACCGCTGGCTGTACATAGAAACGTCACCAAGGCTCCACCAAACGGGGGTTGTGTATAACAAACTTCATACTACTAACACCGTAACGACGTCACCGAAGCTCCACCGATCAGAGGCATGCAAGCGTAGCAACGCTGTTATACACTAACAATCAAGTGTTACATTACAAGTTATTTTACACAGTCAGATGCGGATTTTATATTACAATATCCAAGTCAGTCGAGGGCCTCTACATTTCAAGTTATTTTACGCAGTCACATGCGGACTTTACATTACAACAGCCCCGCCAGTCGAGGGCCTCTACATTTCAAGTTATTTTACGCAGTCAGATGCGGCCTTCACATTACAACAGTGCGGCCTTTACATTACTATAGCCCCGCTAGCCGAGGCCTCTATATTACAAGTTACTTTACCTACAACACAAAAAACACCAACAATCGTTTGAATATCTACACTCTACTCTTTACATTACTATTTCAATTTATAATTTTTAAAACCGAAATAGGTACTTTTCACCTTTTTACATCCTTTGCAGCATAACACATTACAACGAGAAACTCCCTCTCAGCAGCAAACTAGGGCAAGTTAGTGCAATGTCAAGCATAACTAGCTACGTCAAGGATTCACTTTCAAAACTCAACTCGACTCGATTTTCAAAAGTCCAATTTTAACTTACTTATAGCTCTCTCAGGTCTCGGTTCATTATAACTCGATACTGGGGCATTTTTTGAAAACTCATCCCTCTACCATAGGTCTTCAACAGGGATTGCTACGGAGAAGTTCTTATTCATGTTCTTTAAGAACTATATCTCGTCACTCACTTCATGTTAATCTCGTCACACCTCACCGCTAAAAAAATTTCAATATTACCATAATTCGATACTGGGGCAAAAAAAATTTTAACAGAATTTGCTATGTTCCTACACTCTTGAATTATATATGGTATGATTTCTCATGAAACTTGAGATATGTAGCTAGCTCGAAAGCTATAGTTCGGTCATAACTCCATAAACATTCTTGCCAAGTTATTGCTCAAGTAAATTTTTTGGATCGCCTAAATTAGATTGTGTCAATATTTCTTTGTCCACGTCTTCTTTACTCTCTTCCATGGACAAAGACAGGGGAAAGCTGTTGACACCCAATTTTGGCTCCCCGCATAATAATAATAAAAATAATAATTTATGTTGTGAGATTTTATAAGAATAGGAAAATATTGTTTAATTATTTATTTTTACTTGATGAATATATTTATAAGTGTCAGTTCTTATAAAAATTATATATATATATATATATATATATATATATATATATATATATATTTCTACTTACTTTTAAAAAAAAATAAATGATGTTCTTAAAAAATGAACCTATTTTTGTTCAAATATAATTTCTTTTGTCACAATAGATATTTTTCATACATTTGTTAAAATTAAAAATCTTAATTAATTAACGAGTCACTAATTTCTATTAATTTAATTTTAAAGAGTGACTAATTTTATCAAAAAAGGCTAATCTTGTAAAATAATATGTTAAATTTAATAAATTATGACTATTTAATAAAGATGTTATAATTTAAATGATTTTAATTTAAGTCATCTTGGCAATCCATGTCTCTTTTAACCGATCAATCCTTGTTTGCCAC
The DNA here is from genome assembly GCA_016801875.1 of Solanum sitiens. Lineage (NCBI taxonomy): Eukaryota > Viridiplantae > Streptophyta > Magnoliopsida > Solanales > Solanaceae > Solanum > Solanum sitiens. The sequence goes on along the minus strand of JABWTJ010000043.1, from coordinate 2,055,495 downwards.
GTAGGCGAGCACATGGATTGTGCTTCTTTAGATTAAATATTGACCCTACAATTCAATCTAATGGTCCTACTTAATTCAACTTTTACTGTTATTTAATATATATATATATATATAAACACTTTTTAATTCTTAATTTATCTTAACCGTCCGATCAAACGATCGGACGACCAAAATTAATCAAGACCTCTCTTCCTCAATCAGGATCCCAACGCCACTATTCCTCTTTTTTTCCCAGATACGCTCTTCATATTCGCAAAAGTACGCCTCAAATCTTTCTCCTTCCCCAGGCGTTGCACGCTGCCCTCATCTTCCCCATGCGCCTTTTCCCAAAGCGCATCCCCTCCCATCAACTTCGGACTGCCGGAAAAATGCAATATCCGGCGGGGGTTTTGACCATCCGCGTCCGCCGTCCATCCATCATCTCATGTCTCCTGCCATTTTCTTCTTTTTCCAGAAAAAAAGGACACTGTTCCTCCCTCTTCCCCAGACGTCCTCACCTTCCCGTCACTCCTTCCAACGGCCATGAACTGCCGGTAAACAACAATATCTGGCGGTCTCTAACATCATCTCCTTCCCCAGCCGGCTCCTCCCCTTTTCTTGTCAACTTTACGTCTTTTCTGTCAGCCCTTGTGATATGAAAAACAGATCCCTACACCTCTACTTCGGCTATGTTTAGTTTAAATAATTTGAATTTGTGATCGAAATGTCAAAATCTAAGAAAAGTGATGATTGATTTCTTGACATCTAATTGCAACTCCGTCTTTAGAAATTTTCAGATTTTCAAATCCAACTTTGAAGTCAGATTTCGCCTATAAAAGGGCATGCCTTGTTTCCATTCAAAGGGGGGCAGAAAACGAAAAAAGGAGATTCGAAAAATAATAAAGACATTCGGAAAAAAAGAAAGTTAAGAAACCACGAACAACTATTGAAAAGAAAATCCTGAACGAATCATCTAGAAATCATCCATTAACATCCAAAAAATCATCATGAGAAGCCGATTTTAAAGGTTATTTTTTTGTTCTATGTTCTCGTTCTTCTTCGTGTTGTAGTTCGAGTTTGAAGTCAAAATCTCTTGACGTCAAAAACTCTAGTTTGCTGCTCTACACAAGGTCAGTAATCACACTCGTCTTATGTTTTGATTTTTTTTCGATTTTCTAGAAATAAGAATGTAGTTTTGTGTCGTTATCTCGATTCTGTCCATCTAAATTCGTTATAAAAATGTTGGTAAAGATTAGTGTCAATAAGAAGGATTATTGATTTATCAATCTGATCATGTGTGTGTTTTCATCCCCTAAATGTAAATACTCCTTTGCTCTTTAGATTATCTTTGCCTCTTCAATTGTTTTGTATTCATCTGTATATTTTTCATATTTCTCCACATTCGTACTATTTGAATGTATGGTGTTCCTCTGCCGACCAAGTGTCTGTTGTTGTTATGAGTAGATATTGAGTAATGGTATTAGGTTGGTTGGTTGTAGCACCTTGGTAAGGACATATTTCATTGTTTGATATTTGTTTACAGAGGTATACCTTACTTATGTTGTAGTTATGTGTTATGTTCAGGCTGAATTTGTTTTGCATCCAAATAAGGCTAATCATGTTGCCTAATTGTCAACTTCTCGATAGTTTGGATTCAATCATCATGTTCTTTGCACGTTAGGCCTACTTATTTGAGTTCCATAATCTAATTTTTCCAAAATTTAGCCTAGTTGGGTTTTGATCTTTATCATCCATGTTTGAGTTTTACATTAGGCAAAAGACTAGAAGTCATTTGGGTTCACTTGGGCTTGCTACTGTCGGCGTCATTTTAAACAGGCGTAGGAGTCGCAGAAACTAATTAATATGATAGTTGTACGTGGAATTATCTCATTATCTTCTGGGTGTAACAACTTGATCTCCTCTATTTACAAATCTCATTGTTGTGTCTAAGTAGCCTCTGATCCTTCTACCTATTCTGAAATTTCCATAAGTCAGTTGTCATGTTGATCTGTTAGTCCCTGCCATAATTTTTTTTTAGGTCCATAACTACTTGTTGCTCTACACCATGATGTCTGCTTCTTGTTTAAGTATTTTTAAATTCATAGTATGTATCAATCACTATAGTTTGTCAAAGAATGCGCTCATCTGCATTTAACTTTGCATAATTCTGGAACGTTAGCTACAATAAAAGTTTTAAAAGTGCTCAACTTTGTGTCCAAATTTTAGTTGTCTGTCCCAACAGGCGGCCTTTGTTTCAAAATCTGGTTCATGTTTATGTGTTGATAAAATTTAAGTCGGGGTACTTTGATTTAAAGCTGGTTATTGAATGGATGGTGATTATAAATGTTAGTGTTTGCCCAGTTTGAATTGAGATCTATCAAAAGAAAATGGCTCTGTTGTATGGAAACCAAAGTACTGGGATTATTTTTACAGAAGTTTGTCGAGTCGAAACTAGTATGCTATTATGTTTTTAGACTTGTGTGATCAGTTTAATATGTTCTCGCCTTATCATTCCATTGTCCTCAGTTTCTTTTATTTATCTATTTTTCTCAAAAAATCGCCAAGGGGTTGTTCTATTGAGCTTTCTGAGAGAAACTTTTTATGGGTAAAATAAGATTCATTTTCATGTTAACTAGCATATCTTAAATTCTGCAACTTTAAGTTAATAGAAATCTGATATAATTTTCATTGCTGAGTTCTTAGACATGGTTTGAATACCATTTTGTTATCTGTACCTATTTGTGACAAATCATGTGCTTACATGGCCAATGGTCGTGATCTATATAAATCGCGGCAGAATGTTGTGGTCATTGATCTCAAGCCTTTTGTTTCCATATAGTGGAAGTATTTTCCTGATTATAGTAAACTCAGTTCAACTTATAGTTCACCATTTAAGATTTCTAATTTGTCGGAGTATGTTTATGTTTTTGCTTGTCTAGAGCCATTTGTATTTCAACTAACAAGTGAAATGAACTGGTAACAATATTGTTAGGCTAGATATGACCTTCTTTTTGTATAATTGGTTGTCTTTGAAATTTATAGACTTTACTGTTTTAATCCTATGTACATGTAAGTTGAAGTAAACAAACTTTACTGTCAGATATTGGCTTGAACATTGAATGATCATTGCACATTTTGAATTAAAGTGGACTAGGAATTAAACTTATAAGTTTTAATACTATGAACAACCATTATCACATTAACAATATTTTACAAGCCTAACGCAGTTTGATGTCTAATTTTTATTTTTATTTTTGGAGTAATAGGACTGGTAGAACTTTACTATATATGTAAAGATATCCTCACTTTGCCCCTTTGAAATTACACTTAAACAAAATATATTTCCAAACATACATGAGAGGGTATATACACATCTATTTTGTATTTGAGGACGTAAGCTCCTGGCATGCTATTATTGATTCTATATATGAGTATGTGATGTCTGACTTTCTTTTTGATTTTTTTTTTGAAATATAATACTTATTATTTATTTCACTCATCTGAAATTAAGTCTCTAATTCTTATATCTTAATTATGTTTCATGTACAATCCGAGGGCTGGAATTGATACATTGGAACTCGTTTTGGCCTAAAATATTAGGCCAACAGCAATTAGGATCATTGCAATGCTTGGAGTCCCGTAAATTAGGAGTCTGATATTTCTTAGCCTTTCTCTTTTCGAGTCTCAATTATGTTGTTTTGACTTGTTGGCTAACCTTTACTTCTAAGTTTTTTATATATTGCTTGTATTTTTATGTTAAAGTTTATTTATATGAGCCAATATTATATGTTTATAAATTTAGTTGAAATACTTTTAGAACAAATGATACAAAATATCTTCTTAAAAGTGGGTTGGCATTTTTTTGGGGGCAACTTTCACATATAACAAACATAAAATTCATATTTGTATACTATAACAAAGTTTGCATAATTGCGCTCCATAGCAAACATATATATATGTATAATTCGCTATACATATACTATTGAAGCGAATTGTATAAAACAAAGTGTATAAAACGAGAAAGAGAAAGAGACTTGGGCAGAGAATTATATAAAACAAAGTATATAAAACGAATTGTATAATTATAAGTGTATAAGACGATTATATACAATTTGAATTTGTATAAAACGAGAAAGAGAGAAAGGCAAAAAAGACTTGGGCAAGGAATATACAATTGAATCGAATTGTATAAAACGAGAAAGAGAGAAATTATATACAATTTGAATTTGTATAAAACGAGAAAGAGAGAAAGACAAAAGAGACTTGGTCAGGGAAGTATTTTTATTGTATAATTATAAGTGTATAAGACGGAGATATATGTATTTGCATGTGTATATACAATTTTCTCTCGCTTTATACAATTAGAAACATAATTTATACAATTCTATTGTTAAAATGAGAGAGGTGAGGGAAGGAAGCGAGAGAGAGAGGGAGAGTGAGAGGGACTGGCTAACAGTTTGCTATGGAACACAAATAAATCAAAGAGTAGCTACTATATTTATTTTATACTATTAGTTTGTTATTCTATACAATTATCTCTTTTTTTTTTACTTACAACAATCTTTAAGGCCTTTTAAGTTGAAAGGGGCTTACAGTTTAGGAATTTTTTCAAATAAAATTTCAAAAGGGCTCAAAGATATCATGTATGCCTAATTGTTCGCCAAATAAATTTAAGAATAGTTTATATGCTAAAATAATCACCCTCAGAAATATGTTAGGCTAAAATAATTAATTTTTTTGAAATATATTTTGGAAATATGTTAGGCTAAAATAATTACTTTTTCTTGAAATATATTTTGCGAGTTAGGTGCTATGTTTTTTATGAATAAAAATGGCATAAAAAGTTTAGTTATAAAATAAGTCCCAATAGTTAGGTTTTTTTTATCACCTCTTTATAACATATATTGGCTACTCTTTATTTGTAAATCAAACATTGCCTTAAATATTTTAATCTCCTAACATGTTATTTCAAATTTTAGATATATCAACAGATTCAAGTACGAGGTACATACATATATATGGCATACATATAAAGGTATATATTCTATATTTTTCTCTACATAATCTATTATTTTTATCTATTACTAATATTATTTGTTTATTTTATAATTTATAAATTCTTACACTTTACACATATTATCTTAATCTAATCTATTGTTAACTTATCTCTCTGCAGGTAAACAAAAAAAATAAAAATAAACATTCATACGTTTTAAACAACTTGCATGTATATACTACACTTTGTAATAAATATATCTAAAGATCACAAACTCTATGTAATATTTTAAACATCTAGTATCATTTAGTTTTCATACATTTTAGAAAAAACTCCATCTATATATTTTCTTTAAATTATACATCACATATTACTACACATTTACAGCAAACTACTATTATATTTTTATTCCACGTCTTAATAAGACGACTAATTTTCACAAATCTAACATCTTTAAAGAAAATCTAAGTTTATTATGATACAACTATTTATTTTTCTTACATATAAATTTATCATACATTTGAGTACATTATTTATTTATTTTTACCACATAATAGAAATACTACCATTAAATCTATTTTATAAGACATATATATGTCGTACCTTGTGTTTTACTCTTTTTCTTAAAACTAATAAAATTTACTCACACTTGATTTTAAAGCGAATAAATAAACAAGTTTTTCCTAAATTATATTTTCCTAAATTGAGTTTAAGGACTATCATCGGATAGGCTCTGAGGGGTGCTTTTAACACTTTTCCCTCGAGTAACCAAAACCCTTACTCAGAATCGCACTGGTTTTGAAAATCAAAACAGAGTTTACATTTACATAAAAATGATTTTCCTAATAGTTTCCTTAAAATTTAGGTGGCGACTCTAACACAAAACAATCTTTTCCAAAAGTCAGAGTGTCAGCCATATTATGTTCTGAATTGTTTTCGCCCGGTTCGAAAATAGGGTGCAACATATGGTAAATTGAAGTATGATTTCTCTTAAGCAATTGTTCTTTTAGCTACTGTTTTATACACGTATTTATGTTGAATTATGGGAATTGATCATGATGATCAAAGCTTGGAGGAAAATTGTAAGTTGGCCCTATTCTCTCTACTTTTCTTATAGAATTGCTAGTTGATGTAGCCTTGTATGGCATTGTGTGGTATGGTCCACTTATAGTGGCGGTGTTTACCTTATTGTTATGCTATTATGTGTAGTCGACTATGGCCTTGACGGCAATTTGATGATTATATGAGTGTGTGGTTATGATGATCACCCAATGTGAAGTACTATGCCTAGTCTCCAATGCTAGTTTATGATCTAGGTTATATTGATGATGCTTCCTCTACATTCAAATGACTATGTTAGGACTAGGTGTGGTCTACATGTTGATGTTTGGAATAATTTTGTGTAGTATGATCCCTACCTATGTCCCCTACATGAATGTGTGATTCTAACCAATCTTAGGAGTCTTAGTTACAATGTTTAAGTTATCTCATCTCCTATGTTATTATGTGGTGTGTGGTCTATGGTTTAAGGGACTTAAATGTGTATTGTGATATTGTAAGGTGGCTTCCTCAATGTTAGGGTTGTTTCCGTTATGTTAACATGTGGTCCAATGTACACACACACCCCTTATGCATGCTTATCAAAGTAGTATAGGTTCATGGTTTCTAATGAAAGGATAATTCTCATATGCACTAACGTCTACTACTATGCATGTTAAGTATCTGTTTATGAAGTATGATATATATCCCTTAACTAGGATGACTTGATAGGTGTACTAGTATGGGCAAGGGTATGGGATCTTGTCTATGCATTGCATATGTGTTCCTTGATAGGATAGTTCCTAGGTTTAGTTTTCTATGTACATGAATATGAATGCATGAGTATTTTATGAATGTGCATAGTGTTTAAATGTGTTTATATTAAAGGGTTGCTCATATAGTTACACATATACACTTATGCACTAAAAATGTAAAGTATGAACATGTGTGGCCTTAATGTGTTTATGTGAAAGGTTTGCTCACACATATGGATACATACACACATGTATGATGATCTAGTCAAAAGAGGGGCGCTTGTAAGGTGTTCCCAAGAGTACCTTTAACTAGATGGTGCTTTACATATGATATGTCCATGTGAAAGGGTTTCTCATATGACTTAGGTTGATGAACTCTCATCTATAACCTATGAGCTAAGCATATGAGGGGTTAACTCTCCTAAGCCTATGTTTTATAAAGTAATGTAATAATGACTTTTCAATAAAGGGAAGTTAGCTTAGCACCGAGTGAACTTGTAGATGAGGGGGTGGCACCTTCCCAAGGAGGGAAGGTAGGGTTCACCATAGTCCTCACGGGGTGGATAGCCTCATAGCCCAACAAGGGCATAGAGTGATATTTCCAAGACGGCCCCCAAGCTCCATAAACTATGCTTGCCACATAGGATCTATCAACTGATATCACCTATGATTCTAGCATATATGTTAATGTTGTACTTTGGCTAAGTAGGGCACCTTCCATTGGTGTAAGGCTCTACAACACCAAATTTCATGTTTAGCACCCATAGTCTTAGTGTCAGTTGAGGCTATAGTTTCCCTAAATTAAAATGGACAATGGAAGTAAAGTAATGGACCCTAACTAGGATAACCTAATGGAAGTTGCTTAGTATAGGTGGGGGTATGGGACTTCACTTATGCATTGCACAAGTAGCTCTTGAAGGGAGTTCTAGGAAGGTGTTCCAATGTATATGATTATGTTTATGTTCCTTATGCATGACATTTTAGTGTTGTCTACTTGTTGTGATGATACACATGGTATGAGTCTATATGATGTGTCCTTACCTTGTATGCATAGTATGGGTCTTATTGACTATATGATGAAGTCTTGGTTGACATGAAGGAGGTTGTCTATGCTTGTCTTGTTGATGTATGAAATTCATATTAAGGCGTGTAGTCTCTTTGAAGGTTTACTTAGTACGTGTGAGATTATGGGACTTCACATGTACATTGCACAAGTAGACTTAGGAAGGGATTATGAGTAGAGTTCTATGTGGTTCTTATGAGGTGAAGTCCAAGTATGTTAATGTGACTATTGCCTTGCTATGATTATGTTAGAAGTCTTGACTTGTGTATTGTCTTGTAATGAGCCCATCTATATGGTCCCTAAAGTATGTTGGGTCAAATGTGAGTTAGATATCTTATTATATGAAATACTTTTATGAATGCATGTGTTGGGTTAATGAAGGTTGTATGCATGATTCCCTAGTGGCCTTACAGTGATGGTTGAGTGTGGATAGTGTTATGGGGCATTGTCTATACATTGCACCAAGCATCACTAGAGGGTTACTTGAAAAAACAAAAAGTTAAAGTAAAAAGGAAAGAGTTCACTATAAAATGAAATAATTTCACTGTAATTGTAAAGATGTTTACTATAAAGTGGTGACTCATATGCCTTTAAATGCAATGTGTGCTTTTATATGATGTGTGAACATTGAATATGCCTATATGAAGTATGTGAATTGTATAATTCTTATTATATCAAAGTTTTATGAAGTTTTCACAAAAAGGCATGATGTATGGTTTCAAAGTAACATGTCCCTTTTAAATGCATGTTTTTGCATGGTTGCCATACTTAGTGCATTCTTGTACTAACACCATTCTTCTCTACCTTTTTATACAAAGTGTAGGTTATGGATGCTTAAAGTATGTCTCTAAGGTGAAGAGCTTGATATGTGATTCTCACGCTCAAGGAAAGGAATCCTTATGTTCCAAGGACTTCCTATGTCAAGTTTATATTCAATGTATTGTAATAGCTTAAATATTATGTTATATTGTTAAGGGTCCATGTCCCTATTCTACTCTATTGATGTTGAGTCTAAGTTGGCAAAAGAGACTTAGAGCCTAACTATGTATTATAACTTATATTTTATATATATATAAAGTGATGTTTCTAGAATATGATGTGCTAAGAAAAGTTTTAAATTTTCCGCTAAATTTACTTATGACAATGCGATGAATGATGACTATGGGCTTGTATAAGACCTCCGAGAGGTCAAGTACGCCATGCTACCTCTACGGGGTGCTCCCCGGATGTGACACGGGAACACTTGCCTTAACCGACATAGACCACAAGAGCTAAGAGTGGAATCCGGTGTTGTAAAACCTTACACCGATGGAAGGTGGTCTACCGGCCAAGATATTACCAAACATGAACATAGCATCTAGGTGGACCACTAGCTAGTACTACTATAAGGGCAACATAGTTTATGGAACTTGGAGGCCTTTATTGGAAATATCACTCTATGCCCTTTTTGGGACATGAGACTATCCACCTCGTGAGGACTGTGGTGAACCTTACTTCCCCACCTAGGGAAGGTGCCACCCCTCATCTTCAAACACACTCGGTGCAAAGCTAGAGTCCCTTTTTGAAATATCTTTAAGTCGTCCATTATTAACAAAGCTTAGTTTAGGTCATAGGATACTACTTCTTGTATACCATCATATTTAGCTCATTAGGATTTGTGTGAGAACAACCTTTCAACACAACCCTCATAGTGAGATCAACACCATATATCATATCATAGTAATACACACAAATGAATCAACATCATCCTTATATCATTACAACCTTAACATGATCTCACAATTCATAAGACAAGACATTTCAATACCAACATCATACAATCCTAATCAATCCAATCACAACATATATAATTCAATTGAATCAACCTCATTAGGTATAAGTCATCACAATAGAGTTAGGGTTTGAAGATCACGTCTTACCTCTTCCTCTTCCAAAGACATCATTATGGTCTTACCATTAACCAACCTCAATTCATCCAGCAATTGGCATAATAACATCATAGAATAGTAATTCACACATTAACCAAGTCATTTGTATCAATACTAGATAAAACCTAGTCAAATAGGCTAAGGCACACTAGCACCTCTTGAACTAGTTTCCGAACGTCATGGACGTTTCTTGACGCTTTGATTCTAAAACTACCTAGATGACTTATATTCATTATATTTGACCTTAAAACAGTGTCCTAACCCTTAGACACTCATGTTGGGCTCTAGATTACGTCTTAGACTTTTGGAGTGTTACATTATTCACCCCCCTAGGAACATTCGTCCCCGAATGACACTAAAATCTTTTGGAAAGAAGGAATAGACTCAAGACTAGTAGCTCAACCAGCAACAACATATCAAAACATGAATTACCCCTCAAATCTATATAAAAACCTGACCTTTTACACAATTCAACATTAAAACATCATTTTCAACTCATAAGGACTAAACATTCACTATATGAGTATTCACTTATGCCAAAGCTTTCTTCAACACATATCAACATGCTGAATACAACTCATGAAGGCACAACATACTAAGCTACACCACATAAGTTCAAAGCAAGCAAAAGAGTAAAATTTGAAAACTTTCATTTTTATAGAACTAGCTCACTGTAAATCACTGTAACATGCACCTTTTTGCAAAATTTCACCAAAATCAAGACAGCTTTAAATTTACTCATTATTTTAATTGTTAGTAAGAACAACCAACCTTTGTTAGGAAAGAGATGAGGATAACGAGAATTCATGTCGACCTCGGCCTCCCATGTTGCTGAATCAACTAGGTGTTTTCTCCATAACACTTTTACGGAGGCCACCTCTTTATTCCTCAACCTCTTCACTTGATGATCAAGGATTTCAACCGGAACCTCTTCATAAAAGAGGTTCTCTTTCACACCAAGACCTTGGATAGGAAGAATGGACTCGGGGTTACCAATGCACTTCTTAAGTATGTATACATGGAAAACTGGATAAATCGAAGATAGTTCACTAGGGAGTTTCAACTCATATGCAACCTTTCCAAGCCTTTGCAAAATTTCATAGGAACCTACATAACGAGGACTTAACTCCCCTTTTTGCCAAATCTAACCACCCCTTTCATGGACGAAATTTTCAAATACACCTTATCACCCTCTTCAAATTCAAGGTGTCTTCTCCTATGATCGGCATAAGACTTTTGCCGACTATAGGCTGTTTGCAAATGGTTTCTTATGATATGAACTTTCTCTAAGGTGTTATAGATCAAGTCGGGACCAAAAAGCGAAGACTCGCCAGCCTCAAACCATCCAAGAGGAGATCTACACCTACTACCATACAAAGCTTCAAATGGAGCCATAAATATGGATGAATGAAAAGTATTATTATATGAGAACTCCACCAAAGGCAAATGCTCATCCTAATCTACCTTAAAGTCAATGATACAAGCTCTAAGCATATCCTCAAGAGTTTGAATGGTACGCTCCGCTTGACTATCCGTTTGAGGAAGCAAAGCGGTGCTTAACTTCACTTGAGTTCCCAAACCTCTTTGAAATGACTTCCGAAACCTAGATGTGAATTGAGCACCTCTATCTGATATAATGGACAAAGGAACCCCATGAAGACTCACTATCTTGTCAATATAGATTCTTGCATAATCTTCTGTCGAATAAGTAGACTTAACGGGAATAAAATAAGCGGATTTGGTCAATCCATCCACCACCACCCATATAGAGTCATATTGCTTCCGAGTCTGAGGCAACCTAACTACGAAATCCATGTTAACATCTTCCCACTATCAAGTATAAACTTGGATCTCTTGTAGTAAACCACCCGGCTTTTGGTGCTCGGCTTTCACTTGATGGCAATTTGGACACTTTGCAACAAATTCCGCAATGTCCCTTTTTAAGTCATCCCACCAAAACACTTCCCTAAGGTCATGATACATCATAGTAGAACCCGGATGAATAGAGTAATAGGCTCCATGAGCTTCCTTGAGAATTTTATTTCTCAAATCATCGACATTAGGCACACACAATCTCCCTTGGTATCTAAGAACACCATCCCCCCTTCGGAGAATGACTCATTCATCTTCCCAAGAATCGATTCTTTCAACTCCATTAATAATGGATCAAGGTGTTGCTTAGACTTCACCTCAACCACCTAAGACGACTCGGAGTTATGATGTACCACAACACCACCATTTGGATAATCTTCAATTCGAACCCCTAATGAGCCAACCTATGAACATCCCTCACTAGGTTTCTTTTGGGTTCTTCCACATGGGACACACTTCACATGGAAAAACAACTTAGAGCATCCGCCACCACATTAGCCTTGCCGGGGTGATAGAGAACACTCATGTCGTAGTCCTTCAATTACTCCAACCACCTTATTTGCCGGAGATTTAACTCCTTTTGGTTGAATACGTATTAAAGAATTTTATGGTTCGTATAAATATCCACATGAACACCATACAAGTAATGCCTCCATATTTTCAAAGCAAACACCACGACCGCTAACTCAAGATCATGAGTTGGATAATTCTTCTCATGCACCTTAAGTTGTCTAGAGGCATAGGCTACTACTTTCCCATGTTGCATAAGAACACACCCCAAGCCCACTCGGGATGCATCACAATAAACCACAAAACCCTTAGTACCCTCCGGTAGGGTCAATACCGAAGCGGAAATAAGCCTATCTTTCAAAATTTAGAAGCTTCTTTCACGTGCTTTCGACCACTCATAATTCATTTCTTTTGGGTCAAGGTAGTTAAGGGAGAAACAATGGATGCAAAATCATCCACAAACCTCCTATAATAACCCGCTAGACCCAAGAAACTCCTAATGTTGATTGAAGTCATGGTCTAGGCCAATTTTTCACCGCCTCCATTTTCCTTCGATCAACCTCAACACCCTCACTAGAGATAATATGACCAAGAAACGCCACCAACGTCAACCAAAACTCACATTTTCTATACTTGGCAAATAGTTGGTGTTCCCTAAGCACTTGCAAAACAACCCTCAAATGCTCCATATGATCACCCTTACTCTTCGAATACACCAGCATATCGTCAATAAAGACAATCACGAATGCATCAAGATAGTTTCGAAATACCCTATTCATGAGATCCATAAATGTCGTCGGGGCATTAGTCAATCCAAAAGACATGACTAGGAAATCGGAATGACCATATCTACTCCGAAAGGTCATCTTGGGAATATCTTCATCTCTCACCCTAAGTTGGTGATATCCCGATCTCAAGTCAATCTTGAAAAAGTAACTCGCACCTTGGAGTTGATCAAATAAATCATCAATTAGAGGGAGAGGATACTTGTTCTTGATTGTGACTTTATTGAGTTGACGGTAATCGATACACATTTTAAGTGACCAATCCTTCTTTTTCAAGAACAATACCGGAGCACCCCATGGAGAAATACTAGGCCGAATAAAGCCCTTGTCTAGTAAATCTTTGAGTTGAGCATTCAACTCTTTCAATTCGGCCGGAACCATCTGATAAGGAGAAATTGAAATGGGATTTGTATCCGGTAGCAAGTCGATATAAAAATCAATTTCCCGTTTGGGAGAAATACCGAGAAGATCATTACGAAAGACCTCCGGAAAATCCCTCACTACCGGGACTGACTCAATGGGAGGAATTTTGGATTCTAAATCTTTGACTCTTACAATATGGTATAAACACCCTTTAGAGATTCTCTTACAAGATTTCAAACAAGAAATGTTACGACCTCTAGGAATAATATTTTCCCCCTTCCATTCTAAAACGGACTCATTTGGAAAGTTAAACTTCACCACCCTTGTTCTACAATCTATGGAAGCAAAGCAAGCATGCAACCAATCTATACCCAAAATGACATCAAAATCAAACATATCAAGTTCTACTAGTTCGACATAAGTAAATCTGTTGGGCAACATTATAGGACAATTTATGCACACTCTTTTTGGAACAACTGAATCACCCACCGAGGTAGACATCGAAAAAGGGTCATTCAAGATATCGGGCAAAATGTTAAACTTTTTAGCTACTAGAGGGGTAACAAATGACAAAGTAGCACCGGGATCAAGTAAAACATATACATCAATAGAAAAGACTTTCAACATACCGGTCACCACATTGGGAGAAGTCTCTTGCTCACCCCTAGAGCGGAGAGCATAAAAGCAATTCTTCTTCGGAGCATCAACATTAGAACCACTTGCTTGAGCTTGCGCACTACCCTTGTCTTGACCTTTCAAGTTTGGGCAATCCCTCACCTTGTAGCCACTCTTTCCACAACTAGAGAAATTGTCCGTCCCTATGATGCAATCATCATAATGCTTCTTGCCACACTTTCCACAAGCTGGCTTCTTATTTGGCGAACTAGTACCCCTTCCCTTTTGAGGCTTAGGGTTAGACACCCTATCATCATGAGCCTTAGGGAACTTGGAAGGAACTTGATTAGAAAACCTCTTTTTGAACCTAGGATTGTCTTGGATATCAAGTCTACCCTTTGAGGAATCATCATCATAAGTCTTGGCCGTACTTGCATCCCTACTCCTCTTCTTAACCCTTGTCTCCTCCACTTGTTGAGCATAAACCATGAGACGAGAAATGTTCATATTATCATGTAGCATAGTCGAACGACATTCTTCTTTCAAGTCTTCGGACACACCCGTCACAAAGCGACTCATCTCATCCCTAGGGTCGGAAACAAAAGAAGGAGCATACTTTGACAACTTAGTAAATTTCAAGAGTAGTCAAGTACACTCATACCTCCTTGACAAAAGTTGATGAATTCTTCCACTTTGAATTTCCTCTTCTCCTAAGGAAAGAACCTATCAAGAAAAGCCTTCTTGAAAATCTCTCATTTTACCGTTCCACCCCTTAAAGTCCTATTGTCTCTCCATTGGACGTACCAAGTTTGGGCCACATCTTTGAGTTGGTAGGTGGCTAACTCAGTCTTTTCACTCGTAGTCAACCCCATAGCATAGAGAATTTTATAGGTTTCATCAATGAAGTCTTGGGGGGGGGGGTTCCTCCACTTTGTACCCATAGAAAGTAAGGGGATTCATCCTTGTGAAATCCCTGAAACGGGAGGTCATGGTGCTAACATGTTGGTTTCCTCGGGGTACCACCTCGCGATTAGCTTGGGCGATCATGGCTTGTGCTTGAGTAGTGACGGCTTGTGCTTGGGTAGTAATGGCTTGGGCCATTTGGAGAAAGGCTGCCCTTATATCCCCATTCGTCAAAGCCGGAGGATTGGCCGGAGCTTGATCATCATTAGCAACTTCTTCAAGAGGAGGGACTTGATTGTCTCGGGGAGGAACTCCCGCATTGGCAATATATTCCTCAAGTTTTCGTGCGGCTGTCCTTCGAGTATTCATCGCCTATAATCACAATAAAAAGATTGGATGCTAAGAGCACATAGAGTCAAGACTCTTCGAGGCACGATATTGGATTTCTAAGAAAATGAGAGTTTCCTAAGCATCATATAGTTTCCTATACATAAGTGTGGAGCGCTTCACAATTATGAATAAGACTCTACATAGACGTGGTTTTTATGAGACATCGACTCTAAAGATATCCAACTTGATGCTCTGATACCAAGTTTGTCACATCCAGGGAGCACCACCTAGACGTAACCGATATAACCTCTTAACAGTCATCGTTACATTCATAGGTTAAAAATGCAGAAAATTTAAAACTTTTCTTCTATATCTATCATGAGGTTTACATAGACCTCTCGCATACACATAATATATTCATATTGAGTTTACTTAGACTCTTCGTATAAGAAGATTACATAGTCTTCTACTTTTATGGCACACATATTTATAATATACAATATAGTCTTAAAACAGATGTCTCATATCATAACAATCTAAACAAGATTATAACAATTGGGCATAGCCCATACATTAATACAATAAAAGCCACATATAGACTGTACAATCATAATACTCAAATGAAAGAGAATGAACAAAGTGTCTTTAAGACTAATCAACATCCAATGCTAGAAAGTGGCATTGTCCTCAAAATGGTGAGGACCTACCCAACTTGGAGAATGAGGATCCAAATCTTCTTCAAATGGCCTCGACCTGGTCAACAACCGAAACCTAAAATGTTGGAGAAAAAGGGAGAAAATAGGGGTTAGCACATCACTTGTACTAAGTATGGAAACAATGCACACACAACATAGAAATCATGCTAGAAAATGGACAATTTGTTGAAAACATGCAACTTACTGTAAAAATCCCATTTATGCACTTTAAGGAACTAACTCAACCATTAAAACACATAATCATCAAGGCTATGACATATTCAACACAAGACCAACAATACTAAGTCAAGTCAACACATGTATAGCCAAATAACTTCAATCATCATATTATAACCACAAGGCATGTACAAGAACTTCATAACATTTCAACACATACTAGACCCTTACCCATAACCCCTTATCAAGTCAACAAGTGCAATGACCAAGCAAAGCCCCATAACCTTACTCAATCAAGTAAACCAAACAAAGGACCATAAGAAATGCCTAACTTCACACAACATAACATCAAGAGTAACCGTTATCATACTTTAGCAATATAAACCAACAACATGCTCATAAGTGAATCTAACATCATATAGAGTCAATAACATGTAAAGTCAACATATACATAACATAGACATTATGGAACACAATAACAACCTCCTAAGGCTTCCCTCAAGGTAAATTAGTGCAAGGTATAGGTAGAGTCCCATACCCCTACCTAGGCTAAGTCAAACCTCTTAAGTTACCCTTGTTAGTGTTTACTTCATTACTTCATTTTACTTTCGGGAACACTTGCCTTAACCGACATAGACCACAAGAGCTAAGAGTGGAATCCTGTGTTGTAAAACCTTACACCGATGGAAGGTTGTCTGCCAGCCAAGGTAGTACCAAACATGAACATAGCATCTAGGTGGATCCACTAGCTAGTACTCTTATAGGGGCAACATAGTTTATGGAACTTGGTGGCCTTTATTGGAAATATCACTATATGCCCTTTTTGGGACATGAGGCTATCCACCTCGTGAGAAATATGGTGAACCCTACCTCCCCACCTAGAGAAGGTGCCACCCCTCATCTTCAAGCTCACTCAGTGCTAAGCTAGAGTCTCTTTTTGAAATGTCTTTAAGTCGTCCATTATTAACAAAGCTTAGTTTATGTCATAGGAGACTACTCCTTGTATACCATCATATTTAGCTCATTAGGATTTGTGTGAGAACAACTTTTCAACACAACCCTCATACTGAGATCAACGCCATATATCATATCATAGTAATGCACACAAATGAATCAACATCATCCATATATCATTACAACCTTAACATGATCTCACAATTCATAAGACAAGACATTTCAATACCAACATCATACCATCATAATCAATCCAATCACAACATATATATTTCAATTGAATCAACCTCATTAGGTATAAGTCATCACAATAGAGTTAGGGTTTGAAGATCACAAAGTCATACCTCTTCCTCTTCCAAAGCCATCATCATGGTCTTACCATCAACCAACCCCAATTCATCCATTAATTGGCATAATAACATAATAGAATTGTAATTCACACATTAACCAAGTCAATTGTATCAATACTAGATAATTCAATTCAAGATTACAACCTAGGGTGAAGGGGAAAAGGTCATCTTCCACAAACTAGGACAATTCATCAAGAAGTAGCATAATTGAATCATAATACATCATAATCTATTAATAATAACCAAAACAAATCATAAACAAAGCAATTTATAAGATCAAATTCATATTGGAAAGAAACCCACATGAAACTCATCTTTTTGTAATCAATTTTTGAAGAGCCCTTTGGGGAAAGGATTCCCAAAGGTGAAAAGTTCCTTAATTGATGAAGAATGATGGAGAAAAGCACCCTTCTTGCTGCCCTTAGATCTTGACCTAGCCCTTCAATGAAGTTATTCTATCTGGGAGAGAGAAAGAAGAGAGAAGGAAGAACAATTGAGTTTTGAGAAATATGAGAGTTGGGTTAGTTTAATTAGGTTAGGGTCTTTATATAAGTCATTAACTAACTTAATTAGACCTCTCTTAACCCCTAACTAATTAATTAACCAATTAATTAATTTAATTAACTAACCTAAAACGTGGCAGCAACCAGTGACCCTGACCTACGAGACCCCGACCTACGGGCCATAGGTCAGTCGACGGACCTTGGGACCAACCGTCCTGTTGGTACGTTGCTTTTGTCAGAGATTCGCCAAAAATGGTCCTTTGCCAAAATGTCTAAGTGACTATCGATGCCCCGTCGATTGGCCTACGCCCCGTTGGTTGGCAACCGTCGATGGCACTGTCGTTTGACAACTTTTAGCCAAACAGGAAGGGTCCTCCTCAAGGATCCCTTTGGTTGGTCCTTGGGGAGTCGTACCCAAACGTTTCGACCCTAAATCGACTTTAATACGTATTAGACACCTTACTACCTAATTCCATCGAATTCCGACTCCTAAAACCTAGTCAAATAGGCTAAGGCACACTAGCACCTCTTGAACTAGTTTTCGAACGTCATGGACATTTCTTGACGCTTTGATTCTAAAACTTCGTAGATGACTTATATTCATTATATTTGACCTTAAAACAGTGTCCTAACCCTTAGACACTCATGTTGGGCTCTAGATTACGTCTTAGACTTTAGGAGTGTTACAATTGACAATGAATTTTTTTAGTTTCTAAAACTTGGTACATTTGATGAATCACTTTATTCATGTAATAAACTTATTTATGAATAATTCATGTAGTAAGTTTTTGTGTCTAGCGAGATGCGTATGTGCTCAACAAACTTATTACTTTTGAACCAAAAAAATCAATCAAACTGATAGCTATTTTGTTGATTTGATTTAGAAATTTAAAAATCAATTTAAAATTAATTTGATTTTAATTTAACTAATAACTGATCCAAACCGAACCATCAACCTCTGCCTACTAATTACACAAATTCAATGTAAGAAGAAAAGAAAAAAAAAAGAGACGAAGAGAGAGAAAATAGAAGCTGAGGAAGTCTGGTGTCCTTTCTCCCTGGATTGTTAGACGAAACCCTAGTTATCTCCGTGTCTCCTTAACACACACAGTTCTTCTCGATCTCTCTCCATTTCGTTGATAGAGTCATAGATATAGTTATTGTTATAGAGAAGGAAAGGAAATGTATAGAGATCGAGGTGGTGGTGGTTCTTCCAAATCGGAAATGGTTGGAGGTAAGCGAATCACCGATGCATTAGATAAGCAGTTGGACAAGTCTTCAGCGTCTACGTCAAGGGCGTTGAAGGACAAAGCTGTTCCCTCTACATCTACAGTTACAGGAAAATTGCATCACCGTCATCCTAATCATCATATGGATCATCAGCGTGAAACTCTCTCTTCATCTACTCTCACCACAAAAAACAAGTGCTCCGATGGTAAGATCATCTTCTATGTTAATTTTTTTTTCTATTATGGCTACAATCAATATTTATGTTTCTCAGTGCATTACATTTTTCTCATATATCATTCATTTAGCTGGAGATGAGTTTGAGGCTTTATGTTTGGCCTGAATTTCGGTTTTTATTGGTCCAATCAATTCTTTTTTCTTTCAAACTTTTTTGGAGATCCAATCGGCTCTCTTTTTCTTGTTCAAACTATGCATGTAAATTGGTTCTAAAATTCACTGAACTATATATTTATCTGTATGATTATGTAAAGGATCTTCTTTGGCACTTCTCAGTGGGGTTGTCTTGCACGGATTTATGTTCTTTAAGTAGGGTTTTTATCCTGATAAAATGCGTTAACTTGGCTGGAGTAATAGGATTCGGATGTTCTTTTTCTTCGGAAAGTATCTCGAATGTGGTCAGGAATATGGCACTTCATCAAAAAAGAAAAACGTAGAATGTGATCAGGAAAAAGTTATGTCAAGTGTCAAAGGGGGAACATGACTGGAAAAGCTGTTACTGGAATGTTATTCTATTCTGCTCGAGGTTCCTTCTGTATCTTCTATAGTTCCATAGTAGATAGTTCTAGATTCTCAAACCATTTAAGGTAAAATATTATATGGTTTTAGACGCATGATGTGTGGGTTAGGTACACATCACATGTTTGAACCCCAGACAAAGTACTTGTATTTAAGTGGAGAAGGGTAGAGTGGCGCACCCATTATACATGTAATTTCAACCTGTGTACCATTGGCTGCTGGGGATCACCTGGTTCTAAAAAGGTTATACTCCATTTTTTTTTTGCAAAATATTCTGGTTGTAAGCATGTCACATTGTTGGTTGTAAGTTGTGACTTTCGATAGTAGGTCATTTTATCGATTGCTTCTTTTGTCGGATTCTTAGACCTGCTTACTTGGGACTTCCTGACAAGTGGATTCATTGTAGATGGATTTATTAATGAGTACTCAGCTGCAGCATCTAACAATTATGGTTTAGGGTGGTGGGGTAATGTGGTTATAACTGATGCTTTCATTTGGTATCTCACAGCAATTGAAACCAAGAGTATTTATCAACTTGTTTCTCCTTACTACCCACAGTTACTTGGAAAGCCAACTCATGTTTCCACTCTATTTTCACTAATCTTTCTACATCAACCTTGAATTTTGATTAGTGGTATCTTCCGGGGCTTTATGTCAGAGAGTTGGCGTATTTTACCCATAGATACTGGAAAGAGTAAGATAGTTTCCGCTATATTTTTGTTACTCCTCTTAGGAAAAGCCAGAACATGTTTCCTCTATATTTTCATTACTCCCCTTAGGAAAAGCCAAACATTTTTGCTATATTTTGGTCAATCTAATGACACCAGCCATTTAGTACAATGACTGCATTTATTTTGTCTATGCTTCTGCTTTCTTAGTGCCAACTTTCTTACTTGCATGTCAAACATGATATGAGTAAATGCCCATGGTTGTGTACGTTGCAGAGGAATCTGAGTCAGACAGTGAAGAATCTGATGTTAGTGGTTCTGATGGAGATGACACATCATGGATTTCTTGGTTTTGTAACCTGCGTGGGAATGAATTCTTTTGTGAGGTTGATGATGACTACATTCAAGATGATTTTAATCTCTGTGGATTGAGTGGTCAAGTTCCATACTATGACTATGCACTTGACTTAATCCTTGATGTTGAATCCTCTCATGGTAAGTATAGTTGCTTCTTTAGATTTTCTGATGAATTGCAGGATAACAACATTTGACTTGTCTTTTCTGTTGAATGATTCAAGTTGTTGGTCTTCTGTAGATAAAGAAATAGGTAAAACATGGTTTTATTTTCTACCTTGCTGCACACTTCCCTGTGGAACTGTCTTTTTTAAATACAAATTAATACTATGTTAATTTCGGTGTAAAGTCTACATGTATCTAAACTAGTAAGCGTGACTTGATATTTTGAGGTTGACTGAGCTACCTGTTTTTCAAGGCTGGAAAAGGGGAAAAGTTAGTCTCTGGTAACGTACCATGCCAGATTCTGCTTAGCTGGTGTAGATTATGTCTAGACAAATGCATGAATTTGGATTTGATATGAACAAAATGAGTTTTTACACATGCCCTTGCTTAGTGTTAAGGTTTGTAAGAAATGATGTCCACCAATGTTTGGGGATCCTTACAGAAGTAGTTAGCGGGGTTCATTATTTACTTTTCTAGCTGGTATACATGGATTACATACTGATTATACATATATATACACATACTATACATCCACAGGCTATTTTTAGTTTAAGCGGTTGACTGAGCGACTATTTAGGTTAATTCTCTGATGTTGTTTATGCTTCATAGGGTTTTCATGTTATACTCAACATGATTGAAGGCATGCCCGAGTTGTAGTAAGAACCGAAAATGGAAGTTAGTGCGGGTTGGTCGCTTCACTTGCTTAGGTTTGTCTGTGTTTCAATGAGGTGTGCCAAGGTGCAATGTTGTCCACCTTAAGGAATGATCAACCAACTAATTTTAGTTATGTTAGTTTACGAAAAAAGTTAATGTAACACGGTAAAGTTGTCTTCCTGTGAATAGTTCTCGAGTTCAAATCGTGGAAGCAGCTACTAGTCCTCAAATCCCGTGTGAACAAATGATGCTTTGTGCACTGGGGTGCCCCGCCTAAAGTGTTGTTGTTATGAAAGTATTATTAAGAAAATTTGGTTGAATACATTGCTCATGAAGAATAATAAAATTATAAATTTAGTAAGGAAATTAACTGTATTTTTGTTAGAAACTTGACATTTCATTTTTTGAATCTGCATAAAAATTAGAGATGGTTTTTGAATTTGATAGTATGACCCAGTCTTTTAAAAGCAACCCCACCTCAACCCCCACCACTCCTGCTGATTGTCTTCTCCAAAAAAGTTTAAGTTTTGGAAGACAGTCATTTCTCCCGACGGCCGCTCCTTTGTTTTGGGTTTATTTTTTTACTTTTAAGATCCTTTACTTAAAAATAATTCGTGAGTTAAATATAGTTTTTCAATCACTATTTTCTTTATTTTTTCAGATCTGAAAAAATATCATCACCACCTTGTTCACTGAAAAACATGGAGATCGATCACAACCACCACTCTTCTTTCTCTCTCCCTCCCTCTATTGTACTAAACCACATTATATTTGAAATTAAATTATCAAATCTTTTTAATATTTAAATCTTGAAATGGGTCTATTCCTAAACTTCTAATATGCTTTCCATCGTTTTTTCATCATTTCGTTATAGCTATCTTCATTCGCCATGGTTGAAGTTTAATATGGAGAAGAGGAAGAAGAAAAAATAACTAAGAAGTGGCTAAATAAGTCTTTCACTCGCTTACAGCGAGTGTATCACACTCACTATATCATGTAAGCAAAAAGTGTCAAAATGACACATTGAGTCCTGGCATGAGGTGTTTAAAATGAACAAATCTTAGTTTAGGTGTAAGTAAAAATTAGTGCAAACTTTAGGGGGCCACGAATGGGTTCAACCTTTTTTTTCTAATAGTCTCCAAACAAAGCTTTCATATAAACATTCACTCCTTTATCTACTTTTTTCCTATTCCTCCCGAAATAGCTCTTCAATGCTAACATACAGTAACTTATTACGAGGATCTAACACGGAAGCAATATAAATCATTGGGTTCATATTTTCAAGATTACCCCAATAGCTCTGGAGTTTTTTTAATCATATGCCCAACCATAGTACTTAAATCAAGACCATCACTTGTTAAACACAATTTCAAGTATACATCAAGCTAGATGTATCCTACCTAGAAACCTTTGTGGTAAGCTCATAAAACTTTTCAAGAAACTTTACCACATTTCTCACATTCGCCCAATCATCACATTCAAGCGCATCTACAATACTTACATCTTCACAAACACGAGTAGATAGATAAGTTTTAAAATTTGCATCAAAAAGATCAAACCTATCAAAGGCCTTCTCAAAGTGTTGTGTCTTTTTCCAACATCAAGTAGGCAGAATTCCACATAGTAGGCACATCGAGCGATAATGTTTTATCACATTCTATCTTTTGGACTACACAACATTTCACAAAGTTTCTTGTTCTTGCTGGAGATGATCTAACATACCTCACCATCTGCCTAACTCGTTTGACAGAAATATCAATTTCCTTCAAATCTTCTTGCACAATTAAGTTAAGTATGTGAGCCATACATCTCGCATGAAGATGCTCACCACCCTTTATATTAGTTCCCCACATATCGATCTGCTTTGACAATTGTGTAAGTTGTAACCATAAGAGTATTAGAAGAAACATTGTCAACAGTAACACAAAATACTTTGTCCAAGTTCCAATCAAGCAAGCAATTACCTATAGCCTCTGCCATTTGCCCACCCTTATGACTAGAGATTTGTCAAAAAAAATAGTATTCTTTTTATGCAACACCCAAATAAGTGAGTAGTCAAACACATATAATTAATTCCTTGCATTAATGTTCATATATCGGTGGTGAGGCAAATCTTTGGTAGTACTTCTCTGGATGATTTTTTTGATTGTATCTAAGTTCTCCATAAAGTTCATAACAACCCCTTGTTTTTGTCCTATGAGAAGGAATCTAAAATAGAGGTGACTTGATTTATAAACTTTTTGCAGCCTTCCTTCTCAACGAAGCCAAAAGGTAGTTCATCCACAATTATTTTCTCAACTAAAACCCTCCTAACTAATTCTTGTTCAAATTTCCAAAGTGGTGCTTCCTTAAATGGGAAATTTATCTTGTGTTGAGAGGCACTTTCAATGATAGGTTTATAAAATTGGCACCTTGCTAAATGTTGGTTCAATCATATTGTACAATTGATGGAATTTTAAGGAAGAAGCTGGTGACAATGCTTGCACTTCGCTTTACTAATACCATTTTCAACCACCTATCGAAATGCTGCCAAGCTTTGGATCTTGGTGCCATTTCTTTGTTTTTCTTTGTAGCTTGGGTGTCAAGTGATCATTTGAACCGGGCAACAGTAACTCTACTTTCATCCTCCATCTACAATAAGTGAAAATTTAAAAGAGTAACTGTGTAACTATAAGACTATAGTGTAAGAGAATGAAAACGCAAGGCGATTATTGAAGACTAAAATACAACAGAAGAACCAAGTCACTCTAGCAACAACCAATAGCAATATGAAATCATAAAAAAATGATTTTTTGTAGCAGTAGTAGGCATCGACGAGCATTTTACATTTGACAACACAAATAAATAGAGCCACCTGAGAAGAGAGATAGAGAGTGAGATCAGTCAGATGAGAGTGAGAGTGACAACTTACATATTGTCGCGACTGAGAGATGCCTTACACCGTTGGAGTGAAGTCACGCCGATAGCCGCAAAGAAGACTGATAATTGAGATTCTTGCGAAAAGTTGAAGGGAAGACTAGAGTGTGGGTTGCGGCTGTGTTATGAAGTAAGAAGTGTGACTTGTTAGTTTTCTTTTGTTTGTTTTAAGGCTAGGGGCTCCAAAAGTTGCAATTGGGTGGGTCAAAATTAAAATGTTTTGGGTTAAAATTTAAAATATATAATTAATAAAATTTATTATTTTGAATTTAGTTAATTAAATTTTGGTTTTTTTGGTGCACCTAATTTTTATGTTTTAACCTTACACCCCTTACACCGAATACCAAACAAAAAAATTGAAATTCCAAAAAATAAAAAATGAATAAAACCAAATTAGTTTGGTTTGGTTTAGTTTTTTGGCTTTTCGGTATATATGCCCCCACCCCTACCGTACACCCAAGTTGGATCTCTTTTTTGTGCCATTGAATTAAAAAATAGAGTAGACTATAAAAAACAGAACAGTAAAAAGAAAAAAACAGAGCGGAGTTATTGTAGCGCAGTAGCAGAGAAGATTATGTTGAAAAATTGAAAACAAAAGAAGAGAATTGCAGAATGCGACCTACAATCGTGTTGCCCAAGCTAGATCTCTTTTCGTGCCATTTAATAAAAAAATAGAATTTACTACAAAAAAATAGAACAGTGAAAACAAAGATGACAACAACAAAAACATAACAAAATAGAGGGAAAATTTCAAAACATGGAAAAAAAAGAGCATAACAGGGGAAGGAATACAAAGTAGAGTAAAAAATTGCTTAAAAGGAAGAAAATAGAGCGGATTAATTGCAGCGCAGTAGAAGGGAAGATTATATCGAAAAATAGAAGAAAAGAATTGTAGAATGTGACCTACAATAGCATTGCAAAACAACAAGTTGAAAAAACACACCTAGTAGTAGTGTTGTCAAAGGCTTTTGCGCCTTTTTTCATTAAAGCCCATACTTTATTTGCGCTTAAAGCCCCCACATACCCTAGAACTTTTTTGCGCTTTTCGCCTTTGATAAAACTGCCTAGTAGTTGGCTCACATTATAGAGTTAGAGAAAAGAAGAAAAGATGAAAAACATACATTGCAGTCGCACAAGAGAAGTGAAATGAAGGGAAATGTTTAGCAAGAAGTCGTGTAAGTGTTTTTACATTTTTTTTTAAAAAACTAGTTAATCTAACCTCGCTTAAGCAAGCTTTTTTCCGCTTTTATTATTGTGTTGCATCTCGCTTCAGTCTTAGAAGCGCTTGTTTTTTCACGATAGCCTTGCGTTAGAGTAGAAAAGCGATAACCTGACGCTTCACTTTGCTTCTCGCTTTAAGCAATGGAGCACTCACTTTTAACAACATTGTACGATATCAATACATTACATATACATACGACCAATTTTGTTGAAAACTTTTTTTGTTGTCTGTTCAGTTACGTAAGACCCCCTTATTAAAAGGTATCACTTCTTCTAAATCCAGAATTCATCGCTTGTAAATAGGGTCATGATCTTAAGGACATAGTATTGTGCAACTTTATTCAGTTTCCTATCTTTTTTCATGATATTATTATTACTATTATTATTATTATTATTATTGTTGTTGTTGTTGTTGTTGTTGTTGTTATTGTTATTTTTAATTATTTCTGAAGCAAATTATGGACTCAAGGTCCTTTTTATTCAATAATCAAAGTATAGGCTCAAAATGAGCCTAAAACAAAATGAAATTGCTAATATGTATACAACTAAACTTGGCGCATAGCGTCCGAAGTCGGATAATATAAAAAAGACCCTACAATGCAGTTCCCTAAATTGGTCCTTAACTTCTCTTTCTCTTTCGTTTTTATACTGAGGATGTTATCGATATCCCTTCTAAACGTTGGTCTTCGACTCATTTTGGTCTGGGTGATTAATTTCCTTCATTGTCAATGGAACTCGTGCTTTTTTCTCGGCTTGCATAAGTTAATTTTTATCCCTTTCTCTTTGCTTTTTCTTTGATGTTGTCCTTTGAAACAACAATTGTGGAGGTCCAAGAGTTTTAGTAAAATTCCACGGAGGATTAGAACCTTGTATTCCAGCTCCTTAGTTTTTTTTAAGCATTATTGGTTTCGTCTTAGTTCCTTTTGTCAAAAAAATTGTATCAATCCTTTTATCTTCTCCGGTTGAAGTAGTAGAGGAGAAAACTATGTTGCTCCTTGTCTCCCTCCTTTTGAACTCTCAATTGGATTTTTCTCAACCATGGCTTTTTGCTGGTGAACCTTTTTGTAGGCTGACGTAGCTTTCTCGCAGTTAATTTGCCCAAGAAGTCGCCAAACATTGCTTTTAACAGTTTATAATTCATCTCTTCTTTTTTATGTACCTAGCTAAGTTACGTCCGCCAACAAAAAGGTTCACCAACAAAAAGCGAGGGTGAAAAAAATTCAACTGAGAGTTAAAAGGGAAGGAGATTGGGAGCAACATAGTTTTCTCCTTGCTGCTTCAACCAGTGAAGATAAAAGGATTAATACAAGTTGAAAATAAGAAGGAACTAAAACAAACAAGAATGCTTACAAAGAAATATGGAGCTGGAATACAGGGTTCTATAGTTCTCTTTCAAGTTTCACCAAAACTCTTGGGTCTCCTCTAGATTACACACTTGGAATGAGTTAATGGTTCGTTTTAGTGGCAACATCAAAGAAGAATGAACTCCATTGACAATGAAGGAAGTTGATCACCGAGAGCAATAGGAGTCGGAGGCCAACATTTGGAAGGGACAATGGCAACATCCTCAATGTAGAAAGAGAAGCTGAATATTAATTTAGGAAACCCTACATTGTAGGGTCTTAGTTTATATTATCTAAACTCGGTCACTTTGGACCAGGTTCAATTGTATGTATTTTTGCAATTTTGTTTTGAGTCCGTTTGGAGAGACTTTGATTATTGATAAAAAGGACCTTGATTCTAATTTACTTTTTAAAAAAGAAGGGTAAATGGCTAGTTTACACAAGTCTGTCTTTAGCCTTTTAGTTAATCGCTTTTACAAGAAAAAATTAGAACTCCAAATCAATAAGTCACAGTTCCAATTTTTAATGGCGTTGATTGTATTTACTCAATGTATACCTAAATGAATAATGTGAGTTGAACCAATTGACTAGGCATCAGAAGCACGTCGCTGGTACCTTAAGTTGTTATGGTCTAAGTTGCTCGAACTCTTCAGTTTGGTGTGGGATCCGTGTCCGATTTGATCAACCAATTTTGAGAACTTTGACCAAAATCGATGGGACAGTTTGAATGATTTCAACAGTCCATACAAAAACTAAGGTGAAATTGAAGAAAATGGTATGCCTTTTATATTGGAATTTCTATGTCACTCATTTCCTTTAATCTCCTTCTAGGATTCTTCTCAAGTTATCCACATAATTTAGGTTTAATAACATGTCACGACCCGAGCCTACACCCCGGACGTAACACGACGTAGAAGGCTCTGAAGAGCCTCATACAAGCCTCATAGCATTCATAACATAAGACATAAGAAATGATGCAGATTTTAAAAACTTTATCCATACAACCGAAGTCTTTATAAAAGCAAGCAGAAATCTAACTTTGTCTCATTTAGCCATCTAATATAACTTTCAATCAATAATAGGGTCTCATCCCTTCAACATAGTATGAAACGTAAAATGACATGAAGGAAACTACTAAAGACTCATATGTCCTCAAATATTGAGGACTCACCACAAGCTAGGAGAATAGTCAATCCAAGCTTGTGTCCAAGAAGAACACCTCAAACACTGAGACCTACACTTTGTAGAAAAATGTAGAAGAAATATGGGTTAACACAAATATGAACAAAGTATGATAGCCATGCAAAAATCAATGCTATAAAGGACATTTCGGTTGAAAACCATGCATTTAACAAGTTAGAGGATCCTTATGCACTTTTAGTATAAATACATAAGACATAAGCATATTCATTGTGTAAGTCATTACAGCACATAATAGAACCATTTCTAGGTAACCCTAAGTTTTACTTGTGCAATGTATGAATAACATCCCATAATATCACACATAATAAGTACCACTTTGAGGGCATCATAATCATACTTACCATTCTTCATTCTCATCTTTAGTTAATAGACAAAGACAAGGAACCTTCGTATTTATAAGTCATGACAAGGAAATCAACTCATAATAACAATCCAAGTTAAGCATTCATTATTACATTAAGCCTTTAAGTGAACATTTTCATTAGCATCATTATGAGCTCATTTATTTCATTAGACATTATGACATTTGAGTAACACACCATAGCCACTCTCAAAGCCAACTCGTGCAATGCATGGATGACATCCCATACTATTACCCACACTTCATAGAACCTCATGAGTAACCATAGCACATAACTCATATGATGGGAATCTAAGTTGCTCGGACTCGGGTGCGGGTATCCGAGACGGATGCGAATCCGAGAGTCAGATTCGGCGAAATCCAAATTTTAAGATTCGTGGGTGCGAATCCGAGTATGGATACGGGTGCGGGGATACGGCTAAACGTAAATTATTCATCACCAAAATATTACTATATTATTATTTTTTCTATAAATATATATATTTTATAATAAGGTGAGCAAATAAATTGAGAGTAGTTGTACCTCAAATTTTTCAACTCAAAGTCAAACCAATTAAAAAGCACCACAAATGAGTAGCCAATTGGATAATTTATAGTGGTTGAGAGTGCTTCACTATTTTTATACGTGGCTCTTCCACACTCCAAATAATTACAAGTCAATATTAAAAAAAATTTAATGTTAAAAGTACTTTTTCCAACTTTCAAGAAAAAAAGCTGGCTCCCTAGAAAAAAAAGCTGGCAGAGCATTTACTTTTTAAACTTTCAATAAAAATCATTTCTTCTTCTTCTCAACTCTTCTTCTTCTCTTTCAAACTGTTTCTTCTCAACTCTTCTTCTCTCTTTCAAACGCCGGCGACTCGCCGGCGTTGTCGCCATTAAAAATAATTTTCTCTTCTTCTATTCTTCTCTTCTCTCTTCTTTGTACTTTTTT
Source organism: Solanum sitiens (assembly GCA_016801875.1). Lineage (NCBI taxonomy): Eukaryota > Viridiplantae > Streptophyta > Magnoliopsida > Solanales > Solanaceae > Solanum > Solanum sitiens. Next base: position 2,025,880 of record JABWTJ010000043.1, on the reverse strand, counting down.
CAAGCTTTGTACTCTTTACGTCGTCGGAAATTGATTTTTTCTTCCCCAAATTTTTCTCGGCTTCGGTCAAAGTGTCCAGATTGGATTGACCGAATCCGACACGCACCCCGCACCCGCACCCGCACCAGAGTCGTGTCGAGACGGGTTCGCGTGCAAAAATGAAGAGTCCGCGCAACTTAGATGGGAATAAGCCCTAACCGACATAGACCATGTGAGCAAATCATGGTATCCGGTGTCTATCCCACACCGTAAAGGATTGGTCTACTTGCCTAAGGTAGAACCGTAATTTAGCTTAGGTGGATCCACTAGCTATAACCTATGTGGACACATAGTTATGGGATAAGGAGGTTGTTACTAGAAACCCAACTTAACATGGGGAGAGCTCCCACCTCACAATATCCACTCGATGCTAAGCATTAAATTCCCATAGAGTAGTTCATTCTCTTTTTAACATTATTCCACATGAGAGGGATGCCATTTGCCTATCGACCCAAGGTACATTTTTACACACATGAAAGGGTGCCCTTAGCCTATCGATTCAAGGTACATTATTAGGAAAGCTCATTGAATCTTCATGAAAGGGCTACTACCCTTAGGTCTCCCGATTCAAGTTTCATCATAATAGTAGTTCATAGACTCATCATGAAAGGGCTACCATTGGTTTACCGATTCAAGACAGCGTAGGATACTCCATTAGTCATTTATGAAAGGAATGACACTTGGCCTACTGAAGAGGATGCCCTAAGCCTACCAATTCAAGGTGTATCATTACATTGAGGCTCAACCCATCGGCAACCCCTTAAAGTTGACACTAATTTTCACTTAGACACCTCAAGTAGGCTTTATTCATTTTATACACCTCAAGTAGGGGTCCGCTATGTCATTTTGACACCCTTTTGATAATCAGCTAAAATTACAAAGTGTGTGTAACACACTTGCGGATGACATGACATGATGACTAATTAAAAGTTGACATGTGGCATTTGAATGTAAAAATAATAATTTTAAAATAAATTATTAAAAAACAACTAATTTTTCAGCAAAAATAAATAAATAAAATTACCTATTTTCTACCTTATATCACCCCACCCCTACCCCATCTGCCTTACGTCCCTTCTGCCTCCCCAACTCTACAACCATTTTTTGGTTCTTCTTTCAATTTTTTTAAAAATCATTAGATTTTAGTTTTTTTTTTTTTTTTTTAAATTGATTTTGAAAATTATATATGACATTCTTCTAATTTTTTTGAGAAAAAATGCGTGTCTTGTTCTAAAAAATCTTTTCAAATTTTAGTGTGATGATTCTTAAAAATTTTGTTCTTATAAATTTTTTTAAAATTAGTGTGATAGTTTTTTATTTTATTTTCCATATTTTGTGAGGTTTTTTATCATGAATTTTCATGGGTAAGGTGGAATAAGTGGTAGGGCTAAAAAGTGAAGAAGAAGAAGGAAAAAATTCAAAAAAATCCAAAAAAGAACCCCTCACGCTCTCAAAATGGGTGCATCACACGGAATATGTCAAGTCAGCAAAAAGTGTCAAAATGACACAGTGGGACTCAACATGAGGTGTCTAAAATGAACAAAGCGTAGTTGAGGTGTCTAAGTGAAAATTGATGCCAATTTTAGGGGGCTACCGATTGGTTCAACCTTACATTGAAGAAACCTTTCACAACATGTCATCATCATTCACAAGTGTATAATTGAGCATAACCTTTCAACAATATCACAATTGCATTATAGTCATGATCACATTACTTTCATTGAATTCATAAAGCATGTACACAAGCATCATGATTATACAAATAATTTGCCCTTCAAGTATCATAAATCACATTCAACCCAACATCTAGAATTTCTACATTAGATATGAGTAATAATATAATTCAATCAATTCAATTAATCTAAACAAGACCCATTTACCTGTTTCTAAAATCAATCACCCACATTAAGATCACAATTTTGCAATTTAGGGAATCCATGGGTTCTTGGTGGAATTTCACCATAATTCAACCACAAATCATCAATTCAATCATAACCCAACATAATTGAACCATTAAAACATTTTTTAAAAAACCCATGCTATTCGAATAAAACCCTTCTTCTTGAGGAAAATTTAAGATTTAAAATCAAGTTTTGAAGGGGCTCCATGGGTGGAATCTACCCATGGATGAAAACTACCATACCTTGATGATGAATCTTGAATGAATTTGATGAAAAAACCCTTGATTTCTTTCCGTCCAAGCTTCAATTTCACTCTTTCTTCTGGGGTTTTTATAGAGAGAAATATTGTGTGGAAGATGAACTTCTGATTATGATTTGCGTCTTTGTGAAATTGATCTACGTTGGATGTTTAATGACTTAAAATACCTTATATACTTATTTAAAAATAATATAAAATATACCCATTTTAGTTGGACTAAAAATTAGAATTTACAAAATTGCCCCTTTTTGCCCCCACGTGGACTGTCTAAAAAAACTAAGGCAAGTACCACGAGAGGCTCCCATGAGCCGTGGTCCCCTCCGTGGACTTGTGGTTTAAAATTTTCTTTTCTAAGTAAATTTCCACGGATGGGTCTACCGTGCGTGGACCATTCTACTGGTCGTGGTTACGTCCGTCAATCATTGCCTTAGAAAATTTTTCACAAGGCTTGGGTTCAAGGATGGGTTCACCGATTGTGGACTCCTCCACCATCTTGAACCCTTCCTTAGAACCTCGCCTTTGAATATTTTTCGCAAGGCTTGGGTTCACCGACCGTGGACTCTTCCACCATCCTTGAACCCTTCCTTCAAACATTGCCTTATAATTTTCACAGGGCTTAGGTTCAAGGATGAGTTCACCAGCCGTGGACTCTTCCACTGTCCTTGAACCCTTCCTTAGATACTTGCCTTAGAATATTTTTCACAAGGATGGGTTCACAGGCCGTGGACTCTTCCACCGTCCTTGAACCCTTCCTTAGAACCTTGCCTTAGAATGTTTTTCACTAGGCTTGGGTTCACCGGTCGTGGAATCTTCCACCTTCATTGAACTTTTCCTTGAACATAACTTGGCCAAATTCTTGGGGGCTAATTTAGGGTCCTCCTCAAGACTCTTGGTTGGTCCTTGGGGGGTCGTACCTTGACGTTTAGCCCCTAAAAACATTTATTCTAAGTGTAGGGAGTTATTTTACAACTCTGAACCACACATAAAATTCTAAAACTCTTAAAGTAAGGCTCTAGTTTCACGTATCAATTTTCCGAATGTTACATAACACTATTTTGAGATATTTTAATTATTTTTAGGTGAATCCCCGTACCCGTATGCATACATGAATCCATATCTCCGAATCTTAAAAATTAGATCATGAAGTATCCGACCTCTAGATCCACACCCGTATAGGGTACCTGCACCCGAGTTCAAGCAACTTAGGTTATGGTGCTCACAAATGCATTAGGAAATTCACATGTTCACGCCTTAAAACTCAAGTGCTATACACTATAGATATATATTTGTTGGTTATAGCTAAAGAAGGGGGCATGCATTTGCAAGGGCTAGTGTGCAAAGATGGGTGGGGTAAAGAGTTGGATAAGTAAGACGTGAACTATGGTAGGGATAAAGATTCTATATTTTTGTAACTGGATCACATAGTTCAGTCCATACTAAACTACCTTGAGGGGGCATTGGGTATGGGGGGTGGGATAGACAAAGTTATCCCATGGATTGATATATTCCACATGAGTAGTTACCCCGACATATATATGGGATAACTTATCCCTCCCATGTATTGAGATATTCCACAGGATTAGTTATCCCACCGTATATATGAGATAACTATCCCATCATTATAGTATAAATGGCGAGATAAATAATTCAGGGCCTAACTAATACCCCTAACCAAGTGTAGGATGAAATAATCCTGAATTTTGTCCTGGGATTATTCTACCCAGTGTTCGGGGAAGCGAGAAGAGGAAAAAAGCAATAAGACCCCGCTTCACGCTTTAAGCCATGAAGCGCTCACATACTCGTTCTAGTCTGTGAAGGGTAGAAGGCTTGCATCGCTTCGCTTTCCTGAACACTGTATTTCTACCATATCTCTCATACCAAACGGCCGTTGGGATTTGTGTTGGTTTTTGTCTTTGGCATATCAAGGTGACCATTATTACTATACTTACATTTTTTTTTGATGAAGTTATATTTCATTAAGTCATCCAGTAGATGTAAAGATACAAAAGAGGGAGGGGGTGATCTGTCAGTTCTGTCAGAACAGAGAACTTATAGGGCTAAGGAGCTGACAAAATCTAGGCAGTGATCTAAGTTATTTACAGGGGAAAATTTGGCCTAACTAAAAAGGTTAACCAAACAACTAGCCTTAAGCTTACAAATTGGAGTTCAAACTCCATCAAAATATCTCCTGTTTCTTTCATTCCGAATAACCCACAAAATATAAGCTGGGGTCGTGATCCAGATTTTCCTGATGGATTTTAAAACTTCCATAGAGCTCCAACTAGTGTAGGATGCTCTGATATTGAAGGGCATCAACCACCTTCATTGGAAATTCCATGTCAGAGTTCAATAAAGTTGATTCCTGTTCTCTGTGTTTTTATCAGTGTCTACATATCCCCCACACTGGTCTCCTATTTTCTTGAAATTTTCAGTCGTCCAAGCATACAAGGGGATCCCAAGAACCTTCACCCATCTCTGACCTGTGTCTCTGTGTGTTACTTCAGATTCAGCAGCCGGTGACCACAAATCGAGAGTCAGCCTCCTTCCGTTCTAAAACCAATCACCATTTTTGACTCTTATAGCTTCCTGCTTTGGAGGGTAGCTCGAAGAGAAATTTGTTGTGATTTATGGGAGTGACTCTAAGTCCTGCAATGATTTGCCACCTGTTGAGAAATCATTTTTGAATTATCTCTCGATTAGGGCTGATATTAAAAGAGTCGTTGAACGTCCCAACTAGACACTTTGCAAGTAAATTCTCCTTTTCTATTGCCTGAGACTCTGAAGATTTCTCAGAATTGGTTGGCCAATTAGTAATTTATGTTGCTTGAAAATATGATTTTGCCTTTGAATCTGCGAGCTGAAATGGTGGATTAACAGCCTACCCAGAAATTTTTGATCTTCCCTGCAATATCTTCCCACCCCCAGGTGTAGTCATTCTCCGGGATAATTCACCGATGCTTTTTTCTCCCCAAGCAAAGTTTCTATCCTCACGTACCAGCCATATATGTTGAAATTTTGGATTACCCTCTATGAGTAACATGGGATCTTTCTTGCCCACCTTCTGCACCGATTTCCCCTTCCCTGCGAAGCTTCAAGGAGAGCTTTACACACCCAACACAGATTTGCTTCATTGATTCTAATGCTGCTAGTAAACCTCTTCCCACGTTCAATCAGAGTGAACCATTGATCATAATCTTCACTAGTGTTTAATAACTCAAAAGATTTGTCGCATGCAATAAAAAAATATAATCTCCCATATCTAGAAAAGAGAAAAGTCATCGGAGAAAGTTGACGGCAAAATAATCAGATAAATGAACCAAACAATTCATCTAAAACATCACCAGTCAATGTTTTTGTTCATCCATAAAGCTGCTGCTGGAGAAGTTGTGGTTTTTGATTATCCATTGGTAGTTTTTTTTGAGAGATCTATACTCATCTCTCATCTAATGCAAACATGCATTGATATATTTTACCTTGTATGGCTGGATCAATGATTAATCTGCCACATCCACCATTTAGTTATTCTTTCTGTGGCAGCATACTCCAATTCCATTTTTTATTGGGCAGATTATTTAAATTCTGCTGTGTAGTACTTGTGCATCATATAAGAAGGTATTCTTTTAAGGAATTCTCATAATTTTATGTCTCAGTAGGTAAACACTCCTGAAGATGGGTTATCTGGGGGTGGTTATTGATAAAAAATTAGCACACCTTGGAAAAAGTATTTAATCTCTGTTGATAAACCTGCTAAGTCTATGAACCATGGTGCCATCTGTTTTATGATACAAATTATCCTTTTGGTTTACGAAAAATTGAATTGGGTCCCAGCTTATCTAAATCATATTGTTTGCTTCATTTGGACTGGGAGTCTGGGACTATTAGGCTTAATTGGATGAATGGAGACAATTTCTATAATGGTTCTCTCTTGCAACTTGCAACTTGCAACTTAATTCTGTCTGCTTTATATATATTGAATTTTCATGTACTTCCTCTTGGAAGAGACATATAGCTGTAATCAGATATTATGGTCTCTGAAAGAATTCTAATGCTTGGAAAACTGATGATATTATGCTTGGATGATATTATTTTCTTTCTATTTGAACTCTTGAATCTTGGATAAAATAATTGTGTTTCGGACTTATATTTGCCAGCATGTCCTTGTGCATACCGTGTCATACCAAGCTTTTCGATTAATTTATTTTTGATATCAACTTCCTTTTGAAAAACAATACATTCTTTGTATTCACAGGTGCAAATTTAGGTCTATTTTTGTGCAACTAAAAATGTCAACACTAGTTCAAACTGGAGTACACTTTCGACATTTGTAAAAATGATTTTGTAGTTTTTCCTGCTGTGATCTTTTGAAAATTTCTCCTGCTTTGAATAGGTGATATGTTCACTGAAGAACAAAATGAATTGGTTGAATCAGCAGCAGAGATGCTTTATGGCTTGATCCACGTCCGGTATATTTTGACTAGCAAGGGAATGGCTGCAATGGTAATGCCTCTTATATATCAGGCTTTCAGTGATTTATGTGATTCTTGTCTTACCTGCTTTTGTAGCCCCTCTTCTCCACTCCTTTTCTTTCCATTGGTGGTGCTTATTTAACGTGCATCTTGTCTGAAAAAATGATTTCCTGGTAAACATTTTTCAGTTGGAGAAGTACAAGAACTACGACTTTGGGAGGTGCCCACGAGTTTATTGCAGTGGACAGCCTTGTCTTCCAGTCGGTCAGTCTGATATTCCACGTTCAAGTACTGTAAAAATTTACTGTCCCAAATGTGAAGATATCTACTATCCACGATCGAAGTACCAAGGCAGTATCCTTCACTATTATAGCTTTTATGCCTTTTCTTCCTCACCAGTGTTTCGAATGCAAAAAGCGAAAAAATCACTGAAATCTATTGGGGCTTCAAGGACAAACTGCAAATTAAGTGCTGCCTTTAATGGATAAAGGCTCAATTTGAAGGGAAAGATTAAAAATAATATATTTGTAGAGTAAAAAATGACAACTATATTACCCAAACAAACCGACTGACAAAAGAATTTAGGTGAAATATTTATTGCTATATCCATTCTCTTCATGATAGAGCCCTTAGGGCAATGGTGCACACGTCTTGGCTCTATATAGTGCCTTCACTAGAGCGCCTCTCGAGCCAGGGGAATCATAAGACATATTCTGCAACCTAGTTTGAGGGATTAAGCATGCCACTACCAGTCCTTTGACACCACTCCACTCTACTAGTACATTTATGTTGTGCTCAAGAACTTTTTTTGGTAGCTTGGATTGATTTTGTTCTGAACAGTTTTATTTTGTTATTCTCCCCATATTTGAAGTTGCGTTTGGACATGGATGCATATAAATATCAAGAGTAGTTTTGCTCATAGTTCGTATTATTGTTTGCTCCCTTACTGTGACTAAAATATCACTCTTCGCTGGATCTGATTTCTTTGACTGGCCAAGATATTGATGGAGCTTACTTTGGGACAACATTTCCTCACCTCTTTTTGATGACTTATGGCCACCTGAAGCCGCAAAAGCCAACACAGAATTATGTTCCAAGGGTATTCGGTTTTAAGATCCACAGGACTTGAGATTGAAGGTGCTCTGTGAAATGTGATGAGATTAAATAGTTTGCCAGTAAATGGTTCTCACCTGACATTTATGTACAATTTATCAAGGTAGAACCAGGAAATGTAGTTGTTAATGTCCAAAATTGTTTCATTGATGAAAAAAGTAACTGTCGCCAGCCAATCTACCCCCTTAATTTTCTTTTGTAATCTTATTATTTCTTCTTCCACTTCTATTGACACCTGATTTTTCATATAGTCTTGGCTCTGATAATATTTGGATGTGACATTAGGATACTTTTGTGTTTTGCTCCACATTTAGTAGGACCAATTCCAGATGGGATCCATAAGACCATCTCTAACCCCAATACCATATTTTACATCAAATTCCAGGCGTATACTTTGGTGTTTTGAGCTCCAACACACCAAATTTTGCATCAACTCACTTTTTAAATATTTTAATACTATTTTATTATACAAATTTTTAATTAAATATTATATAAATTGTATGTTTTAATTAAATCTCTTGTATATTTAATTTTTTGTTATGCAATATTTTTATTATATTAATTTTAAATATAAAATTTAGCTTTTTTATAAATTAATTTTTCTATATAGGCAATTTAAAAAAAAAAATTTATGTTTATTCTGCTATAAATTATAATTTTATATAACTACAAGTAACTTTCACAAAAATTAAAATTGCAAACATATAAATTTCTAAACAAATAATACAATGTACTTAAAAATAATTGAAAATAATAAATATTTAACAAGTGGCATTGATATTCACCGTGAATTATATCTAACGAATAACAAATAAGAAAATATAAATGAATTAAGAAATAATAATATAATAATGAATTCAGAAAAATATTTCTTTTGGGTATAAAATTAGGTGCATTGGGTTGCTGACAAGACTTTTTGATTGTCAAAAAGAAAAGAAAACTGCTTTTTTAATATATATATATATATATATATATATATATACAAAAAATCAAATAGTTACGTATTTACTATTAATTAGGGGTCTGTTTGGAAAGCTTCCAAATAATTGAATTTGTTGTAATTATTAGGATAATAAATACTAACCTAAGAATTACAAAACCTTGTAATTATGATGTCTTGTAATTATAGTGTAATTACTAGTTTACTCATAAGGTTATTTTTAATTTAAAAATAAAAATGGATTATCTAAAACTAAAATTTTAAGGCCTTTATGTCACAACCCAAAAGCATACACTAGAAGATAGGGTACAATCTTGGATTGTAATCGGCGTCGTCGACCTCTCGGAGGTCTAAGACAAGCCTCTCATATCATTCATTGCATTGGCATAGTAAATTTAGCGGAAAATTTAAAACTTTTTATAGCACATCATATGCTAGAAACATCACATCGTATATATATAAAACATAAGTCATAATACATATTTAAACTCTAAGTCTCTTTGCCATCTTAGACTCAATAACTTTAGAATACATTAGGGACACGGCCCATACGATACCTTACATAACTATACAATATTTAAAGACTTCATATTAAAGACATAAGTAGGACATCCTTGAATTTAAGGATTCCTTTCCTTGAGCTTGAGAAAACACCTATCAAGCTTCTCGATCGTAGATCTCCTTTAAGCATTCCAATACCTACACTTTGTGTAAAAAGTAAAGAAGAATGGGATTAGCACAAGAATGTACTAAGTATGGCAACCATGCAAAAACATGCATTTAAAAGGGACATTTCCTTGAAATCATACTTCATGCCATTTTGAGTAAATCATCATAAAACCTTTGTTAACATCATTTATATCATCCACATACGTCATAGAAACACAATCAAAGGCCAATCATCATATGAAAGCACATATAGAATATAAGTGCACATAAAGGTCACTTTATAGTGAACTCACCCTTCTTGGCATTTAACTCTTTCTTTCAATTCATTAATCTCCTAAGTAATCCTTTAGGGATACTTGGTGCAATGCATCACCTTAGGAACATAAGAGAATACCATATATAGTATCTACACAAGACAACACATGCCATCATAGAAGTATAGTACAACATAAACATAGTCAAACCAAGACTACAACATCATACATAAAGGACATATACATAATCATATGCATTAGAGAACCTTCCTAAGACTTCCTAAGGAGTCACTTGTGCAATGTCTAGATGGGTTCATTACTTCCACCTATCCTAAGTAACTTACCTTAAGTCCTCCTAGTTAGGATCCTATTCAATTACTTCCATTGTCCATTTTACCTTTAGGGAAACCATAGCCTTAACCGACACTAAGACCATGGGTGCTAATCATGGAATTTGGTGTTGTAGAACCTTACACCAAAGGAAGGTGTTACTACCTAGCCAAGGTAGAACATTAACATACATGCTAGCATATCAAGCGAATTCACTTTGCTAGATCCTATGTGGCAAGCATAGTTTATGGAACTAAGAGATAGGTATTCCCTCTATATACCATTTGGTAATGGGGCCTCACCTCATGAGATAACATGAGTGAATATTCCTCAAGGAAAGTCAACACTTCATGTAAGTACATAGGTGAGTATTCCTCTAAGGGAAGTCAACACCATATGTAGGTCCATAGGTGATTATTCCTCTAAGGGAAGTCAACACCATATATAGGTCCATAGGTGATTATTCCTCTAAGGGAAGTCAACACTCTATAAGGGACAAATGGTGAATATTCCTCTAATGGGAAGTCAACACCTCTCAATGTCAAGTTCACTCGGTGCTAAGCTAAGTTCCCTTTATTGAAAAGCCTTTATTACCTTTGTTTATAAAACATAGTCTTAGGATATTCATCATTCATATGCTTATAGCATATTCAAGCACCTATCTAGTTTTGGAGTATTCTTGGGCCCTCCTAGTTAGACCTCTTCTCCCTAACTAGATCATCCATGTGTGTGAGTGTATATATAGATGTGAGCAAACCTTTCACATAACACATCAAGTCACACATGTTCATATATCAATGCATAAGTCTATAGGTATAACTATATGAGCAATCCTTTCATATAAACCTACTAAGACACTATACACATTCATACTTCATCATATCATATTCATAACATGTTCATATAATCATCCTTCATATGCATAAGAACCAAACCTAGGAACTATCCTATCAAGATATACATGTGCAATGCATAGACAAAGTCCCATACCCTTGTCCATACTAGTACACCTATCAAGTCATCCTAGTAAGGGAATACAAATCATACATTCATACATCACCTTAGTATGCATAGTAGTAGACACTAGTGAATATGAGAACTACCTTTCATTTAGACACAATGACTTATACTACTTGTAATATGCATGTAAGTGAGAGTGTGTGTACATTGACCAATATGATCACATCATGGCTAGCAATATCATCTTAAGTCAGCCACACTATTAGACCACATTATACTTTCAAGCACATAGCACACAACACATAATAGCATAGGAGACAAGGCAATATATACCATGAAATCAATACTCCTAACTTTAGCTATTTACACTTTCATATAAGGAATACATGGGTAGAGGCTATTAACCACTTTAGCACATCAATAGCAGCACCTATACAACACCCTAACATGATTATACACATGCCCATACAATAGCCACATAACCTAATTCACAACTAGAATAGGAAAGTAGGCATAAGCTTCTCATAGTATCATTTTAAGCATATGTTCATAAGTTCATCAATTTGCCTTCATGGCCATGGTCAACACATTTACAATAACAATAAAGTAAACACCGCCACCATAAGTGGACCATACCACACAATGCCATACAAGGCTTCATCAACTTTACTATAAAGAATAGAGAAGTAGAAGAGTAAAGGAATTAAGCATTCTTACCCAATTCTCACCCTTTGATCATCATTGACCAATACACCTTATTCATCAATAAAACACATATATGGCAGTAGCTAAATGTACTTTAAACATATAGGAAACCATGTACAAGTCGCTACAAGATTATACCATAACGTAATACAACATCTCAACATACTAGGAAAGTAGGATAACATTGATCATTAGCTAACTTCCCTTACTTTGATTTTTAGATCATAGTTCATACATATATGATTCTAAGGCAGTAGCTAATTAGGTAAGAAATCAAGCCTAAGTCATGCATCATCTAATCACAATTCAAGATCCATCACATACTTAGCTTCTTGACTTCATAACCTAAAGAATCTATACCAATTCATGTAAGACTTTCTTAATTAGATCATTTAGGATTTATACATATAAAATTCATCCATTACATCACCCTAAAACAGTAGCTAAAGCAGTTCATACATAATTAAAAGTCTACTCAATCGATCTCACAATCAACTTCAAGACAACATGTAGAAACATAGGCTATTCATGTTCAATTCTTCATATATTTATCATCATGGACTGATCGTCATTAATTCAACATCAATTAATGTAAATAACAATAACCACAAGCAATTCAACATAAGAGAATCACCAATTCATCAAGAACAAGCCGAAATCATAAAACCCTTTCAAGAGTTAAACCATTTTTGGAAGGAACATGGGTTCATCATGCAATTGAAGTGAAATCACATTCAAATCATCATATTAATACTAATTCATCATGATTTAATCTTTAGAAACGTTTTGAGAAAGAACCCATGGCTAGATTGGAAGATTGGAAACTTGTTCATAAGATTTCTTTGAAAAACATTGAGAAGAACTCTCCAAGGGAAAGGTTACTTAGAGATGAAGGATCACCATACCTTAATCTTCATGAAGACCCATAAAACTTGATGAAGAACCCATGAGAATCCCATCTACAAGCTGTTCTTGAGCTTCAAAAACCATGGGGATTTCTAGAGAGAATATTTTTGGAGAGGAAGGGTTCAATTTGAGTGAGGGGATTTGAGAATGGGTAAATCACGTTTTTGGACCCTTAAATACACCCAAAAATAATCAAATAAACCTATAATAGTCAGGTTAGGATGTGGGGTGAATTTACAAATTCACCCCTGACTTGGCAGAACGCAGGCAGCCAACCTGCAGGCCATCCGTGACGCGGCCCATGACGGGGCGTCATGGCCATGACAGGCCGTGGCAGCCTCCGTCGCAGGGGACTTAGCCAATTTCTTGGTTTACAACCTGCCCAAGGCTACCCTCCTTCGACGGGACCTTCTTGACGGTCCGGTGGGGGCTCAACGGTCCGTCATTGGGTCCGTCAAGAGGCACTGCCCAGGCAGTGTTTAGGCAGCCTTGAGGTCCTTCTTTTGGGGCCTCTTGTGGGGCCCTTTAGAAGTCGTACCCGGACGTTTCCAACGCGATTACAAACCTTAACATGTTATAGACCTACCACATAAGTTTCATCCAAAACAAACACCTACAAGACGTCCAAACAGCCTTGACCCCAACATGACATACGATGAAAGTCTTAGGGTCTATCTTTCGAACGTCTTGGACGTTCTTGGGCGTTTGACCTCCAAACTTTACGAAACTTCATATAATAACATTAAACATCATTTAAAGCCATTTCAAGACTTATTTGACTCATTTCACACAATTTAGGCATGCATACACACATGAGGCACATTAGCGACTATTCATCGAACGTCTTGGACGTCCCTTGACGTTCGACTTCCAAATCACTTCAAACTTTGCACACTGACTCTATATGACATAATAAGGCATTTTAGGACCTTATAACGATAAGACAAACATGTTAGGCTCTAGACACCTTATGTCATTTTCGAGGTCTTACAATATCCCCCACTTGGGAACATTCGTCCTCGAATGACACTTAGGACTCTTTAATCACATCAATGACTTCAATGCATATAAGAGCAGTTCGTCACCTTTAAAATATCATCAAATCATTTTAGCACTCCATGCACACAAGTAAGCAAAACTTCGATTCACTCACCCTTAATGCATTAATCAAAGAGGCTCTTGTCATGTTCATAGGAGGAACATATTTCTCCTAATCATAACATGGTCATTGCACCTTAATTCCTCAAGATATCATCTTGCAAGGCCACATATAGGCAGATTTCAACAATACTCAAAACAAGTAGGCATTCATACTTCAATGCACATATTGAGTTAATTGCATTTAACAAAAATCTTCATTAGTTAGACCTAGTACTACGAAGGTCATACTCAACCATACCATGCTTAGTGGTGTCCATGGAGGAATGTCTTGCTCCTCAACACATTACATGTATCATGAGTTCACACCTTAGCAAAGTACAAGGTCAATTTCCTTAAGAATGAGAAATTTCAACTTTCAAGCAAAGTCATGCATATATTTTTCTTCCTAGTGAAGTCTAAATGGCAAGTCACACCAAGTGCATCACAACAAAATAGGAAGTCATTCCACAAATCTCTTTTCTTAACATATTACTCACCCTTAAAGTAAGCCTCATTTTGGAAAAATAGCACAAACCATAGGCACACACGTATACACTTAGCAAAACATGCTTTCACCTTTCAAGAATGAGCCTACAATTTTATATTACAAATCATCAAGTCACTAAATTTTCAAGAGAGTCAACATATTTCATGGTAAAAGAGACTCAACTTCTATTGCAAGGCTAAACAATTTACCCTACAAGTGACTATTTCCAAGTTCCTTGTCTTACCTCATGAAGTCAACTTCACAATTAGCACATTAAAATGCAAGTCAACAAGAGAAAACATGGATTTTATCAAAAAAATTTCTTTTCATGCCCTTTGGAAAATTCACCATGTCTCTAAGATGATGTCAATTAATTCATACCAATCATATAAAGATCATGCAATTCACACTTTATGCAAGACTATTTTCATGAACAAGCATACTAAGAATTCATATTTTCAAATTCGTGTAAGAATAGAAGAACAATGTAGACAATTTCTACAATCTCACCACTCAAACACCATCCCCCACTTAGGGTAAACCAACTTAAGAGCAACTTAACCCAACATATAGAGGATTTCAAATACAAAACCTTCACAATCATCACTTAAAGTGATTACTACTTTAGAGAGAATTTTCATTAATTCAATTTAACAACACTAAGGCATTCTAAACCTTATCATCTTAGGCAAATCATCCTCAACCATCAACTTTGATCATACTATTCGATTCACATAAGGTCTTCCTACAATGCAATAGACACTAAGGTCATACATCATTAGCGGAAAACAACAAGGAAGTTCATACACAACAAGAAGTTTAGAAATAACTCTACAACTCATCATGTCATTTATATGCAAAGAAAAACAATGCACATTTTTAATCGCATACACTCATAGGATAGCATACCTCCATAGGTAGTCATTAAACAATCCAAGTTCAAATCCAAATATTTGGATACTATCATACAAAATCATATAGGAATACACGATTTAAGAGAAATCACTTTAACCACTATAACTTCTAGCATACTTCAACTATATCATGACATACATCATTGACATAACATGCTATTTCACATAGATTTCATATATTGCCATAAATGGCATCACATCGTCAAATAAGAGATATTTCATGCATAGCAAGGTAAGATAACCAATCATAATCCCCATAGAGTTAACATGTGCAATGATCACGTAAAGCTCCATAACTTCACTAAACCAAGTAACCCAACAAGAACTACAATTAGCATCATACTCCACTCATCTATAACCTTCATGCATGGATAACTCCATATCTTTAGCACACTAGGCTATTTACATGATTATAAGCATAGAGATCATTACATAAGGACATTCATATCTATCATCATACACATACATAATATTAACCTCCTAAGGTCTCCATCAAGGCAAACTAGTGCAAGACATAGGTAGAGTCCCATACCCCTACCTAAGTCTAGTTAACCCTTCAAGTCGCCTTAGTTAGTATATACATCATCAAATAAGGACAAGTGTCACCTTCATACATACTCATTCAAACCCTAAAACAAAGATAAGCATTTCAAACTCACCTTTTCTCCCTCAAGCATAGAGCAATCTCATCCAAGCAATCACATCTAAAAGACCACCGGACAAGAAAACATAAGAGAGAGATCTTATAGGATTAAGTTCTATGGCACGATATGAGATTGATGAAGAAGGGAAACTCTATCGTCCTATAGCCTCTCGTACCATTGAATGTGTCGCGACTCACCACCAATGATACGAGACTCTACTAGACGTGGCAATATGAGACTTTTTAGAACCTAAAACCGCTTCATAAACCTCATGCTCTGATACCAAGTTTGTCACAACCCAAAAGCATACCCTAGAAGATAGGGTACAATCTTGGATTGTAACCGGCGTCGTCGACCTCTCGGAGGTCTAAGACAAGCCTCTCATATCATTCATTGCATTGGCATAGTAAATTTAGCGGAAAATTTAAAACTTTTTATAGCACATCATATGCTAGAAACATCACATCGTATATATATAAAACATAAGTCATAATACATATTTAAACTCTAAGTCTCTTTGCCATCTTAGACTCAATAACTTTAGAATACATTAGGGACACGGCCCATACGATACCTTACATAACTATACAATATTTAAAGACTTCATATTAAAGACATAAGTAGGACATCCTTGAACTTAAGGATTCCTTTCCTTGAGCTTGAGAAAACACCTATCAAGCTTCTCGATCGTAGATCTCCTTTAAGCATTCCAATACCTACACTTTGTGTAAAAAGTAAAGAAGAATGGGATTAGCACAAGAATGTACTAAGTATGGCAACCATGCAAAAACATGCATTTAAAAGGGACATTTCCTTGAAATCATACTTCATGCCATTTTGAGTAAATCATCATAAAACCTTTGTTAACATCATTTATATCATCCACATACGTCATAGAAACACAATCAAAGGCCAATCATCATATGAAAGCACATATAGAATATAAGTGCACATAAAGGTCACTTTATAGTGAACTCACCCTTCTTAGCATTTAACTCTTTCTTTCAATTCATTAATCTCCTAAGTAATCCTTTAGGGATACTTGGTGCAATGCATCACCTTAGGAACATAAGAGAATACCATATATAGTATCTACACAAGACAACACATGCCATCATAGAAGTATAGTACAACATAAACATAGTCAAACCAAGACTACAACATCATACATAAAGGACACATACATAATCATATGCATTAGAGAACCTTCCTAAGACTTCCTAAGGAGTCACTTGTGCAATGTCTAGATGGGTTCATTACTTCCACCTATCCTAAGTAACTTACCTTAAGTCCTCCTAGTTAGGATCCTATTCAATTACTTCCATTGTCCATTTTACCTTTAGGGAAACCATAGCCTTAACCGACACTAAGACCATGGGTGCTAATCATGGAATTTGGTGTTGTAGAGCCTTACACCAAAGGAAGGTGTTACTACCTAGTCAAGGTAGAACATTAACATACATGCTAGCATATCAAGCGAATTCACTTTGCTAGATTCTATGTTGCAAGCATAGTTTATGGAACTAAGAGATAGGTATTCCCTCTATATACCATTTGGTAATGGGGCCTCACCTCATGAGATAACATGAGTGAATATTCCTCAAGGAAAGTCAACACTTCATGTAAGTACATAGGTGAGTATTCCTCTAAGGGAAGTCAACACCATATGTAGGTCCATAGGTGATTATTCCTCTAAGGGAAGTCAACACCATAAATAGGTCCATAGGTGATTATCCCTCTAAGGGAAGTCAACACTCTATAAGGGAAAAATGGTGAATATTCCTCTAAGGGAAGTCAACACTCTATAAGGGACAAATGGTGAAATATTCCTCTAAGGGAAGTCAACACCTCTCAATGTCAAGTTCACTCGGTGCTAAGCTAAGTTCCCTTTATTGAAAAGCCTTTATTACCTTTGTTTATAAAACATAGTCTTAGGATATTCATCATTCATATGCTTATAGCATATTCAAGCACCTATCTAGTTTTGGAGTATTCTTGGGCCCTCCTAGTTAGACCTCTTCTCCCTAACTAGATCATCCATGTGTGTGAGTGTATATATAGATGTGAGTAAACCTTTCACATAACACATCAAGTCACACATGTTCATATATCAATGCATAAGTCTATAGGTATAACTATATGAGCAATCCTTTCATATAAACCTACTAAGACACTATACACATTCATACTTCATCATATCATATTCATAACATGTTCATATAATCATCCTTCATATGCATAAGAACCAAACCTAGGAACTATCCTATCAAGATATACATGTGCAATGCATAGACAAAGTCCCATACCCTTGTCCATACTAGTACACCTATCAAGTCATCCTAGTAAGGGAATACAAATCATACTTTCATACATCACCTTAGTATGCATAGTAGTAGACACTAGTGAATATGAGAACTACCTTTCATTTAGACACAATGACTTATACTACTTGTAATATGCATGTAAGTGAGAGTGTGTGTACATTGACCAATATGATCACATCATGGCTAGCAATATCATCTTAAGTCAGCCACACTATTAGACCACATTATACTTTCAAGCACATAGCACACAACACATAATAGCATAGGAGACAAGGCAATATATACCATGAAATCAATACTCCTAACTTTAGCTATTTACACTTTCATATAAGGAATACATGGGTAGAGGCTATTAACCACTTTAGCACATCAATAGCAGCACCTATACAACACCCTAACATGATTATACACATGCCCATACAATAGCCACATAACCTAATTCACAACTAGAATAGGAAAGTAGGCATAAGCTTCTCATAGTATCATTTTAAGCATATGTTCATAAGTTCATCAATTTGCCTTCATGGCCATGGTCAACACATTTACAATAACAATAAAGTAAACACCGCCACCATAAGTGGACCATACCACACAATGCCATACAAGGCTTCATCAACTTTACTATAAAGAATAGAGAAGTAGAAGAGTAAAGGAATTAAGCATTCTTACCCAATTCTCACCCTTTGATCATCATTGACCAATACACCTTATTCATCAATAAAACACATATATGGCAGTAGCTAAATGTACTTTAAACATATAGGAAACCATGTACAAGTCGCTACAAGATTATACCATAACGTAATACAACATCTCAACATACTAGGAAAGTAGGATAACATTGATCATTAGCTAACTTCCCTTACTTTGATTTTTTAGATCATAGTTCATACATATATGATTCTAAGGCAGTAGCTAATTAGGTAAGAAATCAAGCCTAAGTCATGCATCATCTAATCACAATTCAAGATCCATCACATACTTAGCTTCTTGACTTCATAACCTAAAGAATCTATACCAATTCATGTAAGACTTTCTTAATTAGATCATTTAGGATTTATACATATAAAATTCATCCATTACATCACCCTAAAACAGTAGCTAAAGCAGTTCATACATAATTAAAAGTCTACTCAATCGATCTCACAATCAACTTCAAGACAACATGTAGAAACATAGGCTATTCATGTTCAATTCTTCATATATTTATCATCATGGACTGATCGTCATTAATTCAACATCAATTAATGTAAATAACAATAACCACAAGCAATTCAACATAAGAGAATCACCAATTCATCAAGAACAAGCCGAAATCATAAAACCCTTTCAAGAGTTAAACCATTTTTGGAAGGAACATGGGTTCATCATGCAATTGAAGTGAAATCACATTCAAATCATCATATTAATACTAATTCATCATGATTTAATCCTTAGAAACGTTTTGAGAAAGAACCCATGGCTAGATTGGAAGATTGGAAACTTGTTCATAAGATTTCTTTGAAAAACATTGAGAAGAACTCTCCAAGTGAAAGGTTACTTAGAGATGAAGGATCACCATACCTTAATCTTCATGAAGACCCATAAAACTTGATGAAGAACCCATGAGAATCCCATCTACAAGCTGTTCTTGAGCTTCAAAAACCATGGGGGTTCAAGAGAGAATATTTTGGAGAGGAAGGGTTCAATTTGAGTGAGGGGATTTGAGAATGGGTAAATCACGTTTTTGGACCCTTAAATACACCCAAAAATAATCAAATAAACCTATAATAGTCAGGTTAGGATGTGGGGTGAATTTACAAATTCACCCCTGACTTGGCAGAACGCAGGCAGCCAACCTGCAGGCCATCCGTGACGCGGCCCATGACGGGGCGTCATGGCCATGACGGGCCGTGGCAGCCTCCGTCGCAGGGGACTTAGCCAATTTCTTGGTTTACAACCTGCCCAAGGCTACCCTCCTTCGACGGGACCTGCTTGACGGTCCGTTGGGGGCTCAATGGTCTGTCATTGGGTCCGTCAAGAGGCACTGCCCAGGCAGTGTTTAGGCAGCCTTGAGGTCCTTCTTTTGGGGCCTCTTGTGGGGCCCTTTAGAAGTCGTACCCGGACGTTTCCAACGCGATTACAAACCTTAACATGTTATAGACCTACCACATAAGTTTCATCCAACACAAACACCTACAAGACGTCCAAACAGCCTTGACCCCAACATGACATACGATGAAAGTCTTAGGGTCTATCTTTCGAACGTCTTGGACGTTCTTGGGCGTTTGACCTCCAAACTTTACGAAACTTCATATAGTAACATTAAACATCATTTAAAACCATTTCAAGACTTATTTGACTCATTTCACACAATTTAGGCATGCATACACACATGAGGCACATTAGCGACTATTCGTCGAACGTCTTGGACGTCCCTTGACGTTCGACTTCCAAATCACTTCAAACTTTGCACACTGACTCTATATGACATAATAAGGCATTTTAGGACTTTATAACGATAAGACGAACATGTTAGGCTCTAGACACCTTATGTCATTTTCGAGGTCTTACACTTTATAAATGATATTAAATTGAACATTTAAAATATATATTGTCTTTCGAAAATATATTAGTTAATAAATATATGTTTTAATTTAATATAATAAAAATAATTGTAAAACAAAAAGTGTCACGACCGGGGAGCACCCCGTAGAAGCAACACGGCGTACTTGACCTCTCGGAGGTCTTATATAAGCCCTTAGACATCTTTCATCGCATTGTCATAAATTTGGCGGAAAATTTAAAACTTTTCATAGCATAACATAATGCTAAGAACATTATTTCATTTAAAAATCATAAGTACATAGTTAAGACATTAAGTGTCGTCTTGCCATCTTAAGACACACTCTAATAGAATAGAATAGAACAGGGACACGACCCTTAACAACATAAATGAATAATCTATACTATTACATGAACTTAATTTCAACACTTGACATGAAGGCCCTTGAAGCATGAAGGACACATTTGAACTTGGAAATAGCTATCCAAGCTCTTCATTCTAAGAAAGATCCTCTAGCCATCACCACCTACACTTTGTGTAAAAAGATGAAGAATGGTATTAGTACATGATTGCACTAGGTATGATAACCATGCAAAAACATGAGTTAAAGAGGACATTTAGTTAGAAACCATGCATCATGTGTTTTAGTAAAACTTCATGGACATTTGATACAATAAGCACAATATAGTTCACATACATTATATACACATGGATACTATTCACAACAACACATAAAGCCATTTATCTCATTAGGACACATTCAATATCTTCATAGCATTACCTTTCTTTTTACCTTAACTTATCCACCTAAAGCAACCCTTATGTAATACTTAGTTCAATGCATGAATAGTGTCACATTCCACCATTCATACCAAAGTATCACCTTAAGGTCACCAAGGTGAACATTCATAAAACCTTCATTAATTCAAGCATATATATTATATACAGACATAACATATCATGAAACACATCCTTCACATAAGAACCACCACTTAAGACAACCCCAAATCACACTGGTGCAATGTGCAGGTAGCATCCTGTAGCGATCCTCATAATGAACTAGGTTGAACTAGAGCTTCGAAAGTGTTTAATGAGTTAATGATGTGTTAAAAAGGTGAATTTTAAGGTTTGAAGTCATTTTGGTATGTTTGGAAGTCAAACATCAAGGGACGACCAAGATGCTCGACGACTACACGTCTATGTGTTTGCATGTGTTTTAGTGTGCCTTTGTATGTTTTGGGAGTTTTTTGGGGTTCAAATTGATGGGGAAGGACCCTAACACTTAGATGACCATGTCTAGGGGTTTAACGTCCATATACGACTCCACTTCGGACCCACGAAGGGCCCTAGAAGAGGATCCCAACTCTAAGGCAGAAACTGCCAATTCATTGTCCCAATCGACGACTCCATCAATGGACCGTGCACTGGTCGACGCCCCGTCGTATTGGGAGTATCTCCACACTTAGTGGTGGGGAGCTTTGCCCCATGAATCCAGCCTCTGAACCAAACAACGCTAACAGGACGGGCCGTCGTTCAATCAACGCCCAGTAGTTGGGGTCTGTCGTTTGGTCCCTGTGAAAAGCTGTCAAGAGACGGCTAGACTTGGGGTGTTTTTGTAAATTCACCCCAAGTCTTTTATGTACCATGGACGTTTTTAGGGGTATTTAGGGTATTTTAAGTTAGTTTATACTCCTAGACCTTGGTTAGACTTGATTTTTCAAATATCAAAATCCCTCCCACAAGAAAGAACTCTCTCAAACTCCATAGAAGCTAGAACTCAAGGAAGGGATAGAAGTGAAGGTCTCGGACGTTTTATTCACCAAAGTTTCGTGGGTTTCTTCACATTGAGGTATGATAGTTCATCCTTGAACCTTCTTTCTTTCAAGGAGCCATTCCAAAGAGATTTCAAAAAGGGTTTTCAAACTCCAACTTCTTGTATCTTTGACTCTTAGTATGAGTCTTTGCATGAAATAGTTTTACTGATTGAAATGTGTTGCTTTAGTGTTAGTTGATGATTTTGATGTCAAAACCCTAGTAAACCCATGCTCATGCATATTTCCAGCCTTTAGCTTAAGAAGTGGGTTTAGTGTATATATCTAGATAATGTTAGAAATTATTGGAGTTGTATATCTTTATGTTATATTATGATTACATACTGTCTTAAACGCTATATTATGATGAATTATTGGAGAAATTGAGGAAAGGTGGTGAAAGCTTGGATGAATGGTAAGTTGGTTATATTGTTTAGTTTATATTGTAAAATGATCTTGAGTGGTATGGTCCACCTTTGGTGGAGGTGTTTATTTGAATTATATGAATATATGTATGAATGTGTGTATTGTGACTATGTCCTTTATGGCATAGCATGTGAAGTGAATTAATGATTTTGAATGATATGCATGTGATGCTCTTGTGAAGTTGTTAATGTGTGACTTGAAGATACCATGTCTAAATGAAGTATATATATATGTGAAGCATGATAGTGTGTGAAGCATGATAATGTGTGAATTATGATGAATGAAGGTGTAAGCATGTTTAGAAGTCAATGTTATGAAAATGGTGATTATGTGAAAGCTGTGCTCACATGTACTCACACACACTTTGAATGAATGAATGAAGTTAATGAATGTGAATGGGGGATTGTAGGGTGGACACTCTTCGTGAGTAGAGATGAAGTGACTAGACCATTCCCTACTATTCCCAAAGAACTCTAATAATGAAAAGGAGGATTTTGGGGTGAACACTCTTCGTGAGTTGAGATGAAGTGTTTAGTAGCAACCTCACTATTCCCAAGAGCTTTCAAAGATAGGTTGGAGGTTGAATACCCTTCGTGAGTTGAGATGTGGTGTTCAAAAGTAACCTTTATAGATAAGTACCCTTCCTGAGTTGAGATGTGGTGCTAAATAGTTATCCCTTAACCTATAAGTAAATGAATGTGTAAGACTCTGTGGGGAGTTATGCTTAGCATCGAGAGAATTTGAAGAAGGGGTGGGTACTCTTCGTGAGTAGAGATGTTGTATCCAATGTACCTCTTGAGATGAGTGCTCCTCATTAGTAGAGAATGAGTTATTTAGAAGCAATCTCCTTATCTCTTAATTATGCGCCCGCATAGGTTAAGCTATTGGATAATCCATGTAATGGATCAAAGAATGACCCTACCTTAGGCAAGTAGGGATCCCTCATCCGGTAAGGGTTAATACCGGGATTCCATATCTAGCTCTCATGGTCTATGTCGGTTAAAGCTAGCCCCCACAAAATAATGTAATGAAATAAGTCTTCTAAAGGGTGTACTAGGGTAGGTGGTGAGACGCTATCTATCTATTGCACAAGTAGGCATTTGGAGGGAGTCTTGGTGTGTCCTTATGTGAAAATGAACGAATGGGTCATTATGTGATGTAAATGAAGTAATGTGACTTTATGTCTAATGAAAGTGAAGCATGTTGTTCTATGCCTAAGATTTATGAAGTATGATGGTTTATGTGAAAGATTTATGAAGGTTATGCAAATGATGAATGTGATGTTCCTGGTCTAAGGGAATCCTCAAGGAGCACTAAGGTGGAAGTAGTAGTATGGGATGCTACTTTCACATTGCACTAAGTGTAACTTGGGGGTTGTCTTGGAGGATGGTTCTTATGTGAAGTTCTTAAATGCAAATATGTCCTTTAGTGTCTTGAATATTAAATATTGTCTTGTTAAATGAGATGAAGCATGCCTATCCTTGGTAGCCTTCGGAATCACTTAGGTGTGTATTGAAGAGATTATATGGGCGGTTTCTTCATGTCTTACCTTAGTGAGTCTAAGGATAACTTTGGATAAGAATTCTGTTTATATGAAATGAGTTTACTGTAAATTGTATATGAAATGGGTTTACTGTAAAGTGTAGTTTTATGTTAAAATTATGGAGGTTTTACTTTATGTGTTAAATGATTATTTATATGTAGTTTTATTACTATATTCATGAAGGTTTTACTTAAATAACATGAATACTTTATTTCAACTAAAATGTCCCCTTTTTCATGTGTTTTTGCATAATGCCATACTTAGTACAATGTTTGTACTAACCCATACTTTTCTATACTCTATAAGTATAGGTTGGAGGCAAATATTTAAGATGTGTCTTTAAGTTGGCTTGTGACGATGAGACTTATTCCTTAGTATTTATAAAAGAGTTTTCTTAATTATATTGTTGTGAAAAGTTTTAAGTCCGCACTACTTTTCATATCTTATGTAATGAATGATAGCTAAGAGACTTGTACGAGACCTCCGAAGGGTCAAGTACGCCTTGTGATAACTCAAGAGTGCGCCTTTCTTCTAGGGTGTACTGGCAGGTCGTTGCACATCCCATAATACTACTCATACTAAGTGTTCCTATGAGTTCACCCTATACTTAGGCACATCACATTCAACAAGATACAACACATGCATTTAACCTTAAACATAGGACCAACATACTTCATAGACCTCATATAAGACTCATTCAATTATCACATCTTAGTCATAACCCATTAAGTATTTATACACATCTCAAGACAACATGCAAGTCAATAGTACCAACATCATCATAATGAAACAATAGACAACATTTCATATATAGAGTTCATTTCATCAATATATAATAAGACCTTACTCATCATCCCATTTCAAGACTACTAGTGCAATGTACATGTGAAGCCCCATAACCTCACACATACTAAGTAAACCAGTCAAGAAGATCACAAGCGTTGCCACTTACTTCATACATCATCATACCAAGTATAGCCAACAACATGCATATTAAGTAAGACCTTCATCATGTAGACACAATAAGACCAACACTGTGCATATCATTGTAACAAGTATTTTAACACCATATTGTCATGCATAAGATACATATACACATAGAACTCCTTCCTAGAATTCCCTTTAAGAGCTACTTGTACAATGTATAGGTAAAGTCCTATTCCTTCACCTACACTAAGCAACATCCCTTAGGTAGTCCTAGTTAGGATTCATCATCTTACTTCCATTGTTCATTTTACATTCGAGAAACTTTGACTTAATCAAAATTTGACCATGTGATCTTGTAACAACCCTAAAAATGACAATGCTAAGTAATGTCTAACGTATCTAGAATCCCTAGATTAGATCGGGTTCACACGGATTGATGTGCGTAGAACCATACCTCTGAACCCTTGCTATAGCCAAGCCAACTAACTTGGGAAGTTAGTTGAGCTTGGAAAGGTTGGGTCCAACCATGTAGGGCTCTCGAATACGAAGATTTACTCGAATGTGTCTTTACCGGACTTAAAAAGGGAAAATCATAGTTTTGGAGGGTCTAGGGATAAAATGGTCTTTTTACAGGCTAGGGGTAGTATCGTAATTACCCTAAATATATATTTAATTATTTAATTAATAAGGTGGAGGGGCATTTTGGGGAGAGAGGGCCGAAAATGGGCTCTTGAAGTGAAGTCTTGCTCCACCCGGGTTCGAACCTAGGTGGAAGCAATGAATGAAAGTTGTTTTTATTTAAGTTGGTAGATTAATGTAATTAATTAATATTATTATTTATTGGCTGATTTAAAATAAAAGGGAAATCAGATTTTTATAATAATTAACTAAACCTTATTTGACTAAGTCCTAAACTAGACTCCTAAGCCTAAGGTAACTCTCTCCTCTCACGTCTATCTCAATTTCACGTTCAATCTCTCTTCTTTTTCATGATTCTCTCCGCCAAATAACTTCCAAAAAAAAACAGTAGGTAAATCAAAGTTCTTCACACTTGAAGAACTCACAACGAAAATATAAGAAAACAAACGAAATCAATCACGTAGGCAAAGAGAAGTTTGTCCGTCGAGTTGGTGTTGACATTGAGGGGATTTGGACGTGATCTTTGGAGAAGTTTTTGGGCAGCAAGTCGAGCTTTGAACTTCATAAAAGCTATGGGTTCTCTTCTCTCTTGTTCGTTTTCCCAAGAGACCCCTTTAGATTCAGTCAATTCTAATCCGAAAACTAGGATTGTTCCCGTTGCATGTCCCTGTCACTAGCTCCCATTAAATCAGAGGTTGGTTATGTTTGCTTGTAGAAAACTAGGGATGAAATGTATTTTCGTTATGATTATGTGTTTATATGTATGTTCAAAATTATGTGACTTATGTTGATGTTTTCCGAAAATGTAACTACGTGTGTTTGTGTGTGTTGCCGTGGCTATTGGTCATGGTTTAGGACTTGAAATGGCATGATAGTTCTTTATATTTCATGTACACATGTTGATGTAAATCGTGATGTTCATATGAGTTGAAATGTGGCTGATTTGAATGATAATCTCTTGGCTAAATGAATCCATGAAAACTGCACCTAAGAACGTATTAAATGATCTACGAATTTCCGTATGAATTTTCGTACAAATGTTGAAGAGAGTAGGCTGCAAAATGTGATCAAAATTTCCAGCATTGTGATGGTTTAATTTCGGCCAAAATAAGGATAATAACATGAGAGTTTAAATGAATGAAAAATAGGTGAGGTCACTAGGGATTGAACCCAAGACCTCACACGTGAAAACTCCAAAAAAAAATGAAAATAAAAGGAAATGGGGTTAAGGGGGAATCGAACAAGGGTCTTGGCAGGGAAATAAGCTTTGAAAAATAAGGAATGAGAGGAGTGGGATTCGAACCCACAACCTCTCAGACAGCTTAAGGAAAAAAATAAAAAGAAAAGAAATGTGAGCCGTGGGAATCGAACCCACGACCTCTAGGCAGTAAAGGAGAGTTAAAAGAAAATGAAAAGAAAAGAAATGTGAGGCGTGCGAATCGAACCCACGACCCCTAGGCAGTAAAGAAGAACTAAAAGAAAAATAAAGAGAGGCTGTGGGGGTTCGATCCCACAACCTCATGGTCAACTCAAAATAGTAAAGGAAAAATAAATAAAAAAATAAAAGGGGCTGTGGGGGTTCGATCCCACAACCCCTAGGCCAAGGAAGAAAAATTTCAAAGTATAGAAATAAAAAGGAAACGTTAATGTTGGGGCTCAATCTAGGGTCCCAATGTCATGTGGATCGAAATTAAATAAAAAGAAAAATGTTAAGTGTTGTCCAAGGGATTCGAAACCGGGTTCCCTTGCCCAAATTCCGTATTGATACATAAGTCATTCGTGAATTAAATATTCAAGAATAATGCTGCCTACTTAGATCGAAATCGAGATCTTGGCATACATACAAGATGCATAAGTCTTGTACCACATAATCTTAGGAAGATATGAATCACTTAAACGAACTATGAATGAAGCCTCATGGCTTGTATGTATAGACCCATAAGTCTAACATACGTTTAAAAATAAGTGAACCTAAGATGTATGTAATGAAATGATATAACCCTAGAAGGGTTAAGTACGAGTGTAAAACACCCTAAATGTCCAAGTGTATTGGCATACGTTGAAATGAATATTATGTAATGAAATGATGAAACCCTAGAAGGGTTAAGTAAGAGTGTGAAACACACAAATGGCCAAGTGCATTGGCATATGATGAAATGAACATTCACGTAAAAAAAAGGGGTGAGTAATTATGAAGAGCAAATGTGCTAATTTTAATGAATGTGGTGACAACATGATAAAAGGCTAAGAGAGCAATCTCAAATGATCCTAAGTAAATGTTACCAAAACGTACTCACCTATGAGAGTGTAAAGTTAATGAAGAGACCAGTCTCTATGAACACTCTAATGAAAGTATTGAGAATAATGTATACTTAATACTAATGATGAGATGAGAAATCATCTATTGAGCTATGATTTCCTCATACTAGTAGCCAGCTTCCATGACGTATGAGTTGAATGAAATGGAACTTTATACTAACCACCGATAGACTAGCTATGAGCGGTGATGCTTTCTTTCGGGAAAGGCGGAGGTTCACGTAACTCTCATGAGATGAGACTGTCCGACATGCCGGGTATGGGTCTCCTTATATCTCCTAGTCTTCGAACCTACATTGCCAATATAGGGATCTGGCGGGGTTCAATTCTCATGTATGCTAGCATGTTTTGGGTCACTTTGGCCGGTGATTCCACCTCTTTTTGGTGTGGGGGAGACACTGGATTTCATGATGCTCACATGATCTATGTCGGTTAAAGTTAAAGTTCCAATGAATGAATGAGGCCAGCCTCAAATGATGAACATAATGAAATGAACGATACCAAAGGTGATAGGATAGGATAATCAAGAGGTGAGCTAGACTCAAGTAATGACACTAGGTTATTCTTGATCATTGCACAGC
Organism: Solanum sitiens; assembly: GCA_016801875.1. Classification (NCBI taxonomy): domain Eukaryota; kingdom Viridiplantae; phylum Streptophyta; class Magnoliopsida; order Solanales; family Solanaceae; genus Solanum; species Solanum sitiens. Next base: position 1,997,041 of record JABWTJ010000043.1, on the reverse strand, counting down.
AAACCCGATGAGAGTCTTAAACTACATCCTAGGTATAGCTGGTGTTTACACTAGCTTATGAATGAATGAAATGAAGTACGTATGAATGAATGAAGCAGACTCTGTGTTTGTTAAAGAAGGCTCCCTAGTTGCGGTCCCATATGTTGAGACCTCATTTTGGGAAGTCCTAATGTCAAGTCCATGATTCCAAGGTCTCATGGCATATGAATGAATGATATGAAAGATGTTATGTGCTATATGCAATATGATATGTGCTATGTGTAAGATGTTATGTGCTGTGTGCAATATGATAAGTATGATGATGCATGTTACTCTCATGGTATGACTTTCCTAATCCAAATTTGGAAAGCTCACTGACTTTCCTAATACAAATTTGGAAATCTCACTAACTTTCCTAATCCCAATTTGGCAAGTCCACTGACTTGACTTTCCATAATCATGTTGTTAGGAAAGAGATATTCTTACTCATGCATGTCCTTGGTGTGTTCTTCCATATACCCATACTTAGTACAAGTGTGTACTAATCCCATACAACTCTATATTTTTAGGTGCAGGCACAGGTGGACGATAGAGCTTACAGGTTGACGTTGTAGCTATCCGGACGTGGAGCTTTCATTCGGACTTGGTAGGCCCTCATTCTTTCGAGGATGTCTACCTTTACTATCTATCTTAGACGTAGGCTTTAGCTAGTGGAGTATGTTCCACTAGTGTTTCTTTCCGTTTTTATTTCAGACATTGTATTGGTGCCATTTTGGCAATTATACATTTAATGCATTATTGAACTATTTCTTTCAGTTGATAATCTTAATGTTAGATGGTTGATTGTGAACGTTATGAATGTAAGTAGAATGATCCTTATGCATGTTAAGAAACAAAAGGTTCAAATTTTCCGCTAAAATTAACCTAAATGAAGTAAGAATGACGTATGTAGGCTTATCTGCGACCTCTGAGAGGTCAACGACGCCGGTCTCGTCTGGGGTCTAGATTCTGGTCGTGACAAAGTTGGTATCAGAGCGCTAGGTTAGATTTCGAGAATAACAAGTTCACATCAACCACATTGAGTAGTTTCTAAGTCATGGTAGTGAAGTGCACCACTATCCTGAATTAGAGACTGCATGATGTGTAGGAAAATTCCCTTCTTCTGATCTTATCGTGCCTTCTCTAATGTCTGTTTCTTGGTGTTAAGAGCGTATCTAATTTCAACTCTTGAGATTCAGAAAGATGAATACGAGGAGAAACGAAGGCGGAGCAACAAGGTGTTCCTAGGAAGAACCCACATGCTAGCACCATGGCTAGCAGGTTAAGGGACTTCACGAGGATGAATCATCCCATTTACACTGGATCTAGGATTGCTGAGAATCTCGAGGAGGAGTGTAGGGCAGCTATGCTGCATGCCAGCATGGGCCTTTCCAGGCTTATGGTCCATGTCCAACAAGTGGAGGAATGCAGGAAGAGGAAGCATACTAGGGCAGGGAACATGTCAAGGCAAGCTGAGAAGAATTTTTCAAGGAAGAGTAGTACTGAAATCAGGGATAAGCCCAGGTTTAAGAAGGGACTCTCCCACCAAGGGGAGTCAAGTTCATCCAAGGGTCGCTATAAAAGGCATTCCGATCCCAGAGTTAAGAAAAACAGTGAAGTAAATACACCTCAGGAGAGGCCACCTTGTAGGAAGTGTGGCAAACTTCATGGAGGAGAGTGTAGGAGGGTCTCTAATGCTTGTTACAATTGTGGAAAACTGGGTCACATGATGAAGGATTGTCCGTATATGAGAGGTCGAGAAAAAGGGAAGGATAAAGTTCAGCTGAATGGTCCAAGTGAAGAGGCTCCAAGGAGGCAACGATTCTTTGCACTCAAGTCTAGGGGTGTAGGGCAAGACACGTCTGGTGATGTCTCGGGTGCGTAGCCTAAATTAGTTTTTCATGTGTATGGTTTTATGCACTAGTATGAAGTTAATATGTTGGAGTCATCATGTTGGTTGCTGACGTATGTGACTTATGTGTTTATTTATGTTGTATGCTTTGATGAGACTAGTTTAGGAAGGAGTTCCTTAGTCTATTAATGCGAAGCTGCTAGTAAGTTTCAAGGATGTGCACCAACCTACTAATATGTGAATCAGATATTCACCAAGAAAAAGCATTAAATAGCTTAGGTATGGATTTTCTCCATAAGTGTTATGCTACCATAGACTATCAAACAAGTGTAGTGAGGTTTCAGTTGCCAAATGAGATAGGGTATAAATGGGCAGGGCGTGGATCAATCCAACAAAGCCATATAATTTCAAATCTTAAGACCAACAAGATGTTATCTAAGGGGTTAGATATACTCCTCCTAAGACTGGTTTTGTTTAAGAAACTCTAAGTTTTAGTGCAATAGTCGACTTGGTGTTGTAAGTCCATAATCGTATGAGTAATAATTGCACTATATGAGTTAAAATGAATTCATGTTTGCATGTCATGTTGCTGTTTTTGTATAGCGTGGACATGATTTTTGTGTTGCATGAGTTGTGAGGTGCATCAAGGTAAGTGCAATTGAGAAGGAAGTTCCTCAATCTCAAATATGAAGCTTTAGATAAGCTTGAGTAATATGCATTATCCAGAGTAAGTGTGAACAGAAATTCACAAAGCGTAAAGTCTCAAGTATGTTAAGATATCTTCGAAAAATCACCCTTTTTATTTTAAAATGATGTGTAGTGTCATTCGGGGATGAATGTTCCTAAGGGGGGGATAATGTAACAACCCTAAAAATGACTATGCTAAGTAATGTCTAACGTATCTAGAATGCCTAGATAAGATCGGGTTCACACGGATTGATGCGCGTAGAACCAGACCTCTGAACCCTTGCTACAGCCAAGCCAACTAACTTGGCGAGTTAGTTGAGCTTGGAAAGGTTGGGTCCAACCATGTAGGGCTCTCGAATACGAAGATTTACTCGAATGAGTCTTTACCGGACTTAAAAAGGGAAAATCATAGTTTTGGAGGGTCTAGGGGTAAAATGGTCTTTTCCATGCTAAGGGTAGTATCGTAATTACCCTATATATATTTAAAATTATTTAATTAATAAGGTGGAGGGGCATTTTGGGGAGAGAGGGCCAAAAATGGGCTCTTGAAAGTGAAGTCTTGCTCCACCCGGGTTCGAACCTAGGTGGAAGCAATGAATTAAAGTTGTTTTTATTTAAGTTGGTAGATTAATGTAATAAATTAATATTATTATTTATTGGCTGATTTAAAATAAAAGGGAAATAAGATTTTTATAATAATTAACTAAACCTTATTTGACTAAGTCCTAAACTAGACTCCTAAGCCTAAGGTAACTCTCTCCTCTCACGTCTATCTCACTTTCACGTTCAATCTCTCTTCTTTTTCACGATTCTCTCTGCCAAATAACTTCAAACAAAAATAGTAGGTAAACCAAAGTTCTTCACACTTGAAGAACTCACAACGAAAATATAAGAAAACAAATGAAATCAATCACGTAGGCAAAGAGAAGTTTGTCCGTCAAGTTGGTGTTGACATTGAGGGGATTTGGACGTGATATTTGGAGAAGTTTTTGGGAAGCAAGTCGAGGTTTGAACTTCATAAAAGGTATGGGTTCTCTTCTCTCTTGGTCCCTTTCCCAAGAGACCCCTTAAGATTCAGTCAATTCTAATCCGAAAACTAGGATTGTTCCCGTTGCATGTCCCTGTCACTAGCTCCCATTAAATCAGAGGTTGGTTATGTTTGCTTGTAGAAAAGTAGGGATGAAACATATTTTCGTGATGATTATGTGTTTATATGTATGTTCGAAATTATGTGACTTATGTTGATGTTTTCCGAAAATGTAACTACGTGTGTTTGTGTGTGTTGCCGTGGCTATTGGTCATGGTTTAGGACTTGAAATGGCATGATAGTTCTTTATATTTCATGTACACATGTTGATGTAAATCATGATGTTCATATTAGTTGAAATGTGACTGATTTGAATGATAATCTCTTGGCTAAACGAATCCATGAAAAATGCACCTAAGAACGTATTAAATGATCTACGAATTTCCCTATGAATTTTCGTATAAATGTTGAAGAGAGTAGGGTGCAAAATGTGATCAAAATTTCCAGCATTGTGATGGTTTAATTTCGGCCAAAATAAGGATAGTAACATGAGAGTTTAAATGAATGAAAAATAGGTGAGGTCACTAGGGATTGAACCCAAGACCTCACACGTGAAAACTTCAAAAAAAAATGAAACTAAAAAAGAATTGGGGTTAAGGGGGAATCGAACAGGGGTCTTGGCAGGGAAATAAACTATGAAAAATAAGGAATGAGAGGAGTGAGATTCGAACCCACAACCTCTCAGACAGCTTAAGGAAAAAAATAAAAAGAAAAGAAATGTGAGGCGTGGGAATCGAACCCACGACCTCTAGGCAGTTAAGGAGAGTTAAAAGAAAATGAAAAGAAAAGAAATGTGAGGCGTGGGAATCGAACCCACGACCCCTAGGAAGTAAAGGAGAACTAAAAGAAAAATAAAGAGAGGCTGTGGGGGTTCGATCCCACAACCTCATGGTCAACTCGAAATAGTCAAGGAAAAATAAATAAAAAAATAAAAGGGGCTGTGGGGGTTCGATCCCACAACCCCTAGGCCAAGGAAGAAAATTTTCAAAGTATAGAAATAAAAAGGAAACGTTGATGTTGGGGCTCGATCTAGGGACCCAATGTCATGTGGATCAAAATTAAATAAAAAGAAAAATGTAAAGTGTTGTCCAAGGGATTCGAAACCGGGTTCCCTTGCCCAAATTCCGTATTGATACATAAGTGATACGTGAATTAAATATTCAAGAATAATGCTGCCTACTTAGATCGAAATCGAGATCTTGACATACATACAAGATGCATAAGTCTTGTACCACATAATTTTAGGAAGATATGAATCACTTAAACGAACTATGAATGAAGCCTATTGGCTTGTATGTATAGACCCATAAGTCTAACATACGTTTAAAAATAAGTGAACCTAAGATGTATGTAATGAAATGATGTAACCCTAGAAGGGTTAAGTACGAGTGTAAAACACACTAAATGGCCAAGTGTATTGGCATACGATGAAATGAATATTATGTAATGAAATGATGAAACCCTAGAAGGGTTAAGTAAGAGTGTGAAACACACAAATGGCCAAGTGCATTGGCATATGATGAAATGAACATTCACGTAAAAAAAAAAGGGTGAGTAATTATGAAGAGCAAATGTGCTAATTTTAATGAATGTGGTGACAACATGATAAGAGGCTAATGTGAAAGATGAGACCAATCTAAAATGAGCCTAAGTAAATGTTACCAAAACGTACTCACCTATGAGAGTGTAAAGTTAATGAAGAGACCAGTCTCTATGAACACTCTAATGAAAGTATTGAGAATAATGTATACTTAATACTAATGAAAAGATGAGAAATCATCTATTGAGCTATGATGTCCTCATAGTAGAAGCCAGCTTCCATGACGTATGAGTTGAATGAAATGGAACTTTATACTGAGCACTGATAGACTAGCTATGAGCGGTGATGCCTTCTTTTGGGAAGGGCGGAGGTTCACTTAACTCTCATGAGATGAGACTGTTTGGCATGCCGGGTATGGGTCTCCTTATATCTCCTAGTCTTCGAACCTATAGTGCCAATATAGGGATCTGGCGGGGTTCAATTCCTATGTACGCTAGCATGTTTTGGGTCACTTTGGCCGGTGATTCCACCTCTTTTCGGTGTGGGGGAGACACTGGATTTCATGATGCTCATATGATCTATGTCAGTTAAAGTTAAAGTTCCCAATGAATGAATGAGGCTAGCCTCAAATGATGCACATAATGAAATGAACGATACCAAAGGTGATAGGATAGGATAATCAAGAGGTGAGCTATACTCAAGTAATGACACTAGGTTATTCTTGATCATTGCACAGCAAACCCGATGAGAGTCTTAAATTACATCCTAGGTATAGCTGGTGTTTACACTAGCTTATGAATGAATGAAATAAAGTACGTATGAATGAATGAAGCAGACTTTGTGTTTGTTAAAGAAGGCTCCCTAGTTAAGGTCACATATGTTGAGACCTCATTTTGGGAAGTCTTAATGTCAAGTCCATGATTCAAAGGTCTCATGGAATATGAATGAATGATATGAAAGATGTTATGTGCTATATGCAATATGATATGTGCTATGTGTAAGATGTTATGTGCTGTGTGCAATATGATAAGTATGATGATGCATGTTACTCTCATGGCATGACTTTCCTAATCCAAATTTGGAAAGCTCACTAACTTTCCTAATCCAAATTTGGAAAGCTCACTGACTTTCCTAATCCATATTTGGAAAGCTCACTAACTTTCCTAATCCCAATTTGGAAAGTCCACTGACTTGACTTTCCATAATCATGTTGTTAGGAAAGAGCTATTCTTACTCATGCATGTCCTTGGTGTGTGCTTGCATATACCCATACTTAGTACAAGTGTGTACTAATTCCATACAACTCTATATTTTAGGTGCAGGCAGAGGTGGAGCTAGAGCTTATAGGTTGACGTTGCAGCTATCCGGACGTGGAGCTTTCATCCGGACTTGGTAGGCCCTCATGCTTTCGAGGATGTCTATCGTTACTATCTATCTTAGATGTAGGCTTTAGCTAGTGGAGTATGTTCCACTAGTGTTTCTTTCCGTTTTTATTTCAGACATTGTATTGGTGCCATTTTGGCAATTATACATTAAATGCAGTATTGAACTATTTCTTTCAGTTGATAATCTTAATGTTAGATGGTTGATTGTGAACGTTATGAATATAAGTAGAATGATCCTTATGCATGTTAAGAAACAAAAAGTTCAAATTTTCCGCTAAAATTAACCTAGATGAAGTAAGAATGACATATGTAGGCTTGTCTGCGACCTCTGAGAGATCAACGATGCTGGTCCCGTCTGGGGTCTAGATTCCGATCGTGACAGATATAAACATGGAATCCAGTGTCAACCCCTCACACCGAAAGAAGGGCATCCTACTTGCCAAGGTAGGACATGTACATCATAATTGTAAGACCTCAAAAATGACTTAGAGTAACTAGAGCCTAACATGTTGGTAATGGTGGTCTAAATTCCTAATGTGGTCTATTATATGGTGTAGAGGCAGTAGTTAAAGTATTAGGTGCATTGGAAGTCAAAACGTCAAGGGACGACTAAGACGTTCGACGACTAAGTCACCTAAGTGCCTCGTATGTGGTACTATGTGTTCAGGTGTAATTCATGAGGTTTTAAGGTATTTAAATGAGTTATTATGGTATGTATAGTAAGTGTGTCAAGTTTCGAGAAGTTTGGAGGTGAAATACTCAAAAACGTCCATGGCATTCGAAAGATGTGCCTTGAAATGACCTTGTGTATCTAGGCATGTTTCGTCGAGTTTTACGTGTTTGTTTTGGATAAAAATTATATGAGAGGTGTTAAACTCGTATACGGTCATGTTTGGGATGGAAACGTCTGGGAAAACGTCCCCAAGGACCAACCAAGGGTCCTTGAGGAAGGACCCAAACTTTATGTCAAGACTGTCCTAGGCAGCCCCAAACGACGGAGGCATCGATGGCTCGTGGGCCAATCGACGCTCTATCGATGGGTGTCATCGGTGGAGACTTAGTCTTGGCTGAGAAGGGGACCTTGACAAGTCTATAACCCAACCAACGGAAGGACAGGATGGTCCATTTGTGGACAAACGGTCCGTCGACTGTCCAACCATCGATGGGCCTGTTCCTGCGTACAGTTTCACTGCCAAGTTAGGGGTGAAATTATAATTTAACGCCACTTATAAATGGAAGGTTGGCGGTTCTTTGAGGGTCTTTTGGGTATTTTAAACAAGTATATATGTGTTTAACACTTAGGAGATTTTATTCTTCCAAAAACAAAACCCCAAAATCCATTAAGAATTCCCAATGGAGTAACTCCATTGAAGTCCAAAGTCAAGGAAGAGCTTGGTGTGACGAATTGAGTGGAGATTTTTAGTAAAAGTGAAGAATTAGCTTCATTGAGGTATGACTTTAAATCGTTGAAACTATCACATCCGGGTTTACCCCCTAGACGTAACCGGCGTCGTCGTCCTCTTTGAGGACTAAGACAAGCCTCTTAGCCTCATCATAGCATTCATCGATGAAAAATATGAAGGAATTTAAAACTTTTTATCTATAACTACTCGGAGGTTAACATAGACCTCTACATACACATAGTCATATTTATATCAAGTATACATAGACTTGTTCATATAGGAAGATCACATAGTCTTCTACTTTTATTTCACACATTTATAAATAGAGAAGTAATAGTCATAAAAGCCGTCTCATCTCATAAACCATCTATCAAAGACAATAAATCTTGGGCATAGACCTACATCAATACAAGAAGCCACATATAGGCCATATACAACATCGTCTCAAATGAGTAAATGAGTCAAAACTGAACTATAGTAACTAAGTAACATAGGAGTAAGATGTCGGCAACGCCCTCGGGAGAATGAGGACCTACCACTTGGATGGTTAGAGATCCAAGTCTTCCTTTCCAGCAATTCGGAGCAAGATCAACGACCCGAACCTAAAATGTTTGGGAAAAGGGAAAGAAATGGGGTTAGTACTCCACATGTACTAAGTATGGAACCACATATACAATTACCAATCAAATATACTTAGAAAAGGACATTTAATAAAAATCATTATAAAACATGTATACGAGTGAAGCATAGTAAAGCAAAACATACTAAATATACCCTTCATAAAGTCACAAGTGCAATGATCAAGTAAATTCCCATAACTCTTACTTAATCAAGTAACCTATCAAGACTACAATTAGCAATCAACCTTACCTAACATACTCTTCCATTTCATCAAAACATTCTTCTTTAATCAAAAGCAACAACCTTATACTCATAAGCATGTTATTCAATGCACAAAGTCATTTACCTTACATCGCTACTTTACATACATAATATTGACCTCTCAAAGCTCCCATCAAGGCAAACTAGTGCAAGGCTTAAGTAGAGTCCCATACCCCTACCTAAGCTATAGCCAAACCCTTTCAAGTTACTTCGATTAGTCTATATCTTATTCATTCATTTTAGTTTAGGGAAACCTTGACTTAACCGACATAGACCACATGAGCAAATGTGGAATCCGGTGTCATGAAACCTTACACCGATGGAAGGTGGTCTACCGGCCAAAGTAGAACCTAACATAAACGTAGCTATCTAGGTGGATCCACTAGCTAGTATCCTATGGTGGCAACATAGCTCAAGAACTAAGAGATAGGTATTCCCTCTATATACCATTTGGTAATGGGGCCTCACCTCATGAGAAATCGTGAGTGAATATTCCTCAACGAAAGTCAACACTTCACGTAGGTCCATAGGTGAGTGTTACTCTAAGGGAAATCAACACTCTATAAGGGACAAATGGTGAATATTCCTCCATGGAAAGTCAACACCTCTCAATGTCAAGTTCACTCGGTGCTAGGCTAAGTTCCCTTAACATCAAAGTCTCTAACTTTATTAACCCTCTCAACCTAGTTAGATAGTAGGTCAAACCCTTGTATATTCATCATCAATGCTCAATAAGAATTGTATGAGAAATAATCCTTTCATTAACAATTCATATAGGTAAAGTTAGCCCTCACACATCTCATCACAATAGGGCACATCTTTACATAACAACTTCCCTATATCATGTACTCTTAGGCAACCTCACAACCAACCTAAACATTTCAATTCAATCATCATACAAACCTATCACCTTAAGCAAGGTATACTTCAACACACATTATCACTTGATGACAATTAATCACCATTTGAAGTAAGGATTAGGATAATGAAGACTTACCAATACTTCTCCATAGTTCACTAATAAAAAGGCCTTACCATCAACCGATAGACTAACGCGATTTGGGTCATCACGTAAATGTAACTCAATAGTCAACATAAGAACTTAATTTAAGAGAAAGCACTATACCACAAAGGAATACTAAATCAAAGCTTGGTAACATGATATCAAAGTCTATCTTCTTACCCTATATTTAATACTCAAGAAATAGGCATGAAGAACTTCAATTCACCATAATAGATTCATGATCGATGCAATAACAATCATTAAAGATGATTTAAACAATAATTAGATCAATTACATCAATCCAACTCAAATTCATATCAATCTCATACCTAGGGTTAAGGGTTAGGGGTCATCACCCACAATCTAGATCAAACTACATCAATTCATCATAATCAAGTTGCAATACATGATAATCTATTCATTACAACTCAAATAATACCTAAACAACTCAATTCATATAATCAAATTTGAAATTGGATGAAACCCATATGAAACTCAACTTTTAGAAAATCTTTGAAGGAGCCTTTTGAGAAAAGAATCTCAAAGGTGTATTAGATCCCATACCTTAAGATTTGATGACGTTTTGATGGTGAATTTCGTGCTAAATCAGCCCCCAATGATCTCCCCAAGTTGTTCTCCAATGGAGTCTTCCAATAGAGAGAGAAAGTAGAGAGAAGGAAGAGAGTTTTGTTTGGAGAATTGTGATTAGGTTAATGAAGGTTGGGTATTTATAGTGGGGTCTTAAGTCACTTAATTAGTCATCCCTTAATCCCCTAATTACCCCTAAGCCACTTAATAAAATAATTAACTAAAACTTAAGTCCCTGAAAACACTACAGGCCCTCCACGACGAATCCCCACCGACGGGCCGTTGTGGGCGTGACGGACAGGCCCTCCTCCGTCCTGCACGTCCGTCGCGCTAGTCAGAGATTGTGCAGGCGGAGGCTTTCTTACCAGCAGCTAAGGCTGGCACTACGGTGGCCTCAATGCCCCGTCGCGCCTGTGAGGCCCCGTCATTGGGTCCGTTGTGGCCTACTGTCTCAAGGTCCTCTTCGAGGGCCCTTAGTTGATCCTCGGAGAGTCGTACCCTGAATTTTCCAACATAAAACCATCCCACACTATGTGTTACACCTATTGTTACAATACTAATTTCCGACTCTTTAACTTGATCAAACTAAAAGGACACTCTAGCCCTCTTATGAACCAACTTACCGGACGTTATGGACGTATTGGTTCCAAAGCACTTCAATGACTCCATCTACGCCTAATTTGAATAGAAACAATGGTTTAGACCTTAAAGAGCCTATTTAAGTCTTATCACATGACTTTGGGATTTCGGAAATGTTACAGAAACTCGTCTCATCAAGGAGCCCAACTTCAAAGATGTTTTCTAAAGTATTCAAAGATGAATTGTCCAATTTCATGATTCTACCATGGGTTATTAAATTAATGGTTTTCAAACGTCTATTATAGATTAGATTGATGTTGTATTGATGATTTTAACCTATATTACCTATGAAACCATGAATTTGATGAACCTTAGTTTTTGACTACTTTATGGGTTGCTTGATATTGGTCTTATGTTGATGAATTTACGTGTAGTTTCTTCTAGGATTTCTAATAGTGTAAGAATTGTATTCAATTGTTATCTAATTGGTCTTAGATTGATAAACCTATATTGAACTGATTTAGATTGATTGAGTTTTATGATATATGCTTTGAATTGATGTTCATGGCCATGGGTAAGGGCCTTATGATGTTGAATTGGTTGATTTAGCATTGGATTGGAGTGTTGATAATGGAGTGGTGGTACGCTGCCCTATTCTCTTTTACTTGATGTTATTTAGACTTAAATTATGTTGTGATTGGTTTGGTCCACTTATGGTGGCGGTGTTATGTGAATTGAGGTGGCCTTGTCAGCGTTATTTTGAGTATATTAATGATCATAGCCTTGTCGGCTCTACTTGAAGTTATATGTCTACTTATGTAGTTGATTATGTGATGTATGATCATATCTACCTATATGTGCAAGTATGTGTTAGACTATTGATGCTATCTAGGCAATCATGTTATGCTATGACTATGTGTTAAGTGTGTAGTCATAGAGTTGGTACATAGTTGTTCCTAACTTGGATAAATGAGTCTATAATGGTTATATTAATGATGTTAAGGTAATGAATAGGTTAACTATATGATGTTAAGGTTCATTCCTAAGTGTCTTAAGAAAGATAGGCTATATGTGTTAAATGGAAGTATGTTGTGTCTTGTTTAGCTAGACTTGTGTCCCTTACTTGATGCTAATTTGAATATGTGATGTCTTGACTTAGGAACCAAAAGGGTCTTAGTCTCGAATGAATAAATAATAGGTGATACCTTAAATGATGATAAGAGGGTCTTTTATGTGAAACCTTGAACCAAGTGGTAAGGTTATGAAACTTGAAGTCGAAAGCCGTAATGGTATCCTTCATGTAATGAATGATGCACTTAAGGTTGATTGGCTGGAACGGCATCACATCAAACCTTAAGAAAGTCATGAAGAGCTTCTTGTATCCATTGTGAGATATCCCTAGCCGACCTTGCTTTGGTAGGGTAATTGTAATTGGGTCATGAACTAGATATGGGACCCATTTGTATGAACCTTAATGTGACCTAATCTATGAAAACAAAGGCTAGCACCGAGTGAGTATGGTAAGGGAAGTAGTTCTAGTTAAAGAGTGAGACTAGAATACAAAGAAGCCCTTCATATTTCCTTAACCATGTGCCTACATGGGATGTGTCTAAGTTCTACCATTGGCATGTAGAACAACCTCATCGGAGTAGGATAGAACTCTGGATACCATGCTTTGCTACCATGGTCTATGTCGGTTATTGACTAGTCTTATCGTATGGGATACATATTAACATTAGAGAAGTTCTATGAGGTTTAGGTGGTGCTATGTGACGCTATCTAGACATTGCACAATAGGCTTTGAAGACGTTAGTAAGAGTCCCTAGGTCTTCTCCAAGACCATTACTTGAATGTCCTTTATGTTATGAATATGTATAATGAACTAATGAACTAATGACTTACGTTATGAAGTATGTAAGTGAATAAGTACCTAATCTAGAGTGACTTAGGGAGTCCTTAGCTAAATTGTGAAGAGTGCATAAAGGATGATCTTTTCATGTTTTATCTATTGAAGCCTTGAGAATGACTCTAGTTGGGAAAGATGTTTGGTGTTGTTGACATGATCTAAGCCTTAGGTTGTCGTAAGGAGTATTTAGGTAATCTTGAAGAGGTCAATCATGGCCGTTATCTTCTTGATTTACTTAAGTAGGTCTTTTGATAGCCTTTGAAAGGAGAGTGTCCTATCATCTATATGTTGGTGTGTTTAGTGAGAATGATTCTATCCTAGGGAGTCTATTGGATCTCTTGAGTGTACGTGTAAGGGATTGTATGGGCTTTAGCTTCACAACTGACTCACGTGAGACTTAGAATTCACCTTTGGTAGAAGAATCTTACATTTATGTTTATGATGCTTGTAAGTTTGTATGTGACTCATCATAGGTAATCTTGAGGGTCGTTTAGGCACATCTAGAGAGAGTGTATGGGCGGTCTCTCTTTGTGTGAATTAAGTGAATCTTAGGATAACTTTTAATGAGGGGATTACATGTTAGGAAGTGTAAAAAGGGAAGACAAGAGAATTCACTGTAACAGTGAAGAACTTCATTGTACAGTGAATTGATCTCACTGTAATGTGAGTTCTAAAAATGTAATTTTTGGTTAAATGTTATCTTATGTGTTTCTAAGTTGATAAATGTTGCTCTTATGATTATAATATGATTTCCAAATGAAAGGATGCATATTTTTAATAAATGTCCGTTTTCATGATTTTATGCATAATGCCATACTTAATAAATGTGGTTGTACTAATTCCATGCTTTATTTCTATTTATATAGTTCTTGGTAGGTGAAGAGCTTTGGGAAGAAGACTTGGACTAGGAGATCGTTCAAGAAGAGTTTGAAGTATGTCCTCACTTGACTCGAGGGCATATATGTCATTTTATGTTTCATTTTATGAAGTATTGTAATAGACTATATATTAGTATGTTTTCAAATTCGTATGAGCCGTGTCCCAAGTATTCTTGTGTCTTAAGATGATGATTCGAGACTTAGCATTTCTTATTACTACATATATGAAAGAGTTTTAAGACTATGTTATTGTCTTTATGAAAAGTTTTAATTCCGCACTACTTTTCAATATGTATATGCGATGAATGAAATGATAGGATTGTATGAGACCTCCGAGAGGTCGAATACGCCGGTCGCAATCCGAGATTGCACCCTAACTTCTAGGGTGTGGTTTTGGGTCGTGACAAGCTTGGTATCAGAGCATAGGTTAATGAAAGTAGTCTTAGGAATCAAAAAAAGTCTCGATAAGTCCCGTCTAGTAGAGTCTTGACCATCGGTGTGAGTTGCGACACATCTATAGGCGAGAGGCTATAGGACGATAGTGTTTTCCATCATTTATACTCCTATGTTCATGCGGTGGAGTAATGTTATGAGTATCCTTCTAAATGTGTTTCCTTGTGTTTATAGGAGATGAATACTAGTAGGATGGCCGCTAGAAGGATGGAAGAGGGAAGGGTGAAAGAGGAAGCTCCTCCTCAAGTTGAGCAAGTTCTTCAAGATGGGCAAGGTGTCCAAGGTGCTCAAATGCCTCCTCAAGGTGATCATGCCCCTAGTGTGGAAGGAGGTAATGAGGTGCCGGAGTTGTCTAATAGGGTGATTGGAGAGGGTTTGCTTGCTTTATCCCGAGCCGTAATGACTCAAGCTAACTTGAATATGGTGCCTAGGGGTCATGTTGTGGAGAGCACTATGTCATATAGGTTGAGAGACTTTGTGAGGTTGAATCCTCCAATCTTTCTTGTCTCTAAGGTGAATGAAGAACCCCAAGAATTCCTTGATGGTGTGTATAAGGTATTGAGTGCTATGGGGGTTACATCTAGGGAGAAGGCGGAGTTGGCTTCTTATCAATTGAGATATGTGTCTCAAATTTGGTAAACTCAATGGAAGGACAATAGGCCGGTGGAGTTGGGTCCTATTGAGTGGGAAGAATTCAAGGAAACTTTTCTTGGTAAGTACTTTCCCCGTGAGAGGAGTGAAGTGAAAGTAGAGGAGTTTATCAATCTCAAGCAAGGCAATATGAGTGTTGAGGAATGCTCTTTGAAATTCTCAACTTTTTCTAGATATGCACCTTTCCTAGTGTCTAATCCAAGGGATGAAATGAGTCGCTTTGTGACGGGTGTAGCCGACTTAGTGAGGGAGGAATGCCGTACGACTATGTTGCATGATGATATGACTTTGGCTAGACTCATGGTGTATGCACAATCAATTGAAGAGTCTAAAATTAGGAGAATGTCAAGGAACTTGAAAAGGAGTGTTGCTAGTGATCAAGTGCAACCTAGGTTCAAAAAGAGGGCTCAAACTCAAGATGGACCTAGTGTTCCTAAGAAGAAGTTTGCGAAAGGAGGTGGTTCTCACAATGGCAAACTTACATGTGCCACTTGTGGTAAGAAACATTATGGTGAGTGTCTAGTGGGTACGGGTAATTGCTTCGGATGTGGAAAAGATGGGCACAAAGTGAGAGATTATCCTAACATTGCTTCTAGACAAGAGGGTAAGAAAGCTGATCCTATTGTTCCAAAGGATGATGCTCCAACAAAGAGGCGTTTCTATGCACTCCGGAATAGAGGTGAGAAGCCAGATGAGAGTGATGATGATGTTGGTAAGTCCTTGTTTCTCTTGTTATTGTATGAGTTCCTTCTAAGTGGGGGAGTATGGCTAGAATTGTGCTAGAAGTGTTGCATGCGCATGATGTTTAGGAGTTTGGTTGAAATTGAATTTCATTAACTTCTTGCATTGTGTATTTAATTGAGCTATGAGTATGTTGTAAGATGTGTTTATATGATGTTACCTTGCACATTAGCATGTCTATATTATGAATTTCCTAAAATTGCATTTTTGGAAAATTTGTTAAAATCACTGTAACATTGGAAAACTGCTCACTGTAATATTTTGGAGAATTTGACTAATTGGTTCTTTGGTCTAAAATTATTGTAATATGGTTAGAACTGATGTGTATGAGTATGATACTAAATATAAAATGAAATTTGCTATTTGGAATAAAGAATGTGAGTTTTGTAGCATAATGAGTTATATAATTAGCTTCTAGTTTCTTGTTGTGTTGTGAATCTCTTGACTATTTAAAATTGATATTTGTTCTATATAATGTGTTATGTGGTTTTGTTTATGTGCTGCTATTTGAATCTCTAATCTTAGGAGTGTTCGGAGAGTGGCAAGTGTCATTCGAGGACGAATGTTGTCCAAGTGGGGGAGATTGTAAGACCACGAAAATGACTTAGAGTAACTAGAGCCTAACATGTTGGTAATGGTGGTCTAAGGTCCTAATGTGTTCTACTATATGGTATAGAGGAAGTAGTTAAAGTATTAGGTGCATTGGAAGTCAAAACGTCAAGGGACAACAAAGACGTTCGACGACTAAGTCAACTAAGTGCCTCGTATGTGGTACTATATGTTCAGGTGTAATTCGTGAGGTTTTAAGGTCCTTAAATGAATTATTATGGTATGTACAGACATTGTGTCAAGTTTCGAGAAGTTTGGAGGTGAAATACTCAAAAACGTCCCTGACATTCGGAAGATGTGCCTTGAAAGGACCTTGTGTGTCTAGGCATGTTTCGTCAAGTTTTACGTGTTCGTTTAAGATGAAATTCATATGATAGGTGTTAAACTCATATACGGTCATGTTTAGGCTGGACGTCCGGAAAAACATCCCCAAGGACCAACCAAGGGTCCTTGAGGAAGGACCCAAACTTTATGTCAAGACTGTCCTAGGCAGCCCCAAACGACGGAGGCATCGACAGATCATGGGCCAATCGATGCCACGTCGATGGGTGTCGTCGGTGGAGAATTAGTCTTGGGTGATAAGGGGACCTTTAAAAGTCTCTGACCCAACCAACGGAAGGACAAGATGGTCCATTTGTGGACAAATGGTCCATCGACTGTCCAACCGTCGATGGGCCTGTTCCTGCGTGCAGTTTCACTGCCAAGTTAGGGGTGAAACTGTAATTTAACCCACTTATAAATAGAAGGTTTGGCGGTTCTTTAAGGGTCTTTTGGGTATTTTAAACAAGTATATATGTGCTTAACACTTAGGAGATTTTATTCTTCCAAAAACAAAACCCCAAAATCCCTTAAGAATTCCCAAAGACTCCATTGAAGTCCAAAGTCAAGGAAGATCTTGGTGTGACGAATTGAGTGGAGATTCTTCATCAAAGTGAAGAATTAGCTTCATTGAGGTATGAATTTTGATCCTTGAAACTCGTTTCATCAAGGAGCCCAACTTCAAAGATGTTTTCTAAAGTTTTCAAAGATGAAATGTCCAATTTCATGATTCTACCATGGGTTCTTGCATTAATGGTTTTCAAACGTCTATTATGGATTAGATTGATGTTGTATTGATTATTTAAACAAAAATTACCTATGAACCCATGAATTTGATGAACCTTAGTTTTTGACTACTTTATGGGTTGCTTGATATTGGTCTAATATTGATGAATTTATGTGTAGTTTCTTATGGGCTTTCTAATGGTGTAAGAATTGTATTCAATTGTTATCTAATTGGTCTTATATTGATAAACCTATATTTAATTGATTAGATTCATCGATTTTTATGATATATGCTTTGAATTGATGTTCATGGCCATGGGTAAGGGCCTTATGATGTTGAATTGGTTGATTTAGCATTGGATTGGAGTGTTGAGAATGGAGTAGTGGTACGCTTCCCTATCCTATTTTACTTGATGTTATTTAGACTTCAATTATGTTGTGATTGGTTTGGCCCACTTATGGTGGCGGTGTTATGTGAATTAATGTGGCCTTGTTGGCGTTATTTTAAGTATATCAATGATCATGGCCTTGTCGACACTACTTGAAGTTATATGTCTACTTATGTAGTTGATTATGTGATGTATGATCATATCTACCTATATGTGCAAGTATGTATTAGACTATTGATGCTATCTAGGCAATCATGTTATGCTATGACTATGTGTTAAGTGTGTAGTCTTAGAGTTGGTACGTAGTTGTTCCTAACTTGGATATATGAGTCTATAATGGTTATATTAATGATGTTAAGGTAATGAATAGGTTAACTATATGATGTTAAGGTTCATTCCTAAGTGTCTTAAGAAAGATAGGCTATATGTGTTAAATGGAAGTATGTTGTGTCTTGTTTAGCTAGACTTGTGTCCCTTACTTGATGCTAATTTGAATATGTGATGTCTTGACTTAGGAACCAAAAGGGTCTTAGTCTCGAATGAATAAATAATAGGTGATACCTTAAATGATGATAAGAGGGTCTTTTATGTGAAACCTTGAACCAAGTGGTAAGGTTATGAAACTTGAAGTCGAAAGCCGTAATGGTATCCTTCATGTAATGAATGATGCACTTAAGGTTGATTGGCTGGAACGGCATCACATCAAACCTTAAGAAAGTCATGAAGAGCTTCTTGTATCCATTGTGAGATATCCCTAGCCGACCTTGCTTTGGTAGGGTAATTGTAATTGGGTCATGAACTAGATATGGGACCCATTTGTATGAACCTTAATGTGACCTAATCTATGAAAACAAAGGCTAGCACCGAGTGAGTATGGTAAGGGAAGTAGTTCTAGTTAAAGAGTGAGACTAGAATACAAAGAAGCCCTTCATATTTCCTTAACCATGTGCCTACATGGGATGTGTCTAAGTTCTACCATTGGCATGTAGAACAACCTCATCGGAGTAGGATAGAACTCTGGATACCATGCTTTGCTACCATGGTCTATGTCGGTTATTGACTAGTCTTATCGTATGGGATACATATTAACATTAGAGAAGTTCTATGAGGTTTAGGTGGTGCTATGTGACGCTATCTAGACATTGCACAATAGGCTTTGAAGACGTTAGTAAGAGTCCCTAGGTCTTCTCCAAGACCATTACTTGAATGTCCTTTATGTTATGAATATGTATAATGAACTAATGAACTAATGACTTACGTTATGAAGTATGTAAGTGAATAAGTACCTAATCTAGAGTGACTTAGGGAGTCCTTAGCTAAATTGTGAAGAGTGCATAAAGGATGATCTTTTCATGTTTTATCTATTGAAGCCTTGAGAATGACTCTAGTTGGGAAAGATGTTTGGTGTTGTTGACATGATCTAAGCCTTAGGTAGTCGTAAGGAGTATTTAGGTAATCTTGAAGAGGTCAATCATGGCCGTTATCTTCTTGATTTACTTAAGTAGGTCTTTTGATATCCTTTGAAAGGAGAGTGTCCTATCATCTATGTGTTGGTGTGTTTAGTGAGAACGAGTCTATCCTAGGGAGTCTATTGGATGTCTTGAGTGTGTGTGTAAGGGATTGTATGGGCGATCGGTTCAAAACTCACTCAAGTGAGACTTAGAATTCACCTTTGGTAGAAGAATCTTACATTTATGTTTATGATGCTTGTAAGTGTGTATGTGACTCATTATAGGTAATCTTGAGGGTCGTTTAGGCACATCTAGAGAGGGTGTATGGGCGGTCTCTCTGTGTGTGACTTAAGTGAATCTTAGGATAACTTTTAGTGAGGGAATTACATGCTAGGAAGTGTAAAAAGGGAAGACAAGAGAATTCACTGTAACAGTGCACTGTACAGTGAATTGATCTCACTGTAATGTGAGTTCTAAAAATGTAATTTTTGGTTAAATGTTATCTTATGTGTTTCTAAGTTGATAAATGTTGCTCTTATGATTATTATATGATTTCCAAATGAAAAGATGCATATTTTCAATAAATGTCCGTTTTCATGATTTTATGCATAATGCCATACTTAGTACATATGGTTGTACTAATTCGATGCTTTATTTCTATCTATATAGTTCTTGGTAGGTGAAGAGCTTTGGGAAGAAGACTTGGACTAGGAGATCGTTCAAGAAGAGTTTGAAGTATGTCCTCACTTGACTTGAGGACATATATGTCATTTTATGTTTCATTTTATGAAGTATTGTAACAGACTATATAGTAGTATGTTTTCAAATTTGTATGGGCCGTGTACCAAGTATTCTTGTGTCTTAAGATGATGATTCGAGACTTAGCATTTCTAATTACTACATATATGAAAGAGTTTTAAGACTATGTTATTGTCTTTATGAAAAGTTTTAATTCCGCACTACTTTTCATTATGTATATGCGATGAATGATATGATAGGCATGTATGAGACCTCCGAGAGGTCGAATACGCCATTCGCAATCCAAGATTGCACCCTAACTTCTAGGGTGTGGTTTCGGTCTTGACAATAATAACATCTAAGTGGATCCACTTGCTAAGGTTCTTGTGGGAGCACATCGTTAAGGAACGAGGAGGTTGTTACTAGAAACCCTTTTCATGCTAATTAAAATTGGAGTTTACACCTCATGAGAACATTTGGTGAACCTACCTTACTTTTGGGAAGGGACACCTCATTTGGTGATACTACCTTCCTTTTAGGAAGGGACATCTCTCATTTTCAAGTTCACTCGGTGCTAAGCTAACTTTTCCTTTTTGAAAAGCCTTTAAGTCTTTATTACACATTAGAGTATAAGATTGTAAGGACCCCAAAATTATTTAGGTCCACATAGAGTCTATCATGTGTGTCTTGAGCTTATAACGCATTAAAATGACTAATATAAGTGTTTAGAGGCAGTATATGGAGTTTGGAGGTCAAACGTCCAAGACGTTTGAAAGGTTAGCCTTCAGATGTGCTTGCGTACCTTAGTATGTTTCATGAAGTTTTAAGTAGTGTTTGGACCTCAAATTGATAGGGAAGGTTCCTAAAATCTAGATGGACGTATTTGGGCTAGAAACGTCTAGGAACGATTCCCCAAGGACCACCGAAGAGGTCCTTGAGGAGGACCCAAAATGTAGACAGTGCACTGCCTTCGCAGTGTCAAAGGATGACACACAATCAACGCCCCGTCACCCGAGCTACGCCCCGTCGATTGGGCGCGTCACTCCACACTTAGACATGGGAGTTGAAACCCCAAAATGGGACTCTCTGACAAGAATGATGGACCTGCAGTACGGAGCCATCGTTACATCGACGGTTTGTCGATGACTGCAGGAGTCAATTGGACCTGCAACTTTACTACAACACGCTGCCAACAAAAGAGGTGAATGGGAAATTCACCCCACGTCCAAATAAATGTATGGGCGGTTAAATTAGGTGGTTTTAGGTATTTTAAGAGTATTTAAACAATAAGATACAGATTTAGACATATACTCCAAGATCAAAACCTTTCCTTTCCAAAACTCTCTCAAGAACACCATAGAAAAAGAAGAGAAATTGGGAGCTGCTCTTAGGATGAAATTCACCAAGGATTCAAGCTGGGATTAAGACTCTATTCTAAGGTATGTGAAGCTTATTCATCCATGGATTCAAATATTCATGGAGTCCCCCCAGTTTTCCTCAATTGGGAATCCAAAGAACCCAATCTAGAGAGGGTTGTGATTACATTGTGGGTAAGGCTTGATTATGATCCCAATCTAGTGGGTAGCATTCAATTATGTTCATATGATGATTATGTGATGTTTTCATGGTGAATTGTAGTATTTGATGTTGAAGGTGAGCATTGTAATTTTAGGCCATTAGAGGCAAGATGAAGGTTCTAAGTTGATCTTCTTAATTCAATTGTATTGTATACTATTTGATCATGATTGAATCACCTAGATATGAATTGAACTAGGCATAATTGATCTAGGATGGTCTTGACTTGTAAAGTTTTAATTGAACCTATGTGGTCATGTATGCCTAGACTTACCTTCTAATGATCAAATTGAATGAATTAACTTGTGATTGAACATGATCAAGATGAATTGGGGGTATTAATCGATTGTAGGGATTGTATGCCATTGATTATAGGGCTTCGGGGGTGAAGTCATTATGAAGGGATTGTGATGATGTTTTCTTTCTCTTTTACACTTAGACATGAACAAGCTAGGGGAAACAAGTTCTCTCACATAGATGGATGCTAGGTTGACCTAAGAACCTAAAAGGAATAAGGACATGATGAACTAGATTAGATTGAAGATGGATTGCATGATCAGTTATTGTGGAATAAACTTGGTGAGATAAGACCAAGGTATGATAAACTTGAGATGGTGGATCTAATTATAGCTTGATATGGTAGGTCTCAAGGGTAGCTTGGAATAGTAAATCTCAAGGAGGCTTGAGTTGAAATACTCATGGTAGCTTGAGATGTAGAGTCACATGGAAGCTTGGGTTGAACTACTCATGATAGCTTGAGGTGATGAATCTCATGGTATCTTGGGATGGAGGAAGTAAGCTCATCTATGATTAGGTTGGTCTTGTGTTGCTAGGATGCTTGATTATGATAACTTTACTTGGTTTGGCCAAAACCATTTCATGGTAGCTTTAGAGGAAATGCCTATACTCTCCTAATGTTAGCTTGACTTGCATGTAAGGTGTATTTCATGAAATAGCTTGAGATTATATTCTCATGATAGCTTAGGGTTTAGGATTCATGCTCCCCTATGATTAGCTTGCATCTACATGATTGGTTGCATGATGGTTAGGATGAGTGTTTCCTTCCTTAGTTAGCTTTGATTAGGTTAGTCTACAGAAGTACTTAGCGTGGAAGGTAGTATGGGCTGCTATCTATACATGGCACAAATATGACTTGAAACTACCTATGACATGACCCATATGATATGTATGTTTAGCTTGGGTAGTGGCTATGGTCGCATTCCGTGATATGATTAACTTAAGGTGATAGTTCCTTGTTAATATGAAGTAGGTCTACTAGAGACTCCTAAATTAAAATGAAAGGGAATAGGGTGACTCCAAGACATTCTTAGTGTGTGAGGTAGAATAGGATGCTTCACATGCATTGCACAAGTGTGTTTTGAGGTGGCCTAGGTGCATAGTGCTCATATGTTATGATGAACCTAAGTCTTGATTATGAGAGTGGATTATGATCAAGAATGACCAAAGAGAGGTACTTAGCTTTGTTAGTAGTATGGGATGCTACCTTAGCCTTGAACAAGTATACTTGGAGGTGGATTGTGAAGTAGTTCATTTGAATAAGAAGACCAATGAGTTAAGTATTGTCACAACAGCAGAGAACCCCCTAGACGTAACCGTCTTCTTCTTCTTCTTTGAGGACTAAGACTAGCCTCTTACATCATTACATTCATAGGTTAAAAATATGGAAAAATTAAAAACTTTTCATTACTTCTACATTGAGGTTTTCATAGACCTCTACATACACATAATATATTCGTATCGAGTATACATAGACCCTTCATATAAGAAGATTACATAGTCTTCTACTTTTATTGCACATAAGTATATAAATATAAGATAGAACATAGTTTTTAAAGATTGTCTTATCTCATAACCATCTATCAAGATTAGCAATCTGGGCATAGCCCATACATCAATGTAAAAAGGGTCACATATAGGCTTTATACAATCCGTACTCAAATGAAAAGAGATAGAACATAAAAATCTTAAACTAAAACAACTTCATAAGCTAAATATTGGCATCGCCCTCGGAAAGTGAGGACCTACCCACTTGGATGATTGAGAAAGTCCAACTCTTCTTCAAGTCGTCTCAAAGAGACTTCAACGACCGAAACCTAAAATGTTGGGGAAAAGGGAGAAAATGGGGTTAGTACACCACTTCTACTAAGTATGACACCATATGCACATATAATATCAAATCATGCTAGAAAGGGACATTTAGTTAAAGCATGATATTTTACCTTTTGAAAGTCTTATGCATAGTCAAGCAAACCGTACCAATCAATAAGTCATATTCATTAAATCAAGCAAGTAATATGCATATCAACATACTTGAACCCATAATCTAATACAACCCTATCATCAAGGAATACCATCACAAGCATGAATAAGAGTTCATCATATCATCATAAAGCATGACAACTACTCATGAATCCTTATAAAGTCAACAAGTACAATAACCAAGCAAATCCCCATAACCTTACTCAATCAACTGACCCAACAAGAATCATAACAAATGTCCAACTCCACATAACATACTCTTTAAGGATACATAACATCATACCATAGCAATATAGACCAAATACATGTTCATAAAAATATCAATCACCATATAATATCATTTACATGTAAAGTCATCATATTATCATCATTTGTATTCATTATCATATACACATAATATCAACCTTCTAAAGCTTCCATCAAGGCAAACTAGTGCAAGGCATTGGTAGAGTTCCATACCCCTACCTAAACTAAGTCAAACCTCTCAAGTCACTCTAGTTAGTTTATACTTCATTACTTCATTTTAGTTTAGGGAACACATGCTTTAACCGACATAGACCACAATATCTAAGTGTGAAATCCGGTGTTGTAAAACCTTACACTGATGGAAGGTGGTCTACCGGCCAAGGTAGAACCTAACATGAACATAGCGTTTAGGTGGATCCACTAGCTAGTATTCCTATGGTGGAAACATAGTTTAAGGAACTTGGGGCCATCTTATAAACATCACTCTACACCCTATTTGGGTCATGAGGCTATCCACCCCGTGAGGACCGTGGTGAACCCTACCTTCCCTATTTGGGAAAATGTCACCCCCTCACATACAAGATTACTCGGTGCTAAGCTAGAGTCCCTTTATGAAATGTCTTTAATGTCCTTATTAATCATCATAAATTATTTTAGGTCATAGGGTCTAGCCCTTGTATAATCATCATCATCATAGCTCAATAAGAATTGTATGAGTATAGTCCTTTCATCACAATTCATATAAGTGAGGTTTTACATATTCATTCATGATAAGGCACATTGGTAGTCATATCCATCCTTATAACATTTACATCTTAATCAACCTCACAACCATAGTTAATACATTTCAATTCAATATCATACCACCCTATCAATCCTAATACAAGGCATACTCCGACACAACATCATGAATTAATCACAATTAACCATAACTTGAAGTAAAGAATAGGGTTCATAAAACTTACCAAGTCTCCTTCACAACTCATCATCAAGGTTTTACCATCAACCCTTAATTCGATCCAATTAGGGTACAACATCATCACAGTTCAATGACCAACATAACAACAAGGCTAGAAGAATCACTACATCACAATTCAATACTAGATCAAAGCTTAAGACAAGGTACTTAGGTCAATTCACAACATACTTCATAACCTAGATCACTTCTCAAGAACTAGCATGAAAGACTACAATTCACCCTAAATAAATCATGATTAGTATAACAACATCATCTTGTAGTAACCCAACCAATAACCAATTCAATTGAACCAATATAACCTAATTCATATCAAGATCATAACCTAGGGTTAAGGGGGGAAGGTCATATTTTACAAACTAGACCAAACCATCAAGATATATCATAATTAATTTAGAATACATGTTAATCTATTCAATATATCCACAAGAAATCATAAACAAATCAATTCATAACATTAATTTCAAGATTGGATGAAACCCACTTGAAAACTCAACTTTTGAAAATACTTTGAAGGAACCCTTTGAGGAAAGAGGTCTCAAAGGTGAATTAGATCCTATACCTCAATGTTTGATGAAGAATTGATGATTAATTCATCCCTTTACAGCCCCTAAAACTCTCACCTAGCTTGGTCTTCAATGGAGTTCTTCACTAAGAGAGAAAGAAGAGAGAAGGAAGAGGATTTTGTTTTGTGAGTTATGAGAGTTTGTGTTAGTCTTAGTTAGGTTAGGGCTTTATATAGAGTGTTAATACACTTAATTAACCTTACACTAACCCCTAATTAAACTCCTAACTAATACAACTAATTAAATAACCTAAGTGAAAACGTGCAACAAATTACAGTGTCAAAGACGACACCACGATCGATGGATCGTGAATCAATCGACGGACCAGCCCTCCTTCCGTGCTGCACATCTGTATTCTTGGTCAGATACTGTGCACACAAGTCACCCCAATGATTTGGCTAAGTGTTGGTCGACGGATGGCATAGACGCCCCGTCGATCCACACACGCCTCATCGATGCCATCTCGTGGGTTGCACACTGCCCAGGCAGTGCTTGACTCCACTTGAAAGGGTCCTCCTCAAGAGACCTTGGTTGGTCCTCGGGGAGTCGTACCCGGACATTTCGACCATGAATCATCTTAAGCGCATTTTAGACACCCTTCCACCAATTTTCAACATTTTTCGACTTCTAAAAGCTAGTCAAATAAGCTAAGGCATGCTAGTACCTCCTTGAACTAACTTTCAAACGTCATGGACGTTCTTGGATGTTTTGGTTTCTAGACTTCCTAAATGACTTATTTTCATTAAAATGGACCTTGAAATAGTGTCTAAACCTCATGACACATATGTTAGGCTCTAGAACACATCTTGGATTTTCGAAGTGTTACAAGTATGAACTCTTATATGCTTTATGATGCTTTATTATGCTTATAATATACATGCTATGCTTATGAATTTATCTCTTATGATTATGTCTATTATTTACTAACCCTTTGAGATATCTTATGTTTTGTATGATAGTTTCCATACTTGGTACATTTCGTAATAACGCATATTTTGCCTACATTCTAATCCAATGTAGGGTCTTGAGAAGATTGAGTTGCTTTCAAGGGTAGAGTTTCCAAGGCTTTCAAAAGTGAAGATTGGTGAGTCTTTATAGAATCCGAGGACACCACCACTATGATGTCTTTTATGTTCTTTTATATGTTTAGACTTTTATGGGATGTGACCAAGACTATTGTATTCATGATGTCATAGATAGTTTTTGAGACATATGTTAGAAGTTTTATGAAATGATTCCGCATTATGTTTTGAAGAATTTTTTTTAATTCCGCACCACTTTTCGTATATATGCAATGAATGATGTCTAAGGGCTTGTACAAGACCTCTGAGAGGTCAAGTACGCCATGTTCCTTGAAGGATGCCCTACATTATAGGGTGTACTTTGGGCCGTGACAAACTTGGTATCAAAGCATAAGGTTATGAAATGGTCCTAGGATGTCTCAAAACCACGTCTAGTAGAGTCTTATTCATCGGTGTGAGTCACAACACATCTATGAGTAGGATTCTACGGGATGCTTAGAATGTTTCACTTCTTCATTCTTCTAGTCGTGCCATAGAGTTTGGCTTGAGTAAGCCCTTCTTCTAATGTTTGCCTATGATTTTGTCCAGGTTATGGCAAACACTAGGGATAACGCAAGAAGGGAATGAGATGGCATTGAGAATCAAGAGGTTCCTCCCCAAGGGAATCAAGTCCCTCATCAAGTTCCTAATACTCCTCAAGTGGAGAATGTGAATCTAGAGGATTTAGGACTTCTATGAACTTGTTGGATCAGGCCGTGGCGGCCCAATCCAATAGAGAGGTGGTGGCTAACCCTATAGGGGGGATGTGTGCCTATATAATTATTGAGTTCTTAGGGATTAACCCTCCGGAATTTAGTGGCTCCAAGTTGGAGGAGGATCCAAATGGGTTCATAGATGAGGTTTATAAGACTCTTGCTATTATGAGTTTGACTTCTAGGGAGAAAGCGGAGCTAGCCGCTTACCAGTTGAAAGATGTAGCTCAAGTTTGGTATGAGCAATGGAAAGACTCTAGGTTGGTAAGCGCGGGTCCCATAGAGTGGGAGACTTTTATGTCAACTTTCCTTCATAGGTTCTTTACTAGGGTATTGAGGGAGGCTAAGTTGGGGGAATTTATAAACCTCAAGCAAGGCAAGTTGAGTGTTAAGGAGTATGCATTGAAGTTCACTCAATTTTCTAAGTATGCTCCAAGCGTGGTGGAAAACCCTAGAGACTTGATGAATAGGTTCATGACAGGGGTGTCTGAACTAGTGAAAGAAGAGTGTCGTATGACAATGCTTGTTGATGATATGGATATCTCCCGACTAATGGTGTTTGCTCAATAAATAGAAGAATCCAAGCTTATGAAGGTGCACATCCAGGGAGCACCCCCTAGAAGTAACATGGCGTACTTGACCCTCTTGGAGGTCTTATACAAGCACATAGTCATCATTCATCGCATTGTCATAGGTAAATTTAGCGGAAAATTTAAAACTTTCTTAGCACATCATGATATGCTAGAACATCACTTCCATCATATATAAAATATCATAATACATAGTTAAAGACTCTAGCCTCTTTTGACATCTTTGACTCAACATCATTAGAGTACAAGGGACACGCCTCTTATAACATAATCCATAACTATACAATTTACAAGACTTTATAGTAAACCATAAGTAGGAAATCCTTGGATTTAAGGATTCCTTTCCCTGAGCTTGACAATCACATATCAATCTCCTCATCATCTAAATACATCCTTTAAGCATCCATAACCTACACTTTGTGTAAAAAGGTAGAGAAGAATGGAGTTAGCACAATAATGCACTAAGTATGACAACCATGCAAAAACATGCATTTAAAAGGGACATTTTACTTGAAATCATGCATCATGCCTTTTTGTGAAAACCATAAAACCTTTATACTATAAGCATTATATCATTTACATAATTCATATAAGCATATTCAATAGTCATCAATCATATAAAATCATACATTGCATTTAAGGCATTTAGAGTCACATTACAGTGAGCACTTTCCTTCTTTAAAGTGAACTCTTTTCTATTTACAGTGAGCTTCTTCTTATTCTAAGCTCTTGACTTTCCCAAGTAATCCTGTAGTGATACATGGTGCAATTCATAGATAATGTCCCATAACACTATGCTTATTCAAGCATCACCTTAAGACCACAAGGAAACCATGCATACAACCTTTCACTCAACACATACAACCATAGGACCATTTCATATAACAAGACACATACTTCACATTAGACTTTACTCACAATCCTAATATAAGTCTACTAGTGCAATGTACATGTGAATCCCCATAGCCTCACACATACCTAGTATACCTATCACAAGACCAGAAACATCATACATTCACTTCATACATTAACATATCAAGCATAGACAACTTCATTCATGCCAAGCAAGACCTTTATCATATAGTCATTAAGACCATCATTATGCATATAAGACAAGGACCCCATCATATAGACTCATTAGGACTCATACCATGCATATCTTCATAACAAGTAGACAAATACTACCATGCCATGTATAAAGACATAACCATAATCATACATCTTAGAACACCTTCCTAGAACTTCCTAAAGAGCAACTTGTGCATTGTATAGGTAATTTCATTACTCTCACCTATCCTAAGAAACTTCCCTTAGTAATCCTAGTTAGGGTCCTAGTCATTTACTTACATTGTCCATTTTACTCTAGGGAAACTATAGCCTTAACCAACATTAAGACCATAGGTGCTAAACATAGAATTTGGTGTTGTAGAGCCTTACACCAATAGAAGATGTTCTTACCTAGGCAAGGTAGAACATTAACACATACTAGCATACTAAGTGAGATCACTTGTTAGATCCTACGTGGCAAGCATAGTTTATGGAACTGAGAGATATGAATTTGGACCCTCTACATGCCCATAAGCATTGGAGTCCTCATCTCATAAGAATACATGAGTGAATCTTCCTCAAAGGGAAGTCAATACCTCATGTGGAACCATAGTGAATTTTCCTCGAAGGAAAGAATACACCTTATGAGAACCCAATGGTGAATCTTCCTCCAAGGGAAGCCAACACCTCTCATTGTCAAGTTCACTAGGTGCTAAGCTTAGTTCCCATTCTTGAAAAACCTTTATTACATTACTTTATAAAACATAGGCCTTAGGAGATTGAATACTCATATGCTTAGCTCATAGGTTATTGATGAGATTGCATCAACCTATATCATGTGAGAAACCCTTTCTCATTGACATAACATATGTAAAGAACCATCTAGTTTAGGGTACCCTTGAGAACACCTTTCAAGTGCCCCTCTATTGACTAGATCACCATTCATGTGTGTGTATATACGTGTGAGTAACCCTTTCACATAACACCCTTGGACCACACACACATATTCATACTTCATTTCATTCATGCATAAGTGTACGAGTGTAACTATATGAGCAACCCTTTCATATAATCATATGTAGACACTAGGTATAATCATACTTCATCATACCATATACTTCACACTATATCATATAAGACAAGTTCATAAAATACTCATGCATTCATATTCATTTACATAGGAAACCAAACCTAGAAACTATCCTATCAAGACACATATGTGCAATGCATAGACAAGGTCCCATACCCTTGCCCATACTAGTACACCTATCAAGTCATCCTAGTTAAGGGATACATAACATCTTCATATACATATACCTTACATGTATAGTAGTAAACATTTAGTGAACATGAGAACAACCTTTCATTAGACACCACGAACCTTTATTACATTGTAAGCATGCATAATGTGTGAGTGTGTGTACATTGGTCAACATGATCACATAATGGCTATCAAAAAAAACACTGAGGCAGCCACCCTCTTAGGACCACAATGCACCTTAAAGCATGGACCACACAACACAACTTAGCATAAAAGACAAGACAATCTTCACATTACATTCAAGACTCTTTACCTTAGCTATTCACACATTCATATAGGGGTACATGGGTAGGGGACATTAATCATTTATACTCATCAAGGTATCACCTAATCAAACCCCAACATAGTCATTCATATACTCATAGCACTAGCAACATAACCTAGATCATAACTAGAATAGATTACTAGGCAAGAGCTTCATATAGGGTGTTCATCACCAACACATATTCATAGTATAATTGCCTTAAAGGCCATGATCACATAAAATATATATTGGAAATAAAGTAAACACCGCCACCATAAGTGGACCATACCACACCATGCCATACAAGGTTTCATCAACTATCAATACTATAAGAAAGTAGAGAGGAAGAGCCATTCTTACCAATTCATCAACCTTTGATCATCATTGATCAATACACGTTTTTAATCAACAATTCATATATAGGGAAGTAGCTAAATTAACTTTAATCATAAAATAAACCATGCATAAGCCACTACAAGATCATGCAACTAACAAGTACACTACATCACCAATACACTAGGAAGTACAGAGTCATAGATCACTTACTAATATCCTTTACTTTGGTCATCGTGATCAACAATCATAATTCACCAATAATACCAATCTAAGGCATTAGATAAAGACATAATAATCAAGTCTAAATCATGCTTCATCTACCCTAGAATTGAGATCACATCATGTACATAGCATTATCAATCTATAGGCTAAAAGAATGTAAATCAATCCTTACCAACACTACTTTGTTTTGATCATCAAGGATTCATACCCACAATTCATCAATAACATCCAAGTAAGGCAGCCGATACAATTATCCCTACACAAATGAATCCCACATTCATGCATTATAGAGTCAATGTTACTGTGAATGCCATACTTTAACAATGAATAGCAAGTAGAGATCAAGTCTTCAAGCATCAATCCACATTGATCCAATATAACATAATTCATCATCACATTACTATGTAGTCAGTAGCTATAATCAATTCAATATGCTAGAATCATAATTCAATCAACATCAATTCAAGATCACAAAGCCCACACATAGGCTAAAACGATAGTTTGGAAGAGACCAAGGGTTCATCATGTAATTGGATTGAAAACTTCATTATAAACAGTAGCTAATCCATAATTCATCATAACAATGCTTTTTAAATCGATTTGAGAAAGAACCCATGGCTAGATTGAAGAAGGAGAAGTTTGATCATATTTTCTCTTTGAAAACTTTGAGAATACTCTCTAGATGGATGGTTAACTAGAGATGAAGGATCACCATACCTTTACTATATGAAGAACCCACTAAAACTTGGTGAAGAACCCATGGAAATCCCATCTACAAGCTGACCTTGAGATTCATCTCCCACGGAGGTTTCTAGAGAGAGTTTGGTTTGGGAGGGAAGTCTAATTTTTGTAAATCGAATTAGGAATGAGGTTGTCACGTTTTTGATCATCCTAATATACCCAAAAATAACCAACTAAACCTCCTAGGGTTAGGTTAGCATGTGGGGTGAGTAAATTCACCCCTTAATGAAACAAGGTGCAAGCAGTGAAGTTGCAGGCTGCATCGACGAGCACAGTCGACAGGGCATCATTGATCGATGATCCATCCTGCCGCTTCGTCATTTACAACTTCAGCTCCTTCCTGGGAGGCTGAGCTCACACTTCTAAGTGTTGAGTGACGCCTCCAATTTACGGGGAGTCGATTGAAGGATGGGGCGTCATTTGAGCTCGTCGATTGACACTTCCAGGGCAGTGTCTCGACAACCTTTGGGTCATCCTTGAGGGACTTTAGCGGGGCCCTTGGGGTGTCGTACCATGACATTTCCAACGTAAATATATAACTTAACATGTCAAGGACCTTCCACATCAGTTTCACCCAAGATAACCACTCGTAACACCTTCAAACATGCTAGGCACACTAACGATACACATGAACGACTCAAGGGCTAACTTTCGAACATCTTGGACGTTCTTGGACATTTGACCTCCAAACTTCATGAAACTTAACATAATGCCTATAAAAACCATTATAACTCATATAAGGACCTCATAAGCGCATGACATACACATATAAGCACGTATAGACACATGAGACACATAGGTGACTAGTGGTCGAACGTCTTAGTTTTAACTTGACGTTTGACTTCCAAATCACCTCAATCTTTTGACACTGCCTCAATACCACATTATAAACAATTTAAGAACCTTATACCCTTAGTAAAAACATGTTATGCTCTAGAAACCCAAACTCATTTTGGGGTCTTACAATATCCCCCACTTGGGAACATTCGTCCTCGAATAACACTTGGAACACTTTAATCACAACAACAACTTCAATGAATCATAGAGCAGATCACAATATTCATAAGGTCATCACATAGAAGTCAATTCACCAAACTTACAAGGAACACAACTTCAAACCACTTAGCACTTAATGCAACACAAGCAAGCCACACTTTCACCCACTCATGCTTAATGCATCAAACACTTTGGCACTTCTCATGTTCATAGGAGGAATATCCTTATCCTAATCATAACATGGTCATTAAACTTCATTTCATTAAGAGCTCATCTTGTAATATCACACTTGACAGATTCAACAATACTCAAGAAACAATTAGACACTCACACTTCAATGCACATAGACTTGAGTAAGATAGGTTGACAATGGATTCTTATTGGTTAGGCAAAATGCCATGGTACCATACTCAACCATACCATGCTTAGTTATGTTCAAGGTAGGAATGTCCTTCTCCTCAACACACTTACATGTATCCTGAGTTCATACCCAAGCAAATGCACAAAGGTCTATTCATTTCAAATGAGAATTTCTCAACTTTTAACCATAGCATGCTCATACTTCTTTCCTAGTGAAGTCTAAATGGTAAGTTACACCAAGCACATCACAATAATAGGAAGCCATTTCACAAAATTTAAATTTCTAGCATCTCACTAGCTTTCATAAACATGCATCAATTTGGGAAATAACACAATTTATGGGTAGACACAAGGACACTTAGCTAAACATGTCTTCACTTTTCAAAAGTGAGCCTACAATCATTCTTTCCAAACCATATAAGTCACATAATTTTCAAGAGACTCAAATATTTTCATTTTTAAGAGGTTCAATTTCTCATTATAAGGCTAAACCTTACACCTCAAAAGTGACTACAACCATGTTCATTATATCATCTCATGAAGTTAGATGCACAACTAGCATATCAAGATGCACACTCAATATGAGAAAACCATAATTTGATCAATTTTTTTCCCAAGTACTTTAGAATCTTCAAAGCATTCTTAACATAGGGTCAATCAAAACATACATAACATATGGAGAACATGCAATTCATACTTTATGCCAGACTCCTATATGAACAAGCTTACTAAGAATTTATTAGATTAAAGCTCAAGTAAGAATAGAAGGACAAGATAGAAATATCTACAACCTTACTACTCACATCACCATCACCCACTCAGGGTAAACCCAACTAAGAGCAACTTAACCCAACCTTAAGAGGATCTTAACTTACCAACCTCCATTTTCATCACTTAAAAGTGATTACCACTTTAGAAGGAATTACAATAACTCAAAATAGGAACACCAAAGTCATTATAAACCTTATCATCTAGGAAAATTATACCCAATCATCAAGTTAGGTCATACTACCCAACCATATAAGGTTTTCAACAATACCATAGACACCAAGGTCAGACAACATTAGGGGAAACAACAAGGAGACTTAGCCATAAGGACTCTTTGTTTTCTTTCTACTTTACAGTAAGGTAACTTCTAGGTCAATAAAACCCACATCATCACCCTACAAGGCCAATCATGCTACCCTTACTTCTAGGATCAAGACTATACCAAAGACTCCAATCCAAACAAGGAAACTATGAAGAACCACTTATATACAAAAGGCAACATGGAACCATTACACATATATAAGGTAACATTAAACTATTAACATACATATATAGGCAACATGCATCTTTACCATTTAACTCATTATTCAAATAATTTAAAGTCTAAACTAGATTGTAGGACTATCATCATGCATACTCATAAGTCTACTCATTATTCCAAAAGAAAACTCAATTTATGTAAGACCTCCAAAATGAGTTAGGGTGTCTAGATCCTAACATGTTTGTATAAGGTTATAATGTCCTAAAGTGACTTATAATATGGTTTATAGGCAGTCTATAAAGTCTGAGGTGAATTGGAAGTCAAACGTCAAGGGTCGACCAAAACGTTCGACGACTAGTCACCTATGTGCCTCATGTGTCTATGCATGCTTAAAATTGTATGAAATGAGCTTATGAAGTATTAAAATGAGTTATAATGACTTTTAATGGTAGTATATGATGTTTCGCGGAGTTTGGAGGTAAAGCGTCTAAGAACGTCCAAGACGTTCGAAAGATAGCCTAGAGACATGCATGTGTTGGTCTTGATGGGGCCTTGCATGTTTGGACGAGTTGCAGGTGTTTATTTTGGGTGAAACTTACGTGGAAGGTCTACAACTTGTTAAGGGTTGTATTTACGTCGTGAACTTCTGGGTACAACCTCTTAAGGGCCCCGCAAAAGGACCCACAAGAAGGACCCAAGGCTGGTCAAGACACTGCCTTGGCAGTGTCAATCGACGGACCAAACGACAGCCAGTTGGTTGACCAACATCCCGTAGGTAAGGTCTCGTCGATTTATACTTAGATTGGGTAGGTATCAACCCAAAAATGTTCTAAGTACCAATCGAAGAAAGCCAAAGGACGACCAGTATATTGACCAACGGCCAGTCGATTGGGTCCGTCGATGGTGGCCTGTAACAGCTGCATTGTGACTGTTTTAATAAAGGGGTGAAGGGAAATTCACCCCACGTACTAAACTAACTATAGTTGATTAATTTACCTATATTTTGGTGTATATAAAGGATCAGATACGTGAAGAACCCATTCCCAATCCCCTATCACGAATTCGAACCTTTCCCTCCAAATATCTTCTCCCTAGAAACCTCCATTGTTGTTGAAGCTCAAGAACAGCTTGGAGCTTGGATTTTCATGATTTCTTCACCAAGTTTTAGAGGTATTCATGTGGATAAAGTTATGGTGATCCTTCATCTCTAGTTATCCTTCCATCTAAAGAGTTAATCTCAAAGATTTCAAAGAGAAAACTATGATCAAAGTTCTTCTTCTTCAATCTATCCATGGGTTCTTTATAAAAACGTTTTAAAAGATTAAATCATGACGAATTTAAGTTAATATAGTGGTTTTAACATGATTTTGAATCCAATTGCATGATGAAACTATGTCCCTTCCTAAATCGATTTAGTCCTTGCATGGGCTTTGTGATCTTGACTTGTTATCGATTGAATTATAATTCTATTATGTTGAATTGCTTATAACTATTGTTATTTACGTGAATTAATGTTGAATTGATGTTTAAGGATCCATGAGGATCAATGTATGAAGATTTGAACATGCTTAGCTTAGTTTCCATAATTCGCTGTAACATTGGCCTCTTAATGATTTAATGTGGAATTCGATTGTGTAGGGCTGCTTGTATCTACTGTCTTAATTGGATATTATTTATAAGTTGTAAATTAGTGATTCATGTTGATAAATGTTGATTAACTTATGATTCTTCTATTTTCCAGTGATGTCTAAAATAGCTTGTTCACTGTGATCTAGACGTTATGGCAATTGTAGTAGGATTTCATTTAGGTTATGTTGTCCTTAAATACTGCTTTATATTGATGATATTAATGAATTGTTGGTATGAAGTATTGATGATCAAATAAAAGGGGTCTTGCATGAATTCATCTAGGTTCTTCTAGCCTACAATTTGAATGTTGTAATGAACATTATGTGATCTTAATTCTAGGGTAGATGAAGCATGATTTAGAGTTGATTTATATCTATTTAGCTACTGCCCTAAATGTATATTATTGATACATGATGATTTATGATCAAAACTAGGGAAGTCACTTGATGACCTAACACTCTCTACTTTCTACCATATATGTGATATAGTGCACTAGTTGAATCATGCTCTTGTGACGACTTGTACATGGTTTCATTTATGATTTAAGAACTTATAGCTATTGCTATATAATTTATAAATGATGAGAAAGGAATATTGATCAATGATGATTAAAGATTGATGAATTGGTAAGAATGGTTCATCCTTCTACTTTTCTATATTAATGTAGTTGATAAAGCCTTGTAGGTATTGTGTGGTATGGTCCACTTATGGTGGCGGTGTTTATAAGTATGTCATTATTTATGTGTTGAACATGGACATGAAGGCAAATTGATGATTATATGAATGAGTGGTTATGATGATCACTTTATGTGTAACTTGTGCCTAGTCTTCTATTTGAGTTGCGAATCTAGGTTATGTTACTATTGTTATGAGCATGTAAAGGATTATGTAATATCATGTGTAGGTTCTGCCATGGTTTAGGTGCTAATGGTTTATGACCTCTACCCATGTACCCCTATGTGAATGAGTAAATAGCTAAAGTTAGGAGTCTTGATTATAATGTGAAGATTGTCTTGTCTCCTATGCTATTGTGTGTTGTGTGGTTTATGCTTGAAAAGAGTATTGTGGTCTTAAGAGGGTGGATGCCTAAATATGTTATTGATAGCAATTATGTGATCATGTTGACCAATGTATACACACACTCACACTTCATGCATGCTTACAATGTAGTAAATGTTCATAGTCTAAAGAAAGGTTGTTCTCATATTCACTAGTGTCTACTACTATACATGTAAAGTATATGTATGTGAAGTATGGTATGTTTTCCTTAACTAGGATGACTTGATAGGTCTACTAGTATGGGCAAGGGTATGGGACCTGCCTATGCATTGCACATGTGTACCTTGATAGGATAGTTCCTAGGTTTGGTTTCTATGTGCATGAATATGAATGTATGGTCATGTGTGGTCTTAATGTGTTATGTGAAAGGTTTATCACATATATGTATGCACACACATGAATGCTGGTCTAGTCAATAATGGAACCTTGAAAGATGTGCTCAAGTGTACCCTTAACTAGATATTGCTAATGCATATGCTATGTTCATGTGAAAGGATCTCTCACATGAAATAGGTTGATGAACTCTCATCTATGACCTATGAGCTAAGAATATGAGGGGATGAATCTCCTAAGCCTATATTTTACAAATAAATGATAATAAAGGCTTTTTCAATAAAAGTGAACTCAGCTTAGCACTGAGTGAACTTGTAAATGAGGGGGTGACACTTTCCAACATAGGGAAGGTAGGGTTCACTACGGTCCTCATGTGAGGGAGTGATACTTTCCCAAATAGGGGAGGTAGGATTCACTATAGTCCTCACGGGGTGGATAGCCTCAAAACCCAAAATGGGTGTAGAGTGATATTTCCATGATTGCCCCCAAGTTCCATAAACTATGCTTGCCACATAGGATCTAGCAAGTGATATCACCTAATATGCTAGCATGTGTTAATGTTCTACCTTGGCTAGGTAGGAACACCTTCCCTTGGTGTAAGGCTCTACAACACCAAATTCCATGTTTAGCACCCATGGTCTTATTGTCGGTTAAGACTATAGTTTCCCTAAAGTAAAATGGACAATGGAAGTAAATGACTAGGACCCTAGCTAGGATGACTTAAGGGAGGTTACTTAGGATAGGTGGAAGTAATGAACCCATCTAGACATTGCACAAGTAGCTCCTTAGGAAGTCTTAGGAAGGTGTTCTAATGCATGTCACTATATATATGTTCTTTATGCATGACTTTGTAGTATTGATCTACTTGTTATGATGATGCGCATGGTATAAGTCTATATGCATGATGTTGATCTTATTGACCATATGATGAAGGTCTTGCTTGACATAAATGAAGTGTCTTCTCTCACTATGTTGATGAATGACTTAGATGTAAAGGCTTGTGGTCTCATGATAGGTTTATTAAGTATGTATGAGGTTATGGGGCCTTATATGTACATTGCACTAATAGACTTATATTGGGGGCATGAGTTAGGTCTTATAAGGTTCTATGTGAAGTAAAATAAGTATATGTGCATAATGGCTAGGAGTTCACTGTAATGCCCTTTTAGTCTTGGCTTAAATATATATATGTTGTACTATACTCCTATGATGGTATGTGTTGCTTCATGTAGGTTATATGTATGTTCACTTGTGACGTTAAGGTGATACATTGCACCAAGTATCACTAGAGGGTTACTTGAGAAGTTAATGAATAATAGGAAAGAATGATCATTGTAACATAAAAGTAGCTTACTGTAAAGTGGCTTCAAAAATGTCGTAAATTCTATATATAACCTTATGTAATGTTTGGCCTTTGAATATGTTCATATGAAGTATATGATTGACATAAATGCTATTGGATAAAGGTTTTATGATGATTTACTCAAAATGGCATGAAGTATGATTTCAAGAAAAATGTCCCTTTTAAATGCATGTTTTTGCATGGTTGCCATACTTAGTACATTCTTGTGCTAACTCCATTCTTCTCTACTTTTTACACAAAGTGTAGGTTATAGATGCTTAAAGGATGTATTGGATGCTGAAGAGCTTGATAGATGATTCCCAATCTCAATGAAAGGAATCCTTAAGTTCAAGGATCTCCTACTTATGTGTTTACTATAAAGTGTTTTAATATTGTATAGTTATGTAATGTGTCTTAAGGGCCGTGTACCTAATGTATTCTAATGTTGTCGAGTCTAATATGACAAAGATACTTAAGGTCTATATATGTATTATGACTTATATTTTATATATATGAAGTAATGTTCTAGCATATGATGTGCTAAGAAAGTTTTAAATTTTTCGCTAAATTTACTATGTCAATGCGATGAATGATAACAATGGGCTTGTATAAGACCTCTGAGAGGTCAAGTACGCCATGTTACTTCTAGGGGGTGCTCCCAGGATGTGACAATTTAACCATAACAACTTCTAATATGCTTTAACCATATAATGACACACATTTCTCAACATAACATGCTATTTCGCATAGATCTCATATATAGCCACAAAGGGCATCATATCAACATAACATTCAAAAATTCACCTTCATACATACTCATGAAACCATAAAATCGAGATAAACATCAAAACTCACCTTTTCTCCCTCAAGTATAGAGATACCATCTCATCCAAGCAATCACATTTAAAAGACCACCGGACAAGAAAACATAAGAGAGAACTCTTATAGAGTTAAGTTCTATGGCACGATATGAGAATGATGAAGAAGGGAAACTCTATCGTCCTATATCCTCCCGCATCATGGATGTGTCGCGACTCACCACCAATGATACGAAACTCTACTAGACGTAGCAGTATGAGACTTTTGGAACCTAAAACCACTTTTATAAACCTCATGCTCTGATACCACGTTTGCCACATCCGGGGAGCACCCCTTAGAAGTAACATGACAAACTTGGCCTCTCGGAGGTCTTATACAAGCCCATAGTCATCATTCATCACATTTTCATAGGTAAATTTAATGGAAAATTTAAAACTTTCTTAGCACATCATATGCTAGAACATCACTTCCATTATATATAAAATATCATAATGTTTATTCAAATACTTTAGTCTCTTTTGCCATATTATACTCAACATCGTTAGAGCACAACAGGGACACGACCCTTATAAAATAATACATAACTATACAATTTACAAGACTTTACAGTAAACCATAAGTAGGAAATCCTTGGATTTAAGGATTCCTTTCCCTGAGCTTGAGAATCACATATCAAGCTCCTCATCATCTAAAGATATCCTTTAAGCATCCATAACCTACACTTTATGTAAAAAGGTAGAGAAGAATGAAGTTAGTACAAGAATGCAGTGTAACATTTTGAAATCCCAAGGTCATGTTATAAGACTTAAATAGGCTCCTTAAGGTCTAAACCATTGTTACTAGCCAAATTAGGCGTATATGGAGTCATTGAAGTGTTTTGGAACCAAAACGTTCATAACGTCCGGTAAGTTGATTCATAAGAGGGCTAGAGTGTCCTTTTAGTTTAACCAAGTTAAAGAGTCGGAATTTAGTAACAGTTTGTAACAATAGGTGTAACACATAGTGTGGGATGGTTTCATTTTGGATAAGTCAGGGTACGACTCCCCGAGGATCAACTAAGGGCCCTCGAGGAGGACCCTTGAGACAGTAGGCCACGACGGACCCTATAACGGGGCGTCACAGGCGTGACGGGGCGTCGAGTCCACCGTCATGCCAGTCTTAGCTGCTGGGAAGAAAGCCTCCGCCTGCACAGTCTCTAACTAGTGCGATGGACGTGCAGGACAGAGGGTTCCTGTCCGTCACGCCCATGATGGCCGTCATCGGGGAGCCGTCGTGGAGGGCCTGTAGTGTTTTCAGAGATTTAAGTTTTAGTTAGTTATTCTATTTAGTGCCTTAGGGGTAATTAGGGGATTAAGGGAAGACTAATTAAGTGACTTAAGACCCCACTATAAATACCCCAACCCTCATTAGCCTAATTATTATTCTCAAAACAAAACTATCTTCCTTCTCTCTACTTTCTCTCTCTATTGGAAGACTCCATTGGAGAATAGCTTGGCAAGATCATTGAGAGCTGGTTTTAGCATGAAATCACCATCAAAACATCATCAAACCTTAAGGTATGGGATCTAATTCACCTTTGAGATTCTTTCCTCAAAGGGCTCCTTCAAAGGTTTTCCAAAAGTTGAGTTTCATATGGGTTTCATCCAATTTCGAATTTGATTATATGAATTGAGTTGTTTATGTATTCTTTGGGTTATAATGAATAGATTATCATGTATTGTAACTTTATTATGATGAATTGATGTAGTTTGGTCTAGATTGTGGGAGATGACCCTAACCCTTAACCCTAGGTATTGGGATTGATATGAATTTGGGTTGGATTGAAGTAATTGATCTAATTATTGTTTAAATCATCTTAAATGATTATTATTGCATCGATCATGAATCTATTGTGGTGAATTGAAGTTCTTCATGCCTGTTTCTTGAGTATTGAATCTAGGGTAAGAAGATAGACTTTGATACCATGCTACCAAGCTTTGATTTAGTATTGCATTGTGGTATATCGCTTCTCTTAAATTAGTTCTTTTGTTGGCTATTGAATTACATTGGGATGATGATCCAAATTGGGTTGATCTATGGGTTGATGGTAAGGCCCTTATTGGTGAACTATGGAGAGGTATTGGTAAGTCTTGATTATCCTAATCCTTACTTCAAATTGTGAATTATTTGTCATCAAGTGATAAGGTTGTGTTGAAGTATACCTTGCTTAAGGTGATAGGTTGGTATGATGATTGAATTGAAATGCTTAGGTTGGTTGTGAGGTTGCCTAGGAGTACATGATATAGGAAAGTTGTTATGTAAAGATGTGCCCTATTGTGATGAGATGTGCATGGGCTAACTTTACCCATTTGATTTGTTAATGAAAGGACCATTTCTCTTGCAATTGTTAATGAGCTTTGATAAACGAATGTATATGAGGGCTAGGCCCTATGATATATATATATGTATATATATATATTTATGATTATGATAAGAGTAAAGGCTTTTCAATAAAAAAGGGACCTAGCTTAGCAT
This sequence comes from Solanum sitiens, assembly GCA_016801875.1. Classification (NCBI taxonomy): domain Eukaryota; kingdom Viridiplantae; phylum Streptophyta; class Magnoliopsida; order Solanales; family Solanaceae; genus Solanum; species Solanum sitiens. Next base: position 1,954,938 of record JABWTJ010000043.1, on the reverse strand, counting down.
CGAGTGAGTTTGTATGTGAGGGAGTGACACTTTCTTATATAAAGAAAGGTAGGGTTCACTACGGTCCTCACGGGGTGGATAGCCTCATGACCCAAGTAGGGTGTAGAGTTGATATGTCCAAGGTTCTTTTCCCCAAGCTCGATCAACTATGTTGCCACCATAGGATACTAGCAAGTGGATCCACCTAGATAGCTACGTTTACGTTAGGTTCTACCTTGTCCGGTAGACCACCTTCCATCGGTGTAAGGTTTCACGACACCGGATTCCACATTAGCTCATGTGGTCTATGTCGGTTAAGGCAAGGTTTCCCTAAACTAAAATGAATGAATAAGATATAGACTAATCGAAGTAACTTGAAGGGTTTGGCTATAGCTTAGGTAGGGGTATGGGACTCTACCTACGCCTTGCACTAGTTTGCCTTGATAGGAGCTTTTAGAGGTCAATATTATGTATGTAAAGTAGTGATATAATATGAATGACTTTGTACATTAAATAACATGCTTATGAGTATAAGGTTGTTGCTTTTGGTTGAAGAAGAATGTTTTCATGAAATGGGAGAGTATGCTAGGTAAGGATAATTGCTAATTGTAGTCTTGACAGGTTACTTGATTAAGTAAGAGTCATGGGAATTTACTTGATCATTGCACTTGTGACTTTATGAAGGGTATAGTTAGTATGCTTTGCTTTGCTATGCTTCACTCGTATACATGTTTTATAATGACTTTTCTTAAATGTCCTTTTCTACGTATATTTGATTGGTAAGTGTATATATGGTTCCATACTTAGTACATGTGGAGTACTAACCCCATTTCTTTCCCTTTTTCCCAAACATTTTAGGTTCGGGTCGTTGAACTTGCTCTGAATTGCTGGAAAGGAAGACTTGGATCTCTTACCATCCAAGTGGTAGGTCCTCATTCTCCTGAGGGCGTTGCCGACATCTTACTCCTATGTTACTTAGTTACTATAATTATGTATTGACTCTATTACTCGTTTGAGACGATGTTGTCTATAGCCTATATGTGGCTTCTTGTATTGATGTAGGGCTATGCCCAAGATTTATTGTCTTTGATAGATGGTTTATGAGATGAGACGGCTTATATGACTATTATTCTTTACTATATAAATGGGTGAAATAAAAGTAGAAGACTATGTAATCTTTGTATTTGAACAAGTCTATGTATACTTGATATAAATACGATTATGTGTATGTAGAGGTCTATGTAAACCTCCGAGTAGTTATAGATAAAAAGTTTTAAATTCCTTCACATTTTTAATCGATGAATGCTATGACGAGGCTAAGAGGCTTGTCTTAGTCCTCAAAGAGGACGACGACGCCCGTTACGTCTAGGGGGTAAACCCGGATGTGACAAACTTGGTATCAGAGCATGAGGTTGAATATCCTTGATGTTAACGTCTCTCTCAACCACGTTATATAGGTTTGTATTCATAATTGTGAAGCGCGCCACACTTATGAATAGGAACTTATTTGATGCTTAGGAATCACTCTCATTGTTGGAAATCCATATCGTGCCTCTAGAATGTACATCGTATATGTATTTGCCTAAACCTTGTGTTTTGGTTATAGGAGATGAATACTAGAAGGAATGCAGCCAAAAGACTCGAGGAGGAGATTCGTGCTGCGGAAATCCCTCCCCGTGATGATCCAGTTCCTCCTCTTGAAGAGATTGCTATTGATGATCAGGCTCCCGTTGACCCTCCACATGTGACAGAGGCTCAGATGAGGGATATTGCTCAAATGTCTCAAGCCATGACTACTCAAGCTCAAGCCGCAACGGTGCAAGCCCAAGCCATGACTGCCCAAGCTAATAGGGATATGGCACCTAGAGTTCATGAGCAAACTGTGGCTTCCCGACTTAGGGACTTCACCCGAATGAATCCTCCTATCTTCTATTGGTCTAAGGTTGATGAAGACCCTCAAGAATTCATTGATGAGGTTTATAAGATTTTGTGTGCTATAGGGTTGTCTTCTAGTGATAATGCCGAGTTGGCCTCATACCAACTCAAGGATGTGGCTCAGACATGGCATGTGCATGGAAAGACAATAGGCCACTTCAAAGTGGGACGGTGACTTGGGAGTTGTTCAAAAGGGCCTTCCTTGATCGGTTCTTCCCTAGGGAGATGAGAGAAACTGAGGTGGTGGAATTCATCAATCTCCACCAAGGAGTAATGACTATTCATGAGTACTCTTTGAAGTTCATTCAATTGGCCAAATATGCTCCTTCCTTGGTCTCCGATCCTAGAGACGAGATGAGTCGATTCGTGACAGGTGTGTCGGATGACTTTCAAGAGGAATGTCAATCAGCTATTCTACATGATAACATGAATATTGGTCGTCTCATGGTGCATGCAAAAAGAGTTAAGGAGGCTAGAGAAAAAAGGAAGGATAAGGATTCAAGAAGGGCAAGGTCTTCCGAGAGTGGAACTACTAAAGATAGGTTTTGAATTCAAGACAAGCCTAGATTCAAGAAAAGGTTCTCAAATCAAGTCCCATATTCCCAAGGTTACGGATGGGAAGATCCCTAGGCCAAGAGTCCAAAAAGGGAAAAGTGGGAGTTTGTCTAATGAGAATCCACCTTGCAAGGAATGTGGGAAGAAGCATTTAGGTGTTTGCCTCCTAGGTTCGGACAAGTGCTTTGATTGTGTAAAAATTGGTCACAAAGTTTGGGATTGTCCAAATGCTAAAGGTCAAGAGAGGGGTGGTTAGCCAAGTGGTTCTAATGATGTTCCCAAAAAGAACCACTTTTATGCTCTTCGTTCGAGAGATGACCAAGAGGCCTCTCCCGATGTGGTGACCGTTATGTTACAAATCTTTGCTATTGATGTGTATGCTTTGCTTGATCCGGGTGCTACTTTGTCTTTCGTTACTCCCTTAGTAGCTAAGAAGTTCGGTACATTACCCGATGTTTTACATGAACCTATTTTGGTGTCTACTCCGGTGGGTGAGTCGATTGTAGCAAAAAGAGTCTATCGAAATTGTCCTATTTCTATGCCCCATAGAGTTTCTCATGTAGATCTAGTTGAACTAGACATGCTTGATTTTGACGTTATTTTTGGTATGGATTGGTTACATGCTAGCTTCGCTTCTATTGATTGTAGAACTAGAGTTGTGAGGTTTAGTTTCCCAAATGAACCCGTTTTTGAGTGGAAGGGTGGAAACTCTCTTCCAAGATGTCGTTTCATATCATGTCTAAAAGCGTGTAAAATGATCTCAAAGGGGTGTCTTTATCATATTGTGAGAGTCCAAGAAGTCGATTCCGAAGTTCCTCCTATTGAGTCGATCCCCGTGGTGAGTGAATTTATGGAGGTCTTTCCTGATGACCTTCCCGATATTCCTCCCGAACGGGAAATCGATTTTGGTATTGATTTGCTACCGGAAACAAACCCTATCTCTATTCCTCCTTATAGAATGGCTCCGGCCGAGTTAAAGGAGTTGAAGGCGCAACTTGAAGATTTGCTAGACAAGGGCTTTATAAGGGCTAGCATTTCTTCATGGGGTTCTCCGATTTTGTTCGTGAAAAAGAAGGATGGGTCCTTGAGAATGTGTATTGACTACCGCCAACTCAACAAGGTTACTGTCAAGAACAAGTATCCTCTTCCCCGGATTGATGATTTATTTGATCAACTCCAAGGAGCGAGTTACTTCTCCAAAATTGACTTGAGGTCAGGGTATCACCAGCTTAGGGTGAGAAATGAAGATGTTCCAAAGACGGCCTTTCAGACTCGGTACGGGCATTATGAGTTCGTGGTTATGTCCTTTGGTCTCACAAATGCTCCGGCGGCGTTTATGGACCTAATGAATAGGGTGTTTCAAAGTTACCTTGATGCATTCGTTATTGTATTTATCGATGATATCTTGGTGTATTCGAAGAATGAGGTTGATCACATGGGTCATCTAAGGGTGGTATTGCAAACCCTTAAAGAGCATAAATTGTTCGCCAAGTATAGCAAGTGTGAGTTTTGGTTAAGGTCGGTAGCATTTCTTGGGCACATCATCTATAATGAGGGAGTTGAGGTAGACCCAAGGAAAACTGATGCTGTAGGAAACTGGCCTAGACCCTTGACCCCAACTGACATTAGGAGTTTCTTGGGTCTAGCGGGCTATTATCGAAGGTTTGTAGAAGGTTTTTCATCCATTGCATCTCCATTGACTTCATTAACTCAAAAGGATAAAAAGTTTGAGTGGTCGGAGGCCTACGAGAAGAGTTTCCAATTATTGAAAGACAGGCTTACTTCCGCTCCGGTGTTAACCTTACCGGAAGGTTCTAAAGGGTTCGTGGTTTATTGTGATGCATCCCGCATAGGTTTGGGGTGTGTGCTTATGCAAAATAGGAAGGTGATTGCCTATGCTTCACGGCAACTTAAGGTGCATGAGAAAAATTACCCTACCCATGACCTTGAGTTAGCGGCCATGGTGTTTGCTTTGAAAATATGGAGACATTACTTGTATGGTGTTCATGTAGATGTTTTCACTGATCATAAGAGTCTTCAATATATTTTTACTCAAAAAGAGTTGAATCTCCGACAAAGAAGGTGGTTAGAATTGTTGAAAGATTATGATATGAGTGTCCTATATCATCCCGGCAAGGCCAATGTGGTGGCGGATGCTCTAAGCCGTATAACTATGGGTAGTGTGTCTCATATAGATGAAGACAAGAAAGATCTAGTGAAGGATGTTCATAATTTGGCCAGATTAGGAGTTCGGTTGGAGAATTCTCTAAATGGAGGTGCCACGGTTCATCATAGCTCTGAATCATCATTGGTGGTTGAGGTGAAATCCAAACAACACCTTGATCAACTATTAATGGAGTTGAAGGAATCTGTTCTTGGCAAGATGAATGAGTCTTCTCCTTAGGAGGAGATGGTGTGTTGAGGTACCAAGGGAGGTTATGTGTTCCTGATGTTGATGGATTGAGGGATCGGATCCTTGATGAAGCCCATGGATCCCACTATTCCATCCATCCGGGTTCTACTAAGATGTATCATGACCATCGAGAAATATATTGGTGGGAAGGTTTGAAGAAGGACAAGCGGAATTTGTTGCTAAGTGTCCAAATTGCCCACAGGTGAAGGCGGAACATCAAAAGCCGGGTGGCTTACTACAAGAGATCCAAATTCCTACTTGGAAGTGGGAAGACATTAATATGGACTTTGTGGTAGGATTGCCTCGGACTCAAAAGTCATATGATTCTATATGGATGATTGTTGATAGATTGACTAAGTTTGCTCATTTTATTCCCGTCAAATCTACGTATTTGGCAGAGGATTATGCGAAGATCTTCATAGATGAGATTGTGTGTCGCCATGGTATCCCGTTATCCATCATTTAGGATCGGGGTGCACAATTCACTTCTAGGTTTTGGAAGTCTTTCCAAAAAGGTTTGGGTACTAAGGTGAAATTGAGTACCGCCTTTCATCCTCAAACAAATGGTCAAGCGGAATGCACAATTCAAACTCTTGAAGATATGCTTAGAGATTGCATTATTGATTTTAAAGGAAGTTGGGATAAACACTTGCCTTTGGTGGAGTTTGCGTATAATCATAGTTTTCATTCGTCTATCTCCATGGCTCCCTATGAAGCCTTGTATGGTAGGAAGTGTAGGTCTCCTATAGGATGGTTTGAAGTTGGTGAATCATCGATCTTTGGTCTCGACTTGATTTATAGGACATTGGAGAATGTGCATATCATAAGAAATAGGTTACAAACAGCCTATAGTTGACAAAAGTCCTATGCCAACAATAGAAGGAGGGATTTGGAGTTTGAAGGGGGTGACAAGGTGTATTTGAAGATTTCACCTATGAAGGGAGTGGTATGATTTGGCAAGAAAGGGAAGTTTAGCCCTCGTTACGTGGGTCCCTATGAGATTTTGGAAAAGATTGGTAAAGTTGCCTATCGTTTAAAGCTACCTAATGATTTAGCTTCGGTTCATCCGGTTTTCCATGTCTCTATGTTAAAGAAGTGTGTCGGGGATCCCGAGTCAATTATTCATGTTGAAGGTCTTGGAGTCAAGGATAACCTCTCTTATGATGAGGTTCCGGTTCAAATCCTTGATAGGCAAGTGAAAAGGTTGAGGAACAAGGAGATGGTTTCCGTAAAAGTGTTATGGAAGAACCACCTAGTTGAGGGTGCAACATGGGAGGCCGAGGCCGACATGAAAACCCGTTATCCTCATCTTTTTGATGATTAAGGTTAGTCTTTCTCTCTAATGATATAAATATGATAGACATTGTGTATCCTTGATGTTTTGGTGAACTTTCTTCAAAAATCCTAGTTTTTGAGACTTCACAATAAAGTCACTGTAGGGTGACCTTAATTAAATTTGAATTTTCTTGCTTCTTGCATATTTGAGTCAAGTTGTGTATTGTGATATAGTGAATCCTCGTGGATGTTATATTAAGCATATTGATAAGATGAACTTTGTGCTAAGTGACTTGTATATCAAATGATTGAGCTTATGTGTGTTGTGAGTAGAAAGTATCTCATGAGGAAATTTTGAGCTTATGTATGATAAATTGATGTTTTGAAGTATTTTTATTGAAATAATATGATTCATGCTAATTGAATATTGTGAATTGGTAGAGCTGCTAGTCTTGAGTCTATTCCCTCATTTAAAGAGTGTTTGGTGTCATTCGGGGACGAATGTTCCTAGGGGGGGGATAATGCAACATTTTGAAATCCCAAGGTCATGTTATAAGACTTAAATAGGCTCCTTAAGGTCTAAACCATTGTTACTAGCAAAATTAGGCGTATATGGAGTCGTTGAAGTGTTTTGGAACCAAAACGTTCATAACGTCCGGTAAGTTTGGTTCATAAGAGGGCTAGAGTGTCCTTTTAGTTTAACCAAGTTAAAGAGTCGGAATTTAGTAAAAGTTTGTAACAATAGGTGTAACACATAGTGTGGGATGGTTTCATGTTGGAAAAGTCAGGGTACGACTCCCTGAGGATCAACTAAGGGCCCTCGAGGAGGACCCTTGAGACAGTAAGCCACGACGGACCCCATGACGGGGCATCACAGGAGCGACGAGGCATCGAGGCCACCGTCATTCCAGCCTTAGCTGTTGGGAAGACAGCCTCGGCCTGCACAGTCTTTGACTAGTGCGATGGACGTGCAGAACGGAGGGGTCCTGTCCGTCACGCCCACGACGGCCTGTTGTCGGGGAGCCGTCGGGGAGGTCCTCAAAGGGCTCCTTCAAAGGTTTTCCAAAAGTTGAGTTTCATATGGGTTTCATCCAATTTCGAATTTGATTATATGAATTGAGTTGTTTATGTATTCTTTGGGTTATAATGAATAGATTATCATGTACTTTAACTTGATTATGATGAATTGATGTAGTTTGGTCTAGATTTTGGTAGATGACCTTAACCCTTAACCCTAGGTATTGGGATTGATATGAATTTGGGTTGGATTGAAGTAATTGATCTAATTATTGTTTAAATCATCTTAAATGATTGTTATTGCATCGATCATGAATCTATTGTGGTGAATTGAAGTTCTTCATGCCTATTTCTTGAGTATTGAATATAGGGTAAGAAGATAGACTTTGATACCATGCTACCAAGCCTTGATTTAGTATTGCATTGTGGTATAGCGCTTCTCTTAAATTAGTTCTTATGTTGGCTACTGAATTACATTGGGATGATGACCCGAATTGGGTTGATCTATGGGTTGATGGTAAGGCCCTTATTGGTGAACTATGGAGAGGTATTGGTAAGTCTTGATTATCCTAATCCTTACTTCAAATTGTGAATTATTTGTCATCAAGTGATAAGGTTGTGTTGAAGTATACCTTGCTTAAGGTGATAGGTTGGTATGATGATTGAATTGAAATGCTTAGGTTGGTTGTGAGGTTTCCTAGGAGTACATGATATAGGGAAGTTGTTATGTAAGGATGTGCCCTATTGTGATGAGATGTGCATGGGCTAACTTCACCTATTTGAGTTGTTAATGAAAGGACCATTTCTCATGCAATTCTTATTGAGCTTTGATAAACGAATGTATATGAGGGCTAGGCCCTATGATATATATATATATGTATATATATATATTTATGATTATGATAAGAGTAAAGGCTTTTCAATAAAAAAAAAGGGACCTAGCTTAGCACCGAGTGAGTTTGTATGTGAGGGAGTGACACTTTCTTATATAAAGAAAGGTAGGGTTCACTACGGTCCTCACGGGGTGGATAGCCTCATGACCCAAGTAGGGTGTAGAGTTGATATGTCCAAGGTTCTTTTCCCCAAGCTCCATCAACTATGTTGCCACCATAGGATACTAGCTAGTGGATCCACCTAGATAGCTACGTTTAGGTTAGGTAATACCTTGTCCAATAGACCACCTTCCATCGGTGTAAGGTTTCATGACAGCGGATTCCACATTAGCTCATGTAGTCTATGTCGGTTAAGGCAAGGTTTCCCTAAACTAAAATGAATGAATAAGATATAGACTAATCGAAGTAACTTGAAGGGTTTAGCTATAGCTTAGGTAGGGGTATGGGACTCTACCTACGGCTTGCACTAGTTTGCCTTGATAGGAGCTTTGAGAGGTCAATATTATGTATGTAAAGTAGTGATATAATGTAAATAACTTTGTACATTGAATAACATGCTTATGAGTATAAGGTTGTTGCTTTTGGTTGAAGAAGAATGTTTTCATGAAATGGGAGAGTTTGCTAGGTAAGGATAATTGCTAATTGTAGTCTTGATAGGTTACTTGATTAAGTAAGAGTCATGGGAATTTACTTGATCATTGCACTTGTGACTTTATGAAGGGTATAGTTAGTATGCTTTGCTTTGCTATGCTTCACTCGTATACATGTTTTATAATGACTTTTCTTAAATGTCCTTTTCTATGTATATTTGATTGGTAAGTGTATATATGGTTCCATACTTAGTACATGTGGAGTACTAACCCCATTTCTTTCCCTTTTCCCCAAATATTTTAGGTTCGGGTCGTTGAACTTGCTCCGAATTGCTGGAAAGGAAGACTTTGATCTCTTACCATCCAAGTGGTAGGTCCTCATTCTCCTGAGGGCGTTGCCGACATCTTACTCCTATGTTACTTAGTTACTATAATTCTGTATTGAATCTATTACCCGTTTGAGACGATGTTGTCTATAGCCTATATGTGGCTTCTTGTATTGATGTAGGGCTATGCCCAAGATTTATTGTCTTTGATAGATGGTTTATGAGATGAGACGGCTTTTATGACTATTATTCTTTACTATATAAATGGGTGAAATAAAAGTAGAAGACTATGTAAACTTCATATATGAACAAGTCTATGTATACATGATATAAATACGATTATGTGTATGTAGAGGTCTATGTAAACCTCCGAGTAGTTATAGATAAAAAGTTTTAAATTCCTTCACATTTTTAATCGATGAATGCTATGACGAGGCTAAGAGGCTTGTCTTATTCCTCAAAGAGGACGACGACGCCAGTTACGTCTAGGGGGTAAACCCGGATGTGACATGCACTAAGTATGAAAACCATGCAAAAACATGCATTTAAAAGGGACATTTTACTTTAAATCATGCATCATGCGTTTTTGTGAAAACTCCATAAAACCTTTATACAATAAGCATTATATAATTTACATACTTCATATAAGCATATTCAATAGTCATCAATCATATAAAATCATACATTGCATTTAAGGTATTTAGAGTCACATTACAGTGAGCACTTTCCTTCTTTACAGTGAATTCTTTTCTATTTACAGTGAGCTTCTTCTTATTCTTACTTCTTGACTTTCCCAAGTAATCCTCTAGTGATACTTGGTGCAATGCATAGATAATGTCCCATAACACTATCCATACTCAAGCATCACCTTAAGACCACAAGGAAACCATGCATAAAACCTTTCACTCACATATACAACAATAGGACCATTTCATATAACAAGGCACATACTTCACATTATACTTTACTCACAATCCTAATCTAAGTCTACTAGAGCAATGTACATGTCCCATAACCTTACACATACCTAGTAAACCTATCACAATACCACAAGCATCATACATTCACTTTATACATTAACATGCCAAGCATAGACAACTTCATTCATGCAAAGAAAGACCTTCATCATATAGTCATTCAGACCAACATTATGCATATAAGACCAAGACCCCATCATATAGACTCATACCATGCACATCTTCATAACAATTAGACAAATACTACCATGCCATGCATAAAGACATAACCATAATCACACACCTTAGAACACCTACCTAGAACTTCCTAAAGAGATACTTGTGCAATGTATAGGTAAGTTCATTACTCTCACCTATTCTAAGAAACTTCCCTTAGGTCATACCATTTACTTCCGTTGTCCATTTTACTTTAGGTAAATTACAACCTTAACCGACACTAAGACCATGGGTGCTAAACATGAAATTTGGTGTTGTAGAGCCTTATACCAATAGAAGGTGTTCTTTCCTAGCCAAGGTAGAACACTTACACATGCTAGCATACTAAGTGAGATCACTTGCTAGATCCAATGTGGCAAACATAGTTTATGGAACTAAGGGATATGAATTTGGACCCTCTCCATGCCCATAAGCATTGGAGTCCTCATCTCATAAGATTCCATGAGTGAATGTTCCTCAAAGAGAATTCAACACCTCATGTGGAACTATAGTAATTTAAATGTTCCTGCTATTTTATATTTCCTTGAAAAAGGGGCTCAACCTACAGAAACTGTTCAGGATATTTTAAAGAAGGCAGAGGTTTTTAAGGAACTTCGTCTTAATCAACCGAATTTCAATTAAGGAAATAAATTAAGGAAATACAAAAAAGGGGGTAGTGATTTGTATATAACTTTGTATGACTTTTCTCTTCTATTTTTTTGTATTTCCTCCCTTTCCTTTTCTATTTGTATTTATTTATCATTGCTTCCAGTGAATTCCGTGTTCTATAACGACAAAACTTGTTATTTTATTGATCTTCGAAATATTTAATTCGGGTATTTCGGAATGAAATCAAGTTTGCTTATCTCAGTTAACTTGATTGAATCCATTATGAATTCAATAAATCTAAGTAAATTTAAGACCCGGATTGACCCGATTCGTGATTTAGTCTTCACCCGGGTTCGATCGTTGGTGGAAGCAATATTAAATCGAACTAATTAATATTTCACTATCTGATTTAAATAAGGTAGGTTAGTCATCTCATTTAAGCCTTAGAAAATCAGATTTTAATTTAAATAACAAGGAGTCCTAGTTTGACTAAGTCTTCACCTAAAAATCCTACTCCTAAGCTACTCTCACGTCTAAACCCCCACTATCACTTTCACGTTCCATTATCAGTAAACGCAAACAAAAAATTCAAAAGTTCATCAAACTTGAAGAACTTGAACGCTAAAGCTCAAAAGAAAAATTAGTCTAAAAACGAAAAGCAAAAGCAAAGTTCTCGACGGGATTGTGTTTGAGGTTTCGGTGGTGAAGCTTTGGTTCGTGGGAGTTGGCAGTGCGTTGGAAAGGTTTGAAACAGGTGTTGAACGATGAAAAGGTATGGGTTTATTCCTCTTGGTCCCTTTCCCAAGAGACCCTAGGATTCAGTCGAAATCTATTCCAAAAACTAGGAATGTTACCCCGTTGCATGTCCCTGTCACTAGCTCCCATCGATTGTTGTAGGTTGGGTATCTTTGCTGGTAGAATTTAGGGATGTAATGTGTTTTCATGATGATTATGTTCATGTATGTGTGTTTGGATTTATGTGATTATTAAGTATGCTTTTCCAAAAATATGTGATAAGTGAGTGTACAAAGAGGTGTTGCCGTGGTTCCTGGTCACGAGTTGGAGCATGAAAGTGGCATGTTAAATCCCTGTGTTTTTGTATCAAATTACTTGGAAAAATGCATATAATAATGTATGAAATGTCCAACGAATTGCCATAAAAATCTAACGTACAAAGGCTGAGAAAAATGTACAGAAAACATGACCAAATTTCCAGAAATCTGGAAATTTGGTCTCGGCATAGGCAGCATTGAGGATTTGGGTTTTCAATTTTTTTTTCAAATGTGTGAGGTCATCAGGGATTGAACCCGAGACCTCACCATATGTAAGCTGCTGAAAATGCAATAATTAAAATGAGGTAAGGGGGATTCGAATGGGGTAATGCTTCAGTGAAGAAATGAAAGAGGGAAAAATAAATAGGTATGTGGGGATCGAACCCACAACCTCTCGGATAGGTGAGGAATTAGGAGAATAATTAAAGAAAAGTAAAATGGGGTTGTGGGGATCGATCCCACATCCTCTCGGTCAAAAACAGAAAAGTCAAGAAGAGAAAAGAAAGAAAAGAAATGTAGGCGTTGGGATTCGATCTCGGGTCCCCAAGCTGAAATTTTAAATCAAAATTTAATATAAGACTAAATGTTGCTCAAGGGATTCGAAATCAGGTTCTCTTGCCCAATTCCGTATTGATGCATAAGTCTTACATGAATAAATATTTAATGAAAGCTGCCTATAGGAAATCAAAATCGAGACCTTGGCATACTTATAAGATGCATAATTCTTGTATCATATAATCTTGGGTAAGTATAAGTCACTTAGACGAATTATGAACGAAGCCTCATGGCTTGTACGTATGGGTTCATAAGTTCAACATGCGGTTAAAAGAAAGTGAACCTAAGATGTATATGATGAAATGATGTGACCCCAGGAGGGTTAAGTAAGAGTGTGAACCACACTAAAAGGCCAAGTGCATTGGCATATGATGAAATGAACATTCACGAAATGGGGTGAATAATTATGAAGAGTTAATATTCTAAAGTTAATGATGTGGTGACAACATGATAAGAGGCTAATATGAAAGAGGAGATCAATCTTAAATGAGCATAAAAAGTGTTACCAAAAACCGTACTCACCTATGAGAGTGTAAAACTAATAAAGAGACCAGTCTCTAAGAAACACTCTAATGAATGTATTGAGATTAATGCACACTTAATACTAATGATGAGATGAGAAATCATCTACCGATCAATGATGCCTTCATGCTAGAAGCCATCTTCTATGATGTGTGAGATGAATGCAATGGTACTTTATACGGAGCACCGATAGGCTAGCTATGAGTCGTGATTCCTTCTTTCGAGAAGGCAGAGGTTCGTGTAAATCTCATGAGATGAGACTGTCCGTTTAGGCGGGTATGGGTCTCCTTATATCTTCTAGTCTTTGAACCTATGCTGCCAACATAGGGTTCTAGCAGGGTTCAATTCCCTATACACGCTAGCATGATTTGATTTCACTTTGGCCGGTGATTCCACCTCTTTTCAGTGTGGGGTAGACACTAGATTTCATGAGCTCACATGATCTATGTTGGTTAAAGTTAAAGTTTCCAAAGAAAGGATGAGGCCACCCTCATATAATGCACACAATGAAACGAATGATACCAAAGGTGTTTGGATAGGATAATCAAGAGGTGAACTAGACTCAAGTAATGACACTAGGTAATTCTTGGTCATTACACAGTGAACCAGAAGAGAGTCCTAAACAACATCCTAGGTATATAAATGAATGAAAAATGAAGTAGGTATGAATGAATGAAGCAGACTTTGTGTTTGCTAAAGAAGGCTCCCTAGTTGAGGTCCCATATGTTGAGCCCTCATTTGGGAAGTCCTAATGTTAAGTCCGTGATTCCAAGGTCTCACGGCATATGAACGAATGATATGTGATATATGTATGTACTAAATGAAATATGTTATGTGCTGTGTGCAATATGAAAAGAATGAAGATACATGTTACTCTCATAGCATGACTTTCCTAATCTGATTTGGCAAGTCCAACTGACTTGGATTCCCATAATTCATATCATTAGGAGAGAGCTCTTCCTAATCATGCATGTCCTTGGTGTGTACTTGCATACACCCATACTTAGTACAAGTGTGTACTAATTCCATACAACCCTCTACTTTTAGGTGCAGGTGCAGGTGGACGCTAGATCTTACGAGACTACGTTGAAGCTATCCGAACGTGGAACATTCATCCGTACTTGTTAGGCCCTCATGCTTTTGAGGATGCTTATCTTTTATATTCTAGCCTAGAAGTAGACATGAGCTAGTGGAGGGTGTTCCACTAGCATTTCTTTCTTACTTATTTTTAGACGTCGTAGTGGTGCCATTTTGGCAACTTTATATTAATGCAGTTATGAACTATTTCCTTCATTTGAATATCTTATTATTAGATGGTTGTTCTGAACTGATGTGATATAATGCATATCTCACTATGAAGTCTATGTATACTTCAAAGCAAACAAAAGTTTTAAATTTTCCGCTAAAATTAACCTATACGATGTAATGAGGATGTATGTAGGCTTGTCTGTGGCCTCTAAGAGGTCAATGACGCCCGTTTCGGCTCCGGTCTAGACCCCAGTCGTGACAAACGTGGTATTAGAGCATTAGGTTAAATTCCAAGGATAATAAACTCACATCAACCACATCGAGTAGCTTCTAAGTTATGGTAGTGAAGTGCACCACTATCATGAATTAGAGACTGCATGATGCGTAGGAAATTTCCCTTCTTCTGATCTTATTGTGCTTTCCTTAATGTTTGATTTCTTGGTGTTATGAGCGTATCTAACATCAATTCTTATTTTTTTTCCAGAAAATGAACACAAGGGGGAACGCTGGTCGGGGAAGAGTAGGAGCAGCTGCTGGGGGGCAACCAAGTTCCACCCCAGGCTCCAGCTGCAGGAGTGGCCATGCCAGTTAACCCAGCTGGGTTGACTGATGCGAAGGTGCAGACAACTTTGGGACAGATGGCTCAAGCCATCACTGTGCAGGCTCAGGCTATGACGGCCCAGGCCAACAGACAGGAGGTTCAGCGGGAGAACCCACCAGCCCACAATATGGCGAACAGGTTGCGAGATTTTACGAGGATGAATCCTCCAATCTTTACAGGATCAAAGACTGCAGAGGATCCTCAGGAGTTCATGGAGGAGGTCCAGAAGATTCTGGTGGCAATGGGGGCCACGGAGATTGATAAAGCTGAGCTGGCCTCGTACCATCTAAAGGATGTTGCACAGGCTTGTTGCAAGATATGGCAGGATAGCAGGGCGTTGGGCGGAGGTACGATCACATGAGTGCTGTTTAAGAGAGCCTTTCTGGAGAGGTTCTTCCCCATAGAGATGAGAGACTCTAAGGTTGAGGTGTTCATCAACCTTAAGAAGGGCTCGATGACTGTCAGGGAGTATTCCCTGAAATTCATAAAATTGTCCAGGTATGCCACTTCCCTTTTGTCGAACAGTAAGGACGAGATGAGCAGGTTCCTTATAGGAATATCAGAGGACTTGGACGAGGAGTGTTGGGCTACGATGCTCCATGAAAGCATGGACTTGTCCAGGCTGATGGTGCATGTACAACATGTTGAGGACAGCAGGAAGAAGAGGAGAGTCCGTGAGGTCAGGAGGCCTAACCCTTCTGACAAGACAAGTCCCAGCAGTGGTGGTGGCAGGAGCACTTTCGGAGTTCGTGATCATCCCAGATTTAAGAAGGGGCATCAGAGTTCAGGGAACTCTAACTCTCAGAGGAGTGCAACACCCAGAGGAGGCAGAACTGAGCCCAAGAAGGGCAATGGAGGTGATGTTCAGCGTCCCAGAAAGGAATGTGGCAAGTGTGGCCATATTCACAGTGGAGAGTGCAGACTAGGCACAAATGCCTGCTTCGGTTGCGGGAAGAACGGACATATGATCTGGGATTGTCCACAAAATAGAGGTCAGGCTGGAGGTAATGCTCAGCCTAGGCCTAATCCCCAGAATGCTGCTGCAGTCGAGCCTCCTAAGAGGAATAAATTCTACGCGTTGAAAGGCAGGGAGGAGCAGGAGAAGTCTGCTGATGTAGTCACAGCTATGCTGCAAGTTTTTATGCTTTACATGATCCAGGGTCTACGCTTTATTTTGTGACTCCCTTGCTTGCTCTTACTTTTGAAACACTACCTGAGGTTTTGCATAATCCTATCGTAGTTAGTACTCCCTTAGGAGAAAAGGTGATAGCTGATAGGGTTCATAAAGACCGCCCAATAGTAGTATGTGGTAAGACTATGTGTGCAGACCTTGTTGAGTTACCCATGAATGACTTTGATATTATACTTGGTATGGACTGGCTCCATAAATGTTATGCCTTCATGGATTGCCGTAGTAGGGTTGTGAGATTTCACTTCCCTAATGAAGTAGAGCTGGTCTGGGAGGGGTACAATTCGAGTCTTTCAAGTCCCTTGATTTCAAACCTAAATGATAATAAAATGATGTCCAAGGGATTGTTATGCCATCTTGTGAGTGTCAATGATCTAGATCATGACATTCCTTCCATAGACTCTGTGCCTGTAGTGAGTGAGTTCCAAGATGTTTTTCCCGATGATTTGCCTGGAGTCCCTCTCCCCCGAGAGATTGATTTTGGTGTCGACCTAGATCCCGATACCAAACCGATTTCAATTCCTCCTTATAGAATGGCTCCAGCTGAACTCAAAGAGTTGAAGCTGCTGTTAAAAGATCTCACTGATAAGGGCTTCATCCAGCCGAGCATATCCCCTTGGGGCGCTCCAGTGCTGTTTGTGAAAAAGAAGGATGGAACCCTTAAGATGTGTATCGATTATCGGCAGCTCAACAAAGTCACTATAAAGAACAAGTATCCACTTCCCAGAATAGATGACCTATTCGATCAGCTCCAAGGGTCTAGTTTCTTCTCGAAGATTGATCTTCGTTCCGGGTATCATCATCTTAGGGTTAGGGATGAAGATATCCCAAAGACATCCTTTCGTACCCGTTATGGTCATTATGAGTTCCTAGTCATGTCATTTGGTCTCACTAATGCACCAGCTGCATTTATGGACCTCATGAACCGAGTCTTCCGTGAATACCTTGATTCTTTCGTCATAGTATTCATTGATGACATCCTCATCTACTCTAAGACCAAGGAAGAGCATGGACATCATTTGAGACTAACCTTGCAGGTACTTAGACAACATCAGCTGTATGCCAAATTCAGCAAGTGTGAATTCTGGCTTAGATCAGTGTCCTTTCTGGGTCATGTTGTGTATGATCAGGGTGTGGAAGTGGACCCCAGGAAGACTGAGGCTGTTAAGAACTGGCCAAGACCTCTTACTCCCACCGATATCCGTAGCTTTCTAGGATTGGCTGGTTACTACCGTAGGTTTGTGGAGGGTTTTTCTTCCATTGCTGCCCCACTGACAGCGTTGACTAAGAAGAAAGCCAAGTTTGAATGGGCGGATACTTGTGAGAAGAGTTTCCAGGAGCTCAAGTACAGACTCACTTCAGCGCCTAAATGTGGTGAGAGTTACACTATTTATTGTGATGCATCTAGGGTTTGTTTGGGTTGTGTTCTTATGCAGGTTGGTAAGGTGATAGCCTATGCGTCCAGACAGCTCAAGGTACATGAGAAGAATTATCCCACTCATGACCTAGAGTTGGCAGCTATGGTATTTGCATTGAAGCTGTGGAGGCATTACTTGTACGGGGTGCATGTGGATGTGTTAACAGACCACAAGAGTCTCCAGTACGTGTTCACACAGAGGGAGTTGAATCTACGTCAGTAGAGATGGTTGGAGCTGTTGAAGGACTATGACATGAGTGTCCACTACCATCCAGGGAAGGCAAATGTTGTAGTTGATGCTTTGAGCAGGTTGAGCATGGGTAGTACAACCCACATTGATGATGGGAAGAAGGAGTTGGTGAAGGATGTACACAGACTAGCCAGACTGGGTGTGCGGTTGATGGGCTCTACTAGTGGGGGTGTTTCAGTTCATCCTAGTTGTGAATCGTTCTTGGTAGTTGAAGTCAAGAAGGGTTAGCATCTTGATCCTGTGTTGATGGAGTTGAAGGACTCAGTGCTGATAAAGATGAATGAGTCCTTTGCTTTGGGAGGTGACGGCATACTCAGGTACCAGGACAGGCTGTGTGTACTATACGTGGATGATTTGCTGACCAAGATTGTTGCAGAGGCCCATGTTTCCAGGTATTCGATACATCCAGGTTCCACCAAGATGTATCATGACCTCAAGCAGATCTATTGGTAGGATGGCATAAAGAAGGACATTGTTGAGTATGTGGCCAGGTGTCCAAATTGTCAGCAGGTTAAGGCAGAGCACCTTAAGCCTGGTGGTCTCACTCAGATGATTGAGGTTCCGACTTAGAAGTGGGAGGCCATTAACATGGACTTCGTGGTTGGTATTTTCGAGGACTAGGAGACAACATGACTCTATATGGGTTATTGTGGACAGGATGACTAAGTCTGCCTTACTTTATCCCTGTGAAGTCTACTTACAGGGCCGAGGATTATGCGAGACTCTACATTGATGAGATTGTGAGGTGGCATGGGATTTCTTTGTCTATCATTTCGGATAGAGGAGCTCAGTTCACTTCGCATTTCTGGAGATCCTTCCATAAGAGCTTAGGCACGCAGGTATAGCTCAGTACTGCCTTCCATCCTCAGACAGATGGGCAGGCAGAGCGCACCATTCATACATTGGAGGACATGTTGAGAGTGTGTTTGATTGACTTCAGGGGTAGTTGGGACGTCCATCTGCCATTGATAGAGTTCTCGTATAATAACAGCTATCACTCCAGCATAGGGATGGCACCGTTTAAGGCACTGTATGGTAGGAGGTGTAGGTCTCCAGTTGGGTGATTCAAGGTTGAAGAGTCATCCATTTTGGGTCCAGAGATCATTCATGAGGCCTTAGAAAAGGTCAGGGTGATTAGGGACAGGTTGGCTACTGCTTACAGTCGGCAGAAGTCTTATGCAGATAACAGAAAGTGGCCCTTAGAGTTTGATGTTGGTAACCAGGTCTACTTGAAGATATCACCCATGAAGGGGGTGATGAGGTTTGGCAGGAAGGGGAAGTTGAGTCCGAGGTACTTGGGCCATACGAGATTCTACAGCATGTGGGTGAGGTGGCCTATGAGTTGGCGTTGCCTGCGGAGCTACCTTTTGTTCATCCAGTCTTTCATGTCTCTATGTTAAAGAAGTGCCTTGGTGATCCAGCATCGATTCTACCTGTTGAAGGTTTGGGGGTTGATGAAGAGTTGTCCTATGAGGAGGTTCCTGTTGAGATTTTAGATCGGCAGGTGAAGCGGATAAGAAACGAGGAGGTTGCCACAGTGAAGGTATTGTGGAGGAACCATCTTGTTGAGGGTGCTACGTGAGAGGCCTAGGCCGATATGAGATCCCTCTATCCTCATCTTTTCAGCTTTTGAGGTTAGACTTACTACTCTTAAGTCTAAGTTTCCTTATCTCCTCTATTCTTTGTTGCTATTGCTTGGCTGTGTATAGTACTTATGTTATGATATGACTGGCATTGTGCTAGATAATTAGAAGTGTCATTCGGGGGATGAATATTCCTAAGGGGGGGATAATGTAACAACCCGAAAATTACTATGCGAAGTAATGCCTAAACGTACCTAGAATGCCTAGATTAGACCGGGTTCACACGGCTTGATGCGCGTGGAACCAGACCTCAGAACCTATGCACCAGCCAATCCAACCAACTTGGTGAGTTAGTTGAGCTAGGCAAGGTTGGGTCCAGCCATGTAGGGCACCTCAATATTAATATTCACCTGGATGAGTCTTAACCGGACTTGAAAGGGGTAATCTTAGGTTTGGAGGATCTAGGGGTAAAATGGTCTTTTCCAGGATAAGGGTAGTATCATAATTACCCTAAGTATTTAATAAAGTAATTAATTAATGTAATTAGTGGACGGTTTGGGTCGGGTCGATCCGGATTGACCCGATTTACGATTTACGCTTCACCCGGGTTCGATCCTTGGTGGAAGCAATATTAAATCGAACTAATTAATATTTCATTATCTGATTTAAATAAGGGCAGGTTAGTCATCTCACTTAAGCCTTAGAAAATCAGATTTTTAATTTAAATAACAAGGAGTCCTAGTTTGACAAAGTCTTCACCTAAAATTCCTACTCCTAAGCTACACTCACGTCTAAACCCCCACTATCACTTTCACGTTCCATTACCAGTAAACGCAAACAGAAAATTCAAAAGTTCATCACACTTGAAGAACTTGAATACTAAAGCTCAAAAGAAAAATTAGTCTAAAAATGAAAAGCAAAAGCAAAGTTCTCGACGGGATTGTGTTTGAGGTTTCGGTGGTGAAGCCTTGGTTCGTGGGAATTGGCTGTGCGTTGGAAAGGTTTAAAACAGGTGTTGAACGACGAAAAGGTATGGGTTTCTTCCTCTTGGTCCCTTTCCCAAGAGACCCCTAGGATTCAGTCGAAATCTATTCCAAAACTAGGAATGTTTCCCCGTTTCATGTCCCTGTCACTAGCTCCCATCGATTGTTGTAGGTTGGGTATCTTTGCTGGTAGAATTTAGGGATGTAATGTGTTTTTGTGATGATTATGTTCATGTATGTATGTTTGGATTTATGTGATTATTAAGTATGCTTTTCCGAAACTATGTGATAAGTGAGTGTACAAAGAGGTGTTGCCGTGGTTCTTGGTCATGGGTTGGAGCATGAAAATGGCATGTTAAATCCCTGTGTTTTTGTATAAAATTACTTGGAAAAATGCATATAATAATGTACGAAATGTCCAACAAATTGCCATAAAAATCTAACATACAACGGATGAGAAAAATGTACTGAAAACATGACCAAATTTCTAGAAGTCTGGAAATTTGGTCTCGGCATAGGCAACATTGAGGATTTGGGTTTTAAAAAAAAAAATTAAAATGTGTGAGGTCATCAGCTATTGAACCCGAGTCCTCACAATTTGTAAGCTGCTGAAAATTCAATAATAAAAATGAGGTAAGGGGGATTCGAAATGGGGTAATGCTCGAGTGAAGAAATGAAAGAGGGAAAAATAAATAAAATGAGGTGTGTGCGGATCGAACCCACAACCTCTCGGATAGGTGAGGAAATTAGGAGAATAATTAAGTAAAAGTAAAATGGGGTTGTGGGGGATCGATCCCACATCTTCTGGGTCAAAACAAAAAAGTCAAGGAGATAAAAGAAAGAAAGAAATGTAGGCGTTGGGATTCGATCTCGGGTCCCCAAGCTGAAATTTTAAATCAAAATTTAATATAAGACTAAATGTTGCTCAAGGGATTCGAAATCGGGTTCCCTTGCCCAATTTCGTATTGATTCATAAGTCGTACATGAATAAATATTTAATGAAAGTTGCCTATAGAAAATCGAAATCGAGACCTGGGCATACTTACAAGATGCATAAGTCTTGTATCTTATAATCTTGGGTAAGTATAAGTCACTTAGACAAATTATGAACGAAGCCTCATGGCTTGTACGTTTGTGTTCATAAGTCCAGCGTGCGGTTAAAAGTAAGTGAACCTAAGATGTATATGATGAAATGATGTGACCCTAGGAGGGTTAAGTAAGAGTGTGAACCACACTAAAAGCCCAAGTGCATTGGCATATGATGAAATGAACATTCACGAAAAGGGGTGAGTAATTATGAAGATCTAATATGCGAAAGTTAATGAATGTGGTGACAACATGATAAGAGGCTAATACGAAAGACGAGATCAACCTCAAATGAGCCTAATAAGTTTTAACAAAAACCGTACTCACCTATGAGAGTGTAAACCTAATAAAGAGACCAGTCTCTAAGAAACACTGTAATGAAAGTATTGAGATTAATGCAAACTTAATACTAATGATGAGATGAGAAATCATCTAATGAGGAATGATGCCCTCATGCTAGAAGCCATCTTCTATGATGTGTGAGATGAATACAATGAAACTTTATACGGAGCACCGATAGGCTAGCTATGAGTCACGATTCCTTCTTTCGGGAAGGCAGAGGTTCGTGTAAATCTCATGAGATGAGACTGTCCGTTTAGACGGGTATGGGTCTTATTATATCTCCTAGTCTTTGAACCTATGCTGCCACCATAGGGTTCTAGCAGGGTTCAATTCCCTATACACGCTAGCATGTTTTGGTTTCACCTTGGACGGTGATTCCACCTTTTTTCGGTGTGGGGTAGACACTAGATTTCATGAGCTCACATGATCTATGTCGGTTAAAGTTAAACTTCCCAAAGAAAGAATGAGGCTAGCCTCATGTAATGCACACAATGAAACGAATGATACCAAAGGTGTTTGGATAGGATAATCAAGAGGTGAACTAGACTCAAGTAATAACACTAGGTCATTCTTGGTCATTACACAGTGAACCCGAAGAGAGTCCTAAATAACATCCTAGGTATATAAATGAATGAAAAATGAAGTACGTATGAATGAATGAAGAAGACTCTGTGTTTGCTAAAGAAGGCTCCCTAGTTGAGGTCCCATATGTTGAGCCCTCATTTGGGAAGTCCTAATGTTAAGTCCGTGATTCCAAGGTCTCACGGCATATGAACGAATGATATGTGATATATGTATGTACTAAATTAAATATGTTATGTGTTGTGTGCAATATGAAAAGAATGATGATACATGTTACTCTCATAGCAAGACTTTCCTAATCTAATTTGGCAAGTCCAACTGACTTGGCTTCCCATAATTCATATCGTTAGGAGAGAGCTCTTCTTAATCATGCATGTCCTTGGTGTGTACTTGCATACACCCATACTTCGTACAAGTGTGTACTAATTCCATACAACCCTCTACTTTTAGGTGCAGGTGCAGGTGGACGCTTGAGCTTACGAGACTATGTTAAAGCTATCCGGACGTGGAGCATTCATCCGGACTTGGTAGGCCCTCATGATTTTGATGATGCTTATCTTTTATATTCTAGCCTATAAGTAGACATGAGCTAGTGGAGGGTGTTCCACTAGCGTTTCTTTCTTACTTATTTTCAGACGTCGTATTGGTGCCATTTTGGAAACTTTATATTAATGCAGTTATCAACTATTTCCTTCATTTGAATATCTTATTATTAGATGGTTGTTGTGAACTGATGTGATATAATGCAATTCTTACTATGAAGTCTATGTATACTTCAAAGCAAACAAAAGTTTTAAATTTTCCACTAAAATTAACCTATACGATGTAATGAGGACGTATGTAGGCTTGTCTGCGACCTCCGAGAGGTCAACGACACCGGTTTTGGCTAGGGTCTAGACCCCAGTCGTGACAATTAGTGTACAAGTGTAACTATATGAGCAACCCTTTCACATAATCACATTTAGACACTAGGTATAATCATACTTCACCATACCATATACTTCACACTATATCATTTAAGACATGTTCATAACATACTCATGCATTCATATTCATGTACATAGGAAACCAAACCTAGGAACTATCCTATCAAGGCGCACATGTGCAATGCATATACAAGGTCCCATACCCTTGCCCATACTAGTACACCTATCAAGTCATCCTAGTTAAGGGATACATAACATACTTCATATACATATACCTTACATGTATAGTAGTAAACATTTAGTGAACATGAGAACAACCTTTCATTAGACACCATGAACCTTTATTACATTGTAAGCATGCATAATGTGTGAGTGTGTGTACATTGGTCAACATGATCACATAATCGCTATCAACAACACACTCAGGCAGCCACTCTCTTAGGACCACAATGCACCTTAAAGCATGGACCACACAACACAACTTAGCATAAGAGACAAGACAATCTTCACATTACATTCAAGACTCTTTACCTTAGCTGTTCACACATTCATATACGGGTACATGGGTAGGGGATATTAATCATTTATAATCATCAAGGCATCACCTAATAAAACCCCAACATAGTCATTCATATACTCATAGCACTAGCAACATAACCTAGATCATAACTAGTATAGATGACTAGGCTAAAGCTTCACATAGGGTGTTCATCACCAACATACATTCATAGTATAATTGCGTTCAAGGCCATGATCACATCACATATATATTGGCAATAAAGTAAACACCGCCACCGTAAGTAGACCATACCACACCATGCCATACAAGGCTTCATCAATTATCAATACTATAAGAAAGTAGAGAGGAAGAACCATTCTTACAAATTCATCAACCTTTGATCATCATTGATCAATACACCATTTTAAACAATAATTCATATATAGGTCAGTAGCTAAATGTACTTTAACCATAAAATAAACCATGAATAAGCCACTACAAGATAATTCTACTAACAAGTACACTACATCACCAATACACAAGGAAGTAGAGAGTCATAGATCACTTTCTAATATCCTTTACTTTGGTCATCATGATCAACATTCATAATCACCAATAATACCAATCTAAGGCAGTAGCTAAAGACATAATAATCAAGTCTAAATCATGCTTCATACCCTATAATTGAGATCACATCATGTACATAGCATTATCAATCCATAGGCTAAAAGAATGTAAATCAATCCTTACCAACACTCCTTTGTTTTGATCATCAAGGATTCATACCCAAAATTCATCAATAACATACAAGTAAGTCATTCAATACAATTATCCCTACACAAACGAATCCCACATTCATGCATTATAGAGTCGATGTTATAGTGAATGTACTTTAACAATTTATAGGAAGTAGAGATCAAGTTTTCAAGCATCAATATACATAGATACAATATCACATAATTCATCATCACAATACTATGTAGGCAGTAGTCATAAGCAATTCAACATGCTAGAATCATAATTCAATCAACGTCAATTCAAGATCACAAAGCCCACACAAAGGCTAAAATGATAGTTTGGAAGAGACCAAGGGTTCATCATGTAATTGGATTGAAAACTTCATTATAAACATTATCTAATCCGTAATTCATAATAACAATGCTTTTGAAATCGATTTAAGAAAGAACCCATGGCTAGATTGAAGAAGGAGAAGTTTGATCATATTTTCTCTTTGAAAACTTTGAGAATAACTCTCTAGATGGAAGGTTAACTAGAGATGAAGGATCACCATAACTTTACTAGATGAAGAACCCACGAAAACTTGGTGAAGAACGCATGGAAATCCCATCTACAAGCTGACCTTGAGCTTGATCTGCCATAGAGGTTTCTAGAGAGAGTTTGGTTTTGGAGGGAAGTCTAATTTTTGTGAATTGAATTGGGAATGGGGTTGTCACGTTTCTCATCATCCTAATATAACCAAAAATAACCAACTAAACCACCTAGGGTCAGGTTAGAACGTGGGGTAAAGTTGCAATTCACTCCTTAATGAAACAGCGTGCAAGCAGTGAAGTTGCAGGTTGCATCAACGGGCATAGTCGATGGGGCGTCATTTGGTCGACGAGCCGTCTTGCTGCTCCATCGGTTGCAATTGCAGCTCCTTCGTGGGAGGCTTATCTCACATTTCTAAGTGTTGAGTGATGCCTCCCATCGATGGGGTGTTGATTTAAGGACGGGGCGTCATTTGAGCTCATCGATTGACACTGCCAAGGCAAGGCAGTGTCTTGATAGCCTTTGGGTCCTCCTTGATGGCCTTTTGCGGGGCCCTTGGGGAGTCGTACCTGGACATTTCTAACGTAAATATATACCTTAAAATTTCAAGGCCTTCCACATCAGTTTCACACAAAACAACCACTCACAACACCTTCAAACATGCTAGTCACACTCAAGACACACATGAACGTCTCAAGGGCTAACTTCTGAATGTCTTGGACGTTCTTGGACGTTTGACCTCCAAGCTTCATGAAACTTAGCATACTTCCTATACACACCATTATAACTCATATAAGGACCTCATAAGCTCATGAAATACATATATAAGCACGTATAGACACATGAGGA
This sequence comes from Solanum sitiens, assembly GCA_016801875.1. Lineage (NCBI taxonomy): Eukaryota > Viridiplantae > Streptophyta > Magnoliopsida > Solanales > Solanaceae > Solanum > Solanum sitiens. The sequence continues at coordinate 1,929,221 of JABWTJ010000043.1, read as the reverse complement.
ACATAGGTGACTAGTCGTCGAACGTCTTAGTCGTCCCTTGACGTTTGACTTCCAAATTACCTCAATATTTAGACACTGCCTCAATGCCACATTATAAACCATTTTAGGACCTTAGACCCTTAGAAAAATATGTTAGTCTCTAGACACCCTAAATTAGTTTGGGGTCTTACAGAAGGAAAGAAAGAGAATTAGGATGGAAAATGAAGAGTCGGATGGACATGGTCGTTCTAAGAATCGACAAAAGTCATCTGGACAAGGCTACTCTAGTACTCCTAGGTATGAGAAGAGAAATGAGTATTTCTGACCTACTTGTCCGCACCCCAATGCCCAATATTTCGAAATATTGGGCATAGTATAGAAAAATTGGCCAAGGGATATTAGCCAATTTTCTATATACGAATAAGAAGTATACTTATTGGGTTGTCATACCCCAACCCAAGATTGATGTTCTATAAATTTACCTGCAATGAAGACCCTAAACTAAATAAAAATTACATCTCAACAAAACATATGAAGTACTAGGCATCCAAATGTCAAGCCTAGCACCATTCCACATGACCATTTAAAATGATCATGTAAATTAAGTAGTGCCCAAGGACATAGTGAGGGTCCTTGGGACAATAAGTAAACATTACCAAAGGAACCATAAATAATAGTTAGTTAGGAAAGTACAACCAGCACATGTGCAAGACATGTGAAGAAGCTGCCAAAGGAGGGGACCACCCTAAACGAATTCGGTTAGGGTAGTTAGGGGGAAAATGTGCACAAGGGACCCCTCCATGTGGGGCCTAAATTCCTAACTAATTCTAGACTCTAACCTACTGCCCTAAATATCTAACTAACCTAGGACCAAACGAAATAAACTAATTCGTGCACCCGACAACCTTGGACCAAAATCGGGTTGACACTAACCTAGTACTAGTTAAAGAGACAACCTAGTACCTAACCTAGGATGGTCCAAAAGGTTAGTTATGGTCCTAACAACTTAGGGGTACTTTAGTAATTCCCATAGGTTACCTAATTAATTAATTTAGCAAATTAATTAATTAATTTAAAAGCGCTAAAACCGAAACTAAAAAGGAAATTTTCAGATTTTGGTTAAGACAAGAAAGGGACAACCTAGTACCTATCCTAGGATGGTCCAAAGAGTTAGTTAAGATCCTAACGACTTAAGGGTACTTTATTAATTACCCTAGGCTACTTAATTAATTAATTTATCAACTTAATTAATTAATTTAAAGGGGCAAAACCGAAATCACAAAGCAATTTTCAGATTTTGGTTAAAACAAGAAAAAAGACAACCTAGTACCTAACCTCGGATGGTTGAAAGGATTGGTTATGGTCCTAACGACTTAAGGGTACTTTAGTAATTACCTTAGGTCACCTAATTAATTAAATTATCAATTTGATTAATTAGTTTAAATGATCAAAAACGAAATTCTTACACTAACCTAGTACAACTCAAGAAACATCCTAGTATTTAACCTAGGATGGTCCAAAAGGGTTAATTTTGGTTCCAATGACGTAGGGTTACTTTAGTACTTACCCTAGGTACCTAAATTAATTAAATTAGGGATTTAATTAATTAATATAAAGTCAAAATGTTGACCAAAACCATAGTCAACACCAATTTCAAGATTTGACTAAGTGTTATGTTCTCCTATGTTTAGTCAACTTAGGAGGGGCGTTTTGGTAATTGATTAATTAGTTTATTAAATTAACTTATTAAACCTAAGTTTTATAATTCAATGTCAGTTCTTAAACCTAAAAATCACGTTCAAAATCATATAAAAGGCAACGCAAAAACAGCAACCAACGAACGCAAGAAAAAGGCAGAAAATTCCATTGATTCTCCTAGGCGATTTCAAGGTTTCTCCAAGTTTTCGTTCAAGATGGTCTTCGCAGATTATGTTCTACTTAAGGTATGGGTTTCTCTCCTGGAATTCTTTCTCCAAGAGTATTTTTCCTTCGAACGATTCACAAGATCTTGAGAACTAGAGTTGTTCTTCGTCGTTCTCGTCGAACTTCCCTTCCCTAGTATCCTTTTCGATATCAATGTTGAATAGGTTAGAGATCATGTTGTTGATATGTGGTGCTGTCTGTTCTTAACATGTATTGTTCTTGAATGTTGAGTATTGAATGAACTTATGAACTTGTAATTGCGTAAAGTTAATCTTATCATGATAATTAAGGACGATAATATGCTAAGATAAGTCCGTGATGTGTTAAGTGAATTATGTGCCTTTGGCTGAATGTTGACTTGCTGTTGTTGTGATGTTATGAAGATGCTAAATCCATCAAATGTTAATATGGTGCTGTCCAATATGTTCTTAAAACGTGACACTAAAAGCCATAAACTAAGAATTAGCTCAAAGATATCTATGAAATCACATCTTTAATAAATTGCTATCTGGTTCCAATAAAGTTGGCTAACTCTATTTGGTCAAAATGAATATATGCTAATGGCTAGAAACTTATGTAAATGATTAAAAGATTGGCTAATGGTTCATACATATGGAAATTTAAATATGAACATACGTAAAAATTGGCTTATGCCAAAAAGAATGAATTTGTTAGTCTAACATCCCAAATCTTGAGCCAATACTAATCATATGTCAATTCTTGTGTAGCAAGAGTATCAAATATATATTAAGCACTTCTAAAGTAATATCAATGAATCCATAACAAAGGGCATGACATTCATTGGGACAATTCCCAACATGCTCCACAAGAATGAACTATGAACACATGAAACTCATTGAATGAAGTGCTCATCGTCCATAAACGGTGATATGAAGCTACTACACTAAAGTAAGTAAGTAACGTGAGTTATAACATAATTAAAGGGGTCTAAATTAAGTAAGTGACCAGAATGGGGTGTTAAAGGAAGTGAGACAAGTCTTACATACACCAAAGCTAATTTGTTAAAAGAATACTCACGAATGAAGGTGTTAGAATGTGTGAGATTAGTCTCATTAACACCTAAGGATGATATGTAAGAACAATTCACATTCATCAATGTAAAGTAAGGATGATATGTAAGGACAATTCACATTCATCAATGTAAAGTAAGGATGATATGTAAGGACAATTCACATTTCATCAATGTAATGTAAGGATGACAAATCATCAAAAGAGTAAATAAGTCTCAATCATACACTATATGTAAGTGTAAGGACAGTTCACACTTAATACTAATGATGAGATGAGAAATCATGTAATGAGGTATGATGTCCTCATGCTAGAAGCCAGCTTCCATGATGTGTGAGTTGAATGTAATGGAACTTTATACTGAGCACCGATAGGCTAGATATGAGCGGTGATGCCTTCCTTCGGGAAGGGCGAAGATTCACGTAACTCTTATGAGATGAGACTTTCCGGCATGCCGGGTATGGGTCTCCTTATATATCCTAGTCTTTGAACCTATACTACCAATATAGGGATCTAGCAGGGTTCAATTCCCTCTATACGCTAGCATGTTTTGGTTTCACCTTGGCCAGTGACTCCACCTCTTTTCGGTGTGGAGAAGACACCGGATTTCATGACGCTCACATGATATATGTCGGTTAAGGTTGGAATTCCTCAAAGTATGAAAGATAATGAAATGAACGATACCGAAGGTGTTTGTTCAAGACCATCAGGAGGTGAAATCAGATTCAAGTAATGACATTAGGTCATTCTTGGTCATTGCACTTCATGATCTCGATGATAGTCTTAAACTTAATCCTACGTATAGCTGGTGTTTACATCAGCCTACGAATGAATGAATGAATAATGTGAAGTACGAATGAATGAATGAAGCAGACTCTCTGTTTGCTAAAGAAGGATCTCGGGTTGAGGTCCCATATATTGGGTCCTCACTTGAGATGTCTTAATGCTATATCAATGATTCCAAGGTCTCGTCTATATGAAATGTATAATATATAAAACATGAAAGTAATGAAATCAATGGCATAATCAATAGAGAATGGCTTATAAAATGTAATGAATACTTGATGTAATGAATAACTTGTTGTAAGGATAGTCAAATCGTGTCCAATAAAGTTTACAATAAGTAAAGGGCATAGCTAATAATGAATGCTCATGTTATGAAAATTATAAATCCAAATAAATTGGCTTATAATGATTTTATATAATTGGCTAAAAGATATTAACCAAATAAGATTGGCTTATAATGACTTCTTACATTATGCCAATAATACAATAATAGGAATAGTCAGTAAAGATTGGTTTATAAAGAATTCATGCCCAAAGTAAGCAAGATCATAAGCTTTAATGATATGCCCCAAGATCTATGCACATTATGCAATCAACTAAAGAATGAGTATAGTCAATAAGTATAGACTTATAAATATATTCATGCCCCAAATTGTAGTTAAGTCATTTCCTTAATCTCTTGAATTACTTACTTGATTCATTGTGGGTAGGGGACTACAATGAATCATTGCACTTGTAAGTAAAACATAGGACCAAAGGAGTTATTGAACTACACAACAAGAAGAAGAAAAGACTGAAAAATAATGTAAGTGTACAAAGAGGAGCTCTCGGGTTTGGGGGATCAAAAATTTAAATCTTCGCCCGAGTTGTTCTAATATTATGTTGATGATACTAATGTCTTGTAATAATATAGAAAATGAGTTGTGTGCTTTGAATGCATTAAAATATATCGTATTCATACCACAATTCACAACTAACGAATTAGGAAAGTCTAATGACTAGACTTTCCAGAAATGGCATGTTTCTTAGGAAGAGCTTTCATTGATCATGCATAGCTTTATGTGTATGTGTGCATACACCCTTACTTAGTACAAGTGGTGTAATAACCCCCTACTATTTACTATTTTTATAGGTGCAGGTCAGAGGACTGATTGACGACATTTGCAGCGGTTTGGACTTTAGCGTTTCTCGAAACTATTTGGTAGGTCCTCCTGATTTTGAGGATGCTACAGATTTAGTCTAGCCTTAGTTTTAGAAATAGATAGTGGATGTTGTCCCTAGCATTTCTTTCGTACATTCATTTCGAAGCTTTGTAATAAGGCCGTATTTGGCAAACTATTCATGATATATTCATCTTCAATTTCGAATTGATTCTTTATGATAGATGGTTGTTCTCTTATGTTGAGCTTAGTATATGATGTAAATATGTAATGACTATATGAAGTCTAAGTAAACTTCATACATGTAAAAAAATTTAAATTTTCCGCAACTTTAACTAGATGAATGTGATGAATGCAATATGAGATTTGTCTGCGACCTCTGAGAGGTCAACGACGCCGGTTGCGATTCGGATTCCAGAATCCGGGTCGTAACAAACTTGGTATCAGAGCATGAGGTTAAATTACCTAGGATCTAAAGCTCAACACAACCACGTTACGTAGTTTGTAGCTTATGGTTGTGAAGCACGCCACAATCATGACTTAGAGACTACGCGATGATAGGAAATTCTCCCTTCTTCTACTCTTTATAGTGCTATCTAGAGCTTTGACACTTTGTGTCATTCTAAGTATCTGACTTCCTTCTTGTGTGAACGCGTAGAGGAATACACACAAGAATTAGGATGGCCAAGTGGTCTAAGGCGCCAGACTCAAGATCCAGCCTTCCCAAGAAGGGGCCATAATGGAAATGCCCAACGTGGATGAAAGACGTGTGGTGAGTGTGGTTGTTCGCATGGAGGTGAATGCATGGTAATGTCTAAAAGCCTTCTATGAGTATTGATGAGGAGGATATGGATAAGTTGGTTGCATACCAACTCAAGAATATGGCTTAGACATGGATTTTCTTCACAAGTGTTATGCTATAATAGACTATAGAAACAGGGTAGTAAGGCTTCAGTTTTGAAATAAGTTGGGTTAAAATGAGAAGGGCGTGGTTCGAATCCAACAGGCCAACAATATGTTATCTAAGAGGTTAGATGTACTCTTCATAGGTCTGGTTTATGTTTAAGAAACTCTAAGTTTAAGTGCTTTAGTCGATTTGGTGTTATAAGTCACTAATCGTATGTCTTATAATAGCACTATGTGAGTTAAAACGAAGTTATGTTGACTTTTATTGTGTAGCATAGGCATGTTTTCTGTGTTGCATAATTTTTTATGTGCATTAAGTTAAGTGTGATTGAGAAGGAAATTCCTCAATCTCAAATAGGAAACTTAAGATAAGCTTGAATGATATGCATCATCCAAATATGTATGAATCAGATATTCACAAAAGAGAAAAGTTTAAGGATGATAAAGTAACTTTCGAAAATCACCCTCTTTGTTTAAATGATGTGTAAGTGTCATTCGGGGATGAATGTTCCTAAGGGGGGGATAACGTAACGTTCCAGAAAATCATATGTCTAATGAAGAGCCAAGTATGCCCTTAGGATAGCGTATTAGGGGTACATAGGCACCCCAATGCCCAATATTTTGAAATATTGGGCATAGTATAGAAAAATTGGCTAAGGAATATTAGCCAATTTTCTATATAAGAATAAGAAATATACTTTTTGGATTCTCACACCCCAATCCAAGATTGATGTTCAATAAATGTACCTACAATGAAGATCCTAAATTAAATAAAAATGACATCTCAACAAAACATATGAAGTACTAGGCATCCAAGTGTCAAGCCTAGCACCATTCACATGAACATTTAAAATGATCATGTAAATTAAGCAGTGCCCAAAGACATAGTGAGGGTTCTTGGGACAATAAGTAAACATTCCCAAAGGAACCATAAATAATAGTTAGTTAGGAAAGTACAAACAACACATGTGTAAGACATGTGAAGAAGCTTCCAAAGGAGGGGACCACCCTAACCGAATTCGGTTAGGGTAGTTATGGGAAAAATGTGCACAAGGGACCCCTCCATGTGGGGCCTAACTTCCTAACTAATTCTAGACTCTAACCTACTTCCCTAAATAGCTAACTAACCTAGTCCCAAACGAAATAAACTAATTCGTGCACCCGACAACCTAGGACCAAAACCGGGTTGACACTAACCTAGTACTAGTTAAAGAGACAACCTAGTACCTAACCTAGGATGGTCCAAAAGGTTAGTTATGGTCCTAACAACTTAGGAGCACTTTAGTAATTCCCCTAGGTTACCTAATTAATTAATTTAGCAAATTAATTAGTTAATTTAAAAGGGCTAAAACCGAAACTAAAAAGGAAATTTTCAGATTTCGGTTAAGACAAGAAAGGGACAACCTAGTACCTAACCTAGGATGGTCCAAAGAGTTAGTTAAGATCCTAACTACTTAAGGGTACTTTAGTAATTACCCAAGGCTACTTAATTAATTCATTTATCAACTTAATTAATTAATTTAAAGGGGCAAAACCAAAATCACAAAGCAATTTCCAGATTTCGGTTAAAACAAGAAAAAATACAACCTAGTACCTAACCTAGGATAGTTGAAAGGATTGGTTATGGTCCTAACGACTTAAGGGTACTTTAGTAATTACCTTGGGTCACCTAATTAATTAAATTATCAATTTAATTAATTATTTTAAATGATCAAAACGAAATTCTTACACTAACCTAGTACAACTCAAGAAACATCCTAGTACTTAACCTAGGATGGTTCAAAAGGGTTAATTTTGGTTCCAATGACTTAGGGGTACTTTAGTACTTACCCTAGGTACCTAAATTAATTAAATTAGGGATTTAATTAATTAATATAAAGTCAAAATGTTGACCAAAACCATAGTCAACACCAATTTCAAGATTTGACTAAGTGTTATGTTCTCCTATGTTTAGTCAACTTAGGAGGGGCGTTTTGGTAATTGGTTAATTAGTTTATTAAATTAACTTATTAAACCTAAGTTGTATAATTAAAGATAAGTTCTTAAACCTAAAAATCACGTTCAAAATCATAGAAAAGGCAACGCAGAAACAGCAACCAACGAACGCAAGAAAAAGGTAGAAAATACCATTGATTCTCCTAGGCGATTTCAAGGTTTCTCCAAGTTTTGGTTCAAGATGGTCTTCACAGATTATGTTATACTTAAGGTATGGGTTTATCTCCTGGAATTCTTTCTCCAAGAGTATTTTTCCTTTGAACGATTCACAAGATCTTGAAAACTAGGGTTGTTCCCGTCGTTCTCGTCGAACTTCCCTTCCCTAGTATCCTTTTCGATATCAATGTTGAATAGGTTAGAGATCATGTTGTTGGTATGTGGTGCTGGCTGTTCTTAACATGTATTGTTCTTGAATGATGAATATCGAATGAACTTATGAACTTGTAATTGCGTAAAGTTAATCTTATCATGATAATTAAGGATCGATAATATGCTAAGATAAGTCTGTGATGTGTTAAGTGAATTATGTGCCTTTGGATGAATGTTGACTTGCTCTTGTTGTTATGTTATGATGATGCTAAAGCCATCAAATGTTAATATGATGTTGTCCAATATGTTCTTAAAACGTAACACTAAAAGCCATAAACTAAGAATTGGCTCAAAGATATCTATGAAATCATATCTTGAATAAATTGGTTATCTGGTTCCAACAAAGTTGGCTAACTCTATTTGGTCAAAATGAATATATGCTAATGGCTAGAAACTTATGTAAATGATTAAAAAATTTGCTAATGGTTCATACATATGGAAATTTAAATGAGAACATAGTAAAATTGGCTTATGCCAAAAAGAATGAATTTGTTAGTCTAACATCCCAAATCTTGAGCCAATACTAATCATATGTCAATTCTTTTGTAGAAAGAGTATCAAATATATATTAAGCACTTCTAAAGTAATATCAATGAATCCATAACCAAGGGCATGACATTCATTGGTACAACTCCCAACATGCTCCACAAGAATGAACTATGAACACATGAAACTCATTGAATAAAGTGCTCATCGTCCATAAACGGTGATATGAAGCTACTACACTAAAGTAAGTAAGTAACGTGAGTTATAACATAATTAAAGGGGTCTAATAAGTAAGTGACCAGAATGGGGTGTTAAAGGAAGTGAGACAAGTCTTACTTACACCAAAGCTAATTTGTTAAAAGAATACTCACGAATTAAGGTGTTAGAATGTGTGAGACTAGTCTCATTAACACCTAAGGATGATATGTAAGGACAATTCACATTCATCAATGTAAAGTAAGAATGATATGTAAGGACAATTCACATTCATCAATGTAAAGTAAGGATGATATGTAAGGACAATTCACATTTCATCAATGTAAAGTAAGGATGACAAGTCATCAAAAGAGTAAATAAGTCTCAATCATACTCTATATGTAAGTGTAAGGACAATTCACACTTAATACTAATGATGAGATGATAAATCATCTAATGAGCTATGATGTCCTCATGCTAGAATCCAGCTTCCATAATGTATGAGTTAAATGTAATGGAACTTTATACTGAGCACCGATAGGATAGCTATGAGCGGTGATGCCTTCCTTCGGGAAGGGCGGAGGATCACGTACCTCTCATGAGATGAGACTGTCCGGCATGCCGGGTATGGGTCTCCTTATATCTCCTAGTCTTTGAACCTATACTGCCAATATAGGGATCTAGCAAGGTTCAATTCCCTATATACGCTAGCATGTTTTGGTTTCACCTTGGCCAGTGACTCCACCTCTTTTCGGTGTGGGGAAGACACCGGATTTCATGATGCTCACATGATCTATGTCGGTTAAGGTTGGAGTTCCTCAAAGCATGAAAGATAATGAAATGAACGATACCGAAGGTTTTTGTACAAGACAATCAGGAGGTGAAATCAGAATCAAGTAATGACATTAGGTCATTCTTGGTCATTGCACTTCATGATCCCGATGAGAGTCTTAAACTTCATCCTAGGTATAGCTGGTGTTTACATCAGCCTACGAATGAATGAAATGAATAATGTGAAGTACAAATGAATGAATAAAGCAGACTCTGTGTTTACTAAGGAAGGCCCTCGGGTTGAGGTCCCATATGTTGGGTCCTCAATTGAGATGTCTTAATGCTATATCAATGATTCCAAGGTCTCGTCTATATGAAATGTATAATATATAAAACATGAAAGTAATGAAATCAATGGCATAATCAATATAGAATGGCTCTTCAAAATGTAATGAATACTTGATGTAATGAATAACTTATTGTAAGGATAGTCAAATCGTGTCCAATAAAGTTTACAATAAGTAAAGGGCATAGCTAATAATGAATCCTCATGTTATGAAAATGATAAAGCTAAATAAATTGGCTTATAATGATTTTATATAATTAGCTAAAAGATATTAACCAAATAAGATTGGCTTATAATGACTTCTTACATTAGGCCAATAATACAATAATAGGAATAGTCACTAAAGATTGGTTTATAAAGAATTCATGCCCAAAGTAAGAAATATCATAAGCTTTAATGATATTCCCTAAGATCTATGCACATTATGCAATCAACTAAAGAATGAGTATAGTCAATAAGTATTGACTTATAAATATATTCATGCCCCAAATTGTAGTTAAGTCATTTCCTTAATCTCTTGAATTACTTACTTGATTCATTCCGGGTATGGGACTACAATGAATCATTGCACTTGTAAGTAAAACATAGGACCAAAGGAGTTATTGAACTACACAACAAGATGAAAAAAAGATTGAAAAATAATTTAAGTGTACAAAGAAGAGCTCTCGGTTTGGAGGATCAAAAATATAAATCTTCGCCCGAGTTGTTCTAAAATTATGTTGATGATACTAATGTCTTGTAATCATATAGAAAATGAGTTGTGTGCTTTGAATGCATTAAAATACATCATATTCATACCACAATTCACAACTAACGAATTAGGAAAGTCTAATGACTACACTTTCAAGAAATGGCATATTGCTTAGGAAGAGCTTTCATTGATCATGCATAGCTTTATGCGTATCTGTGCATACACCCATACTTAGTAAAAGTGGTGTACTAACCCCCTACTATTTACTATTTTTATAGGTGCAGGTCAGAGGACTGATTGACGACATTTGTAGAGGTTTGGACTTTTGCGTTTCTCCAAACCATTTGGTAGGTCCTCCTGATTTCGAGGATGCTACAGATTTAGTCTAGCCTTAGTTTTAGACATAGCTAGTGGATGTTGTCCCTAGCGTTTCTTTCGTACTTTCATTTTGAAGTTTTGTAATAAGGCTTTGTTTGGCAAACTATTTATGATATATTCATCTTCAGTTTCGAATTGATTCTTTATGATAGATGGTTGTTCTCTTATGTTGAGCTTAGTATATGATGTAAATATGTAATGACTATATAAAGTCTAAGTAAACTTCATACATGTAAAAAATTTTAAATTTTCCGCAAATTTAACTAGATGAATGTGATGAATGCAAGATGAGGCTTGTCTGCGACCTCTGAGAGGTCAACGACGCCGGTTGCGATTCGAATTCCAGAATCCGGGTCGTGACAATATGATCAAGTTGGTTCATTGTCATGACATTTCAAGAGCAAAGACATTCTACTCACTTTAGTCTACAAATTTTAGCACATATCATTATTTTTGGATGGGTATCATTTTTTCAAAAAAGATTTTGCCATCATTCTTCATTCTTTATCATACTTCTACACATACAATCCTAACACATGTCGGTTCAACAGAAAGTAGTCAGTCTCTTGGGGGAAAAGATACAGGCAAGCAAACCCAAAGAGAGGATTATCAGTTACTGAAACTTAACCTTATCACTCACAATCTATTTACCCCAACACCAAAGAAAATAAGTGAAATTGTCCCCAATGCACACAAAAAAACTAGTAAAAGTTAATGGATTTGGGTAAAGCAAACATGTGGCGCATAGCGCCGACGAACCATCAACAAGCGAGTGGATCTGGTTTTCTGAAGACCGCTGGAACAACACTTGGGTCATCCTCAATAGTGAACACATCATCAAGTACAACACCCTCTATAGTGCTATTGATCACAACATATTTTCTCTCATCTTTTCCTGACTTCTATATTTCTCCATCTTTGTTATTTAGACACTTTATAAATGTAACGATAGGTTTTCGTCGTTATAGAAAAGCCAATGGGGAAAAGTTTTGGGCCGACAAAATTTTTTTTAGTAACTTGAAATTTGTCAACCTAGTCAAGATCTGAACAAAAATCTTAAATCACTAAGGTGTAGGAAAATTTGGTATAAATCTGGTGATTTAATCATAAGTCGTTAAGGAACTCGCACAACTTTATGGAATTGAATTCGGGCGGTAGAACTCTGGGAATTGATCTTAGCGTGAATGTGTAGTTTTTGAGTGCCGTTGGTTGAAGGTTTGTTGTGAAATGGGGGTATTGGATTTATTAAAATAGCTAACTATTTCATGCAAGCCTCTTTAGCGGGGATTTCTTCCTCCCGGGCAAGGCCTCTATAGCGGGGTGAGGACCATTGTGGTGGGCCAGACACGACTTAAAGTTGTAACTAAACCCCAAAAATGTTTTATTATGCAATTGTCAAACTTGAGAGCTAAGGAATGAACACAGGGCTATTCTTGACAGTTTTCCACCATTATTGAGGATAAATGTAAGATTTTCACTCTCCAAATCTGTTTTTCAATCTGTAGAATGTAATCTAATAGATAATTATCGATGAGAAAGATTTTGATATGAGAATTATGTTGGGAAAATCCCTAATTTTTACATTGGGATCATGGGTATGATCTAGGGTTGATAGAATTGTTAGTAATTTGGGTAAGTAGTGATTGTTCATTGATATCCATGTTATTACGATTTTGTGTAGACCAAGAACAAGTAGAACGACTATGGAAAGGGAAGGATCAAGTTTCTTTAGGGTTTGAAGATTGTTTTTAGTAGGTGATGGTTGTTATTTTTTTTATTGTATAGTGTATTTTGTTGTTGCTTCATTATTGTACATGTATGTATGTGAATATTGCATTATTGATCACATTAATTGTAATGAGGAAATATGAATGATGAATTCCATGAATCTGCTTGTATGATTATGAGAATGTACTTTGTGATTGTCATTGTGGCTTGTTGAATAGATCGGTTGTTGTGTTCTGACACTCTAACCTGGATCGGTTGCCACGTTCAACATAATTATGGGATCGGTTGCAACATTCCGATATAAACATTGGATTGTGTACCACGTTATGGATTGTTGTAGTTTGGTTTTGGGTTCGATCAGAGGACTAATGAATTGATATGAATGTGTATCTTGAGAAATGTGAAACTTCACATTGTTCATAAATGTTGATAATATTGTATATGTTTGAAATATGCATGTTGTTATATTGTTGTAATGGCTTATATATGTGGCACTTACTGGGATAGATGCATGATCCTATAAGTACATTATGCTTGTGTACTAATACTACACTTTCTCTTTGTTTGTTTAGTTGAGGATTTCTTCAAGCAATTATTGGCATACATCATTTAGAAAATCAATGATCGTTGATTGAGTTAAAGGGTGAGCAATTCTACCAAGATGCCATGAGTTCTCCTTTCATCTATAGATTAACATTTCAAGGATATTTCATCCAATTCTAAGTGTTAATGATTGCTAGTTAATATAATAACCCTATTAAATTAGTTGAGGTTGAATCCCTGAGGGAGTGCTATATGTTTGAGATTCAAGAGTAAAGTACAAATGTGTTTAAGTCAGCCATAGAAACAGACTTTTACTAATAGAAACATACTATAAATCAGGGGTTGATACGAATGTCAAATAACAAAGGCATTTGATTTAAACTATTAGCTATAACAATAACAACTAACACAAAATTAACAATACTGAGACAGGTTCTTCGGATGTGATTCAATTTTAGGATAATATAGTCAAATAGGTAATTAAAGTTGTTAATAAATACCTGTAAATCAATGAATAAGCTAGACTTAAGTGGGGATAAACTTTCTCTCAAACAATTTACCGCAAATTAGTTGGTTTCTCTCGAACACCAACAAGAAAGCAAATAAGAACAACCTATGCTTTAGTCTGTTCACTGTCTCGAGCTAAATGTGTGGAAAAAGATTTAGGATTTACTCTCTCGAGCTTAACCCATGACAACCCAATATCCACAGATCATCAATTCAGTAATCTTGGTTTTAAAATACCTCTCTCGAGCAAGCCTAAAACATAAAGGCAGAAATACATTTGCAACTGCAATCCTTTAATTTTAAGCAAGATTACAGACTGAAATCACTTCTACACAACATTTAAACTGACAATTAGACATACACATAAGCTAAATCTGCCCATAATCACATAATCATAGCCCAAGCATTGGAGTTTTAGCGAGACATCATAAAAATAGAAATCACCACCGAAATGTGTTTCCATCAACGGGGTAAGATTAATTTCATCTTTACAAAGGTCCAAATTGAAGAATATCAAAGACCCACTTCCAATTTCTGAAAAATGGAAAACTTCAATTCTTCAAAGCTAAGGAAGACTTAGTCTCAGTACTTAGAGTTCCAACTCAGAAATTACTCTAATGAATATTCAGAATAAAATTTGATACCAAAGATAATGTTTGAAAATGTATTTATGGTCACCAAAAAATATGTTGTGAAGGGCTATTTGTCTTAGTAAGTCGGGATCATCGATCGGATCGGCAATCCGCCCTTTGGTCAGTTCAATCGCCGTTTTGCTTTGGCCTTTAGCCTCCTTAAGTTATGTAACTTTGGGCGATCCAACACTGAATTGTATAACCACTCAAAGACATGTTGGCTTCTCCTTTCTCTTTTTAAATTGATTTTCTCTTTTAGATCTTGTCACAATGGAACTTTAGGCGGTTAAGAGGCCATTCGGCGACTCACCAAAGGAACTCGGCAATCACCAATCCTTCATTTCTTCATTTTTTCACCTCAATTCATTCCGCTTTGCAAATTAGTGTTCATGTTTTGTTACTCAATCAAAGTACCAAGAAATCGAAGAATATACATCAGTTATTGGCACAAAATAAGCATTTTAGGACACTAAATTTGTCCAATTAAAGCCCTAAATGAGTCCAAATGATGGACTCATCAACACCCCCAACTTAAACTTTTGCTTGTACACAAGTAAAATTCAAGTTCAGTAGTTCAAAAAGGATATCTCAGAAAGAGTTGCACAAGACCCAATCATGAATGCACACAGCAAGACTCAACTTACACATGCAGGGATCAATTGTGCACTCAAAGATTCAAGCTGTCACTCACCATTATCATAGATTCTCAAGCTCACAATACGATCTTCAAATGCAAGTTCAAGCATAACAAAGGTACTCTAATGCCCTTACACAAAGAATAGTTCCATATTCATAAACAATGGTTCAAATATTTTTAGCTCCAGAATCATGATCAACACTCACACTCACAAAATATTTATATCTTACAATATTTAGGCAACTTCATTTGGACTAATTGTAGCCTCACATTCATGTTTGTTTGATTGAGTGCACTATTCAAGTCACCGATATTGAATAAGATCAATACTCAAATTTTCACAATAACAACCACAATTAAATACATAAGATATGGCACAAAATTTTAGGAAATGTCCAAAATCATTTACATTTAAAATAAGGAGCCAGAACTTGAAACATCTACAAAAACAGTGCTAAAACAAAAAATGTATCACAAAACCATATATATATATATATATATATATATATATATATATATATATATATATATATATATATATATATATATATATATATATATATATATATATATATAGTCAACAAAAAAAAGGTAGGTATGGAAGTAACCACTCCACCACAAACAAAAAGCAATTTGTTTTCAAATGCAATAAAAATATCCACAAATAAATAAAAGAAGACAGACAAGGAGGTAAACAAGGTTTTGTCTACACAATCACTCCATCTATCAAGGAATTAATTCCCGGTGTAGGCATTTGTGCCCGAAGTCACATGAACTCTACCCCCTCTACTAGAGTCAGCCAAGGGTGTATCTACCAAAGAAGCCTGCTCAACTTCATGTACCATGTCCTCCCCAGTCTCCATAAGGCTCTTGTAAGAGACCTGCTCAGCAAATTCAAGCATCTCCTTATTTTTCTTAGCCTCAGACTCGAGATAAGATATATCTTGAACTCGAACATCATATCTGGTGGTAATAAGAGGCGTATCGGTGTCAACTGGTATATTTGGAATCTCTATAGTCTTGAAAATAATAGACATTTATGTGGACATCAGCTGGTCTACATTCCTCCTGAGCGCAGCAATATCGACCTTTAGAGTCATCACCTCCTTAGTGCACCCTTAGCATTGGTCACACACTGCTATCCTTGCAACAATGGCATCAATATACGCATTCAAGGTTGTCACAACATCAGCGAGGTTTGAATTATTCCTAGAATGGAGGCCTCAAGTCTGGTGACATAATGATCAACAAAATGGGCTACCTTCCCCATTTGTAGTAATGTAACATGTGTGAGCGATAGCTGGGAGGCAGCATCAGTACCAAATTTGGGAGGCAATGGAGCAACAGAGGAACTAGGAGTATCATAAGGAACAACACTAGATGTACTTGTTAGCCCAGAGGCAGGACTAGGTAATACTGCCTCTGCAAGTATTCTCTGAGGATAAAAATCTGAGGATGTGTCCACTGGGGTAGCCTTCTTCTTTTTTACCTCATCTTTCAAGTACTCTGCTTCTATCCTTCGGATTTTGATAGAAGATGTGAGAATCACTTCCACATATTTCTTCTCATTTCTAGGCACCCTAGTTCGTCTGCACAGCTCGGTGATCAACACAGGAAAGGGGAGGGAAGTCTGACGCTGCTTGGACCTCATTGCGATCTCCTACTCAATGATCATACCCAAATTTATCCTCTCTCGTGCTATGATCGAGCCAAGACAAGCCAACTTTGTATGGTGTAGGACTTTCTCATTCTAGGATAAAATGATAACGTTGCTGTTAAAGCCAAACCAGTACCTCACAGCTACATTTAGGTTCTTCTTTTCTATTGGAGCCCCTTCCTCCAACCACCTCGGAGTACCATAACATATGATAGGGGCTAGCAAACTTTTCATATTTTAAATGGACTTAGTCTTGACCCTGTACTGTTGGGCATGTGCAATGTTATTGGTCCACTCCAATACCACATTTATGTTAGTATTGTCATAAAACACTTTATTGCCCTAGACAATCAGATATTCAATCGGTTTGAATTTAGCAACCATATTCTTCCTTTGCGGCACCAAGGCTCCATAATCGGTGTAGAACTGTCGGACCCAATTTGGAATGTACGGGCCACGGGGCTTGGTGAACAACTAGAACTTGTGGGACCTTAGGCAACTCATGATCTCCGGATATCATTTAATAACAACGTAATTAGACAACCTTTTCTCCTTTATAATAGTCCTCAATCCCTTAGTCTTCAGTATGTCATATACCGAGGAAGAGGACCATGTACCGGTGGTCCTAGGACCGTAACCATTGCGGTGGGTAAGAGGAGTAGTGGTTTTCCTAGGAGCCCTAATCCTAAATGGATCATTCATCCTCTTGGATCGCAGCTCTGCTTGCTGGGCTGCTAGTAGCTCATCTTCAGGCTCAGAAGTTGCAGCCTGATGCTTATGGTGCTCATCCTCACTCTCATAAGTAATGAAGTGAGTGGCATAGATGTCATCACTATCAAAGTTGTCATCCTGTAACGCAGGTGCAGATGCCTTGACTTTTCACTTGCCCTTCCCATCTGTTGTGAGAAGTTTGGTAGCTTTAGCCTTGGATGCAGCAGCATCTTCGTTGACTTTTATTCCCTTGGTTCACTTACGGGGCGACATGTGTCTACCAGCAACTTTTGTTGTAGCCACATCTGTAAAACATCAAAAAGAGTTAGAAATGGACCACACAAACTTGTAGAAAATAGTTGTAGACAAACTCACAAAACCAGTCAGCGAGTCACTGAATCACTTTGCAAGCTAGATCTAGCTCGCCAAAAGGATTGACTAAAAATTCTGAGAAAATTAGCATGTAGGCGATGTGTAGTTATTTTCTGCTCAACAAGCAACACACAAACCAAAGATAAAAGTAAGTAGATTCAACTATAGCTAACAAGAACAAAATTCAACTTAAGTAAATAATCTTAACCAACACCACCACATCTGGTAGCAGCGCCATTTTGATTAACTTTTCATGGACACTTCATCCAATTCTAAGTGTCTACGATCGCTAGTCAATATAATAACCCAATTAAATGAGTTGGGGTCGAATCTCACAAGGAGTGGTACGTGTTTGAGATTCAAGAGTAAAGTAGGAATATGTTCAAGTAAGCCATATGAATAGACATTATGAATAAAAAAGCACTATAAATCAGGTGTTTACACGAATATCAAATAACAAATGATTTTGATTTTAACTATCAGCTACAACAACATCAACTAACATGAAATTAACAATAATGAAACGGGTTTTTGCGATGTGATTTGATTATAGGATAATATATACAAATGGGTAATTGAAACTATTAGTAAAATAGCTGTAAATCAGTAACAAAGCTAGATTGTGGTGGGGATAAACTTTCTCTCGAACGATTTACCCTGAATCAAGTTGGTTTCTCTCGGACACCAACAAGCAAGCAAATAAGAACAAAATACGCTTTATCCAATTTACTCTCTCAAGCTAAATGTGAGGAAAAGTATTAGGATTAACTTTCTTAAGCTGAACCCATGAGAACCCAATATCCACAGACCATTAATTTAGTAATCTTGGTATTAAAACCTCTCCCTCGAGCAAGACAAACATATGAAGGCTGAGCTGTATTTCCAACTACAATTCTTTAATATTAACCAACAATTAATGGTTGAAATCACTTCTACATAGCATTTAACTAACTCTTAACAATACCCATAAGCTAAATCAGTCCATAATCACACCCTAAGAATTGGGCTTTAGCTAAACATCATTAAAAGATAGAAATCGTTACCAATTGTGTTTCCATCAACTGGGTAAGATGAATTCGTCTTTACAAAGGTCCAAATTAAAGAATTTTAAAGTTCCACTTCTAATTTCTCAAAAATGGAAAACTTCAATTCTTCAAAGATAAGGAAAACTTAGTCTCAATACTCAGAGTTCCTGCTCAAAAATTACTCTAACGAATGTTAAGAATAAAATTTTATACTAAAAATAATGTTTGAAAATGTATTTATAATCGCCAAAGATATGTTGGGAAGGGTTATTCGGTGCAGTAAGTCAGGACCGCCGACCTGCTCGGCGATCCCCCCTTTGGTCAGTTCCATTGCCTTTCTGCTTTGACCGTCAACCTCTTCAAGTTCTGTAACTTTGGGCGATCCAATACTACATGGTAGAACCACTCGGCGACACACCTACTGCTTCTTTCTCTTACCAAACCAATTTTCTCCTTCAGGTCTTAGCATAATGGAACTTTAGGTGGTCAAGAGGCCATTAGGCAACTCGCCAAAGGGAGTCAACGATCACCAAGCCTTCATTTCTTGTTTCATTGAGATCACTTCATTCATTTTTGCAAATTAGTGTCCATGCTTTATTCCTCAATCTAAGTACAAGGAAATAAAGGATTTTACATCAGTTATTGGTACAAAATAAGCATTTGAGGACACTAAATATTTCTAAATAAAGCTTTAAATGAGTCCAAATCGTTGACTCATCATCTATGTCCACATTTCACACTTAGTCTTTCTAGTTTGTTTAATGGTTCATTAGTTTGGTTTTGTACTCCCTTCTTATTTAGACTTATGTTTGATCTTTAGATGCTTTTTGACATTGACTTTCCTTATCTAGGCATTTAATTCCGCAATTTGTTGTTATATCTTTCGAAAGTTTATGGGAACTTCAATATTTATTTATTTAAACTTGTTTCCGTAAGTTTTAATGCTTTAGTATGTTGATTAAGTTGGTTGGCTAATTAGTATAAATGGTTATCCACCAGATGGTTAGTATGGGTGGCAATCACGATGGTCTGAGTAATGACAATAGATAGACAGTAGAGTTTCAGAATTCTGTTAATTTATTTTGTTAAATGTTTGAAGACATAAGTTGCCTATTTATGGAGAGTTGAATATATTGTTTTTCTTCAATGTTATCTACTTAGTATTGGTCAGATTATCTTAAAGTTCTGTATTTGAATTTATTCAGTTTTAAAGATTTAACATGATTAAGTTAGTAATTTGCTTGTAGTCTGCTAGGATGAAGGTTCGCTTTGGGAATAACAATAGTTCTTGAGTGTTGGCCACTTCCAGGGTCTAGACTCAGGTTGTGAATCTCGAGAACCATTGCTAGTCTCTAAGCTAACCCTAATACTGGCTATCTACAAGCAAAAGACTGAATCAAACATACATAAATATCAAACTGAAAGAAATGCTAAATCAACAATGTATTATGTCTAAAACCTCTTTAAATATACTGAGTATTAAATACAAGTTTTATATAAAAACTCTGAAACTAAAAGACTCCAAAACTATCTATTTATGAAGCATCTACTATATAAAGATCAGTGGCGGGACAAGACCCATGACTCCTTAAGGGAACTACTACTAACAACTAATTAAAATAGAGTCCTCCAAAATCAAGGAGATCTCACTTGAAAGTTGACGAGTGTATGAAGTGAATGTAACACCTTGACCTTAGAAAGAGCTAAATCTAGAGAACACTAATTTGGAAAGAGCAAATTTGAGAATTTCACAAGTTATGCTTAAGTTGTGACCCTTGGGTTAAATTCAAACGACCATAACATTGAGTAAATGATAATTTAAGTGTTCCATAAGATATCAAATCAAAGATATTTGATTCCTTTTTGATACATTTTGAGTTTGGATGAGGGAGATATGCCTATTTAAAGTCAGACTGTCCAGTTAAGAAAAATTACCCGATTACTGAGAACTAATACTAATAACTCATAAAAATGGAGTCCTCCAAAAGAATTGAGACCTCACTTGAAAGTTGACGATCGTATGAAGTGATTGTGAAACCTTGACGTTAGAAAGAGCTAAATCTAGAGAGAGCTAATTTGGAAAGAGAAAATTCTAGAATTTTTCAAGTTATGCTGAAGTTGTGACCCTTGAGTTAAATTCAAACGACCATAACATTTAGTACATGATGATTTAGGTGGTCTATTAGATATCAAATGAAAGATCTTTGGTTCCTCTTTCCTCCACCGAGGTTGATACATTTTGAGTTTGGATGAGGGAGATATGCCCATTTGATGTCAGCCTGTCCAATTAAGGAAATTTTCATAAATTAATGATGTGTATTTTGATATTTTCCTTACACCATCATCTTTAAATGTTTTGGTAATTTTAGGGGTCTAAAATGACTTAGATCAGTTTTGCTAATCCTAAATACGATTAGGGTTTAGATACAAGTTAAAGAAGAGGAAAAGAGAAGAAAAGAGGAGAGGTTCAAGGCGTTCGTCAAGATTATTGAGATTTGTTGTGGAATTTCGCCCAAGGTTCGGTATCTATGAGGTATGTCAGCTTCCATAGTGATGGGTTCGTTCATCCACACACCATTCATGTGATTTTTTCCGCATATCATTCTTGACGTTGAATGGTTTGAGTTATTTTTTGAAGTTTGTTTCATAAATCTTTAATAATGAGGTTTGATGAATTCTTGAGATTAATGTTAGGAGTTTGAGGGTTGTTTTTAATAGATTTTTGTATACTTATGTTAGGTATTCGAATCTAAGTGAGTTTGGAGAAACCATTCGATTCTAGGAGAATCAGGGTCCAAAAATAAGAAATAAATTTCTAGGCAAAGCTGGCGCGCCAGAAAGAGGTTTTGTAGTCTAGGGGTTGGCGCCACGCTCCACGCTTTGTGCCAGGGTCACCTACCCCTTTTTTTCCATATTTTGTCCCGTCTGATTTCTTTTAAATGGTACTTTCACTCCATTGTGATTTTAACTACTCTAAACTAGATCTAAACATAGAAAGATCCTATATAACATGAACCATAGCCCTTCAATTTATAATTCAAATTCAAGGTAGAGTTAAGAGTAAAGTACTCAGAGTTTTTTCGACTTATTTTGAAAAGTATTTTACAATCTTTTAAAACTTATTTTACAATTTGAGTAATTGAGTATAAGTATGTTTCAAAATGAATATCTGGAACTAAGTTTTCCCAAGAGTAAATATTATTACATTTAAAATGAATGGAAACATCAATTTTAAATGAGTTCATGATGAGTTTTAAGTATCCTCTCTTTTAAGAGAACCGTTTGAGTAATAATATTAATGTTTGAGGATGAGGAAATGTTTTTAAATATATTAAATGTGTTATATTATTGGGAGTAGTATTGAGCACTGATATGGGGATGAGTTCAAACAACTCAAAGTCCTTATAAACCTTGTAGCCAACATGGGTACAAAGGATCATACTTTTCAGATAATTCCTTATTTATTTTTATGCATAGCTCAGTGGATCTACATAGTTTAGGATTTCTTATACTCCGGCATGGTATAGGACATTTGTGGCACCGTGGGCGGGACTCTTTATCATCACATAACTCTTAGTGATGGTGATCGGTTACAGAATTGATGTGAGGTCAAAAATACATATTTTTATTATTATTTGCCTCACATTTATTATTTATATTTGTCGTTTTTTATCATGAATTTTATGGATTGTGCTAAATAGTGTATTTTATTTATAGTAGTAAATTGGTGTAAAGTTGAATAAGTTTTGAGCTAAAATGAAATAAATGGACAGCTTAATGGATTAAACTTTATAAAATAATAAATGTGTTAGTTGAAGTACACTTAGAATTGCAGTTGAAATGCACCTGCTGGGCCACGTGCCAGGCATCAACATGCCAACAACAAATGAACGTAGCAAGAAATGTGTGGCACTGTTTCACGCGTTGAGGAATTCTTATTCCGCTTGGTTTTGATTTTCCAATTTGGTTTGGACTCAATTATTTTATTTAGGGTTTTCTACATCTGTAAATAGTCCATAGAAATAATTATTTGATCAATCTGTAGAAGAAGATCAATTATCGGGAGTAGAAGGTTGTCAACACTTTAGGGTTCTTTTTTTCTTTCGACCCTTTGTTTTCTTAGAGATTAGTGGCTAAACGCCCTTGTTATGGGATTTTATCTATGAATTTATTGTTGATTATTAAAGGCTTTTTGAATTAATTCTTGGTTGTCATTATAAGTTATTTCTATATTGTTGTTTTAGTATTTCTAGACTGGCTATCTAAAGATAAATTTATCGTCTAATCTTAAAATCGAGAGAGGAGAGGTTAGATAGACCAAAGAATACAAAGAGCTCGATTGACCCATTTGATTGAGGTGATTTGTGTTTAGGAGTGATGCCAGGAAGAACAACTTGCTTTGTTACAAAATACAATAAAATTTAAATGCTCGCTAGTTAGACTATTTATCCCCGCTCAACGATGTAGTTAGATACATAATTGGAGTAGGCAATAAGAGGTGTGTATCCCGACTTATACAATTAACTCTATAAACCAGTAATGAATATGATACATAAGATTTAGTGCACGTTTCAGCCTTGGGCTTTTCCAAATCACTGTAAGTGATTTTATTATTTTATTCTTGCATTCTTTTCTTTTCGCACTCTTAAATAAGCAATTATACTAGTATAATTTAGTTAAAAAAGTGAATTGACAAGTGTTTTGGGTTCTATAATCTGGTTCTTTTAAGAGCTACTATATTATTTGCGCGATCACGTACACTTGCATATGCAATTGGGAGCAAAACGTTTTTGGCGCAGATTTCTGAGACTTAGAAATTAACTATTCTTCTATGTTGTAAGTTTACTTTTTATTTATTTATTTGTTTTTTAATTAGTCTTTTTTCTACAATTTGTTTTTCTTTATTTGAATAATTTGATACTCTTGTTGATATGGATAATTGGTATAAATCGTGGTTGGGTGATGATTGTCCTTTATGTCATATATGTGGCCGTCAATATATTCATTGGAATGGTTATCCTAAATCTTATTCTCTTCCCCCGAATCCGTATTATGATTCTTCTGTTATTTGTGATAATGGTAGGGCGATGAAGTGAAGAATGCAAAACAAGTTTCACTTATGGAATGTAAAGACATGTTGGACAAAGTTAATTCAAAAATCAATGGACAGATATTTAAATGCACATAAGGGCACAAAAAAAACATGAAATTACTAGATATGCTTGACGTTATTCAATAAGAAATTACAATCTAAGTTGAATTAGAAGAAATTGAACTCCACAAGGAGAAAGTTATGGAGAAACAAAGATAGTGAGCCAATATTGGATACAAGGACAAACTTAACTTCTAAATATTGAAGAGTCTCTTCGTGAAGATCTGACATACATGACAACCCAACTGATCGAAGGAAAAGTTGAGATCACACAAGAAATCGATCAATTTGGCTCAGTATTCATGACTTAGAGGTTCGCTTCAACTAAAAGATTGAAGCTTCTGATGCCCAAATATCAATTATTGTGGATGATGACCAACTAGTGGAGCAAAGAGGAATTCTAACAATTCAACTACACATTATTCCTTAATGTTGATGTTGATAAAGAGTACAAAAGTGAGAATGTTGTAAATAATGCTGCTTTGGAGTTGAGGCAACTTGAATCTCATTCAAAACACTTTTCTGTAATATTTGAACTAATGGATGAGTGTATAGATAAGGAACAAGGCCCCTACATTCTAAAGTTTTTTTGTCCACGTAGACAAAATGACATTCCTCACCTAAGGACTAAGAAGTGCAAGATGTGAAATAAATTACTCGCTTCCCTTATCTTTATACCACCTCCCCTTGACAGAAGCAGAAAATAGATGTAAAGTTAGGGGTACAATTCTTAAGTTAAAAGTGGAAAGAAAAGTGGTGAACTTACTTTTGTCGTGTCGCGACGTTAAATTAGGCATTTATTGGGATGCAACCAAATTTAAAGTGTAACTTCTTATTTTTATTTTATTAGTGTCATTTTTTCTTTTGGTCTTGCTTTTTTTTTTTCATTTTTTTGCAGGCTTTCGAGAAGTCTAAGTATTCAAAATTTGGAGTTAAGGAGCACGTTTGCGCTTAACTGTGGAGTGATGACCCTTCATGAAAATTAAGAGAACATGCTACTAGCTAGGCCTAAAGATCTCAAGGAGTCTTCCTAACCTTTGTTTTAAATTATATTTGATTCTTTGGGGACATAACATCTTTTAAGTTGGGAAACTTTCACATATAGCCACTTAAAAATAAATAATTACTCTCCATACCTAAAGTTTGATAATTACAATTTGTATCTACATATTATACGGAGGAAAGAGGTGAGCCAGACTGGGAGAGAGACGAAATAGAAGAGAGAGGGGGAGAAAAGAGTGGGAGAAAAGTGAATGGTATATGTACATTGGTTAAATAATTGTGTATTATATATATGTATTTATATATATGGCAAAAGAGATTGGGAGGGGAAGGAGAGAGGCGAGCGAGATCAAGAGAGGGAGGAGAGAGGCGAGCGAGAGAGGGTAGAGAGTGGAGATATGTGAATTGAATATGTATATAATTGTATATAACTGTATATTATACATATGCATTTGTATAAATGGCAAGCGAGGTTAGGAGAGGGAGGAGACAGGCAAGCGAGATTGAGAGAGGGAGGAGAGAGGTGATCAAAAGAAGGCAGAGAGTGGGAGAGAGGTGAATTGTATATGTATATAGGTGGAAAAAAGTTGTATATTATACATATATATTTGTATATTCTGACGAATTATACATATACAGACGGGATTGATTATACAAACTCAAAGTCAGCCGTAATTAATGTATAATGTTAGTCGCGAGTGGTAATTATAGCAAACTATAGCTATGATGTGCAATTAAATAGTATAAGTTTGCTTTGTTGCGTAATTATCCCTTTTAAGTTTGGGGTGGGGTAATATGTCCCTGTTGTATAATCTCTTTTAAGAGAACCTTTTGCGTATAATATTAATGTATGAGGACGAGGAAATGTTTTTAAATATATGAAATGAGTTATATTATTGGGCGCAGTATTGAGCACTCATATGCGGACGAGTTCAAACAACTCAAAGTCCTTATAAACCTTGTAGCCAACGTGGGTAGAAAGGATCATACTTTTTAGATGATTCGTTATTGGTTTTTTAGAATAAATTAGAGGATCCACTTAATTGAGGATGTCTTATACTCCGGCATGGTATAGGACAATTCTGGCACCGTGGGCGAGACTCTTTATTATCACATAATTCTTACTGATGGTGGTCAGTTAGAGAATCTCCCAATTGATAGTCATTATTTTATTTTTAAATATATTGAGTTGTTATCTACTATTTTTAAATGCTTAATGTAAGTTGCATCTTTATTGTTTCTTTTATATTGTAATTAGTGGAGTATTATCACGACTCTAACCATCGTGATTGGCGCCACCTAAATCCTTCGATGGGAGAACCACTACTACAACCTAACTAAGGAAAGTTAAAAACTAGAACATTTAAATTAAGATACACAAGCAGGTTTAAATGACGAATAAAAATGGAGTTCCCATAAATTCCAAAGGTTTAATAAAACAACTAAACATAAATATTGCGAAAGTCAACCCCTAGAACCTGAAAATCATACAAATAAATATAACTAACAAGTCAAAAAAGAGGGTACAACACCGAAACTAAGCATACAAATAAATATAACTATCGAGTGTCATTCTGAAAAGAATGGACTAAACAATAGAGGACCCATGGTAGTCTGGAAGAAGTGACTTACCCTTGAATTGTGGTCTTGATCAGTGATTTACATGCTGAGATCTAATAGTAGCCATGTGAATATGCCTTGTACTCAACGAAAAACGAGCAAGTGCAATATCCGTACACAACCACAATATACTTGTAGGATCACACGGCTACTCCAATAAGTGTAATACATCAGGTAAATACAACACAATAAACATATATACATAATACATAGTTCAATTAACCTTTCAGGAGCAACATACAACTTTCCAATATCAATGATAGGTAAACATGAATATAATAATCAGAAGTGGTCCTCTCATTGAACCCACACCCAAACTGTTAGTGTCTCAGAGCATGACACCCCATTCAATGTACATGTGTTAGAACATGACACCCTGTCAAATATGTGTGTCAGAAAGTGACACCCAATCCAATGTATGTGTTAGAATGTAAAACCCGATCCATGTATGTGTTGGAACGTGTCACCCGATCCAGTTAGCACAACCACAATCACAATCACACCTATAATGAACAATGTGTTAAGTCATATGAACAAGTAATGGGATCATGGAATTTAATTTTTTATACATACTCTTTTTATTAGATTTGAATTACATTTCCTTATTTAGATACACGCATGCATACAACGAAATAATTAACAGACATATATCCCACAAACAGGAAATAAAACCATCACCTACCTCGAAACTAAGCTCGAATCCTCCTAAGAGACTTGAGCCTTCTTTTTCGGATTATTTTTGCTTATTCCTGTTCTAAACACAAGTAATTAATGTAGGGATCAATAAATAAGGACTAATTCACCCGGATAATAATCAAACTATCAAATCATACGCCAAACCAAAGGTCTCAATACTCAACTAGGGCTTTTCCCACCATTAACTTCACGCCAAAACCCTCCCCCAATAATAATTAACCACGGATTAGGGGAGTAATTATATTACCATAAGCGCTAGAAATTATGGGAAAATGTCAAGAAAAGATCTGGGTCGTGTCCTAACTCTAAAGAATGAAATTTTGCAGAAAATAACAAAATTGGGGTTTTCCCCTGACTTAATTTGGGACTTTCCCTCCACAGCGGGACCAAACCCGCAATAGTGGCCTTGGCCTAGCGGAACTAACCCCGCCCTGGTGGTTTTCATGTAGACAGAGTTAGAATTTGAATTCCAAACTCCCATTTCACAACACACCTTCAACCCTGAACGTTCTAAAACTATGTTTTCATGCCGAGATCAATTTCAAGAATTCTACTAGCCCAAATTTCTTTTCAGAAAACTATAAAAGCTCCTTAACATCTTTTCTATCCACTCATGTAATAAAATTCATAATTAAATCCCCTATTCATAACCAGATTTTTCTAGACCTTACCTGACTCAAATTTCGTCCAAATCTTGACAAGGCTAGTAATTTCCATGTCACTACTCAAACATTTTCTGGCCCAATTTCTTTCTCCATTGGCTTTTCCATAATGACGGAAACAAACCATTACAATATATACCAATTTATGCATCACTTGTCCCCTAGTGATAAATACGAAAAGCTGGCTAAGGTAAGAGTATATTAGTACATGAATGACCGAATAACTAGGATACTTTCCTCACATTTCCTTCTCGGTTCCCCAAGTAGCTTATTCAACTACATGATGCTTCTATTGGACTTTCACGGACTTTATCTCCTTGTTCCTCATCTTTCACACATCGCAATCAAGAATCGCAACGGGTTCCTCCTTATGTAGAAGGTGTTCTTCTAACAAAATCGAGTCCCACTTTATGTTTTAATTTCCGTCCCTAGATACCTCTTTTACATGGACACTGATGCTTATCTTGAATTATAATACTACTTCCGATTGAAGTTTCTACGGTCATCGATAATTTAGTAACCCAACCAAGGTTTGGGGTCGTGTCCCAAGGGAATGATAGTGAAAAGTTATAGCTAATTAGAACGTCATTCTAATTAGTCCTAGCTAAGGAAATTAGCGATTAAAAAACAATGTAAATTAAGAGGGGAGGGTGAAACAAAAGTGTCAAATATCAATATGGGGTTTGTAACAAGTATAGTAAAATAATGAAAATAACAAGAAATATAATCAATGAGAGGGGGAGTTCTTGCGGTGTGATTGCAATACAGATTAATATAGATTATCGGGTTCATGCTTTCAACAGAAAATCTCTAGAAAAATAGTGACTAGGCTAAGCTTTATATGGAAATAAGTTCTCTCTCGAGCAACTTACCCCATTTCCTCTCGGACACCTATTTACTGCATGAAGACCAGATTACTCCTTACCCAACTCACTCTCTCAATCTAAGTGTTACGATATTGGACTAGGGCTCACCCTCTCGGGCTGAACCTCATGTCAACCCACTACTTAGGCCATTAATCTAGCGGTCTTAGTTTCACGGCCTCGCTCTCGAGCAACTCAAAAAAACATAGGTGAACTCGTATTTGCAACTACAAATCAATTATATTAAACCACAACCAATAGACGAAATCACCAATAAACAAAATTTAATCTACCAACAAGCAAGACGCAACAATAATATTAACCCATATTTGCTAAATCAAACCCCAAGAATTGAGGTTTTAGGCACACATCAAGAAATAGAAATTATACCTTCAATGATGTTGGGATCAAATGAGTATAAGAAATAAAGTCTTGATTTGAGCAAAGAAAGAAGAATAAAGGAGACTCACTTCCAAATCGAAGGAGAAGATACCCTTTCTTCTTCAAGTCTTCAAAACCCTTAAAGACTCGAGAGTAGAATATTAAAAGTACTAAGAAAATATGATATTTTTGAACTAGGTCGGAATCCTAAGAAAAATGATCCAACTCTCCTTTATAAAAACTACACTCTACTAGTATTTATAGCTTTCAGATTTGTGTTGCATCACATCAGTCAACAACTTTAGTGGGAATCATTGACTGACTCGGAGATTCGCCCATTAGTGAAGTCCATGACCTTCTGGTACAGCCTTCAACATCGTCATGCTTTGGTTCATTGGGCGATAAGACATTACTTCGCGGAACTCCTCAGCAATGCATCGACTACTCCTTTCTTTCGCCGAGTTAACCCTTTTATCCATCCAGGGCTCATTACACTGGAAGAAAAGAAAGAATCCATGACTATCGGCAATCCACCAAGTGGACTTGGCGATGCTCAGGCTTTCAATTCTTTACTTTTCTCAGACTTTTTGCTCCTTTTTACGACATAGTCTCCACGTTTTCCTTGAATCCTCAAATACGTGAAACTTAAGAATTTTCATCAGATATTGAGATAATAAGAATTTGAGGACACTATTTCTATTAAAATATATCCCTAAATGAGTCCAAGTTGTAGATTCATCAACGCCCCAACTTAAATTGTTTGTTGTCCTCAAGTAAAACTCAAGTTTAGCAGTTCAAAAAGGATGTCTCAAATAGTGCTACACAGGACTCAACCATGAATGCACACAACATGACTCAAACTATTTATGTAAGGATCAGTTGTGTACTCAAAGATTAAAGTTGTGACACACCATTATCAAATATTCTCAAGCTCACATTACTTACTTCAAATGCAAGTTCAAACTTAAACATAAGCATTTGAATGCCCTCACACAAATGATGATTCTATTTTCACACACAAGTGTATAATGAATTTAAAGTTGATGAATCAGATACAACACTCATTGTCAAAAAGAGGAACACAATACATGATTTTACCCATAGGTTTTCCCTTATTTTCCAATCAACATTAGTTTCAACTTCCTCAAGATAAAAAGGGTTTTTATAAGGCTTGTAGTGGGGATGAGGCACAGGTATGGTCATTTAAGCTTAGTGACTATGGCCTCCTGAATTTTGTTTCTCAAAACGCCATTTGATGCTTATCGTGACCAACTACACTACTTCTGATTCAAGTGTCTACGATCGTCGATAATAAAGTAACTCAACCGAGGGTTGGGGTCGTGTACCCATGGAGCGGTACTAAAAATGAGTAGCTAATTAGAACTTCATACTAATTATTCGTAGTTAAAGAAATTAATGATTAAAAATAATATAAATTAAGGGGTGATACGAAAGTGTCAAATACCAAATGGGGGGGGGGGGGTTCACAAGCAATAAAAATAGAAAAATAAACAAGAAGATTTAGCAATAAAAGGGGAATTCTTGGGATGTTACCGCAATACAGATTAATATACATTATTGGGTTCATGTTTTCGATAAAAAATCTGTAGCAAAATAGTGACTAGGCTAAGAAATATATAGAAATAAGTTCTCTCTCTAGCAAGTTACCCAGTTTCAAATGGTTTCCTCTCGGACACCCATTTTCTACATTAAGACCAGACTACTCCTTACCCCACTCACTCTCTCGAGCTGAGTATTAGGATATGGGAGTAGGGGTCACCCTCTCGGGATGAACCTTAGGTCGACCCATTCCTTAGTCCATCAATTTATCAGTCTTGATTTAGCGACCTCTCTCTCAAGTAAGCCGAAAACACATTGGTGAACTTTTATTTGCAACTACAAGTCTATTAGATTAAACGACAACCACTAGACTAAATAAGCATTAAACTACATTTAATTTACCAACAAGCAATACCCAAGAACAATATTAACCCATATTTTCTAAATCACACCCCAAGAATTGAGGTTTTTAGCCACACATCAAGAAATAGAA
The DNA here is from genome assembly GCA_016801875.1 of Solanum sitiens. Lineage (NCBI taxonomy): Eukaryota > Viridiplantae > Streptophyta > Magnoliopsida > Solanales > Solanaceae > Solanum > Solanum sitiens. The sequence goes on along the minus strand of JABWTJ010000043.1, from coordinate 1,897,966 downwards.
ATTATATGTTGAATGATGTTGGAATCAAATGGGTATAAGAAATAAAGTCTTGATTTAAGCAAATAAAAAAGAATCAATGAGAATCACTTCCAAATCGAAGGAGAAGAGACCCATTCTTCTTCAAGTGTTCAAAACCCTTACAAAACTTGATAGTAAAATATAAAAAGTACTAAAAAAAATATGATATTGTTTTGATCTAAGTCATAATACTAAGAAAATGATCCAACTATTTTTTGTATAAAAATACACTCTATTAGTATTTATAGCTTTTAGATTTGAGCTGCGGAGGATCATTCGAGGACTTTAGTGGGAATCACTGACTGACTCGGCGATTCACCCATTGGTGAAGTCCATCGCCTTCAGGTATATCCTTCAACATTGTAATGCTTTAGTTCGTTGGGTGATGAGACACTTCTTTACAAGGCTCCACGATAACGATGCCAGTTGATGAGTCCACAAATTGGACTCATCATGCTGGTGCTAAATAACAAAAATTGCTCAATGAAGGAATGAGTGGAAAAGTTCTTATGAGTAATCATAATTTAACTAACCAAGGTCGGTAAAACCGGAAGAACTCTGTGGGAAGTATGGGTCTTATTTGAATTTCAATGCTGCATGCTATGATTTAGCTTTAGGAATTTTTAAAGTCGATTTCAAGAAGTGGGTTGAAAAATAGGCAGTTGAGCAATTCGGTGAGCTGGGTCGAGCTCGCTGAGCCACTTGGCAGTTTTCCTACTGACCCTAATCTCCCTTTTATGGATGTCTTAATTGTTGCTGGCTCTTTGAATTTTTGCGAAGAAATTTTTTGTCGCCAAAATAATTGGCAATTTTCTTATCGTACACTTGATCGCTATTGTTTTGCATGACCTAATCCTAGAAGCACTATAACTTTCGGTGAACAATCTTTGGATCGCCGAAAGTAGTTGTTAGTTCACTAAGTATATCAATTTGTTCCAACTTACCAGAATTTTTAAGCCAACCCAGTTGGTGATTCGACCTAGCTCTTCAAAGAGGTTTAGTGATTTGCTGACCAGCTCAGCGAATTTTTCTGCCATAGATTTTCTGTGTTCAACTATGCTTTTTCTTATATTCAATAGAAAATTTGTGCAAATATGGTACACATCAACTTAACCACACAACCCCCAAAGAAAGCAGTACATGTCATTCACATAATTGAAGAGGATCAAATCCTCCGAATAGAGGAGGAGAAGAACCCCCACAATGTAGAGGCACGAAGAGAAAGAGCGTAGCAAAGAAAAAATTAGTTTTAGAATCAAATACTGAGTAGGATATGCCTGAGGATGATCAACCATTGATTCCACCACAGAATAGGCTCCTAGAGAGACCTATATCTACATCTATCAAGATTTCACCAGCTGCAGCTCCTCCTGAACCGGCTCCTGAACCAACTCAGACACCTCCAATGTCACCCGTTCCCCCTATAGCTCATCCATCACAACAACTAAATAAATTAAAAGGTGATGGGATTTGAACAATCATAGAGGAAAAGATCTTATTTGTGGAGGGCCTGGAAGGCAAAAACATTGATGTCTTGCAAACCATTTGCTTCCATGAGTTCAAGCAGATCACGAGGCCTGAGGCCCATACATTCCTTCTTGGTTCAGGGAATTTTACACAATCTATAGAGCATTGGTGCCTAAGAACAAGAAGCAGACGAGTGAGTTCTGACCAGTGAGATTGGTTATAGTTAGAGGCATATAAGTAGAGTGCTACAATGAGCATATCCATGATGTGTTTAACACCCTCAAGATTAAATAGGATAAACTAGAACCTCACATGAGTTTCTTGAGTTTATAAGTTGTTCCGAAGTTGATTTTTGACCATTAATGGTTGGTTTAAAGAGTTTTGAGGTAGAACGTCAATAGACTAGTCTTAATGAGCTTATATGCTTTGATGATGTGATATTGGTCCTACCCTTGTTTGAATGAGTTTTGTGATTCAACGTCACGGCACATGCTAGACTCAAGGTTAAAGGACCCTTGTTGATGTTGGTTGAAGGTGCTTGACAAGGAGCCAAGACAAAAGAGTCAAGCCTTAGCCAAAGAGACAAGGTTGTACCAAGTTGCCATCTCACTGCCTCAAGGTTCACGGACCACTTCACGGCTAGTGGTCTTAACCACGGACTGTGAAGGTGGTCGTGAAAATTCCTTGGCGGCATGTGAGGCAAGTCACTTTGGCCAAACCACTGCCCCAACATTCATGGACCACTTCACGGCCAATGGTCTTGGCCACGGCTCGTGAAGGAGGTCGTGAAAGTACCTTAGCTTTATGGGGCTTGGAAATTCAAAGTTTTACACATCCTAGAGGACCACGGGCCGTCAACTTGGCCGTGAAACAACTTCACGGGCCGTGAAGGTGGACGCGGTCCCTGATGGGGATGACCCAAGTAAGGAGTGTCAAGTAATTTAGTTATAATTGTTTATTAGTTGGGGTTTATTTTAAATATTTTATACATTAAATATAAATAGTTTAAGGTCTTTTAACAAGTCATTAACTCCTTATTTTCAAAACCCCAAGTTCTTCTTTCTAACCCAAGGAAGAAGAAGGAAGCCATTGAAGTTAGAGTTGAAGGGTTTTAAAGGTTTTCTTCTGAAATTTCGTGGGGATTACATCTAGTAAGTTATGTTAATCCTTTATTCTTGAATAACCTCTCATTCAAGAAGTCCAATTCAAAGGTTTTCGAAAGTGAATCAATGATCAATTTCCCCAATTTCTATTCTATGCATGGGTTCATTGTTTAAATGTTTTCTATGTTATTATATTGATATATCAATGTTGAATCAAGGTTTTAATATGATATTAATGGTATTCCTTGAAGAACCCATGTTTTGTCCAAATCTCCCAAATTTGCTTACAAAGTGGGTTTGATGAATATGATTGGATATTTTTAGAATTGTGTTTGTACTATGTTGTATTATTGTTATCTATTTCTATCCATCCCTTATTATGATGAATTGTTGGAGAATTGAGAAATAGTGATCATGGATTGAATGACGAGTAAGTTGACCAAAATTGTTCTAATTCTTATTTAATTAATCTTGTGTGGTATGTTCCACTTATGGTGGCGGTGTTTAGTTAATGTACATGAATATGTATATGTCATGTGGTTGTGGCCTTGAAGTCATTGAATGTTAAGTAAAGTAAATTTATTATGCGTATGTATAAAGATGTGTTATGAAGTTATGTATGTGATTCTTGAAGATAGCATGATTATTGAAAGATAATGTGAATTTGAAGTATGGTTGTGTGTGGATTATGATGAATGTAGTATGATCATCTTATGAATGATGGTGGTTATGTGAAAGGCTTTCTCACATACACACACAAATGAATGAATGAAGCTAATGAAAATGTAATGAATGTGGGTTTATCGAAAGGTTTTCTCAATAGAACTCTAATAAATGAATGGGGGATTTTGGGGTGGACACTTTCCGAGAGTAGAGGTGTAGTCTCTAGTAACAACCTCAATATTCCTAAGAGATTTCCAATGAATAAATGATAGGTTGGTATGAGTATTCTTTCCGTTAGTAGAGGTAGAGTACTTAGTAGCAATCCCTTAACCTATAGCTTATTAATGTAATGAAAATCTAATACTCCGTGGGGATTAATGCTTAGACCCAAGAGGATATGGTAGAGGTGAGTACTCTCCCATGAGTAGGGGTCGGGTACTTAGAAATAACCTCTTGAGATGGGTACTCTCCGTTAGTAGAGGTCTAGTATCTATAAGAAATTTCCTTATGCCTTAACTATGCTCCCGCATAGGACTAGCTAGTGGTATTTCACGTAAAGGCTAAAAGAATGACCCTACGTTAGGCAAGTGGTGATCCATCATCCGATAGGGGTTAATACAGGGATTCCATGTTAATCTCTCATAGTCTATTTCGTTTAAAGATTTTCCCCACAAATGAATGTAATCAAGTAGGTCTTTATAAGGGTGTACTACTTAGGGTAGGTTGTGGAATGGGACACCATCTATGCATTGCACAAGTAGGAATTTGGAGGGAGTCTTGGTGTGCCTTGTAATGTTAACGAATGAATGAGTTTCTATATGATGTTCATGAAGTAAGTTGATATTATCTCTAATGTTAACGAAGAAGGTTGGTCTTATGTCTAATGTTAATGAAGGTGATGTGACTTGTTTAATGTGATGTGCCTAGTCCATGGTGGTTCCAAAGGATCACTAAGTGGAAGTAGTAGAATGGAATGCTACTTTCGCATTGCACTAGTGTAACTTAGAGTTACTCTAGGGGATGGTCTTTATGTGAAGTTCTTAAGGTTATGAATGTATCCTCTAGTATCTCTAGTAATAAATGTTTAGTTGTGATGGAAAGGAAGTATCCTTATCTTTGGTAGTCTTAAGGAACACTTAAGTGTTTATTGAAGAGGTTCTTTGGGCGGTCTCTTCATGTCTTACCTAGGTGGGTCTTGGGATAACTTTGGATAGAGGGTCTAAATGGTTAATGAGTTACTTACTGAATATAATTATATGTTGAGAATTATGGGAGTAGTACCTTGTATGTTAATGATTGACTTGTATGATGTCTTTTACACTTGGTTCATGAAGTTTAATCAACATAGCGTGAAAAGAATAATTCAACTAAAATGTCCTCTTTAAAGCATGTTTTTGCATGATTGCCATACTTAGTGCTTAATTGTACTAACTCTATATTCTTCTCTATTTGTACAAGTATAGGTGGAAGGAAGTGAGGATCTTAGAGTTGAAACTTGGAAAGTAGATTATTCTCTCAAGGCTCTTTGTATGTTCTCATATGTTCAAGGACATGGATCTTCTTTCTAGTTTTCTTTCATTAAAGACTTTGTATAACACTAGTATCTTTCTTTTGTAACACAACAAAAGTTAAAGACATGTTCTAAAGCCTAAAATGAGTGTATAAATGTTGTGTGACTGTTTTAAGGTCAATTTTAATGTGTATAAGTCATTTTGGATGTTTTAGAATCAAAACGTCAAGGAACGTCCATGACATCCGAAAACTAGTTCAATGAGGTGCCAGTGTACCTTAGCCTATTTGACTAAGTTTTAAGAGTCAGAAAATGTTGAAATTTGGTGGTAAGGTGTCTAACAAGTATTAGAGTTAGTTTATAGTCTAAACGTCTGGGTACGACTCCCCAAGGACCAACCAAGGGCCCTTGAGGAGGACCCTTGCAATTTGTGGCAAAAGTAGACAGTGTCCACAGACGAAGGCCACTGACGGGGCGTGGTCCAATCGATGGGATGTCAATGGAAACTTAGTCAATTTTTCCAAGGGGTCATTTTGACAAGTCTCTGTCACAAACGTTGGACCAACATGATGGTTGGTCCCTTGGTCGTTGATTGACAAACGAGGCATGGGTCGAGGTTTCGTCTGTAAAGACTGTTTTTGCTCCACATTTTTAAGTTAGCTAAATGAATTAATTAGGTGATTATTTAATTAGTTAGGGTTTAAATAGAGGTCTAATTAAGTTAGTTAATGACCATAAATAACCTAACCTAATTAAAACTAACCTAACCATCATAATTGCCAAAACCCAATTGCTCTTTTTTCTCTCTCCCGAGTAGAAGAACACCATAGAAGACCAAGCTAAGGAGGGTTTTAGGGCTGAAAAGGAGAAATTTTATCAACAAAACTTCATCAATTAATAAGGTATGGGATTTCTTTCACCTTTGGGATCTCTTTCCCCAAAGGGTTCCTTCAAGATGATTTCAAAAATATGAAATTCAAGTGGGTTTTCTTCCAATACAAAATTATCTTGTGAATTAATTTGTTTATGATTCCTTTTGGTTATTATGAGTAGATTAAAATGTATTGTGATTTAGTTAGATTACTTCTTGATGTATTGTTCTAGTTAAGATGACATTTTCCCCTTAACCCTAGGTTATGATCTTGAATTGAATTATCTAGTATTGATGTAATTGGCTTGGTTAATGTGTGAATTACTATCCTATGTTGCTATAATGACAATTTATGAATATATTGAGATATATTTTAATCCTACTATGCTAGTTCTTGAGTAATTGACCTAGGTTGTGCAGTAGATCATGAATTTGACCTAAGTCTCTAATCCTAGGCTATGAATTAGTGATCGATTGTTGTGTAGTGATTCAATTGACTTCATTATTATGTTGGTTACTATTGTGTGATTGTATTACAACCATTGTTGGGTTGAATTGAGAATGGTTTATGTTAAGACCTTGATGATGGTTTTGCGAAGAATATTGGGGTAAGTCTTATGATCTCAACTCTTTACTTGATGGTGTTGTATTGAAGTATACCTTATGTTAAGATTGATAGGGTTGGTATGATGTTGAATTTAAATTTCTTGACTATTGTTTGTGAGATGTTGGCTAAGATGTAAATGTTATAAGGATGGTGATAACTTACTAATGTGCCTTATCATGATGTGATTATGTAAATATGCTAACCTCACATGTATGAATTGTAATGAAAGGAAAATACTCATACAATTATTATGGAGCTATGATGATGATTATATAAGGGATAAACCCTATGACCTATATAAATCTATGATGATTAATAAAGGCATTAAAGACATTTCAAAAAGGGACTCTAGCTTAGCACCGAGTGAACTAGAGTGAGGAGTGTCCCTTCCCACATAGGAAAGGTAGGATCACTAACGTACTCATGAGATTGGAGACTATAATTCATGCATCATAAAGAGGGTCCCAACTATATCTCCTAGTTCTTGAACTATGTTTCCCCCATAGGAATACTAGCTAGTGGATCCACGTAGTTGCTATGTTCATGTTTTGGTACTACCTTGGCAAGTATTCTGCCTTCTTTCGATGTAGGGTTCCATGACACCGGATTCAACATTAGCTCATGTGGTCTATGTAGGTTAAGGCAAGATGTTCCCAAAAGGTAAAATGAAGTAATAAATGAATCTAACTAGGATGACCTAAGAGGTTTAGCTTAGTCTAGGTAGGGGTATGGGACTCTACCTATACATTGCACTAGTTAGCCTTAAGGGAGTCTTAGGAGGATGTTCTTATGTATGGATATGCTTATAAATGTAAATGATATGTATATGATGATCTTACATGTTGATGGCACCATATGATGTTGAATTCACTTATGAATATATGTTTGGTCTCTATTGCTAAAGTATGATGTTATGTACTCTTAATGATATGATATGTGAAGTTGGACATTGGTTATGGTTCTTGTTAGGTTTACTTGATTGAGTAAGGTTATGGGGATTTGCTTAGTCATTGCACTAGTGTACTTAATGAGGGTTCATGAGTAATTGTCTTGCTTTGGTTATGTTGTAATGAACTCTTATTGATGCTTGTTGAGGTTATAACTTGATGATATAGTTATCTTGATTATGTTTTCAAGTATGTTGGTATGCATGATTGTCTTGGCTAGACTTAGTATGGTTGGTCTTGTGATGAACATGGTCTTTACTTAATGAATATGCATTTGTGACTTGTATTGGTTCTTGAATGTGCATAATGCTTTTCAAAGTAAATTAGCATGCTTTCATGAAATGTCCCTTTTTAGCGTGATTTCTATGATGTGTGTGCATATGGTCTAATACTTAATACATGTGATGTGCTAACCCCATTTTATCCCTTTTCCTTACTATTTTAGGTTCCAGCCGTTGAAGGGCTTTTGAGACGACATTGAAGGAAGACTTTGAATTTTTAGTCTCCAAGTTGGTTAGGTCCTCACTTTTCGAGGGCAATTCCACTATCAAGCTTTTGATGTTGTTCTACTTATGAGACTTCTAGTTCTTTCCTTTTCATTTGAGTACTAAAGATTATATAGCCTATATGTGGCTTTATTACATTAATGTATAGGATATGCCCAATTGCTATACTCTTGTTAGATGGTTATGAGATGAGACATCCATTTAAGACAATGTTATATTATATATATATATATATATATATATATATATATATATATATATGTGTGTGTGTGTGTGTGTGTGTGTGTGTGTGTGTGTGTGTGTTTGTGTGTGTGCGTGTGTGTGTATAATAAAAGTAGAAGATTATGTAATCTTTTTATATAAAGGGTCTATGTATACTCGATATGAATATATTATGTGTAGAGAGAGGTATATGTCATGATAGATAGAAGAAACGTTTTAAATTTTCTGCATTTTAACCTATGAATGTAATGATGTAAGAGAAGAGGCTAGTCTTAGTCCTCTTCGAGGACGACAATGCCAGTTACATCTAGGGGGTGCTCCCCGGATGTGACATCTTTCAATGTAAAGGCTATGACCCTATGAGATAATATGTGTCTAAGATGGCTTGTGATGTGACCTAGTTTTTTAACGTTTTATTAATGAGCTTCAGTATTGACTTTATTGTGAAAAGTTTTAATTCCGCATAATTTTATATATTTATGTGATGAATGAATCCTAAGAATCTTGTATAATATATTTTTAAGGTAGAATACACCGGTAACAACTAAGGGTGCTCTCGGGTCATTATAATGTGTTGGGAAGGCCGCTGCACTCTGTACTTCCTTATGAGGAATTGCACCCTGCTATATATTTAGATGATATGAAGGAATGGTTAGCTCCCATGATTTCTGAAGACACTGCTAGGTGGATCGGGGTAGGAGCTCCGATTTAGAAGAGGGACCTAAACATTGCTGCTAGATTCTACTTTGGTTTCATTAGTAGTACAATTATGTCATCCCAGAACGAGTTTGTTTTGTACCTCCCTAAGAAAAGTTGCCTTGGGTGCATCATGCACAGAAGGTGGATCGATTTGGGGCTGTTGACTTTATATGAAATGGACCTAAGAGCTAAACTGAAGCATACATCACTACCGTTCCCTATACTGGTCACAAAACTATGCCGACTTGCTGAAGTACCTCTAGACACCACGAGATACATTGAGTTAACCCCTTCATCCTCCAGTGATATCCGGCGTATTGAGGCCAAATACTCATGTGAGGAGGTTGACAGGAGGTGAGCAGCTCCAGCAAATACCTCTCAAGATATCGATGTTTGTTTTGTATCAGCAGATGCATCTGTACCCACTCCTTCTCCTGTACCATCAGGTACTTTATTTCCTCCACCTTCTTCACAAGATCCAGGTGCTTCCTTCTCTGGACAGCCGATCAAAATTACTCAGGACATGATCCTAATGATTGGGCGTCTTGCCCAATTAGTAGAGGCGAGGGTGACCAGAGTAGAGAGAGCAGTACTAGGAATGATACAGGGCGCTATATTTGCTGCATTTACCCCACTCCATGCCTTTGTTGATGCTTTGACTTTAAGGGTTATAGCTTGCGAGAGCATACATGGAGACCATTTGAGATACTAACAGTTAATGTCGGCACCGCAGATCTGCAGAAGGATGTCGATTATCTAATGTCCATCGACTTCAACGATCTAATGGGGATGGCTGATGATGGAGGTGCCCCTAAAACTTTGGAGATCCCTCCGGCCACCACCAGAGATATGTAGAGAGATGACGCAACCGATTAGGATGCAGGTGCGGAGACTGATGGGGACTTGATAGCAGCATAGGAGAAGGAAGATGAGAATAGCATCTTTGGTAATTTGGCAAGCCTGGTGGAGACTATTGTGCAGCAGGTGACCTAGGCGCCGGCTAGTGCGATATCCACAACAGCTCCCAGAGGATTTGGCTCTATTATACCTTCTAAGGAGATTGCGGGCACTGATGCCCATTCACAGACTGCTGACCAAATAACTAATGTCCCAACAAGAAGAGAGGATTCATAGAAAGGATCCTTCCTTACCTCTCTCTATTTTATTTTGAATATACTTTTGGATAGTTTTATTACTAGCACTTGAGGACAAACACTTTTATTTGTGGTTGGGTGAGGCTTACCTTTTGTGCTATCTGTGAATCGTATTATGTGTATATATTTGGGTTGTCTATTTTAAATTGTGCTTATTTATTATTTGTGGATGTTTAGGCATGTTACGACCCAAACTACCCACTAGGTGTAACCGGCGTTGTCGTCCTCTAAGAGGACTAGGACAAGCCCTTAGCATACATCATAGCACATCATTGGTCAATAATACGGAAAAATTTAAAACTTTTCATCTATATCTACTTTATGAGCTTTACATAGACCTATCGCTTACACATAATATAATATATATATACATAAGGAGTTTACATAGACTCCCCACATATGAAGATTACTTAGGCTTCTCGCAAACATAACCAATATATAGGTATTTATTCTAATACTTTGTCTCACATTAAACCATCTATAAGAGTATAAACGTTTGGACATAGCCAATACAAAACAATACTCCAATTATTGTCTTACAATAATTGTGTTAATGATAAGAGAAAGAATAAAGTTTCTAAACGTAAACAACACCATAGCTAGAGTTGAACTTGGCAATGTCCCCGAACAGAAGGACTCACCAATGACTCAGGAAAATATCCAATTCCTCCTTGCAATCGACCACGAACTTCTTAACGACCCGAACCTAAACAATTTTGGGAAAAAGGAGAGAAATATGGGTTAGTACAAACCACATGTACTAAGTATGGCTTCTGTGCACAAAATCATCAATGCATGAGAAAAGGACAATTTAGTCAAAATCATGCTTTCTATCAAGTTAACTCAACATGGAATTATAATAAGCATAGTAAGTTAATTTAACATAACATCATCCCAACATGTAGACCACCCAAGCACTACTTGTGCAATGTCAAAAATAGAACCCCATAATCCTATCCAAGGCTAAGTATCACACTGAGCAACCCACTTCATACTTACAACATATTTTCACAATTCATCATGATTTACTTAATACATAAATACTACTCATAACTCATCAAAATAATCGTAATCATAATCGTAATCATAAAAGAACACTACTAGAATCATCCCTTAGGATCCCACATGTGCGATGAGTAAGAGAAGTCACATACCCTCCCTCACCCTATGTAGTAGCCTTCAAGACAACCCTAATAAGAGTTCACATACTTAACTTGTTCATTTACTTTTAAAGTTAGGAAAAGAAGTGCAATAACCGACATGAGACCATGTGAGCTACATGGAAACCGGTGTTCAACTCCCATACCGAAAGAGAGGGTTAACGTTTGCCTAAGGTGCAACCATTTGCACGTAGCTATCTAGGTGGATCCATTAAGCTAGAGTCCTATGTGGGCACATAGTTAAGGGTCAAGGAGATTGTTGCTAGAAACATTGACTTACTAACGTGGAGGTTTCCATCTCATGAGACAATACATAACTTGGAAATCCAGACTTACTAACGTGAGGAAACCCATGTGGGAGGCCGGACTTACTAAACTTGATACCTCCATCTCATTTACATGCCCTTTCTGTGCTAAGCAATTATTCCCTTTAGTAATCATATTATTTCATCATACAAGTTCACAGTAGTCTCTTCTAGACCCCTATGTAAACATCTTATCATATCTAGCTCATAGGTCATCAGAAGTAAGAACAATCTTTTCACTTTAGACACCATCTCATAAGTGAGTAAACCTTTCACTTAACACTTTATTATAATCATGAGAAACTATTTTCAATCATATAATAATCATACCATAACATACTTGCATAATTCATAACCAATTCAATAGTCTAGGGTAAGGATGAGGAATACTTTGCATCAACATCACAACCACACATTAGACCTAGAAGCATTACTATCTCAGTAACACATAATTCATAATTTAATCCAAGAAGAACCAATCAACATACCTCATTGACCTTACAAGGACCTTCATACTTACATTACCAAGAATACATAGCCAATTACATAAACAGGTTAAATTCAAGAAGCAATTACATAATTAACAACAATGTAGTCAATCAACGTGTTCATGATCTTCACAATTCACCATATCAATTCAATGTTTTCATAAAATTGGGTGAAGGACATGGATCTAGGGAAATCTCATTATAAATCATTAATTAACCATCAATATATACTTAAATAGAATTAATTCATCATAATTCATCACAATTGATTCATAATTTTGTTTTTCAAAGAAGACCCATGTGTAGAAGAAAAACCTAGATTTTGGGGATTTTAGAAATCATATTTGGAGGACCTCTTGGGGAAAATATCCCAAGAGTGAAAGAAATAATACCTTAATGAATCTTAACCCACGAAATTCAAGTAAAACCCTAGAGAAATTGGTCTTCTTCTTCAAGCATTCTTGTTTCTGCAATAAAGGATTTTGGGAGAGAGAAAGTAGAGAGAGATGAGAAATTTTGGGTTTTTGTTTTGGGGATTTGATTAGAGTGGGTACAAATGACTTAAAACTGACCCTTAATAAATATATTGTCATCCCCTAAATTACCCAAAAGACCCCTCTATTAATTGGGTCTTTTTGTGAAGTCAAAATGCTTAAAATACGACATTAACGAATCCGGGAAGTGGCTACGTGTCGCGGGGTCAATTTCACATTTTATTTTTGAAATCCGGGTTGAGGCAGTGGACCTCGTGTAGTCCCCGCGTCGCAAGTCCATTTTTGGATCTCCACATGTTGGCTGCGCGCATGCTGCTTTGGCAACCTGCTTGCCCAAGTTCGGGTCCTCCTCAAGGACCCTTCCGGTGGTCCTTGGGGAGTCGTGACTGTACGTTTTGACCCTCCATACTATAATTTACCTATTTAAAATATTTTTACAAGTTTTAGACTTCATATGACCCTCGTAAAACTTCACCAAACCTAGGGACGTCAACTTGTTCAATTTAGCTAGTTTCCTGACATTAAGGCCTTTCTTTGATGCAATGGCCCCAATACTTGTCAAACAAGTTATTTACACTTATTTAGGTCTAAAATAATTATTAATAAACATATGAGGCTCTATTTTAGGTCATGGAATTTCCGGGGTGTGTCAATACTCCCCCCCCCCCATCTTAGGAACATTCGTCCCCGAATGATACTCTAGACCTTTATAAAAGGAAGAGACTCAATACTAGAAGCCCAACCAACAACAATATATATAAAATGAGTCACAGCTTATTGGAGGAATAATTCACTCCCTTCAACATATAATCATAGCAATAACACATAGGAACTTAATCCACAACATACCATATACATAAACTCAAGTTTTTCATATCTTATAAGGAGGTACTACCTTCTCCATTTCAATATTAGCTCAAATTGAACATTAAGAGCTGACATGTTGATTTCTTATCAAAACGGTATCAATCATGCTCACCATAATTTCCATGAGTACTTATACCACACCACATACTTAAGTGAAAACCAACCATACGAAACACATTTCATGGAAAAGAAAAGAACTCAACTTAAGCATGAATTTCTACTACAATATGCACACTTCAGAGAAAGATGATAATTTCAACATTAATTCATGATAATCGTATAAGGGACTACTAACCTTAATCTTGGATAGGAGTAAATAGGAAAAGATGAGGATAGCAGAACTTCATGTCGGCCTCGGCCTCCCATGTTGCACCCTCAACAAGGTGGTTTCTCCATAGAACTTTTACGGAGGCAACCTCCTTATTCCTCAATTTATTAAATTGGCAACCCAATATCTCAACCGGGAACTCTTCATAAGAAAGGTACTCCTTTACCCCTAAACCTTCTAGGGGGAGAATGTAAACCGGATCACCTATACATTTTTTAAGCATAGAAACATGGAAGACCGATGAATCATGGCCAACTCATTTGGAAACTTCAACTCATAGGAAACACTCCCAACTCGCTTCAAAATTTCATATGTGCCCACATAACGAGGACTAAATTTCCCCTTCTTTCCAAACCTCATCACCCCTTTCATGGGTGAAATTTTCAAATAGACCCAATCCCCTACTACGAATTCAAGGTCCCTCTTTCTATTGTCGGCATAAGATTTTGGCCGATTTTGAGTCGTTTTTAGTCTATCTCTAATTACCCGAACCTTCTCGAGGGCTTCATAAACTGAACCGTGACCAAGTAGAGCAAACTCACCTACCTCATACCACCCGACCAGGGATCTACGCCTTCTCCCATAAAGTGCCTTGAAGGGTGCCATAGAGATGGTCGAATGGTAGCTATTGTTGTAGGAAAACTCTATCAAAGGTAGGTGGTCATCCCAATTACCCTTGAAGTCAATGACACATGCCCTCAACATACCTTCAAGAATTTGAATAGTTTGTTCCTCTTGACCATCCGTCTTGGGATGAAAAGTGGTACTAAGCTTCACCTTTGTACCAATCCCACTTTGGGAAGCTTTCCAAAATTGGGAGGTAAATTGAGTGCCTCTATCCGAAATGATGGACAAATAGGCTCCATTTAACTTCACTATCTCTTTGATGTACAATTTGGAATAGTCTTCCGCCGAATATGTGACTTTGATGGGAAGAAAGTGTGCAGACTTGGTTAGTTTATCCACAATGACCCATATCGAGTCATGTTGTCTTTTAGTATGAGGCAACGCTACTACGAAGTCCATGTTAATATCCTCCCACTTCCATGTATAAATGTCTATATTTTGAGTCAAGCCACCCGGCCTTTGATGCTCCGCTTTGACTTGTTAGCAGTTTGGACACTTAGCAATAAAATCCGCTATGTCCATTTTCATACCATTCCACCAATAAATTTCTCGTAAGTCACGATAAATCATTTTGGCACCCGGATGGATGGAATACCAAAAGCCATGAGCCTCTTCCATGATCACTTCCCTTAAGCCATCCACATTCGATACACATGACCTTCCTTGGTGCCTAAGCACCCCATCTTCTCCTTGAGAGAAAGACTCATTAGACTTACTAAGGACCGTTTCCTTCAACTCCATCAATAGAGGATCAAGGTGTTGCTTGTATTTCACCCCAACCACTAAAGATGACTCGAGTTGTGGCAAACCACAAAACCACCCTTTGAAGAGTATTCTAGTCGAACCCCTAAACGAGCCAACCTATGTAGCTCTTTCACTAACTCTTTCTTATTATCAACCACGTGAGCCACACTACCCATGGACACTCGGCTTAGTGCATCTGCAACCACATTAGCTTTCCCGGGATGGTAAAGAACGCTCATGTCATAGACCTTTAAAAGTTCTAACCATCTTCTTTGGCGTAGATTTAAGTCTTTTGGAGTGAATAAAAATTGTAGACTCTCGTGATCGGTGAACACATCAACTATAACCCATAGAGATAGTGTCTCCAAATTTTCAAGGCAAATACCACGGACGCAAGCTCAAGGTCATGAGTTGGGTAATTCTTCTTATGTGGCTTAAGTTACCTAGAGGCATACATTAAGACTTTGCCATGTTCCATGAGCAAACATCCTAGAACCACTCGGGAGGCATCACAATAAACCACAAACCCTTCGGTACCCTCCGGTAGGTCAATACCAGAGAGGAGGTGAGTCTATCTTTCAATAATTGGAAGCTCTTTTCACATGATTCCAACCATTTGAACTTGGACTTCTTTTGGGTTAAGGTCGTTAATGGAGATGTGATGGACGAAAATCCCTCAACAAACCTCTGATAGTAACCGGCCAACCCTAGAAAACTTCGGATGTCGGTAGGACTCAAAGGTCTAGGACAAATTTTGACCACTTCGTCTTGCTCGGATCAACCACTACCCATTCACTAATGATAATGTGACCAAGAAATGCAACCGATCTCAATCAAAATTTGCACTTGCTAAACTTAGCAAAAAGTTTGTTATCCTTGAGAACTTGCAAAACCATCCTCAAATGGCTCATATGATCATTCTCACTCCTAGAGTATATCAAAATGTCATCAATGAAGACAATCACAAACAAATCAATATACTTTCTAGAAACTTGATTCATATGGTCCATGAAAGTCACCGGGGCATTTGTTAGACCAAATGACATAATTAGGAATTCAAAGTGAACATATCTTGTTCGGAATGCCGTTTTCAAAATATCAACCTCCCTCACTCTAAGTTGATGAAAACCTGTCACATTTGAGGAGAATCCCCTAGACATAACCGGCGTCGGCGTTCTCAGAGAGAACTAAGAATAGCCTCTTAGTTTACATCATTACATGCATAGGTTAAAAATGTGGAAAATTTAAAACTCTTCTAAATCTATCATGAGGTTTACATAGACCTCTCGCATACACATAATATATTCATATCGAGTATACATAAACCCTTTATATAAGAAGATTACATAGTCTTCTACTTTTATTGCACATAGATATATAAGATACTTAACATAGTCTTAAAAGAGTTTCTCATGTAATAACCATCTAAAACAAGAGTATATCAATTGGCCATATCCCATACATCAATGTAATAAATCCACATATAGGCTATAAATTGTTTAGTACTCAAATGAAAAGGAAAGAACATAGAAGTCTTAAAACAAGAACAACATTCAGAAGCTTGATATTGGCATTGCCCTCGGAAAGTGAGGACATACCCACTTGGATGAGTGAGTATTCCAAGTCTTCTTCAAAGTCGTCTCAAAAGACCTTCAATGACCGAAACCTAAAATGTTGGGTAAAAAGAGACAAAATGGGGTGAGCACATCACATGTACTAAGTATGAGACCATATGCACATATAATATAAAATCATACTAAAAACGGACATTTCATTAAAGCATGCTATTTTACATTTGGAAATCTTTATGCACATTCAAGAACCAATACATGTCATTAATGCATATTAATCAAGTCAAAATAATATTCATCACAAGACCAACCATACTAGACTAGACAACTAAATCATACATACCAACATAGTTGAACATATAATCAAGACAACTCCATCATCAAGTATAACCTCAACAAGCATGAATAAGAGTTCACTACAATATAACCAAAGCAAGACAATTACTCATGAACCCTCATTAAGTCCACTAGTGCAATGACTAAGCAAAGCCCCATAACCTTACTCAATCAAGTAAACCTAACAAGAACCATAACCAATGTCCATCTTCACATATCATATCATTAAGGGTATATAACATCACACTTTAGCAATATGGACCAAACATATATTCATAAGTGAATTCAACATCATAAGATACATCAACATGTAAGATCATCATATACATCTCATTTACATTTATAAGCATATACATACATAAGAACATCCTTCTAAGACTCCCTTCAAGGATAACTAGTGCAATGTATAGGTAGAGTCCCATACCCCTACCTAGACTAAGTTAAACCCCTTAGGTCATCCTAGTTAGAGTTCATTCATTACTTCATTTTACCTTTTTAGGAGGATCTTGCGTTAAACAACATAGATCACATGAGCTAATATGAAATCTGGTGTTGTAAAACCTTACACCGATGGAAGGTGGTTTACCGGCCAAGGTAGGACCAAACATGAACATAGCGTCTAGGTGGATCCCCTAGTTATTATTCCTATGGTGGCAACATAATTTATGGAGCTTGGAGGATGTCATGGAAACATCACTCTATGCCCTTTTTATACTATGAGCCTTTCCACCTCGTGAGGACTATGGTGAACCCTACCTCCCTCTTTGGGAAGGCGCCACCCCAAATCTACAAGTTCGCTCGGTGCTAAGCAAGAGTCTTTTTTGAAATGTCTTTAATGCCTTTATTAATGATCATAACTTAGTTAGGTCATTGAGTCTATCCCTTATATAATCATCATCATCATATCTCAATAAGAATCGCATGAGTATTTTCCTTTCATTACAATTCCTACATGTGAGGTTAGCACATTTACACAATCATCCATAATAAGGCACATTAGTAAGTTATCACAATCCTAACATTTACATCTTAGCCAACACCTCACAAACCATAATCAAGAAATTTCAATTCAACATCATACCAACCATATCAATCTTAATATAAGGTATACTTCAATACAACAACATCACTTAATCACAACTAACCACAATTGAAGTAAAGAGTTGAGATCACAAGACTTACCAAGTCTCCTTCATAAGCCAACATAAATCTCTTACCATCAACCCTCAAACTAAACCCAGAAATGGGTGTAATATCATCACACAATAGTAACCAACATGATAATGAATTCAATTTAAGCACTATACAACAATCCATCACTAGTTCATCGCTTGAGATTAGAGACTTAGGTCAAATTCATGATCTACTGTACAACCTAGATCAATTACTCAAGAACTAGCATGGTAAGACTACAATTCATCTCAATCTATTTCTATATTGGCATAATATCAACATAGGATGGTAATTCACACAATAACCCAGGCAATTACATCAATACTAGATAGTTCTATTCAAGATCACAACCTAGGGTTAAGGGGAAAAGGTCATCTTCTACAAACTAGACAAATCCATCACTAAGTATTGTAATATAGTCCTAATTCATCATAATATAATCAATACATTCAAAAGAAACCATAAACAATTCAAATTGAAATATAAATTTCGAGATTGGAAGAGACCCACATGAAAACTCATCTTTTGAAATCAATTTGAAGGAACCCTTTGGGGAAAGAGATCCCAAAGGTGAAACGAATCCCATACCTTGTTGATTAATGATTTTTGATGGAGAAACTTTGATATTTAGCAGCTCTAGAACTCCTTGACCTTGACTTCTATGGTTTTCTTCAACTTGGGAGAGAGAAAGAAGAAAAAAGGAAGAGCAATTTGGGTTTGGGAATTATGAGGGCTTAGGTTAGTTTAATTAGCTTAGGGTATTTATATAGTTCATTAACCCACTTAATTAGACCTCCATAAACTCCTAACTAATTAACTAACCACCTAATTAATTAATTTAACTAAACTAAAATCGAGTAGTGAAACCAGTGGTCTCACATACGAGACCACGTCGATGCCTCGTTCGTCAATCGACGACCACAGGACCCTCCGTCCTGTTGGTCTGTCGTTTTGGTCAGAGACTTGTTAAAATCGAGTCTTTGCCAAATATTCTAAGTGTGCATCGATGGAGGCAATCGATGCCATGTCGATTGTACCATGATCGATTGAAGGCAATCCGTTGATGGACACTGCCTTGGGCAGCTTTTGCCCCAAGTTGCAATGGTACTCCTCAAGGGCCCTTGGTTGGTCCTTGGAGAGTCGTACCCGGACGTCTCGACTATGAACTAACTATAATATTTGTTAGACACCTTTCCACCAAATTTTATCATTTTCCGACTCTCAAAACTTAGTCAAATAGGCTAAGGCACACTAACACCTCATTGAACTAGTTTCCGGACGTCATGGACGTTCTTTGATGTTTTAATTTCCAAACTTCCTAAATGACTTATATTCATTTTTTATGACCTTAAAACAGTTTCTAAACATTTTGACACCTATATTATCTCTAGATCACGTCTTAGAGTCAAAGATTTAGACTCCAAAATTCCTCCCATTGAGTCGGTCCTCGTTGTGAGGGAGTTTCCGGAGGTCTTTCCTAATGATCTTCCCCATATTCCTCCCGAATGGGAAACTGATTTTGGTATCGACTTGCTACCGGATTCAAATCCCATTTTATTCCTTGTTATAGGATGGCTCCGGTCGAATTGAAAGAGTTGAAGTCTCAACTAAAAAATTTTCTAGACCAGGGGATTTATTCGGCCTAGTATTTCTCCATGGGTACTCCGGTATTGTTAGTGAATGTGTATCGATTACCGTCAACTCAACAAAGTCACAATCAAGAACAAGTATCCTCTCCCTCGGATTGATGATTTATTTGATCAACTCCAAGGTGCGAGTTACTTTTCCAAGATTTACTTGATATCAGAATATCACCAACTTAGGGTGAGAGGTGAAGATATCCCCAAGACGGCATTTCAAACAAGATATGGTCACTATGAGTTCTTAGTAATGTCCTTTGGTCTCACTAATGCTCCAACGGCGTTTATAGACCTAATGAATAGGGTGTTTCAAAGTTACCTAGATTCATTTGTCATTGTCTTCATTGACGACATCTTGGTATATTCAAAAAATGAGGATGAACACATGGATCATTTGAGAATGGTGTTGCAAGTTCTTTAGGAACACCAATTATTTGCCAGGTATAACAAATGTGAGTTTTGGTTGAGGTCGGTAGCATTTCTTAATCATATCATCTCTAGTGAAGGTGTAGAGGTTGATCCAAGGAAGACCAAAGAGGTGAAAAATTGGCTTAGGCCCTTGGCTCCTACGTATATTAGGAGTTTCTTAGGCCCTTGGCTCCTACGTATATTAGGAGTTTCTTAGCCCTAGCCGGTTTTAGAAGGTTTGTCGAAGGATTTGCGTCTTTTCTTCTCCCTTGACAACCTTGACTCAAAATAATGTGAAATTTGAGTGGTCGGAGGCATGTGAAAAGTGCTTCTAAATGTTGAAGGATAGGCTTACTTCCACACCGGTATTGACCCTACCAGAGGGTACTAAGGGTTTTGTGGTTTATTGTGATGCATCCCGTGTGGGGTTGGGGTGTGTTCTTATTCAACATGGCAAAGTTATAGCCTATGATTCTAGGCAACTCAAAGTTCATGAGAAGAATTATCCGACTTATGACCTTGAGTTAGTGGCTGTGGAATTTGCCTTGAAAATATGGAGCCATTATCTCTATGGGTTCATGTTGATGTGTATACGAACCATAAAAGTCTTCAATATGTATTCACTTTAAAGGAGTTGAATCTCCGACAACGGAGATGGTTAGAGTTGTTGAAAGATTATGACATCAGTGTTCACTATCACCCCGACAAGGCTAATGTGGTAGCGGATGCTCTAAGTCGGGTGTCCATGGGAAGTGTGTTCCATGTGGAAGAATCCAAGAGAAAACTAGTGAAAGATATTCATAGGTTGGCTCATTTAGGGATTCAAATTGAAAGTTCTCCAAATGGTGATACATCATAACTCTAAGTCGTCTTTGGTGGTTGAGGTGAATTCTAAGCAACACATTGATCCATTATTGATGAGGTTGAAAGAATCGGTTCTTGGTAAGATGAATGAGTCATTATCCCAAGGGGGGATGATGTTCTTAGGTATCAAGGGATATAATGTGTGCCTAATGTGGATGATTTGAGGAGTAGGATCCTTGATAAAGCTCATGGAGCCCGTTACTCTATTCATCCGGGTTCTACAAATATACCATGAACTTAGAGAAGTGTTTTGGTGGGATGGACTAAAAAGGAATATCGCGGAGTTTGTTGCAAAGTGTCCCAATTGCCAACAAGTGAAGGAAAAACATAAAAGGCGAGTGGTCTACTACAAGAAATCCAAATTCCTACTTTGAAGTGAGAATATGTTAACATGGATTTCGTAGTAGGTTTGTCTTGAACTTGAAAGCAATATGACTCTATATGGGTGGTAGTGGATAGAATGACCAAATCCGCTCACTTCATTCTCGTTAAGTCTACTTATTCGGCGGAAGATTATGCAAGCATCTATATTGACAAAATAGTGAGTCTTCATGGGGTTCCTTTGTCCATCATATCGGATAGAGGTGCTCAATTTACATCTAGATTTTGGAGATCATTTCAAAGAGGTTTGGGTAATCAAGTGAAGTTATGCGCCACTTTTCATGCTCAAACGGATGGTCAAGCGGAGCAGACCATTCAAACTCTTGAAGATATGCTTAGAGATTGTATCATTGACTTTATGGAAAATTGGGATAAACATTTGCCTTTGGTGGAGTTGTCATATAATAATAGTTTTCATTCATCCATATTTATGGCTCCTTATGAAGCTTTGTATGGTAGGAGGTGTAGATCTCCTATCGGGTGGTTTGAGGTTGCGAGTCTTCGCTTCTTGGTTCTGATTTGATTTATAAGACTTTGGAGAAAGCTCATATAATAAGGAACAGGTTGCAAACAACCTATAGTCGGCAAAAGTCTTATGCCGATCATAGGAGAAGAGATTTAGAGTT
The DNA here is from genome assembly GCA_016801875.1 of Solanum sitiens. Classification (NCBI taxonomy): domain Eukaryota; kingdom Viridiplantae; phylum Streptophyta; class Magnoliopsida; order Solanales; family Solanaceae; genus Solanum; species Solanum sitiens. Next base: position 1,876,187 of record JABWTJ010000043.1, on the reverse strand, counting down.
TGAAGAAGCTGATAAAGTGTACTTGAAAATTTTGCCTATGAAAGGAATGGTTAGATTCGGCAAGAAAGGAAAGTTGAGTCCTCGTTATGTGGGTCCCTGTGAAATTTTGCAAAGGGTTTGTAAGGTTGCTTATGAATTGAAACTTCCTAGTAAACTATCTTCGGTTCATCCGGTTTTCCATATTTCTATGCTTAAGAAGTGTATGAGTGATCCCGAGTCTATTCTTCCTATTGAGGGTCTTGGTGTGAAGAAAAACCTCTCCTATGAGGAGGTTCCGGTTGAAATCCTTGATCGTCAAGTGAAGAGGTTGAGGAAAAAAGAAATGGCCTCCGTAAAGGTGTTATGGAGAAACCACCTAGTTGAGGGAGCAACATGGGAGGCCAAGGCCGACATGAAGTCCCGTTATCCTCATCTCTTTCCTAATGAAGGTTAGATGTTTTTACTAATAATGAAAATAATTACTAAATTTGAAGTTGCTTTGATTTTTGGTGAAGTTTTGGAAAATACTCATGTTACAATGAATTACAGTGAATTTGTGCATATATACTTGAAAATTTGCAATTCTTCTTGTTTTGAGCTATGTTGTGCATTTTGATATAGTGAGTCTTTAAGAAATGATGTTGAGCATGTTGGTAAGTTTAGTATTGACATAATTTACTCATATATGGTATGTTGAGCTCATGTTGTTGTGAGAAGGAAATTCCTCATAATGTAAGTTTGAGCCTTATGTGTGGTAATTGAAGTTTTTGAATTATTATGTGTAAAAATGCCATGATTGATGTTGTAACTCATGTTTTTATGTATTTTTGTTGGTTGGGATGCTAGTCTTGAGTCTATTCCTTCCTTCCAAAAGATTTTAGTGTCATTCGGGGATGAATGTTTCTAAGGGGGGATAATGTAATACTCCGAAAGTCTAAGACCTTGTTCTAGAGATGATATAGGTGTCAAAATGTTTAGACACTGTTTTAAGGTCATAAAAAATGAATATAAGTCATTTAGGAAGTTTGGAAATTAAACCGTCAAAGAACGTCCATGACGTCTGGAAACTAGTCCAATGAGGTGCTAGTGTGCCTTAGCCTAATTGACTAAGTTTTGAGAGTCGGAAAATGATGAAATTTGGTGGAAAGGTGTCTAAAAAATATTATAGTTAGTTCATAGTCGAGACGTACGGGTACGACTCTCCAAGGACCAACCAAGGGCCCTTGAGGAGTACTATTGCAACTTGGGGCAAAAGCTGCCCAAGGCAGTGTCCACCAACGGATTGCCACCAACCGATCATGGTACAATCGACATGGCGTCGATTGACTCCATCGATGTACACTTAGAATATTTGGCAAAGAATGGATTTTAAAAAGTCTCTGACCAAAATGATGGACCAACAGGACGAAGGGTCCTGTGGTCTTCGATTGACGAACTAGGCGTCGACGTGGTCTCGTATGTGAGACCACTGGTTTCTCTACTCGATTTTAGTTTAGTCAAATTAATTAATTAGGTGGTTAGTTAATTATTTAGGAGTTTAGGTAGGTATAATTAAGTGGGTTAATGACCTATATAAAGACCCTAAGCTACCCATGGAGAAATACTAGGCCGAATAAAGCCCCTGGTCTAGAAAAGTTTTTAGTTGAGCCTTCAACTCTTTCAATTCGGCCGGAGCCATCCTATAAGGAGGAATAAAATGGGATTTGTATCCGGTAGCAAGTCGATACCAAAATCAATTTCCCGTTCGGGAGGAATATGGGAAAGATTATTAGGAAAGACCTCCGAAAATTCCCTCACAACGAGGACCGACTCAATGGGAGGAATTTCGGAGTCTAAATCTTTGACTCTTACTATATGGTATAAACACCCTTTAGAGATCATCGTACAATCTTTCAAACAAGAAATGATACGACCTCTAGGAATAAAATTTCCCCCCATCCACTCTTAAGCGGGCTCATTTGGAAAGTTAAATTTCACCACCCTTACTCTACAATCTATTGAAGCAAACAAAGCATGCAATCAATCCATACCCAAAATGACATCAAAATCAAACATATCAAGGTCTAATAGTTCAACATGAGTAACTCTATTGGGCAATATTATAGGACAATTTCTATACACTCTTTTTGCAACCACCGACTCACCCACCGGGGTAGACACCATAAAAGGTTCATTGAAGATGTCGGGCAAAATGTAAAACTTTTTAGCTACTAGAGGAGTAACAAATGACAAGGTAGCACTAGGATCAAGTAAAGTATATACATCAAAAGAAAAGACTTTCAACATACCGGTCACCACATCGAGAGAAGTCTTTTGCTCACCTCTTGAGCGGAGAGCATAAAATTGATTCATCTTCGGAGCATCATTAGAACCACTTGCTTGAGCTTGACCACTACCTTTGTCTTGACCCTTCACATTAGGTCAATCCCTAACATTGTGGCCACTCTTGCCACAACCAAAGCAATTGTCCGTCCCAACGAGGTAATCACCATAATGTTTCTTGCCACACTTTCCACAAGTTGACTTCTTGGTTGGTGAACTAGTACCCTTTCCCTTTTGAGACTTAAGGTTTGACACCCTATCATCACGATTCTTAGGGAACTTGGAAGGAACTTGTCTACACAACCTCTTCTTGAACCTAGGCTTGTCTTGGATATCAAGCCTACCCTTTGAAGAACCCATCAAAAGACCTTGCCTTTTTGGCATCTCTACTCTTTCTCTTGATCCTTGTTTCTTCCACTTGTTGAGCATAAACCATAAGATGAGAAATGTTCGTATTATCATGTAGCATAGCCTAATGACATTATTTTTTCAAGTCATCCGACACTCCCATCACAAAGCGGCTCATTTCATCTCTAGTATCGGAAATCAAAGAAGGAGCATACTTTGACAATTTAGTAAATTTCAAAGAGTAGTCAAGTACACTCATACCTCCTTGACTAAGGTTGATGAATTATTCCACTTTGCCTTCCCTCTTCTCTCTAGGAAAGAACCAATCAACAAAAGTCTTCTTGAAAATCTGCCATGTCACCGGTCTACCCCTTAAAGGCCTATTGTCTCTCTATTGAACATACCAAGTTTGGGCTACATCTTTGAGTTGGTAAGTGGCTAACTCGACTTTCTCACTAGTAGTCAACCCCATAGCATAGAGAATCTTGTAGACTTCATCAATGAACTCTAGGGGGTCTTCCTCAACTTTTGACCCATAGAAAGTAGGGGGATTCATCCTAGTGAAATCCCTCAAACGGGAGGCCATGGTACCAACATGTTGGTTTGCACGGGGTATCACCTCCAGATTAGCTTGGGCTGTCATGGCTTGTGATTGAGTAGTGACGGCTTGTGCTTGTGTAGTAATGGCTTAACCATTTGAAAAAAGGCAGCCCTTATGTCATCATCCGTCATAGGTGGAGGTTTGACCGGAGCTTGGTCATCATTAGCAACTTCTTCAAGAGGAGGGACTTGATTGCCATCGGGAGGAGCTCTCGCATTGGCAATATCTTTATCAAGTCTTCGAGCGACTGTTCTTCGAGTATTCATTGCCTATAATCACAATAAAAGGATTAGATGCTAAAGGCACATAGAAACAAGACTCTAGAGGCACGATATTGAATTTCCAAGAAAGTGAGAGTTTCCTAAGCATCACATAGTTTCCTATTCATAAGTGTGGCTCTCTTCACAACTATGAGTAAGAATCTACATAGACGTGGTTGAATGAGACATCAACTCTAAACTTATTCAACCTCATGCTCTGATACCAAGTTTGTCACACCCGGGGAGCACCCCCTAGACGTAACCGGCGTCGTCGTCCTTGGAGAGGACTAAGACTAGCCTCTTAGTTTACATCATTACATTCATAGGTTAAAAATGCGGAAAATCTAAAACTCAACTACGTCGATCTTGAGGTTTACATAGACCTCTCGTATACACATAATATATTCATATAGAGTATACATAGACCCTTCATATAAAAAAGATTGCATAGTCTTCTACTTTTATTGCACATAGATATATAAGATACTTAACATTGTCTTAAAAGAGTATGTCATCTCATAGCCATCTAAAACAACAGTATATCAATTGGGCATATCCCAAACATGAACGTAATAAAGCCACATATAGGCTATACAATCTTTAGTACTCAAATGAAAAGGAACGAACATAGAAGTCTTAAAAGTAGAACAACATTCTAAAGCTTGATATTGGCATTGCCCTCGAAAAGTGAGGACCTACCCACTTGAATGAGTAAGAATTCCAAGTCTTCTTCAAAGTCGTCTCAAAAGCCCTTCAACGATCGAAACCTAAAATTTTGGGGGAAAAGGGAGAAAATGAGGTTAGAACATCACATGTACTAAGTATGAGACCATATGCACATATAATATCAAATCATACTAAAAAGAGAAATTTCATTAAAGCATGTTATTTTACATTTGGAAAGTTTTTTTCATATTCAAGAACCAGTACAAGTCATTAATGCATATTCATCAAGTCAAAATCATATTCATCACAAGACCAACCATACTAGACTAGCCAAGTAAATCATACATACCAACATACTTGAACATATAATCAAGACAACTCCATCATCAAGTGTAACCTCAACAAGCATGAATAAGAGTTCACTACAACATCACCAAAGAAAGAAAATTACTCATGAACCCTCATTAAGTCCACTAGTCCAATGTCTAAGCAAAGCCCCATGACCTTACTCAATCAAGTAAACCTAACAAGAACCATAACCAATGTACAATTTCACATATCATATCATTAAGGGTACATAACATCACACTTTAGCAATATGGACCAAACATATATTCATAAGTGAATTCAACATCATAAGATACCATCAACATGTAAGATCATCATATACATCTCATTTACATTTATAAGCATATACATACATAAGAACATTCTTCTAAGACTCCCTTCAAGGATAACTAGTGCAATGTATAGGTAGAGTCCCATACCCCTACCTAGACTAAGATAAACCCCTTAGGTCATCCTAGTTAGAGTTCATTCATTACTTCGTTTTACTTTTTTGGGAACATCTTGCCTTAACAGACATAGACCACATGAGCTAATGTGGAATCCAGTGTTGTAAAACTTACACCGATGGAAGGTGGTATACCGGCCAAGGTAGGACCAAACATGAACATAGCGTCTAGGTGGATCCACTAGCTAGTATTCCTATGGTGGAAACATATCTTATGGAGCTTGGGGATGTCATGGAAACATCACTCTATGCCCTTTTTGGACTCATAGGCTATCCACCCCATGAGGACTATGGTGAACCCTACCTTCCTTCCTTGGGAAGGCGTCACAACTCATCTACAAGTTTGCTCGGTGCAAAGCTAGAGTCCCTTTTGAAATGTCTTTAATGCCTTTCTTAATGATCATAGCTTAGTTAGGTCGTAGGGTCTTCCCTTATATAATCATAATCATCATAGCTCAATAAGAATTGCATGAGTATTTTCCTTTCATTACAATTCATACATGTCAGGTTTGCACATTTACATAATCATCCATGATAAGGCACATTAGTAAGTTATCACCATCCTTATAACATTTACATCTTAGTCAATACCTCACAAACCATAGTCAAGACATTTCAATTCAACATCATACCAACCCTATCAATCTTAATATAAGGTATACTTCAATACAACATCATCACTTAATCAGAAGTAACCACAATTGAAGTAAAGAGTTAAGATCACAAAACTTACCAAGTCTCCTTCATAAGCCAACATCAAGATCGTACCATAAACCCTCAAACTCAACCCAAAAATGGGTGTAATATCATCACACAATAGTAACCAACATGATAATAAAGTCAATTGAAGCACTATACAACAATCCTTCACTAGTTCATAGCTTAAGATTAGAGACTTAGGTCAAATTCATAATCTACTTCACAATCTAGATCAATCACTCAAGAACTAGCATGGTAGGACTACAATTCATCTCAATCTATTCATATATTGGCATAATATCAACATAGGTAGTAATTTCACAATAACCAACCCAATCATATCAATACTAGATAGTTCAATTCAAGATCACAACCTAGGGTTAAGGGGAAAAGGTCATCTTCTATAAACTAGACCAATCCATCAATAAGTATTGTAATATAGTCATAATTCATCATAATCTAATCAATACAATCAAAAGAGACCATAAACAATTCAAATTGAAAGATCAATTTCGAGATTGGAAGAGACCCACATGAAAACTTATCTTTTGAAATCAATTTGAAGGAACCCTTTGGGGAAAGAGATCTAAAAGGTGAAAGCAATCCCATGCGTGGTTGATTGATAAAGTTTGATGGAGAAAATTTTATATTTAGCAGACCTATAACCCCTTGACCTTGACTTCTATGGTGTTCTTCAACTTGGGAGAGAGAAAGAAGAGAGAAGGAAGAGCAATTTGGTTTTGGGAATTGTGAGGGCTTAGGTTAGTTTAATTACCTTAGGGTATTTATATAGGTTATTAACACACTTAATTAGACCTCCCTAAACCCCTAAATAATTACCTAACCACCTAATTATTTAATTTTACTAAACTAAAATCGATCAGCAAAACCAGTGGTCTCACATACGAGACCATATCGATGCCTCATTTGTCAATCAACGACCATATGACCCTCTGTCTTGTTGGTTCGTCGTTTTGGTCAGATACTGGTTATAATCCATTTTTTGCCAAATATTCTAAGTGTCCATCGACGGAGGAAATCTACGCCCCGTCGATTGGACCAGGATCGGTTGGTGGCAATTCGTTGGTGGACACTACCTTGGGCAGCTTTTGCCCCAAGTTGCAATGGTCTTCCTCAAGGGCCCTTGGTTGTTCCTTGGGGAGTCGTACCCAGACTTTTCGACTATGAACTAACTATAATATGTCTTAGACACCTTTCATCAATTCAGATTCTCATATTATTATTATTTTCTTCTATGTTGTGAGGTTTCTAGGATTTAAATTTTTTAACAATTTGAAAGAAAATAATTTCAGATTCGTTATTAGTCTGGACGAAAAAAATGGAGTTTTGCCGGAATTATTTTTGACGTATTTATTTTAGTTTTTGATAATATTGATAATGGTGGAATGTCGCTAGTAAAAATAATAATCAAGGAGTGTAGGGAAAAGGAGTGTGTCGGGGGTCATAGCAAAGAAATTTAGTCGGTAAATTTGTTAAATAATATGACATTGAAAAATTTAATTGGGGATGACAAAACCAGTAATTTAACTAGCAAATTAAGTTTAGAAAATTCAATTTTCGTTTAAAAAATATGGAAAAAAAAGTAGAATCAAAATGAAGGGCAAGAGAAATTTGAGATGAAGTGAAGAAAATGACATGCAAAGGGATATGGGGTGGGATTGTTTCTTTTTCCCGAATAAGAACTTGTTTTTTATTTTTTATTTATTTTATAGTTTTTTAGTTAATATATGCAGGTGCGAAAAAAGTAACAAATTATGTAAGAAAAAAATAAAAAATGAAATAGGAACCTATTCACGCGCTCAATTGCAGTGATGTACACTTATTTTGCCACATAAGCTCTCTGTGTTTAATAGGTATGTGTTTTGAACAATTTAAAAGTTCAATAAGTACAAATCTTAATTGAGGCGTCTAAGTGAATAATGCAGACAACCTTAAGGGACTGTCTATGACTTAAGGATATATTTTTTAGGCTAAATACATAAAATCCCACATGAACTTGGCAGCAAAATACGCTTTAGTACTTTAACTTTACGGGTAATTATTTCCCCCCCCCCCAATCTTTTTGCAAGTGAATTAAATAGCACCTTACATATACAATACCAATTTCATATACATGGGTGAAGTGCACGCGCTCCACCTAAGTGACACCTCAGTGCCACATCGATGACATGTCAGATAATTATTATTTTTTTTTAACTTTTCCACATCTTTTAAAAAAATTATTTTTCACTCTTCATCCACCCTCTTCATTATTTCATTTGGGTCAATTTCTTCAGGTCCAAAATTTTATATAGATTGATTCATTTATTTTTCATTGATTTGTAATTATTTACTATCACTTCCATCAATACTTATATCAGCGACCATACATTGTTTCCCCAACTAAATGAAACTATCAATTCATATCAACAATGACGATTTTAAATTTATGCAAAATTGATATGCGGATTTTTTAGATTTGTTGTTGCTTTACTTATTTCACTTCTTAATGTATATTCAGGTATAGATTAAGTAACGTTACAGTTAGATGAATAATTATTTTGTTAAAGAAAATCAAATCTCAAAAGTAAAGGATAAAGAAAATTATGTGGGTCTTGAATGTGATTTTCTATTTTTTGTATAAACAAAAAATGTATAGAATGTAGAGTTTAATGAAGGAGACAGAGGATGGGTCGATGTTGGGGTAGGATGCGGTGGGACTTGGGAGTTTCAAGGAGAAGAGACAAGCATGGATGTGGGGGTTTTGAGAAAGGGGTGGAGGAGTTTGAAGAAGAAGAAGAATGGGCTAGGTTTTTTTTTTTTTCATTATAATATAGTGGGACCCTTTTTTTCAAAAATAAAAAACGTACGTTCCTTCAATTTTTTTGCTTTTCTTTTTTTGCCACGTCATCTGTTAAGGTGGTATTAAATTCACTTGAAATGAGTTAAGGGGGGTAAATAATTACCCGTAAAATTAAAGTGCTAAAGTGAGTTATGCGAACAAATTCAAGGGGAATTTTATGTATTTTTCTTATATTTTAATTAATTTTTAAAAATATATATAAATTATAAGAATCAACCCAGACTCCACAATATAGCCTAGGCCCACACAGGCTTGTTAAAACCCTTCTAAATCTGGATTAGTTGGAACTAGTCCCACAACTTGGTAACCAACCCAAACCTCGGACTAGCCTGGTTGAATTATTTTTAGTCGGATCGGGCCAGGCCCTCGATAGATATAGTGAGTCCCATCTGATTTGCATATTCTTATATTTTTAAATCTAAAGTTATCGTATGTTCATTTTAATAGCATGTTTGGTATTGCTTTTAAAATCTATTTACTTTTAGAAACACTTTTTTTTTTAAAAATAATAGCTTTTCAGAAAAGTGCTTTAGAAAAAAAAAAGGTAATTTGGGTTTGACTAATTAATTTGAAAAAAGTGTTTTTGATAAGAAAATTGTGTTTGACTAATCTTTTTTGAAAAATGCTTTAAGTGTAAAATTACAAAAAATGTCAAGTATCAATGTACTTTTAATATGAAAATTGTTTTATAGATAGAAATTATTTAAAAATCTGTTTTAAAAATTTAATCAATCTTTCATTTTTATTGAATTAAAATGTACATATTTAATTTTTCAATCATTATTATACATATGTTAACAAAATAAATAAATTAAATATTGATATAATATTAATTTGACAATATAAATATGGTTAAAAAATTAATGATAATAAATGTTAAATAATATTGACAGTATATGTTAAAGGTAAAGACATTTACTTAAGTTTCTACCTTATTTAGATGTGACATATATTGACAATATATGTTGTTTTTGTTACTCGTATACTAAAAATAAGGAAAAATAAAGTTAATTCTATATTTAAAAAGTTTTCCAAAATTACCTAAATTTGTATTTTGGTAATTGAATCAAATTCACTTATTTTGCATAAAAGATATTCTATTTATGGCTTTAGTTCACACTTGTTACTTTATATAAAACCAGTTTCCATTGAATATAAATATATATATATATATATATATATATATATATATATTTCTTTTGGCCTCCATTAGAAATATATTATTTTTATTATTAAGAGAAGAATGGTGACCAGTTTTTTGTTGTGTTTTGTTTGCTGTTTTTTTGTTAGAACAGAAAGTCTACTTGTTAATATCACTATAATTGAAACTGCCGTTGCAAAAGGAGCTGCTGATTTTTCTTTTTCTTTTTCTTTTGTCTTTTAAAATTGAATTTTTGTGGCTTGTTGGATTTGGGAATGTAATTCGTACCTACCAAGGTTAAGAAAAGAAACATTTTACCAAACACAATAACCCTTTCCGTTTAAAAAAAATAATCTCATTTTCTTTTTAGTCTGTTTAAAAAAGAATGACCTCTTTTTTTTTTATAACGATTTTCCACGTGACATGTTTAAGACCACAAGATTAAAGGAAAATTTTGTACATTTAACATAAGTTTAAATTATGACCACATGATCAAAAGTCTTTTTTTATTTTCTTAAAATCCGTTCCAAATCAAACTAAATCATTCTTTATAAAACTAAGGGAACAACTTTATATATATGTGTGTTTGACAATTCTCTTCTTGTTGTGTGTCTACTGTCTATATATTAATTGTTAATTAACATATTGTTGTGTTTATTATAGTTTGCTTGTATGGAACACCACCAGCATACCATCTTGATAGAGGTTCAGGTCTAGGAGTGAATAATTGGGTAATATCACTTGAGGTAATTAGTTTTCTTTTAATTAATAAATTAAAATAACAAAATCAAATCTCTATTGGTTTATTAATTTTGATGATGTTTAATGGAGGTGGTGTTGGGATGTATACTATTAACCATATGTTAAGAAATAATATTTATTAGAGAATAAATATTTGCTCAATTTCAATAGATCATATATTCGTTTATAGTGTCTATTTACTTGTATAGTAGATGATTTAGTGTATAGAGTTTTAACTTATACACATAGAATTAAATCATCGGTTCTTATAAGTATAAAGTTTTTTATTCACAATCTATGATGGAATTTGGACATGCCATCGCGTACGATTGTAGCACAAGATTATATGTAATTTATCCTAATTATGGGAACGGTATAGTTTCAACTTCTTGTGCTAGTACATGTTGTATGTATTGAACGGGACCGAGTAGAGATAGTTGTTTTAGACTGACTGAAAAAAACATATTCTCTAAACTATTAAATGTACTTATATTCTTAATCTTGATATAACCATTATGCTATGTATGTATTAATTATTTTTTTTTTGATTTATTAAAAGGTGAGATTCTAAGATGGGTCAATATGCCTGGTAAGTTGGATGATAATAATACATATTGATGAAATAATAAGTTAGTTGATGGAATCCATGTCTCGTAATAGAGATTGATTGATATGCCTTTATGAGAAACTTATAAGTTATCATCGTGTCAAATCTTTCAAGTGGATTTATGAATTCGACACATGAATAAGTTAAGTAGTGCTCTAATGGAAATTAATCATTAAGTTAAATTCGTCAGTAATTTAATTTATTAATTAGTATCTGAAATCTTAGGATGGGGAATTACATAAGTGTTTAATAGGGAATTACGAAATATAAATAGAGGAGTGCAATTACAATTTTTTAGTGGAATGATTTGTAGTTTATTATTGTAAGAATAATTCAAATTAATTAGTTCGAATTATTTTATAGTAGAAAGTCTCGGTAATTAATTATGTGGTCTCTATAGTACCCATGCTTAACTAGAATTCAAAATCCTATTTCTATGCGAAAAGGAAGAATAATATGGACTTTTTTAGTCTTCCAGAAAACTAAGGTTTTCTACTTCTTTTTGGATTAAGGAGAAATCTCTATAAATAGGGATTCTTCTAACCCAAAAAATAGAGGAATAAGTTTTCTATTCGATACTTGCCATCCAAGTATTGAGAGGGTTCGGATGTGACTTGGGATCACTGTAGACCATAGCTATCTTGTAGATTCGCTTGAAGGTCCGTCTATCTTGGGGATTCACTTGAAAGTATCCGCTCACGCTTTTCAAGAGGTAATTTTTGAATTAAATTTCTGTATGTTTATGTGTTTTAGCATGATATATGTTTTGGAAAAATTTTCAAAATGTCAATATTTTAACATTTAAGAGGGTTCATTAACAACACTTTCAATATTTAGTAAATATGTAAACATGTAAGTTTGCTATGTATCTTATTTATGTTCTTATTATTTGTTTTTATTTACAAAATATAATTTTTATATAACAGATTGGAGGAATTTGAGGAATATAATTATTTTTAAAAAAGAACAAATGCTTAAAAGTCTCAGTTACAATTTATCAAAATACATCAACTTTCATCTCTATTTTTTTCCCCATCATGTTCTAAAACACACGTCTTTCTCCATTATCCAATTTTCTTAATCTTTTTTTTTTGTTTCTAAACACTTTTATTTACCAAAATAAATATTCCATTTCCACTAATTATTGTTATGAAAATCACGGAATTAAATAAGTACCACATCTATAAAATTTCAATATAAATTTTTCACTAATTATTGTTGTGAAATCATATAATCAAAAAATTTAATATCCAATTCTCACTAATTATTGTTATGAAACTTTATGATAATACATTATAGTTTTATCTATTAAATTTATTTCTTTTTAATTCAGAAATTTGAACACCTATAGTTTTATCTGTTATTTGGCATACTTTTCTCATAGTGTATTTGTTTATTTTTCAGAATTTTGTATCCTTGCTTTATCGTATTTATTCCAATATGTATACCATTTGTATTTGTATTCATTCTAGTTTTCATGTTGTATTTTGTATAATGAGACTTGTATTTCTTTATTAGTTTGTATTCATTCCAATATGCATGTCAAATAAATATGAAGCTATTTGAGAAATACATTTGTATTCGTATATTTTTTTTCCCTGTGTATTTATTTTTCTCTTCAGAATTTCTAAGTCTTATTCATTCCAATATATATATTATTTGCATTTCTATTAGAATACAAATACAAATAAACCAATAGAAAGTTGTTCTTCCTATAAATAAAATACATAACTAGTTGACATACCTTTGGATGAATACAAATTAGGGACAAATACAAGATTCATAAACTATGCAACATAAAAATTTTAATAAATACAAATATTGATAGTATACATAGTGATTTGAATACAAATTGAGAAAGAAGAATACCGAATTCTAAAAAAGAACTATAAACAAAACAAAGTAATAGAAAATTGTTCAACAACTATTCGGTCTTCGTCATCTTTTTCAAGATCCCCACGAGTAGACGAAGATTCTACATTTGCGTTCTGAATTTGAGCAAGGTTTTGCACACCAATTGAGTCTTGTAAATGTTCTGACCCTCTTTCTTCCCTCATTTTAGCTGCGGATCCTACATTATCCGTTATTACTTGAGTAATAAATAAATTAAAGGATGAAAAATCACTATAAATTGGTTGATTAAGATGGATACCTCTAGTAAGTCTCTTAGATTCAGCTATTGGAGAGTAAATTCTAATGGAGATTGAAAAATACAAACAATAATATTTTAAGATTTAAACAAAAAAAAAATCAAAAAAGAAATCTAAAAATACGATCAAGATTAGGGATACCTTAATCAAAGGGATTCTTGTTGATCAAATTTTTGATAAAAAAACAACCAAACTATGAGGCAGAGAAATATTGACAACTTAAATGTTGGAGCAAAATCAGAAAAAATAAATATGAGAGAGAATTAAGAATTTGAAAAGATAAATATGAGAGAGAATATTTTTTTAAAAAAAAAGGATATATAGAATTAATTGAAAAAGGGAGATAAAATAGGAAGAAAATTGGAATACATAAAAAAATTTAAAATAATGAAATTTTTGACATTATTACTAATATTTATAAAATATAGATACTTTTACTAAATATGTTTTTTTTACTAGTTTAGCATAAACATATTTTTATTTATTATTCGTGTAAGCTGTAAAGATCCTGATATGCTTTCGCTGTGCATATAATTTTTTAACAATTGACATCAAGAGGCATGCTTATATCCATTTAGATAACCTAGATTGATATAGATGTTTCATGAAAAGAAGCCGTGGAGTCTTCCATGTTGTTGTTGTTGCCTATTTCAATATATATTAAATTAGTTTCCTGTTAAATATTTTGGTGATGACGATAGTCTTGACCTATGGGATAATTTATAGTTTTGTGCTTGGTTGATTATTAAAGTGTTCATATGAGATGGTTTTAATAATAGAGGAATAGGTGGCGGCAGTGAAAGATAACTTTATAAAGTGGGACAAATATTTTCTTGTCACAAGGATTTCTGGTTATTAAAAAAAAGAGGCATTATCTTGTGATACACATAACAACAAGTAAATAAGGAAGTGGCATTACAGTAACGTAATTATTCTTATATTGATTAGTTGAGTTTTACTGATGGTTACAAATAGGGGTGTCAAAAACGAACCCAAATATAGGTAATCTGTCCAATTCGCTCAGAATTTTAAGGGTTGGGCTTAAGATAATTTGAATTGGGTTCAGTCTCAATCCATTCAAGTTTAACCCATTCAAGTTTAACCCATTCAAGTTTAACCCATTCAAGTTTAACCCATTCAAGCTTAACCCATTTGAAGAGAATATTCAATTGAGCGCAATTTAATTACCAATTTCAACCCGTTTTAAAATTTTTTATTAAGATATGTTCCTATATTGAAGGTCTGAATTATTATCTATTTAACATCTTTTAGAATTTATCTATCAATTTGTTATTTTTTTTAACAAACAAATTCTTGAGCCGAAATTCAAATTGTGATTATAAAAGTTAAATATCAATATGTTAAATTATTGAGATTAATCGGGTTAAATTTGGCGGGTCAAGACCCAACCCATTTTTAGCCCATTTGAGCCCAACCCATTTTTAGCCCATTTAAGCCCAACCCATTTGAGTGGGTCAAAACCCAACCCGATTTTTATTTAACCCATTTAAATATTTTTCAATTTTAACTCAACACGTTATTTTTCATGTGTCGGCGGCATCTGTTGTACTCGTAGGGCATCTTTGTTTTCAAAGTATTATGCGCTTAATTAATGATTGGCCAAGGATTAGTTCTTTTTAATTATATGAGCACATAATTTCTTTTCCTCGTGTTAATATATTGACACGTATACATATTAAAATTTTTATAATTGATAAATGGTTACCATTAAGTGGTTTGTTTATTCGGAATTATTATAAGTTTTTAATATTTAATTATTTGCGATAACAATAAATGAGTTGAGAATTATGATTAATAAATAGAATTTACCATAGAAATCTATTTATTTGAGTCATATAGAATATCCTATACATCATGTATAAATTGTCCTTAGTGAATACTAGTGGTGAATATTTATTTATTTAAATGGAAATCTATCTTGAGATTCTAGTAACACTTAATTAATTCATAAGAAAAGATATGAAATGTTTTCACCGATCTGAAAAGAAAAAAACATAATAGCTTAGATTCTCAAGTGTTTTAATGGAGAGAATAATTTGTTGTAATGATGTTAGTTGTGTATCCTAGTCAAAGGAAAGACACATGTATTATGCTCACGAGATAATTACTAAAAGAGAATGAAATTTTGAATCAAGTTATTTTAATCTTAAACTAATGCCTAAAAGGATTCTTTTTTCAATTTTGGTCATAGTTAAGTTGTCATGAAATTTTATGATCATTGATTGACTTGAAATTTGAGGGTTCCAACGAAAATCGTTTAGATGGGTTTAGGTAGTTTGTCTGATTAAATTTTGATTTGAATATGATAAGATCATTCTTTATATTAGTTATGTTTATGTTAATTTTGAAACATGATTGCACATGGTTGTTTGACATAAATTGATATGTGTAAGAATGTAGGTCATATTGTTTTAATTCCTAAAGATGTTTAAATCACTTGAATTTGAATTTGATCATAAATTTGGACATAAATATTTTCATAGACTTCAATTGACCTAAAATTTGATAAGTTCATTGATAACGACCTAGTAAGAAGTATTCATTGCTATGTGATTATATTTTTGAGGTCGTTAAAATGATTTTAAAGTTATTCTTTGGAATTAAAATGTGATGTAGTATGAACGTCATCATTTATATCTATTTTATTTATGTTATACGTGGTACATGATTGCACATGATGAGTTAACATAAATTGATATATGATAAGAATGTAGATCTGTTCATTTTTCCTCAAATTGTTTGAATCTGAATTTGATCATAGCTTTGGAGATAAATAATACTTTTAAACTCTGATTGATCTGAAATTCGGTAGGTTCATCAGAAACGATCAAATTTAAAACACTCATTATTATATAGTGTTTTGGTAATTTGAGGTTGTTCAGATGATGTTTTTAGATAATTTTATATCTTGAAAAATTAATTTTACCAAAAAATTACTCAACTAAGATATAGTGGTGGTAGAGATTATTATCTATGGTCTTCATGACTAAATTTTTGTGAAGTATTAAGTTCATGTGTTGGCTTAGACCTCCCCCCCCCCCCCCCCCCTCACTCCCCCCCCTATCGGATGAAATTGATACAAGTCATTAAAGTTTAATCTCTAATTTTGAATATCTGTATTGACTCTCCTAAACTGAGTAATATTTGATTGAATCAATGGATCTAGAAATAATAATATTCACTTGACTTAAATTAACATATACTCTACATCAGAGTTAGTTTTGTTTTAAATTTGTTGAAGTGAATATCTCACACCACATATGTAAGTTGCATGAGTAGTCATTTTTTCATCAAAATTTATTGTTTAAGATGCATGTATATCTATGAGGTGTGTTTTGAATTTCAATATTCAATGTATACATAAACATGCTTTTCTTTTGGAATTTTAGAATTTCGTTATTTATTCTTGATTTGTGTATCTATTTCACAAAATGATTATATATGATACGAACTAGTGAGCGGGAAAATCTTAAATTCCATTTTGGCCAAACAACGTTTTCAACCAAATGGATCATAATTTTGAAATTCGAAGAAAAAAAAGGAAACTCTGGTTGATCTTAAATTTGATAGATTCATAAGAACGACCTAGTAAGAAATTAATTTTTTTTGGATAGTTATATGATTTTTTGGTCATAATTGATTAAATAGTAGTGAAGTATTAGTTTTATGTGTTGGCTTAGACCTTCCTCCCCATCAGATGAAATTGATGCAAGTCACTATGCATTTAATCGTCTAGTTTTGATAATCTATATGAACTCTCCTAAACTAAGTAATATAAGATTGAATCATTGTAGCTAGAAGATTTTCACTTGACTTAAACTAACAATAGACTCTCCAACTGAGTTGGGTCTGTATAAGCTTATGGAGTGAATAATCGGTAATTGTACATGTATATTGCATGAGTAGTTCTCCAATCCCAACGATTGACTATTCGAGATGCATGTATATATATGTATAAATGAGACCTGAATTTTGTTACTTGAGATTATTCAAAATATTATGATCTATTTAAAGTATTGTGTCTCATATTCTCAATAGACTTTACGCACGCACTTCGAACTACTTAAGATTTTCCTTTGATAGAGATAAAATATTAATTCAAAGAATGCCTTGTACATGTACCTTATCTTAGTAGAAAATTATTTTCAGTTTCTAAATAGATACGAGATGAGTATTTAATATATTTATTTGTAACTCTCCTATCATTGAGTTTGATAAATATTTTATTTCTTGTGGTATATAGATGCATGATTCTTTTATTAGTATTGTCTCTCATGAATTGAATTATATTAATTTGTCTCATAAGGAAAAATATCTTTTAAATTGAGTGAAACTTATCTGTACATTACCGTCTAAGTCTTTATTCTGAATAGAATTTTTGAGGTTGGTTAATGAATGTACATAACGGTTCATTGAAAGGGAAGTCACTACCAACATGTACGTTTTGTTTAGAAGAAAAAATGACTAAGAGACCTTAGCTTTTCTCTTAAAAGGGAAAAAGAGATAGTGATAAGTTATAATTAATCTATTTTGATTTGTGTAATAAATGAGCATACGAGCAAGAGGTGAATTTGAGTTTTTTGAGTTTTCAAGAAGGTTACTCGTGATATGAATTTTTTTTTTGATGTTTTGTAAGTCTGAATGTATTGATAAACTCAAAATATTAAAGACACATGAAAGTATCATCATGAAAAATATATAAAATCACTACAATGTGATTGTAGTGACGTAAACCTCTCTGCAGAGCTCATAAGTCGCTTATCTTATAGATTAATTGTCTTTCAATTGTCTACACTAACCATTCTATAATAGATTGGTGTAGAAGAGAAAAAAAAAGTAGACGCTTATAAAGATGATAAGATTAATCATTAACTTATTATTAGTTATTTTGTTTCTTTTGGGATAGGTTCTAATAACTGCATAGTACATTCTGAATTCAATTTCATTCAAATATGTATCTTGAACAACTATAGAACTAGTTGGATTTGACGTAAGTCTAATCCGTGACATGTTCAGATATATAATTGTCCAGCACATATGCTGAGTAGGAGAATAAGAAAATTGAAATTAAGAACAAAATGTGTGTGTTAATTGGACATCCTAAAGACTGAAAGAGAGTTTATTATAGTTTCCTAAAGAAAGTAAGGCAGTTGTTAACACAACTGTCTGTTTTCTAGAAAAGGATCATTCAGTAAATCATATTCCTAGAAGTAAACTAGTGTTACAGGAATTGAACAAGCAAATAACAAATAAGTCAATTATAAATTAAGATGCTCAAGAACATCTAATAGGTATGTCAGAATTGACATTCCATTGCATTTCAATAGTGGGAGAAACCTTACTAGACATAAGAAAACTATTATATCAAGTAGTGGGAGTGACATTGAGCAAATTGCAAGAACACGTCATGAAAAATTGTTAATATTTCAATATCAAAAAAATTTGAAGAAAATATTAAAACTCAAGAATATGAAAGTGTGATTATAATAGTAATACTCAGTCGTAGTGGGAGAATCATAACGAAGATTGATTTGTTTTGTATGCTTTAGAGAACTTTTATGATAGAGGTCCTGAAAAAAAATGTACTCTTGCAGGGTTTCATGATAGGGTCTCTCAAGATCTAGTATAAAATCGATTTGTTACGACGAAACACTACTAGACAAAATTGCATGAGAAAATAGCTTAGTAAATTTTCTTTCGAAAATAAATAAAGGGATGCCTGTGAAAGTTTTAAATGCATAGTTAAGAATCTAAGTGAGAGATTATTATTATATACTATTAATCATGCGCTTACACGTAGTATTCTAATAATTTTCAAGATTAAATATCTAAGTGGAGATTATTAGGGTATATATTATTAACCATGCATTTTGATATAATATATTATAATAATTGTGCTGGTTGAAAGTCTAAGTGGGAAATTGTTGTGATGTATAATATTAACCATATGTTAAGAAATAACATTTATTAGAGAATAAATATTTGCTCAATTTCAATAGATAATATATTTGTTTATGGTGTCTATTTACTTATATAATAGATGATTTAGTGTGTAGAATTTTAGCTTATACACATAGGATTAAATCATCAGTTCTTATAAGTATAAAAATTTTTGTTCACACTCTAGGATGAAAATTGGACATGCCATCGGGTACGATTGTAGCACAAGATTATATGTAATTTATCGTGATTATGGGAACGGTATAGTTCCAACTTCTTATGCTAGTACATTTTGTATGTATGGAACGGGACCGAGTAGAGATAGTTGTTTTAGACTGACTGACAAAAATATATTCTCTAAACTATTAAATGTATTTATATTCTTAATCTTGATATAACTATTATGATCTATATGTATTAATTATCGCTTTGATTTATTAAAAGGTGAGATTCTGAGATTGGTCAATATGCCTGGTAAGTTTGATGATAATAATATATATTGGTGAATTAATAAGTTAGTTGATGGAATCCATGTCTCGTAATAGAGATTGATTGATATACCTTTCAGAGAAATTTATAAGTTTTCATCGTGTCAAATCTTGCGAGTGGATTTATGAATCCGACACATGAAATAATTTAAGTAGTGCTTTAAAGGAAATTAATCATTAAGTTAAATTAGTTAGTAATTTAATTTATTGATTAGTATCTGAAATCTTAATATGGAGAATTACATAAGTGTTTAATGGGGAATTACGAAATATAAGTAGAGGAGTGCAATTATGAATTTTTAGTGGTTTGATTTGTAATTATTATGGTAAAAATAATTCAAATTAATTAGTTCGAATTATTTTATAGTAGAAAGTCTCGGTAATTAATTATGTGGTCTCTATAGTACCCATGCTTAACTAGAATTCAAAATCCTATTTCTATGCAAAAAGGAAGAATAATATGGATTTTTCTAGTCTTCTAGAAAAATAATGTTTTCTAGTTCTTTTTGGATTAGGAAGAGATCTCTATAAATAGGGATTCTCCTAACCTAGAAAATAGAGAAATAAGTTTTCTATTCGATGTGACTTGGAATCACTTTAGAAACCATAACTATCTTGTAGATTCGCTTGAAAGTATCCGCTCACGCTTCAAGAGGTAATTCTTGAATTAAATTTTAGTATGTTTATGTGTTCTAGCATGATATATGTTTTAGCATAAATGGTATTGGTTATTTATTATTCATGTAAGCACTAAAGATCCTGATATGCTTCTGCTGTACATACATGTTTTTCAATAGGTGGATGGTGCAAAAATGTGTAGTTACACTTTGTCTTACGAGAAAGAATACTAAGTTGGGATCTAGCGCAAAAATTGATCACCAAATTCCTTTATCCGGGATGATGAGTAATGATCCCAAATTTAATCCAAGTTGGTAATCTTATTATTTTTATATTTTATGCTGTCACATTTGGGGAGCACCCCCCAGACGTAACCAGTGTCGTCGTCCTCGGATAAGACTAAGACTAACGGAAAATTTAAAACTTTTCCTCTACATCTACATCATGAGGTTTACATAGATCTCTTGCTTACACATAATATATACATAGGGAGTTTACTTAGACTCCTCACATAGGAAGCATTACATAGGCTTCTATTTTTATGTCACATGTATACAATATACATGATATAGTCTAATAGAGATGTCTCATATAAAACCATCTAAGTCGGAATAGAACAATTCGGGCATAGCCCTTACAGAAATGTATAATTGCCACTTAGGGCTTACAACAATGTCTTGAACAATAAGAGTGAAACGAATGTCATTAGACTATATCAAGTCACATAGGTAGAATGAGAAAAGACATCATCCTCGGATCTTGAGGACATACCCACACTTGGAGAAATGATCCAAGCCTTCCTTGCAAATTGTTCATGAACCCTTCAATGACCGAAACCTAAAATGTTTGGCAAAAATGGAGAAATAAGGGTTAGTACATCACTTGTACTAACTATGTAAACATATGCACACACAACTTAGAAATCATGCTAAGTGCGACATTTGTTCAAAACCATGCAAAGTTACTTTGAAAAACCTTATGCACAACCAAGAAAACATACAAGACACTAATCATATTTTCGTAGAGATAATAGCATATTCAACATAAGACTAACATCATCAAGTATAACCAAGTCAACATGTGCGATAACATCTTTGAGTACATAATCAATACAACTCCAACATCATGTTATAACAACAAAGTATGTATAAGAGTTCATAACATTTCAACATATACAAGACCCTTACTCATAAATCCACCATTAAGTCTACAAGTGCAATGACCAAGTAAATCCCCATATCCTTACTCAACCAAGTAAACCCAACAAATGATCACAAACAATGCCTAACATCACATATCATAGCATCAAGAGTAGTCATCATCATATTTAACAATATGGACCAATAACATGTTCATACATGAAACCAACATCAAATAGGATCATCAACATGTAAAGTCAACATAATGCATATCATTCATTTTATAAGAGCATGAGAAAATAAGAACATCCTCCTAAGACTTCCCTCAAGGCCAACTAGTGCAATGTATAGGAAGAGTCCCATACCCCTACCTAGACTAAGTCAAACACCTTAAGTCATCTTAGTTAGAGTTTACTTTATTACTTCATATTACTTTCAGGAACACTTGACTTAACTGACATAGACCACAAGAGCTAAATGTGGAATCCGGTGTAATGAAACCCTATACCCAAAAAAGGTGGACTACTTGCCAAGGTAGTACCAAAACATGAACATAACATTCTAGGTGGATCCGCTAGCTAGTATTCCTATGAGGGCAACATAGTTCAAGAACTAGGAGATATACTTGGGACCCTCTTTATGCACATTAAATTATAGTCTCTAATCTCATGAGTATAATTGATACGCTCAAATTACACCTCCTTACAGAAGTATAAGCGGTCGTATCAAGTAAATAACCCAACAAGTAGGTTGGGGTCGATCCCACGAGGAAAATGGTTTAGACTTAACTTCAATATATAATTACGTCTATTTAGTCAAGTCCTTTCAGAAAATAGTTAATTAAAAAGGGGGGTTTTGTGAAACCAAAGTGGTTAGTTTTTTCTAAGTAAGACAAGTAGCAAGAGTGAAACTTTGGTGTTTATCAAGTGATGAGAGAAACTAGGGTGTAAGTGTTCCCCATAGGTTCATAACGCGGTAATCCTAGCTATAACAATTCTTTCCTAGTGTCTTGCATGCAAAGTGGTAAGTTAAGTATCTCTAAATCCTTGGTCCGGCATTTAGAGAATTTTACCTCGTACCTTGGTCTGGCTACGTGCATCTAAGTTACTCTCCTTTACCTTGACTTCATATTAAGCATCATATTCGATGTATGACTTAGTTATTACTTCGTACAAATCGAAACTAGCCTATTAGATAGTATCCCACTAAATCTATGTTGATAATTCTTTTCCTATTAAATACCCCCTTGGTCTGGCAAGTAGAAATAGGACAAGTTCTAACGCGTGCACTCGTTAAAAAGACTTCTGAGCAAAAGAATTATCAATGCATGCAAGAACCTATTCGAAAATTGTTATTTAGCTACTTTTACTTTGTTAATCACCCATGGTTCCCACAACCCTAGTTGTGGATTTAGTTACCCATGCCTAGAAGAATACAATTCATAGTTGATATACAATAATTCATAAACTTACTTTGACAAGTTTGAAGTAAACCCAGAAATTACGCTTGAAACAACAAAATTCACTTGAAAATCGATTCCGGAAATTTGAATTAATTGCCCAAGTTGCTAAGTCAAATTTTCTAAGAACAAAAGTATGAAAAATAATAAAGAATCCAACCCCAAAAACGAGGTTTTACACCCTATTTATAAAGACATTGTCCTAAAATAAAATGAAAACAAATAAGGAAAGTTTGTCCAAAAAGCACGACTTCAATCGACGACCCCACAGACGGTCCGTCGATGGAACGACGGACCATCGACTGCCTCTATTGGTCCAGACTTAACTTTTTCTTCAGCCTTCACTTTTTCATCTTCTCTGATCCAATCAACGAACCAACAACACGGTCCGTCGATTCATCTACGGTCCGTCGATGCTCTCATCCTTCCATACTTAGCTTTTTCTTCAACACCGGGTAAAGGGACATTCTCTGATCCAATCAACATTTTGCTAGGACGGTCCGTCGATCAGTCGACGGACCGTCGATCCTTCCGTAGCCCCACACTTAGTCAGAATTTCCCGAGTTACTTCTAGATGCCTGAACCTTCAATCGACGGTCACCACCTACGGTCCGTCGATGGGACGACATGCCGTCAATGGCTTGATGGGTCACTTGTGCACTGATTTCTTCACAACCCTCTACATTTCCGTTTTGGACAAATTTCCTGCAAAACAAAGACAATACACATTAAAATTACTACAAAAAGGCCCTAGACACACACTAAACTTAAGGAAAAAGCATTGACAGTACCGTGAAACCACGGTACATCAGCACCCTCAACTTAAATTCATTGTTTGTCCTCAAGCGACGCACTATGACTCACCACAACACTTTTGTACAAAAGTATCCTCTTTTAAGCTTTCGCAATCACATGACTATCAATCCCTACTTTTTTCATTGCTTTATTGCATGCTTTTACTCTTAGGCTCACTACTATCCTTCATGTGGATCAGACCATGACACATACTCACCACGCACCAATACCTCTATTCTTCTGTTCTCTCACCAAGGTACCAACTTTCCAATATTGCAACTAGTGCCCTCACTAAACAAAAATATCCTCTTGTTTCGCACAGTGATTTTAAATTTGAGTATAAGAATCATTATTCAACACTGGCGCTCAAAACAACTTCACACCTAGTTTGTACTTGTCGCCATAGGCTTGGTATTATTTTCACTGCTAAAGTTCACCATATTAGACTCTTAGGATCACGATAGCACTTTCTTGGCTTATAACGTAGGCTAAGGGTCAGGGATGGTACCTATGTGTACATTGTAGTGACTTGTTGCCCTTCTTGACATTACGGCTAAGCGTCCTACCCCTTTCATCGTCTATTATGCCCTACTCTTTCTTTCTTGAACACTCTGTTTCTCTTTTTTTTATTTTCTTTATTTATAATTGATAATTGTTTTGACTGAGTCACTTCTCTTGGTCACTATTATTTTTCTTTTTTTTTCACATTACTCTTTTCATCACCACTTTTCGGGACATTACTCATAATAGCCACCCTCAACTTATGGCTTTGCCATGAGTCGAGGTACACAATACCCAAGGTTGGGTCAGGGCCAAGACGAGGTCAGTTTCTGCATTAGCCACCCTTAATTTATGCTTTTGGCCTAAGTTGAGATGCACATGTCCAACGATGGACCAGGGCCAACACATTATACCCAGGGACGATGAGTTGGGGTAGAAAAGAAAGGTCTATTGTAAGCTCAAAATATTTGGATAAAAAAGGGATCAATTTCATTTGGTTTTCTTTTATTTAGGCTAAATATTGGCTATTTTGAACAAGGGCCTATGATCCTTTCCTGAATGTCTAACACATATTTCTTTTTTTGCAGGACTAACCGGGCAAGTTCTAAATAGGTACTAACAATGGAACAATCAAATTTCCTCACACTCTCTTGACACCTCATTACCCTATCAGATTATCGGACAGCTAGTTCGAGTGTTAGATTGAGGGTCATGCAGTGGTGCATCTCTATGTCATGCTTAGAGCCAACACATTCAACATTCATTATGCCTAATCATGCAAGCATTCTCTTTAGAATGGAATATCATTCATATTTAGCCATTATGCTTCATATTTCACATTCATACTTTGTACAAGATACTACACATGCCGGTTCAACAGTAAAGTAATCAGTCTCTTGGGGCAAAAGAACGCAGGCAAGAAAACCACCAAGAGAGGATCGTGAGTTGGGCTACTCATGCTTCACCCTAGCAGTCACTTTCCATTTACCCCACCCCCAACAAAAAAAACATGCAATTGTCCCCAATGCATAAGAAGTATAAAGATAGGGTGGTAGGTGAAACAAACCTGAGGCGCATAGCGCCGAAGATCACCAAGCAGGCGGGTCCGATTTCCCAAAAACCCGCTCCCTCAGTAGTAGGGACACCATCATTGGTGCCCTCAGCAATATCTTCACCCTCAGTGGTGCTCCTCTCAACGACCTCCAATCTGGAGCTAGACGCCCCAGCAGCTAACTCATGAGCCCTCATCTGCCGGGCCTCCTCATCAACCAACGAGGCTCTCCTCGCAGCCTCCATATCGGTCCGCTACTTCTTTCTAGCTCGAGCGTCCTCACTCTCACTGGTGTGGCTGGAATGGTGCCTCTTGACACGCTCACGTGGCGGAGGCGGAGGTGCAGTGGTGGTACGAAATAGTGAAGTAAGAACTGTATCCTCCTCAAGCTCCGCACGTGCGGCCTCAGGCGCGAGTACCCTCACGTCATGTATCTCATCAATATCAGCCCGCAGACTCGCCACAGCCGCCTGAAGAGTCGTCAAATCAATGGTGGGGGCTGGGCATGCTAGGACCCTCAACTCAAAAGCATCGAGGCGCTGGTGGACCGCCTGAATCCTCCTCTCCATCTGCTGAGATACCTTCTTCTCAATCCGATCCTCAGCCTCGGCAATGGATTTCAACATCAAAGGCTAGATATGGTGCAGCAAGGTGGCCATCTGGGCCTCTTACTTCTGGACACTAGCAATCGGGACTAGTGCTGCTGATAGGGGCGTAGACCGGGAGGAAGTCGGTGCCCTACTAGTGCCCGGGGCAAACTCGACCGGGGTGGTATCGGTAGGCTTTGAAGTAGCATGATCATCCCCTTGGGCTTTCTCTACCATATTCGCCAAGTTCTCACCTAGCGGCTACACATCAAATCTGGGCCCTCATGGTGGTGCTGCCGCATTGGCCTCATCCCTGATGAGACCGATATCCACTGTCCCGGTAGGAGTACGGAGGACATCTCTATGCCAAATGGTCACTCCAGCATCCCTGCACAACTGAAAAATCATACATGAAAATGGGTAAGAGGTAGAGTACTTAAAATCCCTCTCATGGATGACAGAGATCAGCAACCTGGCGAAATCAACCTCCAACCCGTCTACCAAAGCTGCTGCCAAGACCGCCCTATCCCAAGTGAGTATATTATCTGCAGCCATGGCAGACTAATAGCCAGAAGAACTTGGCTGCAAACGTGAGTTTGACCTTCTTGATAAGGCCGCTGGTGTCCAATACCCAGGCTACTCCATCACCGTCAATGGAGAGTCGCTGTGCCATGCACCTCTTAGTGGACTCTGTCACTTCCCTACTCTGCTGAAAAAGACCACTCTTGATCACGTCCCACCTGTAGTCGAACTCTGGGGTGAGGGGAACCCTCCTGGCATCAGTGTCCCTACCATATAGGAAGCGGCGGATGGCAGGAGAAGAAATATCCACCCGGCAGCCTCGAACTCGGATCTCTGTGAGCAGTGGTTGTTTGGCGGGGTTAGACCGCCTGTCCAAAGGACCTCAGAGAGCCGCTACATAAGAGGCGTAGAACTCTCGCTCTATCTCCTCACTGTAAGGACCCACACTCCTAGCCATCCACTCAAGTCGGTGGCGGGTAAACAATTCGTGCACCACAGGGACTGTGTGTAGGCTCTGTGTAAGAACCCGCCGCTCAACTGTCAGCAACCGAGTCATTACCCCCTTGTCGTTCAGCATCTTGGCATCCCTGTAAACCTGGTACTGTATATCTACGCACCACCGATTGGGCTCATCAGCGACCGGTGCAGAGACCTCATGCTGGGGTACCGAGGCATGCTCCAAACTCTGGGCTCCATCAGACGAGGCATGGTGGGCAGGCACATCCGGCAGAGTGGCTCCCTGTTATTCGGAACCATCGGCAGTGGCATCATTCAACCCTGTAGAGTGGGCCGACTTAGAACCGGAAGCCTCTTCGGAGCCAGACACTCCCTCAGAACCCGAGGCATACCCAGACGATGTGCCGGTCAGTGTGCGCTCCTCATCAGACTGGGAGGTAGTGACTACGCCGGACGCCACCTTCTTGGGCGTGTCCCGAGTGGCTCTAGCAGCTGGTGTTGGGGTCTGGGTGCCTGGAGGCACGTATTCTGGATCACGCTCATCATCGGACGAGCCAATCATCCGCCAGGATGGTGCGACGGACTTGGACCGTTCTCTGGAATAGACAATATCCGGTTTGGGGGGCCATTAGTACGTGAAAAGGGAGTTGTTAGTTTCATTGTAATCAACCTACACACACAATAGACGCACAACAAAATCTGGAAACACAAGACCCATGTTGTTGCAGAACTGCAAAACTGATAGACGAGCACTATCGACGGCCCGTTGATGAGTCGACGGTCCATCGATACTGTCCGTCGGTGGACACTTGGCAAATTTCAGAAGTCATCTTTCCACAAAACTTTCAGGTAGAAACGACGGACGTGCAGAACGGCCCGTCGATGAATCGACGGACCGTAGTCCACTTCCGTTGTCTTACCTTGGAATAATTCAAAATTGATCAGAGATTAAGGTTTCAGTTAGGAACGACGGACGTGCAGATTGGTCCGTCGATGAATCGACGGACCGTAGTCCACTTCTGTCGTTCCACAATTAAGCAGATTCAAGGGGTAACCATCGATGGACCCCATCGACGGTCCGTAGACGGGGTCTCGTTCTGTTGATCAAAGACAGCATTTGGGACTTGGTTTTACCTCACAAATGGACAATTTCAAGCACACATTAGTTCACCCAACATGCAATAACAAGCAAAAGATCAATTCGTCATCCCTAGGGCTTCGATTGTGCAAGTTTCGACCATGGATTCTAAGAGACTAACAAGCCCTAAGTCGGAAAAAAACAAAAAACAACAAGCATTATGAGTTTATACAGATTTCACCCCCAACACATTCACATTCCATCATTCTAAGGGACATCAAACCCGATTTTTAATAAGATTAACATGCAAATTTGTCCCTAAGTCAAGACCCACATACAATCTATTCGTTTCCACAAGCAAATGAACGAGGATTCATTGAGTAAAGGAAAAAGAAATACCTGTAAGTTGTAGTGGGGTGAAATGAGTGTGTGATCTTGCAACACCAACCTACGTGCCCGCCTTCAAACACTGACCGGAGAAACAACGGAAATAGAGGAGAAACTGGGGAGGTTAGGGTTTGGGAAATTCTGGGAGTTTGGGAGGTTTGGAAATCTGAAGAAAATGAAAGTGAGTGATTGTGGAAGTTAATGGGGGAATTACGGGAATAAGGGAGGGAAATGATTGAGGGGAACTTGAAGACGTGGAAGGGTAAATGAACAATTATTTTGTTATATAGCTGGTCGAGTCGGGTCGAGTCACTGGTATTTATGAACTTACGGTACCCCATCGACGGTCCGTAAGTCCATCGACGGTCCGTCAACTGGTCCGTCGGTTGTGCCCTAGTTTAGACAAAACTTTAAAACATACCTGGGATCTACGAGCACCATCGACGGTCCGTCGATGGAACGACGGCCCGTCGGTTGGTCCGTAGATCTGTGCACCAGACCCATTTCTGCAGAATTCTTATGGTTTGGTCCCTGCACATTTAGCACCCATTAAGCCATTCTTTTTGTGTATTCTGGACACTTTGTAGACATGGACCCTAAACTACTCTCTAGACAAGAGACTAAAAACTATAAAACAAAATTACACATGACATTGAGTAAAACAAAACGAAACAAAAGAGTGCAAATATTCCTACAAAGAAAAGAAAAACCTATTGTTGGCTAGATGATATACATTGAGTTGACTCCCAAGAAGCGCTTGATTTAACGTCGCGACACGACTCAAGACCCTTGATTACTCAGACTTCATCAAGGTGATATGCCTCAACCACTTCATGAGCACTCTCCGCATGCCCTAGGTAGATCTTGATTCTTTGTTCGTTTACCGTGAATCTTTCACCCTCCTTGTTCTCCAACTCAACCGCTCCATGTGGGAACACTTTAGTGATCAAGAATGGACTAGTCCATTTGGACTTGAGTTTGCCCAGAAACAAGCGCAACCTAGAGTTAAACAGAATCACTAAATCCCCAACTACAAATTTGCGCTTCTCAATATTTTGGTCATGGTATTTCTTCATCTTCTCTTTGTAGAGGACTGAACTTTCATATGCTTTTAGGCGAAACTCATCAAGCTCATTCAACCCATTAAGTCTCTATTCCACTGCTTCATTCCAATCTATCTTCAGTTTCTTCATTGCCCACATGGCCTTGTGCTCTAACTCAACCGGCAAGTGACAAGCCTTCCCATATACAAGTTGGTATGGAAACATACCTATGGGAGTCTTGTATGAAGTCCGGCAAAGAGCATTATCAAGCCTCCTTGACCAATCCGTTCTATTAACATTCACGGTTTTTGACAGGATCTGCTTGATTTTCCTGTTGGACACCTCAACTTGCCTACTAGTTTGTGGATGGTACGGAGTAGCTACATTGTGGCGAACCCCATATTTCTCCAATAGACCTTTGAACAGTTTGTTGCAAAAGTGGAACCCTCCATCACTAATAATGGCCCTAGGTGTGTCAAATATGGAAAAGATGTTCTTTTTCAAGAACGCAGTGACACTCTTCCCTTCATTTTTGGCAAGTGCTATGGCCTCCACCCATTTTGACACATAATCTACCACCACAAGAATATATTTCATCCCATGAGAACTCACAAATGGGCCCATAAAATCAATGCCCTATACATCAAACAACTCAATTACTAGAATGGGATCCAGAGGGAGCTCTTGCCTCCTCGAAATACCTCCATATCTTTGGCACCTATCACATGACTTAGCGAACTCATGAGAATCTTGGTGGATGGTCGGCCAGTAGTACCCACACTGCAAATATGGGCAGTCCGGATACCAATATGATGCCCACCCATTGGCGAGAAATGGAATGCCTCCAAGACACTTAGCATCTCAACTTCCGGCACACAACGGTGAATAAGCCCATCAGCACAACTCTGGTATAAGATAGACTCATCCCAAAAGAACTTTTTCACATAATGAATGAACTTTTTTGATGAAAGGACAAGTCTGATGGGACTATATCACTAGCCAAATAATTCACAAAATTGGCGAACCATGGAATCAAGTCATGAGAGGCGGCCAATACATGCTCATCTGGGAAGGTGTCATCAATTTCAGCCTGTTCACCCAAATCTCGCATAGCTTCATCTTCTAATCTGGACAAGTGATCGGCAACTTGATTTTCGGTCCCTTTTCTATCTTTCACCTTAAAATCAAACTCTTGCAATAATAGCACCCATATAATCAACCTTGGTTTCGCATCCTTCTTTGACATCAAATACCTCAAAGCAGAATGGTCCGTATGCACTATAACTCTAGTGCCAAGCAAATAAGAGCGGAATTGTTTGAAAGCAAATACCACAGGAAGGAGCTCTTATTCAGTTACCGTGTAGTTTTTTTGTGCTTCATTAAGGGCCTTACTAGCATAATAATGGGGTGAAGTATTTTATCCCTTCTTTCCCCAACACCACACCAAGAGCAACCCCACTAGCATCACACATCACCTCAAATGGCTTACTCCAATCCGGGGAAATAATTATGGGCGCAGACACTAACTTCTCCTTCAACTCTCCAAATGTCTTCAGACAGGATTCATCAAAATAAAATTTACATTCCTTCTCAAGTAACTTGCACATAGGATGTGCAATTTTTGAGAAATCCTTAATAAATCTCCGATAGAAGACCACATGCCTAAGAAAACTTCTCACACCTTCGACAGAGATGGGTGGAGGAAGCCTCTCAATAACCTCTACTTTTGCTCGATCAACCTCTATCCCCTTCTGTGAGATGCGATGGCCCAATACAATACCCTCTTTCACCATGCAGTGACATTTTCCCCAATTTAGCACAAGATTTCAATTGTCACGACCGAAATCTAGACCCCAGACGATATCAGCGTCATTGACCTCTCAGAGGTCGCAGAAAAGCCTACATACGTCATCGTTACTTTATCTAGGTTAATTTTAGCGGAAAATTTGAACTTTTGTTTACTTAAAATTTATATTGGAAAATATTGATCTCGCATAATACTATCTACCTAAACTCATAAGCGTTCACAACAACCATCTAAATCAAGATAATCAAATGAAAGATATAGTCATAAATATAGAGTTGCAAAATGGCACCAATACAACGTCTGAAAGCAAATACGAAAGAAACGCTAGTGGAACATACTCCACTAGCTCATGCCTATGACTACGCTAGAATAAACTAGTAAGCATCCTCGAAACCATGAGGGCCTGCCAAATCACGATGAAAGCTCCACGTCCGGATAACTTCTGCGTTGACTCGTAAGCTCTAACGTCCTGCTGCAGCTGCACCTAAAAGTAGATAAATGTATGGAATTAGTACACACTTGTACTAAGTATGGGTATATGCAAGCACACACCACTGACATGCATGATTTAGAAAAGCTCTCTTCTAACGATATGAGTTATGGAAAGTCAAGTCAATGGACTTGTCAAAATCGGATTAGGAAAGTCATGCCATGAGAGTAACATGCATCATCATACGTATCATATTGCACACAACACATAACATATTGCATATAGCTCATAACATATTGCATATAGCACATATCATATTTCATTTTATTCGTTCATATGCCATGAGACCTTGTAATCATGGACTTAACATTAGGACTTCCCAAAATGAGGGCTCAACATATGGGACCTCAACTAGGGAGCCTTCTTTAGCAAACACAGAATCTGCTTCATTCATTCATACGTACTTCATTTCATTTCATTCATAGGCTAGTGTAAACACCAGCTATACCTAGGATATAGTTTAAGACTCTCATTAGGTTCACTTTGCAATGACTAAGAATGACCTAGTGTCATTACATAAGTCTAGTTCACCTCTTGATTATCGTACCCAAACACCTTTGGTATCGTTCATTTCATTGTGTGCATTACATGAGGCTGGCTTCATTCTTTCTTTGGGAACTTTAACTTTAACCGACATAGATCATGTGAGCTCCATGAAATCCTGTGTCTACCCCACACCAGAAAGAGGTGGAATCACCGGTTAAAGTGAAACCAAAATATGCTTGCGTATATAGGGAATTGAACCCTACTAGATCCCTATGTTGGCTGCATAGGTTCAAAGACTAGGAGATATAAGGAGACCTATACCCGTCTGGACAGACAATCTTATCTCATGAGAATTACACGAACCTCTGCCTTCTCGAAAGAAGGAATCACCACTCATATCTAGCCTATCGGTGCTCAGTATAAAGTTCCATTACATTCATCTCACAAATCATAAAAGCTGGCTTCTAGCATGAGGGCATCATTTCTCAATAGATGATTTCTCATCTCATCATTAGTATTAAGTATGCATTAACTTTAATACTTTCATTAGAGTGTTTATAAAGACTGGTCTCTTCATTAACTTTACACTCTCATAGGTGAGTACGTTTTGGTAACACTTACTTAGGCTCATCTGAGGTTGTTCTCATCTTTCACATTAGCCCCCTTATCATGTTGTCACCACATTCATTAACTTTATCATATTATCTCATCATAATTACTCACCCCTTTTTACGTGAATGTTCATTTCATCATATGCCAATGCACTTGGCCTTTTAGTGTGTTTCATACTCTTACTTAACCTTTCTGGGGTTACATCATTCCTTAAATAACATCTTAGGTTCACTTACTTTTAAACGTATGGTGGACTTATGGATCCATACATACAAGCCATGAGACTTCATTCGTAGTTCGTCTAAGTGATTCATACTTACCCTAGGTTATGTGGTACAAGACTTATGCATCTTGTAAGTATGCCAAGATCTCAGTTTTGATCCTTAAAGGCAGCATTCATTTAATCATTTATTCACGTAAGACTTTGTGTCAATACGGAATTGGGCAAGGCAACCCTATTTCAAATCCCTTGTATAACACTTAGTTAGTTTTCTTTATAATTTTTATTGACATGAAAGTCTTGGCTAGGGAACCCGAGATACATTCCCCACACCTACACTTCCTTTCTTTCTTTTCTTGATTTTTGTCTTAAACATTTTGGCCTGGGGGGACCCAAGATCGAATCCCCAAGCCCACATTCTTTCCTTTTTCTTTCTTTACTTGATTCATTCTTTTAGACTAAGAGGGTGTGGGATCGAACCCCCACAACCTCACCTTATTTTTAATAGCATTTTCTCCTTACCTTCTCATTCGGCCAAGAGGTTGTGAGTTCGAATCCCACATACCTCATTTTTATTATTTCTTTATTTCATTTTTCTCCTCTCTCCTTCACCCGTCCAAGAGGTTGTGGGTTCGAACCCCACACGCCTCACTTCATTTTGTTTCCTTTTTCTCCTAACTTTTCACTTGAGCTTTACCCCATTTCGAATCACCCTTACCTCACTTTATTATTTAGTTTTTTTATAACTTGTATATGGTGAGGTCTTGGGTTCAATCCCTACTGACCGCATGCATTTTAAAATATTTTTAAAAGTAACATTTTTAACAGTAAGCTGCCGAAAACAAATTTCCAGAATGCTGGAAATTTGTTCACCCTTTTTGCAGCCCTTTTTCTCAACTTTTAAATGTTAGATTTAGGACAATCTTCGTGTAGCATCTAGTGCATCTTTAGGTGAGTTTTCATGGTTACTTTTGGACATTTGATCACATTTTTGCAGTCCATTTTCTCACCCTCTTTCACGTTAAACATTAAGACATTTCGAGTAGTTTTTAGGGAGATCTTTAGGTGCATTTTCAAGGTTACTTTCAATCAAGAATTTTCATTCAATTCAGCAACTTTGAACTCCTATGAACATCACGTTTTTAACATATTCATATACGTAAAATACAACAATTTAACATGTCAAATTCCATGCTTCAAGCCGTGGCTAATTCAAAGTACACACCTGCACCCACAAGTTCACATATCACACATTTTTGAAAACACTTCTTTCATTTCTACATAATTCCGAATGCACATTCAAACACGTAAACACAACCAACCCTAGAATCATCTACCAGAAGTCATACCAACGCATACTTGAATCTTTCAAAGGATCTAATGACATGGGCATGCAACGGGGACAACCTTAGTTTTTGATTGTGAATAGTCTGAACCTTAGGGGTCTCTTGGAAAAGGGACAAACAGGGAAGAAAACCCATACCTGAAGTCGTTCAATGGGGTTCTAACCTGCTGCCAAAACCTCCACTTAGCCAACGTCTCACCACCGAAATCACAAGCACAATCCGTCGAGAACTTGATTTTTACTTTTCGTTTGTAAACTTATTTTGCTTTTGAGTTTGAGCGATCAAGTTCTTGAATGTGGATGAACTTTGTTATATTTTTGTTCTGTTCTTTTGTTTTACAGAAAGTTGAGCGTGAAAGTGAGAGAGGAGTAGAGAGAAACATGTGATAGTGTTAGCTTAGGATTAGGAGATTAGGTGGAGACTTAGTCAAATTAGTATTTATCATTAATTAAAAAAAATCTGACTTTTTCCTTTTTCCTAAGTCAGAAATTTAAATATTAATTAATTTAATTAATTCACTAAATACAATTAAATCAATTAAATCATTGCTTCCACCAAGGCTCGACCCAGGTGGAGCTAGATTTCGCTTAAAGGGTCAAATTCGGCCACCTCTACCCGAATTTCCCCATAAACATATTAATTAATTAATTAATTAATTATTTGGGGTAATTACAATACTACCCTTAGCCTGGAAAAGACCATTTTACCCCTAGACCCTCCAAATTTAAGATTACCCCTTTCAAGTCCCGTTAAGACTCATCCGGGTGAATCTTCATATTCGGGTGCCCTACATGGTTAGTTCTCACCTTGCCTAGCTCAACTAACTCACCAAGTTGGTTGGCTTGGCTAGTGCATAGGTTCTGAGGTCTGGTTCTACGCGCAACAAGCCGTGTGAACCCGGTGTAATCTAGGCATTCTAGGTACGTTTAGGCATTACTTAGCATAATCATTTTTGGGTTGTTACATTATTCCCCCCTTAGGAAAATTCGTCCCCGAATGACACTACTCTTTACTAGCAACAAGCCAGTCATATATAGAAGATATGCATACATAGGCAATTCAATACTCTTCATTGGTGAATATCTGATTCACATATTAGCATGATGGCGCACATCCTTGAAACCTACTAGCAGCTTTACATTAATAGACTAAGGAACTCTTTCCTAAACTAGTCTCATCAGAGAATACAACATATGTAAACACATAAGTCACACAAATCAGCAACCAACATGATGACTCAAACATATTAACTTCATACTAGTGCATAAAACCATACACATTTAAGCACATGAAAGACTAATTAAGGCTACGCACCCGAGACATCACCAGAAGTGCCCTCCCCTGCACCCCTAGACTTGAGTGCGAAGAATCGTTGCCTCCTTGGAGCCTCGTCACTTGGACCATTAGGCTGAACTTTCTCATTCCCTTGTTCTCGACTTCTCCTGTTCGGACAATCTTTCATCATGTGACCCGGTTTGCCACAACTGTAACAAGCGTTAGAACCCATCATACACTCTCCTCCATGCAGTTTGCCACACTTCCTGCAAGGTGACCTCTCTTGAGGTGTATCTACTTCATTGTTTCTCTTAACTATGGGCTAGGAATCCCTATCATAGCGACCCCTGGACTCTTAACACCAAGAATTCAAAATTCACAAGGCACGATAAGATCAGAAGAAGGGAATTTTTCTAAGCATTATGCAGTCTCTAATTCATGATAGTGGGCACACTTCACTACCATAACTTAGAAACTACTTAACGTAGTTGATATGTGCCTGATGTCTTGGATATTTAACCTAATGCTCTCATACCAAGTTTGTCACGATCGAAATCTAGACCCCAGACAAGAGCGGCGTCGTTGACCTCTCAGAGGTTGCAGACAAGCCTACATACGTCATCGTTACTTCATCTAGGTTAATTTTAGCGAAAAATTTGAACTTTTGTTTACTTAAACTTTATGTTGGAAAACATTGATCTCGCATAATACTATCTACGTAAACTCATAAGCGTTCACAACAACCATCTAAATCAAGATAATCAAATGAAAGATATAGTCACAAATATAGAGTTGCCAAAATGGCACCAATACAACGTCAGAAAGCAAATACGAAAGAAACGCTAGTTGAACATACTCCACTAGCTCATGCTTATGTCTACGCTAGAATAAACTAGTAAGCATCCTCGAAAGCATAAGGGCCTACCAAATCTTGATGAAAGCTCCACGTCCGGATAACTTCTGCGTTGACTCGTAAGCTCTAACATCCAACTGCACCTGCACCTAAAAGTAGATAAATGTATGGAATTAGTACACACTTGTACTAAGTATGGGTATATGAAAGCACACACCACGGACATGCATGATTTAGAAAAGCTCTCTCCTAACGATATGAGTTATGGAAAGTCAAGTCAGTGGACTTGCCAAAATCGGATTAGAAAAGTCATGCCATGAGAGTAACATGCATCATCATACGTATCATATTGCACACAACACATAACATATTGCATATAGCACATAACATATTGCATATAGTGTTTCATCGAAAAAATATTTTTTTAAAGAATTTTCGAGGTTTTCGACTTTTTTAGAGTCGCCACTTAATTTTTAAAGAAAAATCAAGAAAACTAATGTTTTCAAATAACTTAACAGAGAAAATTACTTGAAAATAATTAAAGGGTTCGGAGATTCAAATTAATGTTTTAGGAAGGTGTTAGGCACCTAAAACATCCATCTAAAACGGTTTTCCAGCAACTAACATAGTTCGGCTAAAAATTTATTTTTAACTTGACTTGAAAAATATTTAGAAGTAGAGAGTTAAAATACTAACTTACTTTTTTGAGGTCATTTCTTTTGCAAAATTATTCTAATCTTAGGTCGATAAAAATATTTGCGGCATTCTGCGGGAATTCGGATTTTCTAACTTTAAAATCAACGACAAATAAACAAAGGCAGATAATGTAAAGCTAAATAGAGATAGGGAGAGAGATATTGGGTCCAACTCCGGGTTCTGTTCGCCTTGACCAGAAATTTGGACCCACCTGTTTTGGGTTTTGACCCATTTTTGGATTTTTACCCATTTTTCTTTCTTTCGTACCTGTCCTAGACTAAGGAAATGATAAATACAAAATAAATATAGAAATATAAAAAAAAAAGACGACAAGGGCTTATTCCCAAAATAAATACAAAATTTTGGCAAAATAAAATTTAGGCTTTTGTGGCCTAATTTCTTCAACTTCTGCCACTTCAAATTCTTTCGCTTTGATTTTTTTTTCCTGAGAACTTGCACTCCCATTGAGACTTATCCTTCCATTTTAGCAGGCTAACTCGGAAGGAATAGTTCGAGCCTTTGTGGCTCGACAAGAAAATACAAGATAATGAAGTGAAGTCCATGAAGACTCGGAAGGAATTTCACATGCAAATAAATAAAAAAAATAAAGATTAGCATATGAAATGATAAAGCAAGTAAGACATGGATCAAAACCAAAACACAGATCATCAAAAATGGAAAAATCAACTAACAAGGATAACAAATAGGAGAAAATAAGAAGGCAAATAAAATAACAACCCAACTATTGCCAAAAGCGATGAGCAAAATAGACAAGACTATGGGCATGTGACAAACGATTAGAGAACAATAGATGGCTTAATAGGCTAATGACACTGAATGGATAGTCCATTGGGGCCTAACCTTATCCTTCTCGTTAATTAACACAACAAAGCATATTAACCAGCTAAAGTAAGCCCAAAAAGGCAACATCACTAATCAATTTGAGACTCAAACTTATAGCTTGGGCAATCCCACATTTTACAATTGCATACACACTAAACAAGGATTAAACTAACAAAACCGAGAGAATGCATACAGAGTATCATAATCTGAGTGAATATTTCTCATGTTTAATGTAATATGTCGTGTCAAACTAAATGTGCCACATGAAAGGCTCACCATTCCATCATATCGGGGAGGAAAGAGTTTCAAATCAACTCAAGATATGAGGTTTGCTAAAGCGTAAGGCATCTAAAATAAATAAGACGATCTAACTCGATACTAGATTAGTTTACACATCTATAAAGGCTAGGAACTGCTTCGATCAAAAATGAAAAGATATACACCAATTTAGATTCAAAAG
This sequence comes from Solanum sitiens, assembly GCA_016801875.1. NCBI lineage: Eukaryota > Viridiplantae > Streptophyta > Magnoliopsida > Solanales > Solanaceae > Solanum > Solanum sitiens. Next base: position 1,837,844 of record JABWTJ010000043.1, on the reverse strand, counting down.
CCAGCAAATAAAATAATCGAATGCTAACTTACAGTAAAAAAATTGATGGGCACAAATTCACCTACTAACTTGGCTAAATCTGTCCTATTTAAAACATGACTCTCATAAGGTGAAGTACAAGCGGGTTCATCACGCAAACTTATTTGAAACACAACAGTGACAATTGAATGCAAAAATCATTTCAACATAGGGAAGTTAAATCAGTGAGAAAAATTAAAAAAAAATAGAAATAAAATAATAATAATAACAATAACAATAATAATACTAATAATAGTAATGATAGAAGGGAATAATAGAGCACAGCAGACACAAGTTGGCAGTGTTTTTGATACTCTAAGAAAAGTAAATTAAATCACAACTCATGCATCCTAAAATCAAATATAGAGAAATATTACAATGAAGTATTTCTAAAAAAAACCCACTAATAGCGATTTTAATTAAGACAACTGCATTGTTAGACAATTATGTATTCATTTTATTAAATTATATATATATATATATATATATATATATATATATATATATATATATATATATATATATATTTACGAAAACAAAATCAGTAAATTTAATCACTACCCGTTGTGAGGAATTTTGTGAACAAAGATTCATAGAGTAAAATCATGGTAATAGTAGTGATCAAAAACAGTAGGCACAACAAAACTATGAGTGAAATTTCAATCGAATATTGAAAACGTAAATAAATCCGAAACAAGAACAAATGAACAAAACGACAAATCATTCGTGCCACAAGATGGTCACAAAATATTTAACCGAAACGAATTGGGGCAGAGCTAGTGGTCTAAAACCAAAGCTAAACTCAAGAACGGTGAGACAAATCCTTTTAGACATAACCAACTCATAACAAGAAACACTAAAATCACTTTAACAAAGAGAAAGATGTTATTGCGATGATATGGACGAGTAAACAGCAAGGAAGAAACGCCACGAACTAAAAATAATCAAGCATAGAGACGGACCAAAATGAGTTGTCAAACTATCTTAAGAACGAAGCATACATTATACACTTTACAGAAATAAGAGGAAGAGAATTATTTAGACGGAACACGCTCGGGCAATCTTGTAAGGCCACCGCAAAGAAATACCCATTCAACGGACATAAACGAACTTGAAATTAAGGGGGTTACCTCTTGAGGAGCAGCGAAAAGGAAACAACGAGCTAATATGAAGACGAATCTTCCACCAAGACGGGACCTTTCTGCGTGAGAAACAGTTCCTCTTTTTATGGCTTCTCTGCCTAAGAAAAGTTTTCAGCGAAAGTTATCGAACAACTTCGACTCACCCCCACCTTTTCCTAAAATTTCTGGAGTCTTTTATAAGCTAAGTTTAACCACCATTCCAAAATAATTTTTCTACTCCTCTTTTCTCATCCGAAAAAATCAGAACCCCAAATATTTTTTCCTGTGTTTTTCTTTTTAACCCCAGAATTTTTCTAATACTCTATCTCAAAAATCCCCTCTTTGTGAAGAAGATAAATGGCTTATATAGAGGGGGCTTTAGGGTTTACGAAATGGGAGGAAAGCTGAAGAAACTCGGATGAGGTTTGGGGCAAAATCGGAAATCCATGTCCCCATTTGAAATCGAAATTCCCCTTTCCCCATTAGGCTCAACAATTTTCCTGCAAACTCAACTCCATTTTGAAAAGGGAAAGGAGAATCGATGGACTCGATCTCCTCCGCTCTCTTGAGATGCAACGTGCTTGAATCCTAAGCACGCAAGGACAAAAGTGAAACTGCCCTTGCTGCTGCGCTTGTACGGAGGAGAACGTTGGGGAGGGAAGACGACAAACGAGGGAAGGTATGACCTCTGCTTTTCTCCGCTTTCCGTTACACTCTCGCTGCTCACGCGTCTCGCTGCTCACGCGATTGTTTTCTCTTGTGGAGAAGGGCAAGGAAGAAACAGGTCGGGTCGGGGTTTGGAATGGGTTTAAGAGCTGTTTAGGCTGCTAAAAAAAATTAAATGGGGGTGGGCTGAAAATTGGTTGGGCTCTCTTTTGCTGATAAAAAAAAAATGGGCTAGGATGGGAATTTAATAAAGGGCTGGGATTCTCTAGGAATTGGCTTTCTTGAAAAAAAAGAAATAAAAGGGCCCAAACTTGGTCTCTAGTTAAGAAAATTTTAGCCAAATTTAAAAAAAAAAAAAAATTGGCCAATTTGATTCAAATTTAAAGAATAAGACGAATTAATATAATTAATAAACAAACTTCTTAAGGTTAACAAAATAAAATAATTAATTCGAATATGAACTAATAAATCAAAATATAAGCTAAAATACTTAGAAAGATATTTATATAAAACAAAGAATTACTCTCGATGCTATTTTTTCAATTTAGAATATTAACAAAATCAAAAAATATACGAATGATTATGTAAGGCATATACATTAGCTAAAAAAAAATAAAAAAAATAAAAAAAGTCAAAATCTTATTTAATATAAATCGCAAGCTAAAAAAATTTATTTAAGGCTATTATTTTATTTATTTATACATATACTAATCTATAAAATTAATTATTTTAGAATTGTTTAAACTCGAGAAGCTTGTTAGTTAATTATTAACGAGGAAGGTCAAAATTTGGGTGTCAACATATAGCACATATAAAATTTCATTTCATTCGTTCATATGCCATTAGACCTTGGAATCATGGACTTAACATTAGGACTTCATAAAATGAGGGCTCAACATATGGGACCTCAACTAGGGAGCCTTCTTTAGCAAACACAGAGTCTGCTTTATTCCTTCATACGGACTTTATTTAATTTCATTCATAGGCTAGTGTAAACACCAGCTATACCTAGGATATAGTTTAAGACTCTTATTGGGTCACTGTGCAATGACTAAGAATGACCTAGTGTCATTACATAAGTCTAGTTCACCTCTTGATTATCCTACCCAAACACCTTTGGTATCGTTCATTTCATTGTGTGCATTACATGAGGCTGGCCTCATTCTTTTTTGGGGAACTTTAAATTTAACCGACATAGATCATGTGAGCTCCATGAAATCCTGTGTCTACCCCACACCGAAAAGAGGTGGAATCACCGGCCAAAGTGAAACCAAAACATGCTAGCGTATATAGGGAATTGAACCCTGCTAGATCCCTATGTTGGCTGCATAGGTTCAAAGACTAGGAGATATAAGGATACCCATACCCGTCTGGACGGACAGTCTCATCTCATGAGAATTACATGAACCTCTACCTTACCGAAAGAAGGATTCACCACTCATAGCTAGCCTATCGGTGCTCAGTATAAAGTTCCATTACATTCATCTCACACATCATAGAAGCTGTCTTCTAGCATGAGGGCATCATTTCTTATTAGATGATTTCTCATCTCATCATTAGTATTAAGTATGCATTAACTTTAATACTTTCATTAGAGTGTTTATAGAGACTGGTCTCTTCATTAACTTTAGACTCTCATAGCTGAGTACGTTTTGGTAACACTTACTTAGGCTCATCTGAGGTTGTTCTCATCTTTCACATTAGCCCCCTTATCATGTTGTCACCACATTCATTAACTTTATCATATTATCTCATCATAATTACTCACCCCTTTTTACGTGAATGTTCATTTCATCATATGCCAATGCACTTGGCCTTTTGGTGTGTTTCATACTCTTACTTAACCTTTCTGGGGTTACATCATTCCTTAAATAACATCTTAGGTTCACTTACTTTTAAACGTATGCTGGACTTATGGATCCATACATACAAGCCATGAGACTTCATTCGTAGTCGTCTAAGTGATTCATACTTACCCTAGGTTATGTGGTACAAGACTTATGCATCTTGTAACTATGCCAAGATCTCAGTTTTGATCCTTAAAGGCAACATTCATTTAATCATTTATTCACGTAAGACTTATGTGTCAATACGGGCAAGGCAACCCTATTTCAAATCCCTTGTATAACACTTAGTTAGTTTTCTTTATAATTTTTGTTGACGAAAGTCTTGGCTAGGGAACCCGAGATACATTCCCCACACCTACACTTCCTTTCTTTCTTTTCTTGATTTTTGTCTTAAACATTTTGGCCTGGGGGACCCAAGATCGAATCCCCAAGCCCACATTCTTTCCTTTTTCTTTCTTTACTTGATTCATTCTTTTAGACTAAGAGGGTGTGGGATCGAACCCCCACAACCTCACCTTATTTTTAATTGCATTTTCTCCTTACCTTCTCATTCGGCCAAGAGGTTGTGAGTTCGAATCCCACATACCTCATTTTTATTATTTCTTTATTTCATTTTTCTCCTCTCTCCTTCACCCGTCCAAGAGGTTGTGGGTTAAAACTCCACACGCCTCACTTCATTTTGTTTCCTTTTTCTCCTAACTTTTCACTTGAGCTTTACCCCATTTCGAATCCCCCTTACCTCACTTTATTATTTAATTTTTTTATAACTTGTATATGGTGAGGTATCCTCATGCATTTTAAAAATATTTTTAAAAGTAACATTTTTAACAGTAAGCTGCCGAAAAGAAATTTCAAGAATACTGGAAATTTGTTCACCCTTTTGCAGCCCTTTTTCTCAACTTTTAAATGTTAGATTTAGGACAATCTTCGTGTAGCATCTAGTGCATCTTTATGTGAGTTTTCATGGTTACTTTCGGACATTTGATCACATTTTTGCAGTCCATTTTCTCACCCTCTTTCACCTTAAACATTAAGACATTTCGAGTAGTTTTTAGGGAGATCTTTAGGTGCATTTTCAAGGTTACTTTCAATCAAGAATTTTCATTCAATTCAGCAACTTTGAACTCCTATGAACATCATGTTTTTAACATATTCATACACGTAAAATACAACAATTTAACATGTCAAATTCCATGCTTCAAGCCGTGGCTAATTCACAGTACACACCTGCACCCACAAGTTCACATATCACACATTTTTGAAAACACTTCTTTCATTTCTACAAAATTCCGAATGCACATTCAACACGTAAACACAACCATCCCTAGAATCATCTACCAGAAGTCATACCAATGCATACTTGAATCTTTCAAAGGATCTAATGACAGGGGCATGCAACGGGGACAACCTTAGTTTTTGATTGTGAATAGTCTGAACCTTAAGGGTCTCTTGGAAAAGGGACCAAGAGGGAAGAAAACCCATACCTGAAGTCGTTCAATGGGGTTCTAACGTGCTGCCAAAACCTCCACTTAGCCAACGTCTCACCACCGAAATCACAAGCGCAATCCGTCGAGAACTTGATTTTTACTTTTCGTTTGTAAACTTATTTTGCTTTTGAGTTTGAGCGATCAAGTTCTTGAATGTGGATGAACTTTGTTATATTTTTGTTCTTATCTTTTGTTTTACAGAAAGTTGAGCGTGAAAGTGAGAGAGGAGTAGAGAGAAATGTGTGATAGTGTTAGCTTAGGATTAGGAGATTAGGTGGAGACTTAGTTAAATTATTATATATCATTAATTAAAAAAAATCTGACTTTTTCCTTTTTCCTAAGTCAGAAATTTAAATATTAATTAATTTAATTAATTCACTAAATACAATTAAATCAATTAAATCATTGCTTCCACCAAGGCTCGAACCCAGGTGGAGCTAGATTTCGCTTAAAGGGTCAAATTCGGCCACCTCTACCCGAATTGCCCCTTAAACATATTAATTAATTAATTAATTAATTAATTAATTATTTGGGGTAATTACAATACTACCCTTAGCCTGGAAAAGACCATTTTACCCCTAGACCCTCCAAACTTAAGATTACCCCTTTCAAGTCCCGTTAAGACTCATCCTGGTGAATCTTCATATTCGGGTGCCCTACATGGTTGGTTCTCACCTTGCCTAGCTCAACTAACTCACCAAGTTGGTTGGCTTGTCTAGAGCATAGGTTCTGTGGTCTGGTTCTACGCGCAACAAGTCGTGTGAACCCGGTCTAATCTAGGCATTCTAGGTACGTTTACGCATTACTTAGCATAATCATTTTTGGGTTGTTACATTATTCCGCCCTTAGGAACATTCGTCCCCGAATGACACTACTCTTTACTAGCAACAAGGCAGTCATATATAGAACATATGCATACATAGGCAATTCAATACTCTTCATTGGTGAATATCTAATTCACATATAAGCATGATGGCGCACATCCTTGAAACCTACTAGCAGCTTTACATTAATAGACTAAGGAACTCTTTCCTAAACTAGTCTCATCAGAGAATACAACATATGTAAACACATAAGTCACACAAATCAGCAACCAACATGATGACTCAAACATATTAACTTCATACTAGTGCATAAAACCATACACATTTAAACACATGAAAGACTAATTAAGGCTACGCACCCGAGACATCACCAGAAGTACCCTCTCCTGCACCCCTAGACTTGAGTGCGAAGAATCGTTGCCTCCTTGGAGCCTTGTCACTTGGACCATTAGGCTGAAATTTCTCCTTCCCTTGTTCTCGACATCTCCTATTCGGACAATCTTTCATCATGTGACCCGGTTTGCCACAAATGTAACAAGCGTTATAGCCAATCATACACTCTCCTCCATGCAGTTTGCCACACTTCCTGCAAGGTGGCCTCTCTTGAGGTGTATCTACTTCATTGTTTCTCTTAACTATGGGCTAGGAATCCCTATCATAGCGACCCTTGGACTCTTAACACCAAGAATTCAAAATTCACAAGGCACGATAAGATCAGAAGAAGGGAATTTTCCTAAGCATTATGCAGTCTCTAATTCATGATAGTGGTGCACTTCACTACCATAAATTAGAAACTACTTAATGTGGTTGATATGAGCCTGATGTCTTGGATATTTAACCTAATGCTCTCATACCAAGTTTGTCACGATCGAAATCTAGACCCTAGACAAGAGCGGCGTCGTTGACCTCTCAGAGGTTGCAGACAAGCCTACATACGTCATCGTTACTTCATCTAGGTTAATTTTAGCGGAAAATTTGAACTTTTGTTTACTTAAACTTTATATTGGAAAACATTGATGTCGCATAATACTATCTACGTAAACTCATAAGCGTTCACAACAACCATCTAAATCAAGATAATCAAATGAAAGATATAATCATAAATATAGAGTTGCCAAAATGGCACCAATACAACGTCAGAAAGCAAATACGAAAGAAACGCTAGTGGAAGATACTCCACTAGCTCATGCTTATGTCTACGCTAGAATAAACTAGTAAGCATCCTCGAAAGCATGAGGGCCTACCAAATCTGGATGAAAGCTCCACGTCCGGATAACTTCTGCGTTGACTCGTAAGCTCTAACATCCAGCTGCACCTGCACCTAAAAGTAGATAAATGTATGGAATTAGTACACACTTGTACTAAGTATGGGTATATGAAAGCACACACCACAGACATGCATGATTTAGAAAACCTCTCTCCTAACGATATGAGTTATGGAAAGTCAAGTCACTAGACTTGCCAAAATCGGATTAGGAAAGTCATGCCATGAGAGTAACATGCATCATCATACGTATCATGTTGCACACAACACATAACATATTGCATATAGCACATAACATATTGCATATAACATATATAATATTTCATTTCATTCGTTCATATGCCATTAGACCTTGGAATCATGGACTTAACATTAGGACTTCATAAAATGAGGGCTCAACATATGGGACCTCAACTAGGGAGCCTTCTTTAGCAAACACAGAGTCTGCTTTATTCCTTCATACGGACTTTATTTAATTTCATTCATAGGCTAGTGTAAACACCAGCTATACCTAGGATATAGTTTAAGACTCTTATTGGGTCACTGTGCAATGACTAAGAATGACCTAGTGTCATTACATAAGTCTAGTTCACCTCTTGATTATCCTACCCAAACACCTTTGGTATCGTTCATTTCATTGTGTGCATTACATGAGGCTGGCCTCATTCTTTTTTGGGGAACTTTAAATTTAACCGACATAGATCATGTGAGCTCCATGAAATCCTGTGTCTACCCCACACCGAAAAGAGGTGGAATCACCGGCCAAAGTGAAACCAAAACATGCTAGCGTATATAGGGAATTGAACCCTGCTAGATCCGTATATTGGCTGCATAGGTTCAAAGACTAGGAGATATAGGGATACCCATACCTGTCTGGATGGACAGTCTCATCTCATGAGAATTACACGAAACTCTGCCTTACCGGAAGAAGGATTCACCACTCATAGCTAGCCTATCGATGCTCAGTATAAAGTTCCATTAAATTCATCTCACACATCATAGAAGCTGTCTTCTAGCATGAGGGCATCATTTCTCATTAGATGATTTCTCATCTCATAATTAGTATTAAGTATGCATTAACTTTAATACTTTCATTAGAGTGTTTATAGAGACTGGTCTCTTCATTAACTTTACACTCTCATTGGTGAGTACGTTTTGGTAACACTTACTTAGGCTCATCTGAGGTTGTTCTTATCTTTCACATTAGCCCCCTTATCATGTTGTCACCACATTCATTAACTTTATCATATTAACTCATCATAATTACTCACCCCTTTTTATGTGAATGTTCATTTCATCATATGCCAATGCACTTGGCCTTTTAGTGTGTTTCACACTCTTACTTAGCCCTTCTGGGGTTACATCATTCCTTACATAACATCTTAGGTTCACTTACTTTTAAACGTATGCTGGACTTATGGATCCATACATACAAGCCATGAGGCTTCATTCGTAGTTCGTCTTAGTGATTCATACTTACCCTAGGTTATGTGGTACAAGACTTATGCATCTTGTAAGTATGCCAAGATCTCAGTTTCGATCCTTAAAGGCAGCATTCATTTAATCATTTATTCACGTAAGACTTATGTGTCAATACAGAATTGGGCAAGGGAACCCTATTTCAAATCCCTTGTATAACACTTAGTTAGTTTTCTTTATAATTTTTGTTGACATGAATGTTTTGGCTAGGGAACCCGAGATCCATTGCCCACATCTACACTTCCTTTCTTTCTTTTCTTGATTTTTGTCTTAAACATTTTGGCATAGGGGACCCAAGATCGAATCCCCAAGCCCACATTCTTTTCTTTTTCTTTCTTTACTTGATTCATTCGTTTAGACTAAGAGGGTGTGGGATTGAACCCCCACAGCCTCACCTTATTTTTAATTGCATTTTCTCCTTACCTTCTCATTCGGCCAAGAGGTTGTGGGTTCGAATCCCACATACCTCATTTTTATTATTTCTTTATTTCATTTTTCTCCTCTCTCCTTCACCCGTCCAAGAGGTTGTGGGTTCGAACCCCACACGCCTCACTTTATTTTCTTTCCTTTTTCTCCTAACTTTTCACTTGAGCTTTACCCCATTTCGAATCCCCCTTACCTCACTTTATTATTTAATTTTTTTACAACTTGTATATGCTGAGGTATTGGGTTCAATCCCTACTGACCTCATGCATTTTTTTTTAAAAGTAACATTTTTAACAGTAAGCTGCCGAAAACAAATTTCCAGAATGCTGGAAATTTGTTCACCCTTTTTGCAGCCCTTTTTCTCAACTTTTAAATGTTAGATTTAGGACAATCTTCGTGTAGCATCTAGTGCATCTTTAGGTGAGTTTTCATGGTTACTTTCGGACATTTGATAACCTTTTTGCAGGCCATTTTCTCACCCTCTTTCACGTTAAACATTAAGACATTTCGAGTTTAGGGAGATCTTTAGGTGCATTTTCAAGGTTACTTTCAATCAAGAATTTTCATTCAATTTAGCAACTTTGAACTCATATGAACATCACGTTTTTAACATATTCATACTCGTAAAATACAACAATTTAACATGTCAAATTCCATACTTCAAGGCGTGGCTAATTCAATGTACACACGTGCACCCACAAGTTCACATATCACACATTTTCGGAAACACTTCTTTCATTTCTACATAATTCCAAATACACATTCAAACACGTAAACACAACCAGCCCTAAAATCATCTACCAGATGTCATACCAAAGCATACTTGAATCTTTCAAAGGATCTAATGACAGGGGCATGCAACGGGGACAACCTTAGTTTTTGATTGTGAATAGTCTGAACCTTAGGGGTCTCTTGGAAAAGGGGCCAAGAGGGAAGAAAACCCATACCTGAAGTCGTTCAATGGGGTTCTAACGTGCTGCCAAAACCCCCACTTAGCCAACATCTCACCACCGAAATCACAAGCACAATCCATCGAGAACTTGATTTTTACTTTTCGTTTGTAAACTTATTTTGCTTTTGAGTTTGAGCGATCAAGTTCTTGAATGTGGATGAACTTTGTTATATTTTTGTTCTGTTTTTTTGTTTTACAGAATGTTGAGCGTGAAAGTGAGAGAGGAGTAGAGAGAAACGTGTGATCGTGTTAGCTTAGGATTAGGAGATTAGGTGGAGACTTAGTCAAATTAGGATTTATCATTAATTAAAAAAAATCTAATTTTTTTCCTTTTTACGAAGTCAGCAGAAATATTAATTAATTTAATTAATTCACTAAATACAATTAAATCAATTAAATCATTGCTTCCACTAAGGCTCGAACCCGGGTGGAGCTAGATTTCACTTAAAGGGTCAAATTCGGCCACCTCTACCCGAATTGCCCCTTAACCATATTAATTAATTAATTATTTTGGGTAATTACAATACTACCCTTATCCTGGAAAAGACCATTTTACCCTTCGACCCTCCAAACTTAAGATTACCCCTTTCAAGTCCCTTTAAGACTCATCCGGGTGAATCTTCATATTCCGGTGCCTTACATGGTTGGTTCTCACCTTGCCTAGCTCAACTAACTCACCAAGTTGGTTGGATTGGCTAGTGCATAGGTTCTGAGGTCTGGTTCTACGCGCAACAAGCCGTGTAAACCTAGTCTAATCTAGGCATTGTAGGTACGTTTAGGCATTACTTAGCATAGTCATTTTTGGGTTGTTACAACAATCTTCACAGCTTTTGAGAACTTCGTCTAAGTGACTCAAACAAAGATCAAAAGAGTCGCCGACAACTGAAAAGTCATCCATAAACACCTCAATAGTGTCCTCCACCATATCGGAGAATATCGACATCATACATCTCTGAAAAGTAAAGGTGCATTAGACAACCCAAAAGGCATCCTCTTGTATGCGAAAGTCCCATAAGGGCAAGTAAAGGTGGTTTTCTCTTGATCTTCCGGTGCAATAGAGATTTGATTATAATTCGAATAACCATCAAGAAAATAGTACGATCCTTTTCCTCCGAGTCTATCTAACATCTGATCCATGAAAGGCATAGGAAAATGGCCCTTCTCAGTCCATGCATTCAACTTCCGGTAATCCATACACACTCTCCATCCGGTCACCGGTCTAATTGGAACAAGCTCATTATTCTCATTAGGAACCACTGTCATTCCCCCTTTTTGGGCACACATTGAACAGGGCATACCCAACTACTATCTGTTATGTGATATATGACTCCGGCATCCAACCACTTGATAATCTCCTTCTTAAATACCTCTTGCATCGGTGGATTTAACCGTCTTTGATGCTCAATACTTGACTTATGATCGGGCATAAGTTGGATTTTGTGTGAACAAATACCGAGTGAGATCCCAATAGTATCCGCAATAGTCCAACCAATGGCTCGTTTGAACCTCTTTAACACTTCTACCAGACACTCTACTTGTTCCACATTTAAATCTGATGCAATGATTACTGGCAAAGTGTCATCTCTTCCCAAGAATACATACCTCAGATGAGGTAGTAGAGCCTTAAGCTCTAATTTTAGGGCTTCCTCAATAGATGGTTTCGCGGGTGGAGACTCGCGATGCTTCATATCTAACTCAAATTTCTTTGGTTTGAACCAAAACTCACCTCGATCAAGTGCTGCCACCAACGACCCATACTCTTCAATACCATCACTCTCAAAATTCATGATCACTGCCGCTAGTGCCTCAACACCATGACTGTAAAACCCCTAAAAATGGATATGATAAGTAATGCTTAATGTGTCTAGAATGCCTACGATTAGACCAGGGTTCACACGGATTGATGCGCGTAGAACCAGACCTCTGAACCCTTGCTACAGCCAAGCCAACTAACTTGGGGAGTTAGTTGAGCTTGGAAAGGTTGGGTCCAACCATGTAGGGCTCTCGAATACGAAGACTTACTCGAAGGAGTCTTTACCGGACTTAAAAAGGGGAAATCTTAGGTTTGGAGGGTCTAGGGGTATAATGGTCTTTTTCCAAGCTAAGGGTAGTATCATAATTACCCTAGATATATAATTAATTATTTAATTAATAAGGTGGAGGGGCAATTTTGGGAGAGAGGGCCAAAAATGAGCTCTTGAAGTGAAGTCTTGCTCCACCCGGGTTCGAACCTAGGTGGAAGCAATGAATTAAAGTGGTTTTTATTTAAGTTGTTAAATTAATGTAATTAATTAATATTTACTATTTATTAGCTGATTTAAAATAAAAGGAAATCAGATTTTATAATAATTAACTAAACCTTATTTGACTAAGTCCTAAACTAGACTCCTAAGCCTAAGGTAACTCTCCTCTCTCACTCTCATCTCTCTCTCTCACGTCTCTATTACTCTCATTCACGTTCTCTCTGCCAAAATAACTTCAAAAACAGTAGGTAAACCAAAGTTCTTCACACTTGAAGAATTCACACGAAAATATAAGAAAAACAAACGTTAATCAATCACGTAGGCAAAGAGAAGGTTTTCCGTCGAGTTTGGTGTTGAACTTTTGGTGTTGGACGTGTGTTTGGAGGAGTTCTTTGGGTAGCAAGTCAAGGTTTGCATGTCAAAAAGGTATGGGTTTTCTTCTCTCTTGGTCCATTTCCCAAGAGACCCCTTAAGATTCAGATTATTCAGTCCGAAAACTAGGATTGTTCCCCTTTGCATGCCCCTGTCACTAGCTCCCAATGAATTGTAAGTTGGGTATGATTGCTGGTAGATTTAGGTGTATGTTGTGTTTTCGTGATGAATATGTTTATGTTTGTGTATTTGAAATCGTATGAATGACAACCTATGTGTTCCGAAACTATGAGCATGTGTGTGTAAAAATGTGGCAGTGACTATTGTTCTCGGCTTGAGGCTCCAAAATTGATAATGTTATGGTTGTTATTTTACGTGCCTAAACCTATGTAAATCCTGATGTTCATTAAAATGGAAGTGTGGATGATTTGAGTATCAATCTCTTGGCTAAACGAATCCATGAAAAATGCACCTAAGAACGTATTTAATGATCTACAAATTACCCTATGAATTTACGTGTAATTGTTGATGAAAGTATGCTGAAAAATTTCAAAAATATCCAGATTTAAGTGAGGAATTTTGGTCAAGTTAAGAGGTTTCAAAAAGTTGTGAAAATTGAATTAAAACAAGTGAGGTCATGGAGGATTGAACCCATGACCTCACAATGTTAAAAACCATGAAAATAAAGAAGTAAAAAGAAATGTGGTGAAGGGGATTCGAACCATGGTCTAGGCAGTAATGGAGAGTTAAAAGAAAAAGAGAAGAAAAGAAATATGAGGCGTGGGAATCGAACCCACGACCTCTAGGCAGTAAAGGAGAAGTAAGGAAAAATAAAAATAAAAGAAATGTGAGGTGTGGAATCAAACCCACGACCTCTAAGGCAGAGTAAGGAGAAGAATTAAAGAAAAAAATAAAGGGGGAGGCGTGTGGGAATCAAACCCACGACCTCTTAGGCAGATTTAAGGAGGAGAATAAAAGAAAAATAAAGGGGGAGGTGTGTGGGAATCGAACCCACGACCTCCTAGGCAGATTTGAGAAGGAGAATAAAAGAAAAATAAAGAAAGGTTGCTGGGGTTTGATCCCACAACCTCATGATGATGCATGTTACTCTCATGGCATGACTTTCCTAATCCAAATTTGGAAAGCTCACTGACTTTCCTAATCCAAATTTTGTAAGCTCATTGACTTTCCTAATCCAAATTTGGAAAGCTCACTAACTTTCCTAATCCCAATTCGGCAAGTCCACTGACTTGACTTTCTATAATCATGTTGTTAGGAAAGAGCTATTCTTACTCATGCATGTCCTTGGTGTGTGCTTGCATATACCCATACTTAGTACAAGTCTGTACTAATCCCATACAACTCTATATTTTTAGGTGCAGGCACAGGTGGACACTAGAGCTTACAGGTTGACGTTGCAGCCATCGAAAGTGGATCTTTCATCCGGACTTGGTAGGTCCTCATGCTTTCGAGGATGTCTACCATTATTATCTAGCTTAGATGTAGGCTTTAGCTAGTGGAGCATGTTCCACTAGTGTTTCTTTCCACTTTCATTTCAGACTTTGTATTGGTGCCGTTTTGGCAAAAATACGTTTAATGCAATTATGAACTATTTTTTTCATTTGATTATCTCTTCATTAGATGGTTGATGGGTCTAGGCAGTAAAGGAGAGTTAAAAGAAAAAGAGAAGAAAAGAAATGTGAGGCGTGGGAATCGAACCCACGACCTATAGGCAGTAAAGGAGAAGTAAGGAAAAATAAAAAGAAAAGAAATGTGAGGTGTAGGAATCGAACCCACGACCTCTAAGGCAGACTAAGGAGGAGAATAAAAGAAAAAAATAAAGGGGGAGGCGTGTGGGAATCGAACCCACGACCTCTTAGGCAGATTTAAGGAGGAGAATAAAAGAGAAATACAGGGGGAGGCGTGTGGGAATCGAACCCACGACCTCTTAGGCAGATTTAAGGAGGAGAATAAAAGAAAAATAAAGGGGGAGGCGTGTGGGAATCGAACCCACGACCTCTTAGGCAGATTTGAGGAGGAGAATAGAAGAAAAATAAAGAGAGGCTGTGGGGGTTTGATCCCACAACCTCATGGTCAACTCAAGATAGTCAAGGAAAATTAAATAAAAAAAATAAAATGGGCTGTGGGGGTTCGAACACACAACCCCTCGGCCAAGGTAGAAAAAATTCAAAGGAGAGAAATAAAAAGAAAAAGTTGATGTTGGGGCTCGATCTAGGGTCCCAATGTTATGTGGACCAAAAATAAAATCAATGAAAAATGTAAATGTTGTCCAAGTGATTCGAAATTGGGTTCCCTTGCCCAAATTTCCGTATTGATATATAACTCATACGTGAATTAAATATTCAAGAATAATGCTGCCTACATAGATCAAAATCGAGATCTTGGCATACATACGAGACGCATAAGTCTTGTACTACATAATCTTAGGAAGATATGAATCACTTAAACGAACTATGAATGAAGCCTCATGCTAATGTTAATGAATGTGGTGACAACATGATATGAGGCTAATGTAAAAGATGAGAACAATCTCAAATGAGCCTAAGTAAATGTTACCAAAACGTACTCACCTATGAGAGTGTAAAGTTATTGAAGAGACCAGTCTCTATGAACACTCTAATGAAAGTATTGAGATTAACAAACTTAATACTAATGATGAGATGAGAAATCATCTACTGAGCTGTGATGTCCTCATACTAGAAGCCAGCTTTCATGACGTATGAGTTGAATGTAATGGAACTTTTTACTGAGCACCGATAGACTAGCTATGAGCGGTGATGCCTTCTTTCGGGAAGGGCAGAGGTTCACGTAACTCTCATGAGATGAGACTGTCCGGCTTGCCGGGTATGTGTCTCCTTATATTACCTAGTCTTCGAACCTATACTGCCAATATAGGGATCTGGCGGGGTTAAATTCCCATGTACGCTAGCATGTTTTGGGTCACTTTGGCCGGTGATTCCACCTCTTTTCAGTGTGGGGGAGACACTGGATTTTATGATGCTCACATGATCTATGTCGGTTAAAGTTAAAGTTCCCAATGAATGAATGAGGACAGCCTCAAATGATGCACATAATGAAATGAATGATACCAAATGTGTTAGTATAGGATAATCAAGAGGTGAGCTAGACTCAAGTAATGACAGTAGGTTATTCTTGATCATTGCACAGCAAACCCGATGAGAGTCTTAAACTGCATCCTAGGTATAGCTGGTGTTTACACTAGCTTATGAATGAATGAAAGGAAGTACGTATGAATGAATGAAGCAGACTTTGTGTTTGCTAAAGAAGACTCCCTAGTTGAGGTCTCATATGTTGAGCCCTCATTTTGGGAAGTCTTAATGTCAAGTCCATGATTCCAAGGTCTCATGGCATATGAATGAATGATATGAAAGATGTTATGTGCTATATGCAATATGATATGTGTTATGTGTTAGATGTTATGTGCTGTGTGCAATATGATAAGTATGATGATGCATGTTACTCTCATGGCATGACTTTCCTAATCCAAATTTGGAAAGCTCACTGACTTTCCTAATCCAAATTTTGTAAGCTCATTGACTTTCCTAATCCAAATTTGGAAAGCTCACTAACTTTCCTAATCCCAATTCGGCAAGTCCACTGACTTGACTTTCTTTAATCATGTTGTTAGGAAAGAGCTATTCTTACTCATGCATGTCCTTGGTGTGTGCTTGCATATACCCATACTTAGTACAAGTGTGTACTAATCCCATACAACTCCATATTTTTAGGTGCAGGCACAGGTGGACACTAGAGCTTACAGGTTGACGTTGCAGCTATCCGGATGTGGAGCTTTCATCCGAACTTGGTAGGTCCTCATGCTTTCGAGGATGTCTACAATTATTATCTAGCTTAGATGTAGGCTTTAGCTAGTCGATCATGTTCCACTAGTGTTTCATTCCACTTGCATTTCAGACTTTGTATTGGTGCCATTTTGGCAAAAATACGTTTAATGCAATTATGAACTGTTTCTTTCATTTGATTATCTCTACATTAGATGGTTGATTTGTGAACGCCTATGATGTTAAGTCTAAAATGTTTAGCATGAAATAAGAAAACAAAAAGTTCAATTTTTCCACTAAAAGTAACCTAGATGAAGTAAGAATGACGTTTGTAGGCTTGTCTGCGACCTCTAAGAGGGTCAACGATGCCGGTCTCGTCTGGGGTCTAGATTCTGGTCGTGACAAAGTTTGTATCAGAGCCAGGTTAAATTCCGAGGATAGTAAGTTCATATCAACCACATTGAGTATTTTCTAAGTCATGGTAGTGAAGTGCACCACTATCCTAAATTAGAGACTCCATGATGCATAGGAAAAATTCTCTTCTTCTGATCTTATCGTGCTTTTCCTAATGTCTAATTTCTTGGTGTTATGAGCTTGTCTAACATCAATCTTTGTTGTTTTCAGAGAATGAATACTAGGAGAACCATTGGTCAGAGGAGAGGAGGTGCAACTGCTGGGGACAATCAGGTTCCATCCCAGGCTCCAGCTGAAGGAGTGGCTATGCCGTTAACCCAACTGGGTTGACTGATGCGGAGGTGCGGGCATTTTTGGCCCAGATGGCACAGGCCATCACTATGCAGGCCCAGGCCATGACTGACCAAGTCAATCGGCAGAATGTTCAGAGGGAGAACCCACCGGTTTGTAGCATGGCTGACAGGCTGAGAGACTTCACGAGGATGAATCCTCCTATTTTCACAGTGTCTAAGACTTCAGAGGACCCCCAAGAGTTTATGGATGAGGTGCATAAGATTTTGGTGGC
This sequence comes from Solanum sitiens, assembly GCA_016801875.1. Lineage (NCBI taxonomy): Eukaryota > Viridiplantae > Streptophyta > Magnoliopsida > Solanales > Solanaceae > Solanum > Solanum sitiens. The sequence continues at coordinate 1,820,345 of JABWTJ010000043.1, read as the reverse complement.
TATGGGGGCCACAGATATTGAGAAGTCTGAGCTGGATTCCTATCAGCTCAAGGATGTTGCACAGACATGGTGCAAGATGTGGCAGTATATCCGAGCTTTGGACGGAGTTCCGGTCACTTGGGAACTGTTTAAGACAGCATTCCTGGAGAGATTCTTTCCCAGGGAGATGAGGGAGGCAAAGGTTGAGGAGTTTACCAACCTTAAGCAGGGATCAATGACAGTCAGGGAGTATTTCCTGAAGTTTGTTAAACTATCTAGGTATGCTACTTTCCTTTGTATCTAACATCAAGGATGAGATGAGTACTGAAGTTTGTTAAACTATCCAGGTATGCTAATTCCCTGGTATCTAACAGCAGGGATGAGATGAGCAGGTTCCTCACAGGAATCAATGAAGATCTGATGGAGGAGTGTCGGTCTGCGATGCTCCATGATAACATGGACCTATCCAGGTTGATGGTGCATGTCCAACAGGTAGAGGACAGCCGCAAGAAGAGGGGCATTCATGATGCTGGGAGGCGTAAGCCTCAAGATCAGGCAGGTCCCAGCCAAGGAGGCCACAGAAACAATTTTGGCGTCCGTGAGCAGCCCAGGTTTAAGAAGGGACTCTCCCACCAAGGGGAGTCAAGTTCATCCAAGGGTCGCTATGACAAGGATTCCGAGTCCAGAGTTAAGAGAAACAATGGAGTAGATACACCTCAGGAGAGGCCACCTTGCAGGAAGTGTGGCAAACTGCATGGAGGAGAGTGTATGATGGGCACTAACGCTTGTTACAATTGTAGCAAACCGGGTCACATGGTGAAGGATTGTCCGAATAGGAGAAGTCAAGAACAAGGGAAGGAGAGAGTTCAGCCTAATGGTCCAAGTGAAGAGGCTCCAAGGAGGCAACGATTCTTCGCACACAAGTCTAGGGGTGTAGGGGAAGGCACCTCTGGTGAAGTCTCGGGTGCGTAGCTTTAATTAGTCTTTCATGTATTTGACTATGTTTGGTGTTTATGAACTAGTATGAGGTTAATATGTTTGAGTCATTATGTTGGTGGCTGATTAGTATGACTTATATGTTTACTTATGTTGTATGCTTTGATGAGACTAGTTTAGGAAAGAGTTCCTTAGTCTATTAATTTGAAGCTACTAGTAGGTTTCAAGGATGTGCATCATCATGTTAATATGTGAATCAGATATTCACCAATGAAGAGTATTGAATTACCTATGTATGCATACATTCTATAGATGACTTACTTATTGTTAGTAAAGAGTAGTGTCATTCGGGTACGAATGTTCCTAAGGGGGGGATAATGTAACAACCCTAAAAATGGATATGATAAGTAATGCTTAATATGTCTAGAATGCCTACGATTAGACCAGGGTTCACACGGATTGATGCGCGTAGAACCAGACCTCTGAAACCTTGCTACAACCAAGCCAACTAACTTGGGGAGTTAGTTGAGCTTGGAAAGGTTGGGTCCAACCATGTAGGGCTCTCGAATACGAAGCTTTACTCAAAGGAGTCTTTACCGGAGTTAAAAAGGGGAAATCTTAGGTTTGGAGGGTCTAGGGGTAAAATGGTCTTTTTCCAGGCTAAGGGTAGTATCGTAATTACCCTAAATATATAATTAATTATTTAATTAATAAGGTGGCGGGGTGATTTTGGGAGAGAGGGCCGAAAATGGGCTCTTGAAGTGAAGTCTTGCTCCACCCGGGTTCAAACCTAGGTGGAAGCAATGAATTAAAGTGGTTTTTATTTAAGTTGTTAAATTAATGTAATTAATTAATATTTACTATTTATTAGCTGATTTAAAATAAAAGGAAATCAGATTTTATAATAATTAACTAAACCTTATTTGACTAAGTCCTAAACTAGACTCCTAAGCCTAAGGTAACTCTCCTCTCTCACGCTCATCTCTCTCTCTCACGTCTCTATCACTCTCATTCACTTTCTCTCTCCAAAAATAACTTCAAAAACAGTAGGTAAACCAAAGTTCTTCACACTTGAAGAACTCACACGAAAATATAAGAAAAACAAACGTTAATCAATCACGTAGGCAAAAAGAAGGTTTTCCGTCGAGTTTGGTGTTGAACTTTTGGTGTTGGACGTGTGTTTGGAGGAGTTCTTTGGGTAGCAAGTCGAGGTTTGAATGTCAAAAAGGTATGGGTTTTCTTCTCTCTTGGTCCCTTTCCCAAGAGACCCCTTAAGATTCAGATTATTCAGTCCAAAAACTAGGATTGTTCCCCTTTGCATGCCCCTGTCACTAGCTCCCAATGAATCGTAGGTTGGGTATGATTGCTGGTAGATTTAGGTGTATGTTGTGTTTTCGTGATGAATATGTTTACGTTTGTGTATTTGAAATCGTATGAATGACAACCTATGTGTTCCGAAACCATGAGCATGTGTGTGCAAAAATGTGGTAGTGACTATGTGTTCTCGGCTTGAGGCTCCAAAATTGATAATGTTATGGTTGTTATTTTACGTGCATAAACCTATGTAAATTGTGATGTTCATTAAAATGGAAGTGTGGATGATTTGTGTATCAATCTCTTGGCTAAACGAATCCATGAAAAATGCACCTAAGAACGTATTTAATGATCTACGAATTACCCTATGAATTTACGTGTAATTGTTGATGAAAGTATGCTGAAAAATTTCAAAAGAATATCCAGATTTAAGTGAGGAATTTCGGTCAAGTTAAGAGGTTTCAAAAGGTTGTGAAAAATGAATTAAACAAGTGAAGTCATGGAGGATTGAACCCATGACCTCACCATGTTATAAACCATGAAAATAAAGAAGTAAAAAGAAATGTGGTGAAGGGGATTCGAACCATGGTCTAGGTAGTAAAGGAGAGTTAAAAGAAAAAGAGAAGAAAAGAAATGTGAGGCGTGGGAATCGAACCCACGAGCTCTAGGCAGTAAAGGAGAAGTAAGGAAAAATAAAAATAAAAGAAATGTGAGGTGTGGGAATGGAACCCACGACCTCTAAGGCAGTCTAAGGAGGAGAATAAAAGAAAAAAATAAAGAGTGAGGCGTGTGGGAATCGAACCCACGACCTCTTAGGCAGATTTAAGGAGGTGAATAAAAGAAAAATACAGGGGGAGGAGTGTGGGAATCGAACCCATGACCTCTTAGGCAGATTTAAGGAGGAGAATAAAAGAAAAATAAAGGGGGAGGCGTGTGGGAATCGAACCCACAACCTCTTAGGAATATTTGAGGAGGAGAATAAAAGAAAAATAAAGAAAGGCTGTTGGGGTTTGATCCCACAACCTCATGGTCAACTCAATATAGTCAAGGAAAATTAAATAAAAAAAATAAAAGGGGCTGTGGGGGTTTGGACCCACAACCCCTCGGCCAAGGAAGAGAAAATTCAAAGGAGAGAAATAAAAAGAAAAAGTTGATGTTGGGGCTCGATCTAGGGTCCCAATGTTATGTGGACCAAAAATAAAATCAATGAAAAATGTAAATGTTGTCCAAGTGATTCGAAATTGGGTTCCCTTGCCCAAATTTCCGTATTGATATATAAGTCATATACGTGAATTAAATATTCAAGAATAATGTTGTCTACTTAGATCGAAATCGAGATCTTGGCATACATACGAGATTCATAAGTCTTGTACTACATAATCTTAGGAAGATATGAATCACTTAAACGAACTATGAATGAAGCCTCATTGCTTGTATGTATACACCCATAAGTCTAGCATACGTTTAAAAATAAGTGAACCTAAGATGTATGTAATGAAATGATATAACCCTAGAAGGGTTACGTAAGAGTGTAAAACACACTAAATGGCCTGGTGTATTGGCATACGATGAAATGAATATTATGTAATAAAATGATGTAACCCTAGAAGGGTTAAGTATGAGTGTGAAACACACTAAATGGCCAAGTGCATTGGCATACAATGAAATGAATATTATGTAATGAAATGATGAAACCCTAGAAGGGTTAAGTAAGAGTGTGAAACACACATATGGCCAAGTGCATTGGCATATGATGAAATGAACATTCACGTAAAATGGGGTGAGTAATTATGAAGAGGAAATATGCTAATTATAATGAATGTTGTGACAATATGATATGAGGCTAATGTAAAAGATGAGAACAATCTCAAATGAGCATAAGTAAATGTTGCCAAAACGTACTCACCTATGAGAGTGTAAGGTTAATGAAGAGACCAGTCTCTATGAACACTCTAATGAAAGTATTGAGATTAACACACTTAATACTAATGATGAGATGAGAAGTCATCTACTGAGCTATGATGTCCTCATACTAGAAGTCATCTTCCATGACGTATGAGTTGAATGTAATGGAACTTTTTACTGAGCACCGATAGACTAGCTATGAGCGGTGATGCCTTCTTTAAGGAAGGGCGGAGGTTCACGTAACTCTCATGAGATGAGACTGTCCGGCTTGCCGGGTATGTGTCTCCTTATATCTCCTAGTCTTCTAACCTATACTGCCAATATAGGGATCTGGCGGGGTTAAATTACCATGTACGCTAGCATGTTTTGGGTCACTTTTGTTGGTGATTCCACCTCTTTTCGGTGTGGGGGAGACACTGGATTTCATGATTCTCACATGATCTATGTCGGTTAAAGTTAAAGTTCCCAATGAATGAATGAGGACAGCCTGAAATGATGCACATAATGAAATGAACGATACCAAAGGTGTTAGGATAGGATAATCAAGAGATGAGCTAGACTCAAGTAATGACACCAACCTCCTGTCTTTATTCTTATATTGATCGAGCTGCAATATTTTTTATTCTAATAGATTCCAAAGCGGGAAACATCCTTTTTCTGTCTACTCTCCACAGAGGAAAGAAAGCACCGCCAAGCCAACAAGAAAGCAGAAATTGCATGATTGTTGATCGAGGCAAGATGATTTCTTGTGGAAGAGAAAAGAGAAGGGGTTTACAGGCAGGAAAGGAAGATCCTATTTCAAAAGCGATTCGGATTCAGGGATTTCAAACACTCTAATGGACTATAACATTCCAGGGATTTTCTCTATTTAAAGTAGGAGATACTAGGTTATTCTTAATCATCGCACAGCAAACCCGATGAGATTCTTAAACTACATCCTAGGTATAGCTGGTGTTTACACTAGCTTATGAATGAATGAAAGGAAGTACGTATGAAAAAATGAAGCAGACTCTGTGTTTGCTAAAGAAGACTCCCTAGTTGAGGTCCCATATGTTGAGCCCTCATTTTGGGAAGTCTTAATGTCAAGTCCATGATTCCAAGGTCTCATGGCATATAAATGAATGATATGAAAGATGTTATGTGCTATATGCAATATGATATGTGCTATGTGTAAGATGTTATGTGCTGTGTGCAATATGATAAGTATGATGATGCATGTTACTCTCATGGCATGACTTTCCTAATCCAAATTTGGAAAGCTCACTGACTTTCCTAATCCAAATTTGGAAAGCTCACTGACTTTCCTAATCCAAATTTGGAAAGCTCACTAACTTTCCTAATCCCAATTTGGCAAGTCCACTGACTTGACTTTCAATAATCATGTTGTTAGGAAAGAGCTATTCTTACTCATGCATGTACTTGGTGTGTGCTTGCATATACCCATACTTAGTACAAGTGTGTACTAATCCCATACAACTCTATATTCTTAGGTGCAGGCACAGGTGGATGCTAGAGCTTACAGGTTGACGTTGCAGCTATCCAGGCGTGGAGCTTTCATCTGGACTTGGTAGGTCCTCATGCTTTCGAGGATGTCTACCGTTATTATCTAGCTTAGATGTAGGCTTTAGCTAGTGGAGCATGTTCCACTAGTGTTTCTTTCCACTTTCATTCCAGACTTTGTATTGGTGCCATTTTGGCAAAAATACGTTTAATGCAATTATGAACTGTTTCTTTCATTTGATTATCTCTACATTAGATGGTTGATTTGTGAACGCCTATGATGTTAAGTCTAAAATGTTTAGCATGAATTAAGAAAACAAAAAGTTTAAATTTTCTGCTAAAATTAACCTAGATGAAGTAAGAATGACGTATGTAGGCTTGTCTGCAACCTCTGAGAGGTCAACGACGCCGGTCTCGTCTAGGGTCTATATTCCGGTCGTGACAATGGCGCTCTTCGATTTGTACCTCTGACGTACTATCAACCCTGTAGGATATAGCAGATACCATTTGGAGCTCACCACTCTGCTTCATGGACCTACAAATGTTGAAATTCGCTTCTTCATTGTTTAACCGAAACTTCATCTGCCCTTTTTCCATGTCAACCAAGGCACGACCGGTAGCAAGGAACGGCCTCCCAAGAATAATTGGTACCTCAAAATCCACATCACAGTCAAGAATCACAAAATCGGCCAGAAATATAAATGACTCAACCTTCACTAATACATCATGTAGTATCCCAATAGTCCTTTTCACCGTTCGATCGGCCATCAGTAATCGTATTGCGGTGGGCTTTGGGTCACCCAAACCAAATTTCTTGTAAATAGAGAGAGGCATGAGATTAATTCTTGCACCTAGATCACATAGTGCTTTAGCAAAGTGTAACAAACCGATGGTACATGGAATAGTGAAGGTGCCCGGATCTTCTTTCTTTTGCACAAGAGACCTTGTAGAAATAGCACTACAATGTTGCATTCGATCATCATCCTCAAAACTTACCGATCTCTTCTTTGTAACCATATCTTTCATAAACTTGGCATATTCGGGCATTTTTTCAAGAGCTTCTATCAAAGGAATGTTGATGGAAAGCTATTTCAACATAGTAATAAAACGCCGATATTTACCATCCTCATTCTTCTTCACCAATCTTTGTGGGAATGGTGGTGGTGGTCTAAGAATGGGGATCACCTTTTGGGGTATATCTGCTTCTTTCACCGATTTGTCTACCAACTCACCACTAACTTCCATGACCTTATCATCTTTTATCACCTCATCTTCTACGCCAGATGACATAGGTGGATGAATGGTTTGCTTACCCCCTCGAGTAGTGACTACTATGCAATGTCCATTATTTTTTGGAGTTTGGACGGTATTGCTAGGAAGAGTACCCGGTTGACGTGGGTTCACAGTAGTAGACAATTGGGCCATTTTGAAATCAAGATGCTTGATTGATATTGCATGTGCATCCACCTTTTGCCCAATATTAGCTGAATCACCTCTCAACTCCTTGGCGTGCTCATAACTAGCATCAAACCTCATCATCATCTTTTGCAGCATATCTTCAACTCGCACCATACTACCTCCACCATTCCTAGGAGCAACTTCCAGATTTTGAGGTGGAACATAGGTCCCATGTCGATCGTTTTTGTTACAATAGTTACCCCGGTAGAAGTTGTTATCGCAGTTGTAGTTTCCTTCTAGAACATAATAGCCTTCTCTGTTTTAATTCCCATAGTTCCGACCTTGATTTCCTTGACCTTGGCGCCAATTCTCCTGATTGGAGCCTTGGGCGTTCGGTCGGAAACCCCCCGTCTAGTCATTCACTGCATATGAATCTTCTTCATAGTAGTAGTCCTCCGCTAGAGGTGGTGGTTTAGTCAAATAATTCACCGCATTTACTTTCTCCGCACCCCAGTGACATGTTTCAATACCAACCCAAGCTCAGTTCTCATTTGAGAAATCTCTTCACAAATCTCATCTGCGGCTGGGTTGTGTGTAGCTTGCATTGCAGATGTGTTTATCCCAGTGTCCGACTTCCTAGTTCTCCAAGCCTTATTGTTGCGAGAGATTTTCTCCAACTTCTCCGCGATCTCTGCATATGTGCACTCCCCATAAGAACCACCCGCAATAGTGTCAAGTACTGCCTTATTATTATTATCATCTTGCCCCCGATAGAAGTACTCCTTCAATGACTCATCATCAATGCGGTGGTTTGGAACACTGTTTACGAATGCGGTGAATCTATCCCATGAGCTACTCACCGACCCCAGGCAATGCGACAAAGTTGTTCACTCTATCTTTGTGGTTGAGCTTTTTAGACACTGGGTAATACCGTGCTAGGAACACATCTCTCAACTAGTCCCAAGTATAGATCAAATTATAGGGCAACTCGGTGAACCATGTTGCGGCCTCTCCCGTCAGTGAGAGAGGGAACACCCTTAACCCGATGACATCCATGTCCAAGTCTGGCCTCCCTACAGAACTCTTACACACCGACCTCAGTTTAGCAATGTGAGCATGTGGATCCTCAGATGGTAGCCCCAAAAAATAACCTCTGGCAGTGAGCATCTGCATCAAGCTACTAGTTACCAGGAATGTGTGACCTTGTGGTAGAGGAGGTAGAACAAGAGGCCCATCAGAGTCAGTGATGTTAATGTTGCCCCTATAGAACTCTTGAGGACGTGGGACAGGAGGTCGCCTCCTCAAAGCACCATCACCAGGGTTTTCCACCATCACTCGGTTGTGACATCAACTTGCGAAGGAAGTTGACGGTTGATCCCATCACCTTGATTTTCGGGATTCTGTTGCTCATTCATTCTGAGGAGTGTCCGGTTAAGTTCAAGATCAAATGGGACGATTGGTTCTCCTCGGCTCCGTGTACTTGGCATACACTAGAGCTAGACCTGAGAGAGACAAAAACAAAAAGAAAAGTAAAATTAGGAAATTATTGACTAAAACTCAGTAATTGCTCTTAAATTTAATCTAAAAGACACATTCCCCGGCAGCGACACCAAAATTTGATACGCTCAAATTACACCTCCTTACAGAAGTATAAGCGGTCGTATGAAGTAAAGAACCCAACAAGTAGGTTGGGGTCGATCCCACGAGGAAAATGTTTAAACTTAACTTCAATACACCATTACGTCTATTTAGTCAAGTCCTTTCCAAAAACAATTAATTAAAAGGGGGGTTTGTGAAACAAAAGTGGTTAGTTTTTTCTAAGTAAGACAAGTATCAAGAGTGAAACTTTGATGTGTATCAAGTTATGAGATAAACTAGGGTGTAAGTGTTCCCCATAGGTTCAGAACGCGCTAATCCTAGCTATAACAATTCTTTTCTAGTGTCTTGCATGCAAAGTGGTAAGTTAGGTATCTCTAAATCCTTGGTCCGGCATTTAGAGAATTTTACCCCGTACCTTGGTCCAGCTACGTGCATCTAAGTTACTCACCCTTACCTTTACTTCATATTAAGCATCATATTCGATGTATGACTTAGTTATTACTTCGCACCAATCGAAACTAGCCTATTAGCCTATTAGATAGCATCTCACTAAATCTATGTTGATAATTCTTTTCCTATTAACTACCCTCTTAGTCCGGCAAGTAGAAATAGGACCAGTTCGAACACATGCACTCGTTAAAAAGACTTCTGAGCGAAAGAATTATCAATGCATGCAAACGTGTTCGAAAATTGTTATTTAGCTAGTTTTACTTTGTTAATCACCCATGGTTCCCACAACCATAGTTGTGGATTTAGTTACCCATGCCAAGAAGAATACAATTCATAGTTGATAAACAATAATTCATAAACTTACTTTGACAAGTTTGAAGTAAACCGAGAAATTACGCTTGAAACAGTAAAATTCACTTGAAAATCGATTCCAAAAATTTGAATTAATTGCGCTCAAGTTGCAAAGTCAAATCTCCAAGAACAAAAGTATGAAAAATAATAAAGAATTCAACCCAAAAAATGAGGTTTTACACCCTATTTATAAAGACATTGTCAAAAAATAAAATGAAAACAAATAAAGAAAGTTTGTCCAAAAAACACGGCTTCAATCGACGACCCCACAGACGGTCCATCGATGGAACGACGTACCATCGACTGCCTCCGTCGGTCCAGACATAACTTTTTCTTCAGCCTTCACTTTTTCATCTTCTCTTATCAAAAATAGAAAGACTAACAACACGGTCCGTCGATTCATTTACGATCTGTCAATGCTCTCGTCCTTCCATACTTAGCTTTTTCTTCAACAACGGGTACTGGGACATTTTCTGATCCAATCAATGTTTTACCAGGACGGTTTGTCGAACCTTCCATAGCCCCACACTTAGTCGGAATTCCCCGAGTTACTTCTAGATGTGTGAACCTTCAATCGACGGTCACCACCTACGGTCTGTCGATGGAACGATGGGCCATCGATGGCTTTGTGGGTCACTTCTACACTGATTTCTTCACAGCCTTCTGCATTTCCATTTTGGATAAATTTCCAGCAAAACAAAGACAATACACATTAAAATTACTACAAAAAGGCCCTATACACACACTAAACTTAAGGAAGAAGAATTGAAAGTACCGTGAAACAACGGTACATCAATAATAGTGAACCTACCTTCCCTACTTTGGAAGGGACACTCCTCACTACTACTTCACTCGGTGCTAATCTAGAGTCCCTTTTGAAATGTCTTTATTTAAAAATCATATATTAGTTTAGGTCATAGGAGACTAACTCCTTGTATAGTCATAGTCATTAGATCAATAGGAATTGCATGAGAACATCCTTTCAATACAACTCTCATATGTGAGATTAACACATCAACATCATCATATCATAGTAAGGCACATATGTACTTTATAACCAACCTTATATCATTACATCTTAAATCATAATCACACAATCCACATAATCGAGACATTTCAATTGCATCATCATACCAACACCTACTTCATCCAATTACAACATATACTTCAATTGAACTTTATCACCACGTACAAGCCATCACAATTGAAGTAAAGGCTTAGGATAACAAAGTCTTACCAATTCTCCTTCAAAAGCCATCATCCATGGTCTTACCATCAACCAACCAATTTCATCCAATAATAGGTGTAATAACATCATACAATAGTAATTAACACAATAACTAAGTTAATTTCATTAACACTAATCAATCTAGACTAGTTCATAACCTAGGGGTAGGGAATTGGGGTCAATTCATCACCTCATCCACATACTAGGTTAAATATCAAGAACTACCATAATTTAACAATAATACATCATAATATAACCACAATAGTCATTCGAAATCAAGAACAACACAATTTAAAAGATCAATCTCGGATTAGAAAGAAACCCATATGAAACTCATCTTTTTGAAACCAATTTTGGAAGAACCCTTTGGGGAAAGGAATCCCAAAGGTGAAAGGTCCCCATACCTTGATATTCCTTGACGATTGATGGAGAAAAGTTAACTTCTTTCAGCCCTATAACCCTTAGAACTTCCCCTTCAATGGAGTTTTCTTTGGGAGAGAGAAAGTAGAGAGAAGGTAGAGTAATTTGGGTTTTGGAATTGTGGGGTTTTAAGTTGAGTTTAGACATAGGGTAGGTTATATAGTCACTTAACTAACTTGATTAATCACCTCTAACCCCTAATTAAACCCTTAACTAATTAACTAATTAATTTAATTCAACTTAAACTTAAAATTAAACTCACAGACTTGAACTACGGGATCTCGACTTACGGTCTGTATGTCAATCTACGCCCTTGCCCCCCAACCATCCTGCACATTCGTATTCTTGGTCAGATACCCTGTTTTTGGCCATTGTCAAAAAATGGCTAAGTGTTGTTCGACGGAGGCATCGATGCCGCATCGATTGACCTACGCCTCGTCGCCTGCAACCGTAGCTGGACATTGTCTTGTGATAACTTTTTTGCCAAAATAGAAGTGTCCTCCTCAAGTGGTCCTTTGGGAGTCGTACCAGGAAGTTTCGACCCTAAAATTACTCTAATACTAGGTTGACACCCTTCCACCAATTTTGATCAATTTCTGACTCCTAAAACCTCGTGAAATAGGCTAAGGCACACTAGCACCTCTTTCACTAGTCTCTGGATGTCATGGACATTTCTTAATGTTTTGACTCTAAAACTTCCTAAATGACTTATAGATATTATTTTTGACCTTAAAAACAGTGTTACACACCTTAGACACTCATGTGGGGCTCTATATTAGGTCTTGTACTTTCGGAGTGTTACATTATCCCCCCCCTTATGAACATTTGTCCCCGAATGACACTAAAATCTTTTATAGGGAAAGGATAGACTCAATACTAGCAGCCCAACCAACAACATACATAATCAACATAAGTTACTCAAAGCAACATAACAACATGACATTTACACATAGCAACTCAAAACATCTATTACCACATATAAGAGCTCAACATCACACATGAGAAATTTCCCTCTCAACAACAATATGAGCTCAACAACAGATAAAGAATCACTTATGCCAAAACTCATTTCCAAACACATCAACATGCTCAATATCATTTTATCAAGGCAACAATATACCAAATACACAAGTGAGTGCAAATCAAGCAAAAGAGCATTTTCATAAAAACTCATTTTAGCATAAAACCTTTACCATAAATATGCTTATCTTTGCCAAACCAGTAAAATTCAAATTTACTCATTATTTTCATCGTTAATAGGATCAACTAACCTTAATTATCAAAGAGATGAGGATACAGGACTTCATGTCGACCTCGGCCTCCCATGTTGCTCCCTCAACTAGGTGGTTCTTCCATAACACCTTTACGGAAGCCACATCTTTGTTCCTCAACTCTTTCACTTGACCATCAAGAATTTCCACCGGAACCTCTTCATAGGAGAGGTTCTCATCCACACCTAGATCCTCAATAGGAAGAATGGACTCGGGATCACTGATGCACTTCTTAAGCACGGAGACATAAAACACCGGATGAACCAAAGCTAGTTCACTAGGTAATCTCAACTCATATGCAACTTTGCCAACCCTTTGCAAAATTTCATAAGGACCCACATAACGAGGACTCAACTTCCCTTTCTAGCCAAATCTCATCACCCCTTTCGTTGGTGAAATGTTCAAATACACATTATCACCTTCTTCAAATTCTAAGTCCCTTCTCCTATTGTCGGCATAAGACTTTTGCCGGCTATAGGCTGTTTTCAATCAGTTCCTTATTATATGAACTTTCTCCAAAGTTTTGTAGATCAATTCGGGACCAAAGAGCGAATACTCGCAAAATTCAGACCACCCAATTGGAGATCTACATCTCCTACCATACAAAGCCTCAAAAGGAGCCATGGATATAGTCGAATGGTAACTATTGTTATAAGAGAACTAAACCAAAGACAAGTGTTCATCCTAGTTTCCCTTGAAATCAATTACACAAGCTCTAAGCATATCTCAAGGGTTTGAATAGTACGCTCCCCTTGACTATTTATTTTGGAATGAAAAGTGGTGCTTAAATTCACTTAAGTACCTAACCCTTTTTGGAATGACCTCCAAAATCAAGACGTAAATTGAGCACCTCTATCCAAAATGATGGATAAAAGGACCCCATTAAGACTCATAATCTCATTAATATAGATCCTTGCATACTCTTCTGCCGAATAAGTAGACTTAACGGGGATAAAGTGAGCGGATTTCGTCAACCTTTCCACAACCACCCATATAGAGTCATTTTGCCTTTGTGTCCGAGGAAAACCTACTACAAAGTCAATATTAATGTCTTCCCACTTCCAAGTGGGAACTTGTATTTCTTGAAGTAAGCCACTCGACTTTTGGTTCTCATCTTTTACTTGGCAATTTGGACATTTTACAACAAATTCCGCTATGTCCCTTTTCAATCCATCCCCCCAAAATACTTCTCTAAGGTCATGATACATCTTTGTAGAACCCGTATGAATCGAATAACGGGAACCATGAAGTTTTTCTAGATTTCGGTTTCTCAAATCATCCACAGTGGGCACACACAACCTCTCTTGGTACCTCAAAACACCATCCCCCCTAAGGAGAATGACTCATTAAGCTGGCCAAGAACCGATTCCTTTAAATCCATCAATGATGGATCAATGTGTTACTTAGACTTCACCTCCACCACCAAAGATGATTTAGAGTTATGATGGACCATAAAACTACCATTTGGAGAATCTTCCAATCTAACACCCAAATGAGCCAACCTATGAACATCTTTCACTACGTATTTCTTGGATTCTTCCACATGAGACACACTACCCATGGTCATACGACTTAGAACATTCGCAACCACATTAGGTTTGTCGGGGTGGTAGAGAACACTCATCTCGTATTCTTTCAACAATTCCAACCATCTTCGTTGTCGGAGATTTAACCTTTTTTAAGTAAACACATATTGAAGACTCTTATGTTCGATATACATATCCACATGAACACCATACAAGTAATGCCTCCATATTTTCAAGGCAAATACCACGGCCGCTAACTCAAGATCATGAGTTGGATAATTTTTCTCATGCACCTTGAGTTGTCTAGATGCATAGGATACTACTTTTCGATGTTGCATAAGGACACACCCTAAGCCCACTCAGGATGCATCACAATAAACTACGAAGCCCTTGGTACCTTCCGGTAGAGTCAACACCAAAGCGGAGGTAAGCCTATCCTTCAAAATTTGGAAGCTTTTTTCACATGCCTCTGACCACTCAAATTTCACATTCTTTTGGGTCAAGGTAGTCAAGGGAGAAGCAATGGACGCAAAACCATTCACAAACCTCCTATGGTACCCCGCTAGACCCAAGAAACTTCTAATATTGGTTGGAGTCAATGGTCTAGGCCACTTTTTAACCGCATCGGTTTTCTTTGGATCTACCTCTACCCCCTCACTAGAGATGATATGATCAAGAAAAGCCACCGACCTCAACTAATACTCACATTTTATATACTTGGAAAATAGTTGGTGTTCCTTAAGCACTTGTAACACCACTATCAAATGGTCCATGTATTCACCCTCATTTTTTGAATATACCAAGATGTCGTCAATGAAGACAATGACAAATGAATTTAGGTAACTTCAAAACACCCTATTCATGAGGTCCGTTAAAGCGCCGGGGCCTTAGTGAGACCAAAGGACATTAGTAAGAACTCATAGTGAGCATACCTAGTTCTAAATGCCATTTTAGGTATATCCTCACCTTTTACCCTAAGTTAGTAATATCCCGACCTCAAGTCAATCTTAGAAAAGTAGCTTCCCCCTTGGATTTGATCAAAAAAGTCGTCAATCCGAGGGAGAGGATACTTGTTCTTAAAGGTGACCTTACTGAGTTGGCGATAATGAGCAGAAGATACCCATCCTTCTTCTTCACAAACAATACCAGAGCACCCCATGAAGAAATACTAGGTCTAATAAAGCCTTTGTCTAGTAAGTCTTTGAGTTGAGCATTCAACTCTTTCAATTCGGTCGGAGCCATCCGATAAGGTTGAATTGAAATGGGTTTCTATCCGGTAGCAAGTCAATACCAAAAACAATTCGGGAAGATCATTAGGAAAGACATCCGGAAATTCCCTCACTACGGGGACTAACTCAATGGGAGGATCTTCGGAGTCTAAATCTTTGACTCTTACAATATGGTATAAACACCCTTTAGTGATCATTTTACAAGCCTTTAGGCAAGAAATGATACAACCTCTAGGAATAGAATTACCCTATTTCCACTTTAAGACGAGTTCATTAGGAAAATTGAACTTGACAATTTTTGTCCTACAATCTATTGAAGCAAAACAATCATGCAACCAATCCATTCCCAAAAAGACATCAAAATCAACCATATCAAGTTCTACTAATTCAACATGGGTAACTCTATTGGGCAACATTATAGGAAAATTTTTATATACCCTTTTTGCAACCACCGAATCACCTACCGGGGTAGTTACCATAAAAGATTCATTTAGGATATCGGGCAAAATATCAAACTTTCTAGCTACCAAAGGAGTAAAAAAAGATAATGTAGCACCTGGATCAAGTAAAGCATAAAAGTCAATAGAGAAGACTTGTAACATACCGGTCACCACATCGAGAGAACTCTCACATTCACCCCTAGAGCAAAGAGAATAAAAGCGATTCTTTCTTGGAGCATCAACAGTAGAACCACTTGCTTGTGTTTGCCCACTACTCTTGTCTTGCCCCTTTATACTAGGGCAATCTTTGACCTTGTGACCACTTTTACCACACCAAAAGCAATTGTCCGTCTCAACTAGGCATTCACCCCAATGCTTCTTACCACACTTGGAATAAGTAGGCTTCTTGCTTGGTGAACTAGTACCTCTTCCCTTTTGGGACTTAGGGTTAGACACCCTATCATAACAAGCTTTGGGAAATTTGGAAGGGACTTGATTGGAGAACCTCTTCTTAAATTAAGGCTTATCTTGAATTTCCAACCTTCCCTTTGAAGAACCACTTTCAAAAGACTTGGCCCTCTTGGCCTCTCTATTCTTCCTCCTTAGTCTACTTTCTTCCACTTGTTAAGCATGAATCATTAGACGAGAGATATTCATATTAACATGAAGCATAGCCGAACGACATTCTTCCACCAAGTCATCGGCTACTCGCGTAAGAAAACAACTCATATCATACCTTGAGTTAGACACCAAGGATGGAGCATACTTGGACAACTTAGTAAACTTCAAGGAGTAGTGAAGTACACTCATACCTCCTTGATGAAGTTTGATGAATTCTTCCACCTTAGCTTACCTCAACTCTCTAGGAAAGAACTTATCAAGGAAAGCCCTCTTGAAGAACTCCCAAGTCACCGGACCCCCTCTTAGCACCCTATTATCCCTCCATTGGGTGTACCAAGTTTGTGACACATCTTTAAGTTAATAGGCAGCCAACTCATCCTTCTCACCCGTAGTAACACCCATAGAAAATAGGATCTTATAGAATTTATCTAGGAAATCTTGAGGGTCTTCATCCGCTTTTGAACCGAAGAACAAAGGAGGGTTCATCCTAGTAAAGTTTCTCAAAGGAGAAGCCATAGTGCTAGCATATGGAGGCATACGGGGTCCAACTTCCAGGTTCACTTGGGCCGTCATGTCTTGGACTTGAGAAGTGACAACATTAGCTAGTGAAGTCATGGCTTGGGCCAAATTGATAAAAACTGCCCTTATCTCTCCATCGGTCATCGGTGGAGGAACAACCGGAACTTGATCACCCATAGCAACTTGTTCAAGTGGAGGGACTTGATTTTCTTATGGAGGAGCTTGGTTGTCATAAGCCCCCGCATTAGTAATCCCTTCCTTGGCCCTTCGTGCTGCTGCCCTTCGAGTAGTCATACCTATAACCACGATAAAAGGTTTAGGTGAAAGTATATAAAGTAAGACTCTAGAGGCACGACATAGGAGTACAAGAAGATGAGAATATCCTAAGCATCACATAGTCTCTCATTCATAAATGTGGCGCGCTTCACAATTATGAATAAGAATCTACATAGACGTGGTTCAATGAGATATTGATCCTAAAGATATTCAACCTGATGCTCAAATAACAAGTTTGTCACATCCGTGGAGCACCCCCTAGACGTAACCGGTGTCTTCGTCCTCGGAGATGAGTAAGACTAACCTCTTAGAATTCGTCAATACATATCATAGGTTAAATTGCACAAAATTTAAAACTTTTCCTCTACATCTACATCATGAGGTTTATAGACCTCTCGCATACACATAATATATACATAGAGAGTTTACTTAGACTCCTCACATAGGAAACATTACATAAACTTTTACTTTTATGTCACATATACAATATACAAGATAGAGTCTAATAGAGATGTCTCATGCAAAACCATCCAAGTCAAAATAGAACATTTCGGGCATAGCCCTTACACAAATGTATAATTGCCACTTAGGGCTTACAACAATGTCGTGAACAATAAGAGTGAAACGACTGTCATTAGACTATACCAAGTCACATAGGTAGAATGAGAAAAGGCATCATACTCGGATTTTGAGGACATACCCACACTTGGAGAAATGATCCAAGCCTTTCTTGTAAATTGGTCACGAACCTTCAACGAACGAAACCTAAAATGTTTGGGAAAAAGGGAGAAATAGGGGTCAGTACATCACTTGTACTAATTATGGAAACATATTAACACATAACTTAGAAATCATGCTAAAGGGGACATTTGTTCAAAACCATGCCAAATTACTTTGAAAAACCTTATGCACAACCAAGAACACATACAGGAAAATAATCATATTTTCCTTGAGACAATAACATATTCAACACAAAACAAACATCATCAAGTACAATCGAGTCAACATGTGTGATAACATCTTTGAGTACATAATCAATAAAACTCCAACATCATTTTATAACAACAAAGCATGCATAAGCGTTCATAACATTTTAACATATACAAGACCCTTACTCATAACCCACCATTAAGTCTACCAATGCAATGACCAAGTAAAACTCCATAACCTTACTCAACTAAGTAAACCCAACAAAGGATCACAAGAAATGCCTAACATCACATATCATAACATCAAGAGTAGTCATCATCACATTTAGCAATATGGAATAATAGCATGTTCATACATGAAACCAACATCATATAGGATCACCAACATGTAAAGTAAACATAATGCATATCATTCATTTTATAAGAGCATGAGAAAATAAGAAAATCCTCCTAAGTCTTCCCTCAAGGCCAACTAGTGCAATGTATAGGTAGAGTCCCATACCCCTACCTAGACTAAGTCAAACCCCTTAAGTCATCTTAGTTAGACTTCACTTTATTACTACATTTTACTTTCGCGAACACTTGCCTTAAGCAACATAGACCACAAGATCTAAATAAAGAATCTGGTGTTATGAAACCCTTCACCGAAAAAAGGTGGAATAGTTGCAAAGGTAGTACCAAAACATGAACATAGAATTCTAGGTGGATCCACTAGCTAGTATTCCTATGGGGAAACATAGTTCAAGAAATAGAAGATATACTTGGGACCCTCTTTATACACATTACATTATAGTCTCCAATCTCATGAGTACAATAATTAACCTACTTTCCCTACTTGGGAAAGGACACTCCTCACTACTAGTTCACTCGGTGCTAAGCTAGAGTCCTTTTTGAAATGTGTTTCTTTAATGATCATAACTTTGTTTAGGTCATAGGAGACTAACTCCTTGTATAGTCATAGTCATTAGCTCAATAGGAATTGCATGAGAAAATCATTTCAATATAACCCTCATATGTGAGATTAACACGTTAACATCATCATATCATAGTATGACACATAGGTACTTCATAACCAACCTTATATCATTACATCTTAAATCATAATCTCACAATCCACATAATCAATACATTTCAATTGCATCATCATACCAACACCTACTTAATCCAATTAAAAGATATACTTCAATTGAACTTCATCACCAAGTACAAGCCATCACAATTGAATTAAAGGTTTAGGATAACAAAGTCTTACCAATTCTCCTTTAAAAGCCATCATCGATGGTCTTAACATCAACCAACCAATTGTATCCAATAATAGGTGTAATAACATCATAAAATAGTAATTAACACAATAACTAAGTCAATTGCATCAACACTAATGAATCAACACTAGTTCATAACCTAGGGTTAGGGAATCAAAGTCAAATCATCACCTTATCCACATACTAGGTTAAACATTAAGAACTAACATAATTGAACAATAATAAATCATAATATAACCATAATAATCATTAGAAATCAAGAAAAACACAATTGAAAAGATCAATCTACGATTAGAAAGAAACCCATATGAAACTCATCTTTTTGAAACCAATTTTGGAAGAACCCTTTAAGGAAAGAAATCCCAAAGGCGAAAGGTTCCCATACCTTGATATTACTTGAATATTGATGGATAAAATTTGACTTAGTGCTGCCCTGGAACCCTTAGAATTGACCTTCAATGGAGTCTTCTTTGGGAGAGAGAAAGTAGAGAGAAGGTAGAGTAATTTGGGTTTTGTAATTGTGGGGTTTTAAGTTGAGTTTAGATTTAGGGTAGGTTAAATAGTCACTTAACCAACTTAATTAGCCACATATTAACCCCTAATTAAACCCCTAACTAATAAACTAATTAATTGAATTTAAATTAAACTTAACAGTAAGCTCACAGACTTGACCTACGAGACCTCGACCTACGGTCCGTAGGTCAGTCTACGCCCTGGCCCCCCAACCGTCCTGCGCATCTGTAGTATTGGTTAGAGACCATGTTTTGTAATTTTGGAATATGGCTAAGTGTTGGTCGGCGGATGCATCGATGCCCCGTCGATTGACCTACGCCTCGTCGCCTGCAACCGTAGGTGGACTTGCCAAAATGGAAGGGTCCTCCTCAAGGACTCTTAGGATGGTCCTTGGGGAGTCGTACCTGGATGTTTTGACCCTAAACCTACTCTAATACTAGTTTGACACCCGTCCACCAAATTTGAGCAATTTCCGACTCATAAAACCTCGTCAAATAAGCTAAGTCACACTAGCACCTCTTTCACTAGTCTCCGGACGTCATGGATGTTTCTTGATGTTTTGACTCTGAAACTTCCTAATTGACTTAAAGACATTAATTTTGACCTTAAAAATAGTGTTACGCACCTTAGACACTCATGTGGAGATCTAGAGTAGGTCTTGGACTTTCATAGTGTTACATATGCATACAACTTTACACATTTCATTGCCCCAATAGCGGATAGACTGTTATATATTATACAGTTGTCGATATTCATCTTTAGAAAATAATTTTGAGATAATGGTTATGTTTTTAAGCACTCTACCCTCACCTAATATGTAGAATTAGACAAGTTATATTACGAAAATAATGTATTATATATATATATATATATATATATATATATATATATATATATATATAAAATTACTACAACTTTGATAATTGTAGAATTTTATAATTGGAATAGGGTTTCGTTAGATATTGTGATGGGGGATCCTTTACCGGAGATGTTGAAGCAATTGATCCTGTAAGTCACATTTTGATTATATTCTTCAGAGCTTCTAATTTTCTTATAACTACTAATAATTAATTTTATTATTAAAACTCCAAATTTGACAGGGTATAGGACTTCATTATAGAGGGGAAAGGATATTCAAAGCTATTATGGAGGAATTGTTGGCCCAAGGAATGAATACATCACAAAATGCAAGGGTCACATTATATTATAGCATAACACTCTTTTGAAGTTTGACAACATTATTACTATAGTGATTTATTCTTAAAACTATTGAATACTATAAGATTTAAGGACTCAACGCTAACATGGGGAAAACAATATTCATTAATTTTTTGAATGATACTTTCTGGATGTTTAGCGGGAGGGTTGACAACAATTTTGCATTGCGATAATTTCATAACATTCTTACCAAATAATGCTAAAGTTAAATGCTTTTCTGATGCTTATTATTTTATTCACATGTAACTATTCTTCTTTTTAATTCTCATTCATCTTTAGTATTCCTTTGCAATTATTGTATTCTTCTTAGTATATGTTAATAATTTAATGTGTTTGTACTTACCAGCAAAATATATCAGGGAAACCATATATTGAACAATACTTCAATGGTGTTGTCACTTTACATGTATGTCTCTCTCTTCACATTTACCATTTTCTTTTTCTTATAAAAAATTGCATTAATTAAAAAAAATAAAAATAAAATATGTCATTATCATTATTTAATAACTGTCACTATAAAAAAAGATGGAGTATAAGGATATATTTGAACTAATTTTTGAACAAATAGAATATTATTCTTAAATTTTATTTTTTAATTTCAGGGCTTAGCCAAGAATTTGCCTCCGTCATGTACTTCAAAACTGGAACCAGGTTTTGTAAGTGCAATATAATATCAAGAAGTAAAACCCCCCGAGTTGGATGATTTATTACGAAATATAAAACAAAGTAACAAAATTTGAAATCTCAAATTATTTACTATTTAAATGGTGCAGTATTTTTTTCCAGAAAATGTGGTTCAACAAATTCAAACGCCACTTTTCATAATAAATGCAACTTATTATCATTGGCAGGTGATTTTGTTAGATTTACTAACATTTATTTGGTGAATATATTATGTGATATATTAATCTTTGAGTTAAGGTAAGAAACATTTTGGTGGCTCCTAGTACTGATACTAAGGGTGTCTGGACAAGCTGCAAAACTAATATACAAAATGGCACACCAGATTAGCTCAAATTTCTTTAAGGTGACTCATTATTTATTCGTCAATATAATATAATTTTTGATACACAATATTCGTCAATATATATGAGATTTTGTGTAATAAGTTTTGAAGAATTAATATATATAGGTTTCAAAGCGGTTTTTTTAAAGGCATTGGAAGGGATAGGGCCATCTTCAACAAGAGGATACTACATCAACTCTTTCTTTTCACATTGTCAATCTCAAGAAGAAGACTATTGGTGTAACAACCCTAAAAATGAATAAGATAAATACTTAAGGTGTCAAAAATGCTTGCGATTAGTCCAAGGTTCACACGGATTGATACGCATAGAACCAGACCTCAGAACCCTTACTACGACCAAGCCAACTAACTTGGGGAGTTAATTGAGCTTGGAAAGGTTGGAACCAACCATGTGAGGCTCTCGAAAACGAAGATTTAATGAAAAGAGTCTTTACCAGACTTAAAAGAAGAAATCTTGAGTTTTGAGGGTCCAGGGGTAAAATGGTCTTTTCCAGGCCAAGGGTAATATTTTAATTACCCTAAGGAATTAATTAATTTATTTATTAATTTAATTAAAAGATCAATTCGGGTTGGGGCGACCCGAAGTGACCCATTTTCGCAAATAGGGTGTCACTCGGGTTCGAGCCCCACTAGAAGCAATGAATTTATGATTTTATCATCAATTAAAATCTGATTTTTGTAACGGAAAAATGTTCCTTTCACGTATAATTAAATAAATCAGATTTTTGTTTATTAAGGAGAGTCCTAAATTGACTAAGTCATCCTCTAACCCTAAACAACCTCACACGTTTCACTCTCTCACGTTTATCACCTCTTCACGCTCAAAAACTCTCTTGTTCTCTCTGCCAATTAACATGAAGAACAGAAACTTTAACTAAGGTTCTTCACACTTGAAGAACACACGAAAAGTTTTAAGAAAAACAAAGTAATCAAAAACGTTAAAGCAAAGTGAAGTTGTCCGTCGAGTGGTGTGGACGTTGAGGAAGCTTGGACTGATTTTGGAGAAGGTTTTGGGTAGAAAATTCACATTTGAACAAGCAAATTAAGGTATGGGTTTCTTCTCTATTGGTCCCTTTCCCAAGAGACCCCTTACGATTCAAGATATTCACTCCAAAACTAGGGTTGTTTCCCTATTGAATGTCCTTGTCACTAGCTCCCAATGATTTGTAGGTTGGGTTTTGTTTGCTGGTAGATTTAGGTATGTGTGGTGTTTTTGTATTGAATGTGAATATGTTTATGTACGTGAAATCACGATAATGACAAGCAATGTGTGATTGAAAAAAATGATGTGTGTGTGTGCACGTTGGCAGTGAGCTTTGGCATTGAACTTACTCACTGTTAGAACTATGAATTAACATGTTCATTCTTTGTATTTTATGTGTGAAATGTGTACACAATGTGATGTTCATTGTAATGAAATGTAGTTGATTGAATAACAATCTTTTAGCCAAATACACTTATGAAAGATGCGCCTAAAAATGTGTTAAAATGATTTATGAATGCACCCTTTGAATCATGTGAAAACGTTGATGATGAGTTGAAGAATGACTAAAATTTCCAGCAACTATGCAATATTAATTTAGGCTAAAGCTTAACAAAGAAATCTGGAAATTAATACATTTTAAAGAGGTGAGGCCACCAGGATTCGAACCTGTGACCTCACCCTTTAGCTACTGGTTTTCGCGAAAAAAGAAAAGAAAAAGGGGGCTGGGGTAATCGCAATGGGGTCTGTTGGGTTAGTAAGAAGAGAACAAGAGTTAAATTAAATAAATGGGAGGCGTGGGAATCGAACCCACGACCTCCAGGTAGGAGTGAAGGGAGAGAAAAATAAAGAAAAGAAAAAGTGAGGCGTGGGAATCGAACCCACCACCTCAAGGCTGAAAATGGAGAGGAGCGAATTAATTAATAAATCAAGTGAGGTTGTGGGGGTTTGCCAAACGCTTAGCCTAAGGAGTTTTAAATAAAAAAAATTAGGAGGCTGTGGGGGTTCGAACCCACCACCTCACAGCCTCAGCGAAAATAAAAATTTAAATAAGGAGGTTGTGGGGATTCGAACCCACAACCTCCCTATCCCAGCGAAAAATTAAGAATAAATAAAAGAGGCTGTGGGGGTTTGATCCCATAACCTCTTGGTTTAGGCGAGATTGGGCAATATTATGTTAATAAAACATAAAAAGGGGTTGTGGGGGTTGGAACCCACAACCCTTCGGCCAACTTAAGAGGAAAACTAAGTAGAAAATTAACGATGCGATGTTAATGTTGGCATTTAATCTAGAGTTCTAATATTATGAATATTAAAAATAAAATCAATGAAAAATGTAAATGATATCCAAGTGATTCAAACTTGGGTTTCCTTGCCCAAACATCCGTATTGATACATAAGTCATACGTGAACAAAATATCCAAGAATAATGCCACCTACTTAGATCGAAATCAAGATCTTGCCATATATACAAGATACATAAGTCTTGTACTACATATTCTTAGGAATGTATGAATCACTTAACGAATTATGAATGAAGCCTCATGGCTTATGTGTATAGACTCATAAGTCTAGCATACGTTTAAAACTAAGTTAACCTAAGATGTATGTACTTAATGATGAAATGAACAATGAAATGATGAAACCCTAGAAGGGTTAAGTAAGGGTATGAAACACACCAATGGCCAAGTATATTGTCATGTGATGAAATGAACATTCACGTAAAATGGGGTGAGTAATTATGAAGAGTAAATGTGCTAATGATAATAAATGTGGTGACAACATGATATGAGGCTAATGCAAATGATGAGAGCAATCTCAAATGAGCCTAAGTAAATGTTACAAAAACGTACTCACCTATGAGAGTGTAAGATAATGAAAAGACCAGTCTCTATGAACACTCTAATGAAAGTATTGATATTAACACATTTAGTACTAATGATGAGATGAGAAATCATCTAATGAGCTATGATGTCCTCATACTAGAAGCCAGCTTCCATGACATATGAGTTGAATGTAATGGAACTTTATACTGAGCACCGATAGGCTAGCTATGAGCGGTGATGACTTCTTTCGAGAAGGGCAGAAGTTCACGTAACTGTCATGAGATGTGACTGTCCAGCTTGCCGGGTATGGGTCTCCTTATATCTCCTAGTCTTCGAACCTATACTGCCAATATAGGGATCTGGCGGGGTTAAATTCCCATGTACGCTAGCATGTTTTTGGGTCACCTTGGCCGGTGATTCCACCTCTTTTCGGTGTGGGGGAGACACTGGATTTCATGATACTCACATGATCTATGTCGGTTAAAGTTAAAGTTCCCAATGAATGAATGAGGCTAGCCTCAAATGAAGGACATAATGAAATGAATGACACCAAAGGTGTTAGTATAGGATAATCAAGAGGTGAGCTAGACTCAGGTAATGACACTAGGTTATTCTTGATCATTGCACAGCAAACCCGATGAAAGTCTTAAACTACACCCTAGGTATAAGTGGGTTCACACTTGCTTATGAACGAAAAGAAATTAAGTACGTATGAATGAATGAAGAAGACTCTGTGTTTGCTAATGAAGACTCCCTAGTTGAGGTCCCATATGTTCAGCCCTCATTTTGGAAAGTCTTAATGTCAAGTCCATGATTCCAAGGTCTCGTGGCATATGAATGAATGATATGAAAGAAGCTATGTACTGTATGTTATGTGCTATGATATGTGCTATATGTATGATGTTATGTGCTGTGTGCAATTTGATAACTATGATGATGCATGTTACTCTCATGGCATGACTTTCCCAATCCAAATTTGGAAAGCTCACTGACTTTCCTAATCCAAATTTGGAAGGTTCACTAACTTTCCTAATCTCAATTTGGCAAGTCCACTGACTTGACTTCCCATAATCATGTTGTTAGGCAAGAGCTATCTTTTCTCATTCATGTCCTTGGTGTGTGCTTGCATATACCCATACTTAGTACAAGTGTGTACTAACCCTATACAAACTCTACTATTTTAGGTGCAGGCACAAGTGGACGATAGAGCTACAGGATCATTGTTGCAGTTATACGGACGTCCAGCATTCATCCGGAGTTGGTAGGTCCTCATGTTTCGAGGATGCTGCCTTTTATATTCTATCTTAGTTTTAGAGTTGAGCTAGTGGAGCATGTTCCACTAGCGTTTCTTTCCTGCTTTACTCAGACATTGTATTGGTGCCATTTTGGCAAGTACATCTTTATTATTATATTATACTATTTCTTTCATTTGATAATCTTAATATTAGATGGTTGATGGTAAACAATTATGAAATGATGAGAATGTTTAACCAGTATGTTAGAAATAAAAAGTTTCAAATTTTCCGCTAAAATTAACCTATATAAAGTAAGAATGACGTAAGTAGGCTTGTCTGCGATCTCTCAGAGGTCAACAATGTCGGTCTCGTCTGGGGTCTAGATTCCAGTTGTGAGAAAGTTGGTATCAGAGCACTAGGTTAAATTCCGATAATAATGAGTTCACATCAACCACATTGAGTAGTTTCTAAGTCATGGTAGTGAAGTGCACCACTATCCTGGATTAGAGACTGCATGATGCGTAGGAAAACCTCCCTTTTTCTGATCTTATCGTGCTTTTCCTAATGTCTGATTTTTTGGTGTTATGAGCGTGTATAACATCAATTCTTATTGTTTTCATAGAATGAATACTAGGAGGAACGTTGGTCAGAGGAGAGGAGGAGCAGCTGCTGTGAACAATCAGGTTCCACCCCAGGATCCAGCTGAAGGAGTGGATATACCAGTTAACCCAGCTGGGTTGACTGATGCTGAGGTGAGGGAATATCTAGCCCAGATGGCACAGGCCATTACTATGCAGGCCCAGGCTATGACTGACCAGGTCAACCGACAGGATGTTCAGAGGGATAACCCACCGGCTCGTAGCATGGCTGACAGGCTGAGAGACTTCACGAGGATGAATCCTCCTATTTTCACAAGGTCCAAGACTTCAGAGGATCCCCAGGAGTTTGTGGACGAGGTGCATAAGATTATGGTGGCTATGGGGGCCACAGATACTGAGAAGGCTGAGTTGGCTTCCTATCAGCTCAAGGATGTGGCACAGACTTGGTGCAAGATGTGGCAGGATAGTCGAGCTGTGGGTGGAGTTCCAGTCACTTGGGAGCTGTTTAATATAGCCTTTCTGGAGAGATTCTTTCCCAGAGAAATGAGGGAGGCCAAGGTTGAGGAGTTCATCAACCTTAAGCAGGGATCTATGACAGTCAGAGAGTATTCCCTGAAGTTTGTTAAGCTATCCACGTATGCTACTTTCCTTAGTATCTAATAGCAAGGATAAGATGAGTACTGAAGTTTGTTAAATTATCCAGGTATGCTACTTCCCTTGTGTCTAACAGTAGGGATGAGATGAGATGGTTCCTCACAGGAATCAATGGAGATCTGGAGGAGGAGTGTCGGTCTGCGATTCTCCATGATAATATGGACCTCTCCAGGTTGATGGTGCATGTCCAGCAGGTAGAGGACAGCCACAAAAAGAGGGGTATTTGTGATACTAGGAGGCCTAAGCCTCAATATCAGGCAGATCCCAGCCATGGAGGCCACATAAATAATTTTGGCGTCCGTGAGCAACCCAGGTTCAAGAAGGGGCAACAGAGTTCTGGGAACTCTAACTTTCAGAGGAGTACAACACCTAGAGGAGGCAGGCCTGAGCCCAAGAGGGGCAATGGAGGTAAGATGCAGCGTCCTAAAAAGAATTGTGCTAAGTGTGGACGAGCTCATAGTGGAGAGTGCAGACAGGGCACTAATGCCTGCTTCGGTTGCGGTAAGAGTGGGCACATGGTTAGAGACTGCCCACAGAGCAGAGGTCAGGCTGGAGGTAATGCTCAGCCTAGGCCTAATCCACAGGGTGCAGCAGCAGCTCAGCCTCCTAAGAGGAACAGGTTCTATTCCCTGAAGGGCAGAGAGGAGCAGGAAAAGTCCGCTGATGTGGTCACAGGTATGCTGCAAGTATTCTCAACTTCTCTTTATGCTTTACTTGATCCAGGGTCTACGCTTTCATTTGTAACTCCTTTTCTTGATCTCACTTTTGAGATGTTTCCTGAAGTTCTGCATGATCCTATAGTGGTTAGTACACCTTTAGGAGAAAATGTAAGAACTAATAAAGTATACAGGGGTTGCCCATAGTGATAAGTGGTAAGACTATGTGTGCAGACTTGGTTGAGTTACCCATGCATGATTTTGATGTTATTCTTGGCATGGACTGGCTTCACAATTGTTATGCTTGCTTGGACTGTCGTAGTAGAGTGGTGAGATTTTGTTTCCCTAATTAAGAGGAGCTAGTCTAGGAGGGGTACAACTCGAGTCGTCCTAACCTCTTGATTTCAAACCTTAAGGCCAATAAAATGATGTCCAAGGGGTTATTGTGTCATCTGTGAGTGTTAATGATCTAGATCATGACATTCCTTCCATAGACTCAGTGCATATAGTGAATGAGTTCCTAGATGTATTTCCTGATGATTTACCTGGAGTCCCTCCCACTCAAAAGATTGATTTTGGTATCGACTTAGAACACGATACTAAACCAATTTCAATTCCTCCTTACAGAATGGCTCTAGCTGAACTCAAAGAGTTGAAGCTGTAGTTAAAAGATCTCACTGACAAGGGTTTCATTCAGCAGAGCATATCCCCTTGGGGCGCTCCAGTGTTGTTTGTAAAAAAGAAAGATGGAACCCTTAGATTGTGTATCGATTATCGGCAGCTCAACAAAGTCACTATAAAGAATAAGTATCCACTTCCCAGAATAGATGATTTGTTTGATCAGCTCCAAGGGTCTAGTTTCTTCTCTAAGATTGATCTTCGTTCAGGGTATCACCAGCTTAGGGTTAGGGATGGAGATATCCCAAAGACAGCCTTTCGTACCCGTTATGGTCACTATGAGTTCTTAGTCATGTCATTTGGTCATACGAATGCACCTACTGCATTTATGGACCTCATGAACCAAGTCTTCCGTGAATACCTTGACTCTTTCGTCATAGTATTCATTGATGACATCCTCATCTACTCTAAGACCAAGGAAGATCATGAACAACATTTGAGACTAACCTTGCAGGTACTTAGACAATATCAGTTGTATGCCAAATTCAGCAAGTGTGAATTTTGGATTAGATCAGTGACCTTCCTGGGTCATGTTGTGTCCGATCAGGGTATGGAGGTGGATCCCATGAAGACTGAGGCTGTGAAGAACTGGCCAAAGCCTCTTACTCACACTGACATCCGTAGCTTTTTGGGATTGGCTGGTTACTACCGCAGGTTTGTGAAGGGTGTTTCTTCCATTGTTGCCCCATTGACAGCTTTGACTAAGAAGAAAGCCAAGTTTGAGTGGACGGATACTTGTGAGAGGAGTTTCCAGGAGCTCAAGGACAGACTCACTTCAGCCCCGGTGCTTACTTTGCCTAAGTGTGGTGATAATTACACTATTTACTATGATGCATCTAAGGTTGGTTTGGGTTGTGTTCTTATGCAGGTTGGTAAGGCGATAGCCTATGCGTCCAGATAGCTCAAGGTTCATGAGAATAATTATCCCACTCATGACCTGGAGTTGGCAGCTGTAGTGTTTGCACTGAAGCTGTAAAGGCACTACTTGTATGGAGTGCATGTGGATGTATTCACAGACCACAAGAGTCTCCAGTACGTGTTCACACAGAGGGAGTTGAATCTACGTCAGCGGATATGGTTGGAGCTGTTGAAGGATTATGACATGAATGTTCACTACCATCCAGGTAAGATTAATGTTGTGGCTGATGCTTTGAGCAGGATGAGCATGGGAAGTACAACCCACGTTGAGGATGAGAAGAAGGAGCTGGTGAAAGATGTACACAGACTGGCCAGACTAGGTGTGCGATTGGTTGACTCTACTAGTGGGGATATTTCAGTTCATCCTAGTTCTGAATCATCCTTGGTAGTTGAAGTCAAGCAAGGTCTGCATCAAGATCCTGTGTTGATGGAGCTGAAGGACTCAGTGCTGATGAAGATGAATGAGTCTTTCGCTTTTGGAGGTGATGGCATACTTAGGTATCAGGACAGGCTGTGTGTACCAGATGTGGATGATTTGCGGACCAGGATTGTTGCAGAGGCCCATGGCTCTAGATATTCCATACATCCAGGTTCCACCAAGATGTATCATGATCTTAAGTAGATTTATTGGTGAGATGGCATGAAGAAGGACATTGCAGAATATGTGGCCAAGTGTCCTAATTGTCAGCAGGTTAAGGCAGAGCATCTTAAGCCTTGCGGTCTGACTCAGATTATTGAGGTTCCGACTTGGAAGTGGGAGGCCATTAATATGGACTTCGTGGTTGGTCTTCCGAGGACTAGGAGACAGCATGACTCCATATGGGTTATTGTGGACATATTGACTAAGTCTGCCCACTTTATCCTTGTGAAGTCTACTTACAAAGCCGAGGATTATGCGAGACTCTACATTGAGGAGATTGTGAGATGGCATGGGATTCCTTTGTCTATCATTTTAGATAGAGGAGCTCAGTTTACTTCACATTTCTGGAGATCTTTCCAGAAGAGCTTGGGCACGCATGTAAAGCTTAGCACTGCCTTTCATCCTCAGACAGATGGGCAGGCGGAGCGCACCATTTAGACATTGGAGGACATGTTGCGAGCGTGTGTGATTGACTTCAAAGGTAGCTGGGATGACCATCTGCCTTTGATAGACTTCTCGTATAATAATAGCTATCACTCCAGCATTGGGATGGCACCGTTTGAGGCACTGTATGGTAGGAGGTGTAGATCTCCAATTGGTGGTTCGAGGTCGGAGAGTCATCCATTTTGGGTCCATAGATCATTCATGAGGCCTTAGAGAAAGTCAGAGTGATTAGGCACAGGTTTGCTACTGCTTACAGTCAGTAGAAGTCATATGCAGATAACAGAAAACGGCCCTTAGAGTTTGATGTTGGTGACCAGGTCTATCTAAAGATATCACCTATGGAGGGGGTGATGAGGTTTGGCAGGAAGGGGAAGTTGAGTCCGAGGTATGTTGGGCCATACGAGATCCTACAGCGTGTGGGTGAGGTATCCTATGAGGTAGCATTGCCTGCGGAGCTAGCTTCTGTCCATCCATTCTTTCATGTCTCTATGTTGAAGAAGTTCCTAGGTGATCCAGCATCGATTCTACCTGTGGAAGGTTTGGTGGTTGGTGAAGACTTGTCTTATGAGGAGGTACCTGTTGAGATCTTAGACAGACAGGTCAAGCGGCTGAGGAACAAGAAGATTGCCACAGTGAAGGTATTGTGGAGAAATCATCTTGTTGAGGGTGCTACGTGGGAGGCTGAGGCCGACATGAGATCCCGCTACCCTCATCTTTTCAGCTCTTGAGGTTAGACTTCCTACTCTTAAGTCTATGTTTCCTTATCTCTCCGTATTTTGTTGCTATTGCTTGACTGTGCATAGTGATTTTGTTATGATCTGACTGGCATTACGATATGTAGTGGTAGTGTCATTCGGGGATGAATGTTCCTAAGGGGGGAGGGGGGCTAATGTAACAACCCTAAAAATGAATAAGATAAATACTTAAGGTGTCAAGAATGCCTGCGATTAGACCAAGATTCACACGGATTGATACGCGTAGAACCAGACCTCAGAACCCTTACTAAGACCAAGCCAACTAACTTGGGGAGTTAATTGAGCTTGGAAAGGTTGGAACCAACCATGTGAGGCTCTCGAAAACGAAGATTTAATCGAAAGAGTCTTTACCGGACTTAAAAGAAGAAATCTTCAGTTTTGAGGGTCCAGGGGTAAAATGGTCTTTTCCAGGCCAAGGGTAATATTGTAATTACCCTACGGAATTAATTAATTAATTTATTAATTTAATTAAAAGATCAATTCGGGTTGGGGCGACCCGAAGTGACCCATTTTCGCAAATAGGGTGTCACTCGGGTTTGAGCCTCACTAGAAGCAATGAATTTATGATTTTATCATCAATTAAAATCTGATTTTTGTAAGGGCAATATGGTCCTTTCACGTATAATTAAATAAATCAGATTTTTGTTTATTAAGGAGAGTCCTAAATTGACTAAGTCATCCTCTAATCCTAAACAACCTCACACGTTTCACTTTCTCACGTTTATCACCTCTTTACGCTCAAAAACTCTCTTCTTCTCTCTGCCAATTAACGTGAAGAACAGAAACTTTAACTAAGGTTCTTCACACATGAAGAACACATGAAATTTTTTAAGAAAAACAAAGTAATCAAAAACGTTAAGGCAAAGAGAAGTTGTCCGTCGAGTGGTTTGGACGTTGAGGAAGCTTGTACTGATTTTGGAGAAGGTTTTGGGCAGCAAATTCATGTTTGAACAAGCAAATTAAGGTATGGGTTTCTTCTCTCTTGGTCCCTTTCCCAAGATACCCCTTACGATTCAAGATATTCACTCCAAAACTAGGGTTGTTTCCCCATTGCATCTCCTTGTCACTAGCTCCCAATGATTCGTACGTTGGGTTTTGTTTGCTGGTAGATTTAGGTATGTGTGGTGTTTTTGTATTGAATGTGAATATGTTTATGTACGTGAAATCACGAGAATGACAAGTAATGGCTGATCAAAAAAAATGATGTGTGTGTGTGCACGTTGGCAGTGAGCTTTGGCATTGAACTTACTCACTGTTAGAACTATGAATTAACATGTTCATTCTTTGTATTTTATGTGTGAAATGTGTACACAATGTGATGTTCATTGTAAAGAAATATGGTTGATTGAATAACAATCTTTTAGCCAAATACACTTATGAAAGATGCGCCTAAAAATGTGTTAAAATGATTTATGAATGCACCCTTTGAATCATGTGAAAACGTTGATGAAAATGAGTTGAAGAATGACTAAAATTCCCAGCAACTATGCAATATTAATTTAGGCTAAAGCTTAACAAAGAAATCTGGAAATTAATACATTTTAAAGAGGTGAGGCCACCAGGATTCGAACCTGTGACCTCACCCTTTAGCTACTGGTTTTCGCGAGAAAAGAAAAGAAAAAGGGGGCTGGGGAAATCGAAATGGGGTCTGTTGGGTTAGTAAGAAGAGAACAAGAGTTAAAATAAATAAATGGGAGGCGTGGGAATCGAACCCACGACCTCAAGGCTGGAAATGTAGAGGAGCGAATTAATTAATTAATCAAGTGAGGTTGTGGGAGTTCGATCCCACAACCTCACTTCCAAACGCTTAGCCTAAGGAGTTTTAAATAAAAAAAATTAGGAGGCTGTGGGGGTTCGAACCCACCACCTCACAGCCTCAGCGAAAATAAATATTTAAATAAGAAGGCTGTTGGGATTCGAACCCACAACCTCCCTATCCCAGCGAAAAATTAAGAATAAATAAAAGAGGCTGTGGGGGTTTGATCCCACAACCTCTTGGTTTAGGCGATATTGGGCAATATGATGTTAATGAAAAATAAAAAGGGGTTGTGGGGGTTCGAAACCACAACCCTTCAGCCAACTTAAGAGGAAAACTAAGTAGAAAATTAACGATACAATGTTAATGTTGGGATTTAATCTACAGTTCTAATATTATGAATATTAAAAATAAAATCAATGAAAAATGTAAATCATATCCAAATGATTCAAACTTGGGTTTCCTTGCCCAAACTTCCGTATTGATACATAAGTCATACGTGAACAAAATATCCAAGAATAATGCCACCTACTTAGATCGAAATCAAGATCTTGGCATATATACAAGATACATAAGTCTTGTACTACATAATCTTAGGAATGTATGAATCACTTACCGAATTATGAATGAAGCCACATGGCTTGTGTGTATAGAATCATAAGTCTAGCATACATTTAAAAAAAAGTGAACCTAAGATGTATGTACTGAATGATGAAATGAACAATGAAATGATGAAACCCTAGAAGGATTAAGTAAGGGTATGAAACACACCTATTGCCAAGCATATTGGCATGTGATGAAATGAATATTCACGTAAAATGGGGTGAGTAATTATGAAGAGTAAATGTGCTAATGATAATGAATATGGTGACAACATGATATGAGGCTAATGCAAATGATGAGAGCAATCTCAAATGAGCCTAAGTAAATGTTACCAAAACGTACTCACCTATGAGAGTGTAAGATAATGAAGAGAACAGTCTCTATGAACACTCTAATGAAAGTATTGAGATTAACACACTTAATACTAATGATGAGATGAGAAATCATCTAATGAGCTATGATGTCCTCATACTAGAAGCCAGCTTCCATGACGTATGAGTTGAATGTAATGGAACTTTATACTGAGCACCGATAGGCTAGCTACAAGCGGTGATTCCTTCTTTCGGGAAGGGCGGAGGTTCACGTTACTCTCATGAGATGAGATTGTCCGGCTTTTCGGGTATGGGTCTCCTTATATCTCCTAGTCTTCGAACCTATACTGCCAATATAGGGATCTGGCGGTGTTAAATTCCCATGTACGCTAGCATGTTTTTGGGTCACCTTGGCCGGTGATTCCACCTCTTTTTGGTGTGGGGGAGACACTGGATTTCATGATGCTCACATGATATATGTCGGTTAAAGTTAAAGTTCCGAATGAATGAATGAGGCCAGCCTCAAATGAAGCAAATAATGAAATGAATGATACCAAAGGTGTTAGGATAGGATAATCAAGAGGTGAGCTAGACTCAGGTAGTGACACTAGGTTATTCTTGATCATTGCACAGCAAACCCTATGAAAGTGTTAAACTACACCTTAGGTATAACTGGTGTTCACACTGGCTTATGAACGAAAAGAAATGAAGTACGTATGAATAAATGAAGCAGACTCTGTGTTTGGTAATGAATACTCCCTAGTTGAGTTCCCATATATTGAGCCCTCATTTTGGAAAGTCTTAATGTCAAGTCCATGATTCCAAGTCTCGTGGCATATGAATAAATGATATGAAAGAAGTTAAGTACTGTACGTTACGTGCTATGATATGTGCTATATGTATGATGTTATGTGTTGTGTGCAATTTGATAACTATGATGATGCATGTTACTATCATGGCATGACTTTCCCAATCTAAATTTGGAAAGCTCACTGACTTTCCTAATCCAAATTTGAAAGGTTCACTAACTTTCCTAATCACAATTTTGCAAGTCCACTAACTTGACTTCCCATAATCATGTTGTTAGGAAAGAGCTATATTTTCTCATGCATGTCCTTGGTGTGTGCTTGCATATACCCATACTTAGTACAAGTGTGTACTAACCCTATACAAACTCGACTATTTTAGGTGCAGGCACAGGTGGACGATAGATCTACAGGATCATTGTTGCAGTAATCCGTACGTCCAGCATTCATCCGGAGTTGGTAGGTCCTCATGCTTTCAAGGATGCTGCCTTTTATAATCTAGCTTAGTTTTAGAGTTGAGATAGTGGAGCATGTTCCACTAGCGTTTCTTTCCTGCTTTATTCAGACATTGTATTGGTGCCATTTTGGCAAGTACATCTTTATTATTGTATTATACTATTTCTTTCATTTGATGATCTTAATATTAGATGGTTGATGGTGTACAATTATGAAATAATGAGAATGTTTAACCAGTATGTTAGAAATACAAAGTTTCAAATTTTCCGCTAAAATTAACCTATGTAATGTAAGAATGACGTAAGTAGGCTTGTCTGCGACCTCTGAGAGGTCAACGACGCCGGTCTCGTCTGGGGTCTAGATTCCAGTCGTGACAATTGGTTTGGCCTGAATTCACCTGGATTATTGAACAAGGTAATTAATTGGTGTAGTAGTAGATTTTTTTTATTTATAACTTCAATCCAATTCTGAATATTAAAGTCGTAGTTTAATTTTCCTTTGTTATAGACTATAGCTGAAGCAGTAACATAGTTGAAGAAATAAGAAATTGGTGCCTGGAGATAGATCAATATCGATATATGCTTACCCTTATCCTTGTGACAAACATGTGTTGAACCCACTAACATAGTATAGGAGGAACAAGGAAAATTTGTTTAGTTTGAATGAATGAAATCTTACTGTCAAATCACCATCATAGAATTATCAGAAATTTATATTGATTTCAAAATATTCCTACTAAGTTTCTTCATTTATCCATAAAATTCCCTATCAAATAAACGTAACTAATATCATCAAAAGATTCCAACTAATCTAGTCCACATTCTGAATTATATATGTTTTACAGTTAATTCAAGTTGACATAAAATAAAAACATGATTCACAATCAATAATTTATAAATATTTTATTGGTTTCTTAATATAAATACAAGACCAAAAATCATTAACCCCATACCTTAAGGGTCAAATATAACAAATTGCTTAACATACTCCTTTTATCTCAATTTGATATTCTTTTTTAACTAGAGAAATTTAAAATTTAAAGGATCACTTTTGAACATGGTCCGAAATAATTCAAGTTAGCTATAACTTTACTGTAAAGTAAAATTCCTAAAATTGGTATGAGTTGTTACTAAATAAACAAAAGGTTGGACTCTGTAAAACGAATATACATACACACACACACACAAACATATATATATATATATATATATATATATATATATATAGGCTAATTGTTTATAATGAGATAATGGGGCAGTGTCTAAAGATTTAGGTGATTTGGAAGTGAAACGTCAAGGGACGATCAAGACGTTCGACGACTAAGTCACCTATGTGTCTTATGTGTTTATGTGTGAGTCATGACCTTATAAGGTCCTTATATGAGTAATAACAATGTTTATACGCAGTGTGTCAAGTTCCATGAGGTTTGGAGGTCAAACGTCCAAGAACGTCCATGAAATTAGAAAGGTTGCCTTGAAGTGACCTTGTGTGTCTAAGTGTGATTCGTTGAGTTTTATGTGTTCGTTTTGGGTGAAATTGATGTAAGAGGTCCTAAACTCGTATACAGACATATTCTAGTTGGAAATGTCCGGGCAAACATCCCCAAGGACCAACCAATTGTCCTTGAGGAAGGACCCATCCTATGAGCCAAAAGCTGTCAAGCCAGCCCAACCTACGGTTGGCAATCGACGACCAGTAGGTCAGTCGACGACCCATAGGTGGAGTGCATAGGCTGACACTTAGGCATGGGGAGGATGGCCATACATGGACTAGACTCTGACCCAAACCACGGACCAAGTGGACGGTCCGTTGGTTTGGTGACTGGGCGTAGGTTGGCAGGTGTAGGCGAAGTCCGCAATTTCACAACTTCACTGTAAAATTCAAGGTGAAATGGTAATTTCACCCAATGTCCAAATAACTAATTGGGAGGTTTTCTAAGGGTATTCTAGGTATTTTAAGTGGGTTTATAAGTCCTAACTACCTAGATGAATTAATTATTCCAAAATAAAAATCCAAAACCTCTAAAGAGCTCTCTAGAACTCCAGTGAAGCTTGAAGGTTGATTTCTCCACAAAATTCAATCAATTTTCTGGGATTAACATCAGTAAAGGTATGGTTCTTAATTCTTGAAACTTCTATCATCAAGTAGCTAAACTTCAAAGTGTTTTTCAAAGACTTCTCAAAAGATGAGTTTTCTAAATTGAAATCTATACATGGGTTCTTGCATTAATTAGATAATTTTAATCTAAAATCTTCATGATCCATTGCAAAACCTAAGTTCTTCAAATTGGATATATTATGGGAGTTATGATCATGTCTCAATGCTTATGAATTCTAGTGTAGTTTTCCTTGGGTTATTGAATGATGTAAAAATTGTATCTGATTGATGTATAGGTTGTCTTAGATTGATAAATCTATATTGCATTGATTTAGATTCATTGAGTATTGTGATTTTTGTACTGAATTGATGATCATGGCCATGGGTAAGGGCCTTTTTGGATTGTATTGGATGATTTAGCTATGGATTGAAGTGGTGAAAATGGATTGGTTGTACGCTGCCCTAATTCTCTTTATATTATGTAAATTAGGTCTTGAATTATGTTGTGATTGGTATGGTCCACTTATGGTGGCGGTGCTATGGGCTCTACTTGTAACTAATGTGGCCTCGTCAGCGTTACTTTATGTATTATGATGATCATGACCTTCTAGGCATTACTTGATATGTTATGATGATTTATGTAGTTGATTATTTGAAGTGTGACCATATCTATCTACATGTGATTAATGTGAAAATATGTATTCTTCTATTGATGTTGTTAGGTGATCATGTTAGACTATGACTATGTCATTATGTGTGTAGTCTTAGAGTTGATGCATGATTCGTCCTAATTGGCTATGTGAGTCATATGATGGTTATATTGATGATTATATAGAGGTATGTAGGATGACTAGTAAGTATACTTAGTTGACCTTATGTGCTTCTAGAATGATATGTTATATGTGAAGTATGTTGTGTCTTATTTTGGTAGACTTGTGTCCCTTACTTGATACATGTATGATGAGAATACAACTTCTTGACTTAGGATGCTAGAGCTTCTTTGTATTGTATGAATGAATGAAATGTGACCTTGAATATTGTTAAGAAGGTCCTTTATGTGGATCCTTCAACCTAATATCCTTCAAGTCGAAAGCCGTAATGGTATCCTTCTTGTGTGAATGGTAGACTTAGGGATTGATTGGCTAGAACGGCATGAAGTCATTCTTAGGAAAATCATTAAGCTATCCTTTTGACCATTGTAAGGCAACCCTAGGGGACCTCTTTGGTAAGGTGTAATGTGATTGGGTTATGACTAGATATGGAACCTCTTCATGTACTCCTTTATTGAACAAATCTATGAGAACAAAGGCTAGCATTGAGTGAGTATGCATGGGTAGTATCTCTAGTTAAGTATGACACTAGAGTACAAAGGAACCCTAGATATTCCTTAACCATGTGCCTACATTGGATGTGTCCAAGTTCTACCATTAACAAGTAGAACACCCTCTATCGGAGTAGGTTACAACTCCAGATTCCATGCTTAACTACCATGGTCTATGTCGGTTATTGCCTATTCTCATCATATTGGATACCCTCTAGTATTGGAGAAGTTCTATGAAGTTTAGGTGGTGGTATGAGACGCTATCTAGACAATGCACGATTATACTTTGAAAATGTTAGTGAGTGAGTCCCTAGGTCTTCTCGAAGAACATTACTTGAAGGTCCTTATATGTGATGAATGTCTCTTAATGAACTAATAAAGGTAATGACTTAAGTTGGAAAGTATGTAAATGAATAAGTACTTACCTAGAATAGTTAAGGGTTGTCTAGGTAAGGTGTGAAGGGGCATATGAATGCTTACTTCATATCTTACCTAGGGAAGTCTTAAGAATTACTCTAGATAGGGAAAATAACTTGAATAAGTAGACATGATATAAAATTAGGTAGTCTTAAGGATTATTAAGGTAAGCTTGGAAAGGATGTATGGGCGTTCTCTTCTTGCATTACTTAAGTAAGTCTTTTGGATAACTTTTGGAAAGAGAATGTCATATATTATATATGTACTATTATGTGTAGTGAGAATGATTCTATCCTAGGTAGTCTGAAGAATCTCTTACGTGTGTGTGAAGGGATTGTATGGGCAGTCGCTTTACAAGTCACTCAAGTGAATCTTAGAATCACCTTTAGTAGGAGGATCTCATGTGTATGTGTTTGGTGTATTGTAAGTGTATTTGTCTCATCATAAATGGTTTTAAGGATCATTTAGGTGTGCCTAGAGAGGTTGTATGGGCAGTCTCTCTTTGTTTTACTTAAGTGATTCTTAGGATAGATTTTAGTGAGAGGATTTCATGCTAAATGAATTCACTGTAATGTTTGAAGTAATTCACTGTAAATTAGCCATCCTTACTGTATTGTTCCTTAAAAAGTGATAAAATGCTTG
Source organism: Solanum sitiens (assembly GCA_016801875.1). Classification (NCBI taxonomy): domain Eukaryota; kingdom Viridiplantae; phylum Streptophyta; class Magnoliopsida; order Solanales; family Solanaceae; genus Solanum; species Solanum sitiens. The sequence continues at coordinate 1,780,638 of JABWTJ010000043.1, read as the reverse complement.
TGTGATATCTTATGTGTTTCTAAGGTGTTAAATGTTGTTCTTATTCTTATGATATGATTTTTTAATTAAAAAGAGCATATTTCTAATAAATTTCCATTTTCATGGTTTTATGCATTAAGCCATACTTAGTACAAGTGTTTGTACTAATTCCATACATTTTGTTATATCTAAAGGTATAGTGGAAGGTGAGAAGGATCTTGAAGGAAAGCTTGGATTCTAGTTATCGTTCAAACAAAGTTGAAGTATGTCCTCACTTGACTCGAAGGCATAATCGTCTTTATATGTCTTTTAAATTCAAAGTATTGTAATAGACTAAGTATTTCTTTATTCGTATTGTATGGGCCGTGTCCCAAGTATTCTTGAGTCTAAGATTGACATATGTTGAGACTAAGTGTTTTCTATGATTTTAATATGAAATATGTTTTAAGATATTTCGTGTGAAAAGTTTTAATTCCGCACTACTTTTCATACATGTATGCGATGAATGATGTAAAAGGTCTTGTACAAGACCTCCGAGAGATCAAGTACGCCGTTCCACGACTTGAGAAGTACCCAATCTTCTAGGGCGTGCACTCGGGTCGTGACAATATATATATATATATATACAAATATTGGAATAAAGACTGATTTCTTTTTCTTGCATACAAGCTTTGTTCTTCATTGTATTGTTCTGTGTTGTAAACATTCAGGGGTCATTTGATACAAAGAATAATAACACAGACAGTAGTAATGCATGAATTAGTAATGCAACATTTCTTGCCAAACACATTTCTTTCTATATGCATTACATCAAGGTTATGTCTAAACCTAAGACTCTTTCAATAAGGCAATTGAAAAACCACACTTTTTTTCCTCTACTTATAAGCATTGTTAGAAACATTACGCTTTATCTTTTTCCCTTTACCAAAACTTAGGCTGCCTAATTTTTGTAATTGTATAAGTGATTTTCACGTGTTAAAGGGCTAGGTGTGACACCCATTTCTACTTTCCCATCAAATAACACCATATTTATATGCCATGGATTGTAATGATCCTCTAGGTCATTTTTGTGTTAATGTTACGACCCAAGGGTACCCCCTAGGCCTTTTTTGTGTTAATGTCTTTAAGAAGTTTTCATAAAATAAATTGTAAGTTTAGAGATAGTCTCACATAGCCATCTATTACAATCGAAGTCTCAAAATTGGGTCACAACCCTTACAATAGAAAATCTGAGAAGTCTTGTACAATAAAAGAAATGAAACAATAATAAAGCTCTTGTCCTCGGATCCATGAGGACATACCACAAGCTTTGGACAATAATCGATCCTAGCTTGGAACTAGAAGGAATCACCTCAAATGCTGGAACCTACACTATGTAGAAAAATGTAGAAAAAATATGGGTTAGTATAAAAATACACGAAGTTGGTAGTTATGGATGAAATCCTTTAAAGATGCTAAAAATGGACAGTTTAATTGAAAACTATGCATTTTTACCAATTTAAGAACCATCATGAAGGATAAATGCAAAAGAATCAGATACGAGCATATTCAACATATTTATCATCATATCATAATGGAACAAACCATAAGTACCCTCAAAGTATCCTTGTGCAATGTATGAACAACATCCCATACTCATATGAGTCATATCCATTCCAAGGAAAGCTCATCAAGTGATTATAGTTCATAACTCAAATCTAGTTCATACTATCATAGTGAGATTAACTTTAACCGATATAGACCATGAGAGCTTATCATGGAATTCGGTGTCTACCCCACACCGAAAAGGGGTTGTCCTACTTCCCTAAGGTAGAACCAAACTCTTAATTTACGTGGATCCATTAGCTAAAGACCTATGTTGCACATATTTTATGGGATAAGGAGATTGCCTCCCAACTATGGTAGAAGGTTTCCATCTCATGATATATCTACTTTGGGAACCTGTACTCAACTAGTGTAAAAGGAACCAACTTGGGAAGTGAGACTCAACTAGTGTAAAAGCTCCCGTCTCATATTCATATCCACTTAATGATAAGCATCAATTACCTTTGAGTTCATATTAAGTCTTGACTTAAGTCGATAATTATGGAAGAATGTCTAGACACCCATTCCAACAACTCATACTAAAGCTCCTAGATTCAATAGGTGAGACTACTCTTTAACCTTAGAATCCCTATATGTGACAAACCTTTAATATTATATGAAATTCATACCTAAGTGCGTACATGAGGATAATCATTCAATCAACACCACTATTAGATCACTTTTAATCTCAAAGCAATCTAATTGAATACACACAAGTCTCATACATATAAATAGTTCTCAAGTTTTTCCACTCAAGGCTATAGATCAAATTCAACCAATCAATCTAGAATCACTACATTAGATATAGATTGAATAATGAATCAAATAACTTAACTACTACAAGTGCTAGTTTGTAGTTTCTACAATTCATACAATTCACAAGCGATAAATTAGGGTTATGGGGAACTCACGGATTCATGGGAGATTTTATTAAAAAACCACTAATAAACAGTTATTCAATATAATATAAGACAATTAGATCATTGAAAATGATTTTAAGAATAATCCATGGCCTTGAATGAAAAACCTAGGTTTTAGAGATGTTTCTACTTTAAAATTGAGAGTTGAAGGACTTCATGGATAAAAAGATAACCATGAACCAAAACTACCATAACTTAATTGAAGATCCTTTACGAGTTTTAGTAGAAAAGGTGAGTTCTTGAGCTAGAACTTGAATTCTTATTACTTTTATTCTTTAATAGAGGGTTTAGAGAGAGAAATATTTTGGAGGGAATAAGTTTGTTTTGGGGTCTTAAATGAATGAACTAATCTAATTAGTTGTGTGGTTTATCAGATATTTATAGCTGTCTTATGTAACACTCTGAAAGTCCGTGACCTAATCTAGAGCCTCACATGATGGACTACTCCTTGTAACACATTTTTAAGCCTAAAATAAATTTATTTGAAACATTAAGGAAGTTTTAGAGTCAAAACGTCAAGGAACGTCCATGACGTCCAGTGACTAGTGAAATATAGGTTAGTGTGCCTTGGCATGTGTCTTTGGGTTTTAAGAGCAAAAATTCAATGACATTTGGTAGAAAGGTGTTAAACATGTATTAGAGTGTTTTTAGGGTCGAAACGCCTGGGTAAGATTCCCCAAGGACCACCCTAGGTGTCCTTGAGGAGGACCCTTCAAAAATGATCCAAAACCTGTCAAATGACAGTGGCTACCTACGAAACTAGTTGACGAGACGTCGTCCGATCGACGAGGCATCAAATTCTCCATAGTTAATGCTTTAGTCATTTTTAAAAAATTCCCAAAAACCAAGTCTCTAACACCAACAACGATCAAAGGGCACCATTGAAGACCAAGGTCATATTCCATATCTAATACTTTCTCTCTCCCCTAAGAACACCATTGAAGACCAAGGTCAAAGGGAATTAGGGTTGCAATAATTCTACCTTCTCTCCATCAATCTTCAAGAATAGCTATGTTATGGCAATATTTCACCTTTGGGACTTCTTTCCCTAAAGGGTTCCTTCAAATTGAATTCCAAAAGTTGAGAAAACATGGGTTTCATTCTTAATCCAAAATTTATACTTCAAATTGTATTGTTCTTGGTTTATTTTGATTATTATTGATATATTGTGATTTATAATTGGATAATTAGGGTAGTTCTTGATGTTAGACGTAATTCTATAGAAGAAATCATTAATTGACCCTATTTCCCTAACCCTAGGTTATGAATTGATGTTGAATTGGATAGTGATGATACAATTGACTTAGTTCTTATGTTAATTACTATTATATGATGTTATTAAGTATATTGATGGGTGAATGTGGTTTTTTTGGTGATGAGACCATTGAAGAAGGCTTTTGAAGGTAAATTGGTGAGACTTTGTGATCTTGAATCCTTACTTCAATTGTGATGGCTTGTACTTGTTTATGATGTTCTATTAAAGTAATACATGTGATTAGATTAAGTAGGTGATGTAATGATGAATGTAATTGAAATGTCTTGATTATATGAATTGTGAGATATGATTAAGGCATGATGATATAAGGATGATTGTGAATCACTTATGTGCACAACTATGATACGAAGATGTTGATGTCTTAATCTCACCATTGAAGGGTTGTTATTAAAGGACATTCTCAACAATACCTAATGAGCTAATGACTATGATATATACAAGGGGTTAGTCTCCTATGGCCTTTATTAAGTTATGATGTTTGAGAATGACTTAAAGACATTTCAAAAAGGGACTTCAGCTTAGCACCGAGTGAACTAGTTATGAAAGAGTGTCCTTTCTCAATGTGGTAAGGTAGGTTCACAATGGTTCTCATGAGATATAGATTACGATGCAATTGTGCATAAATAGGGTCTCAAGGATGTTTCCTAGTTCTGGAACTATGTTGCCCCCATAGGAGAACTAGCTAGTGGATCCACCTAGAATGCTATGTTCATGTATTGGTTTCACATTGGAAAGTAGACCACCTTATTTTGGTGTAGGGTTTCATGACACCGGATTCCATGTTTAGCTTATATGGTCTATGTCTGTTAAGGCATTTTTTCCTGAAAGGTAAAAAATGAATGTAATAATGTGAACTCTAACTAGGATGACTTAAGGGGTTCTTCTTAGTGTAGGTAGGGGAATGGGACTCTACCTATGCATTGCACTAGTTGTCCTTGAGGGAAGTCCTTGGAGGATGTTCCTATGCTCTATGACTTTAATGATATGCATATGTTGGCTTTACATAATGATGATCCAATATGATGTTAGTTTCAGTTATGAACATTTTATTGGTTTATATTGCTATATATGATGATGAATACTCATGATCCTATGTTATGTGAAGGTAGGAATTACATATGATCTCTTTCCTTGTTACTGATTATGTGGTGTTATGGAACTTCACATGAGCATTGCACTTGTATGCTTGGGATGGGATTGTTGGTAGGGGTCATACAAGTTATGATGATATGAACTCTTGTACATGCTTTGTTGTTATGACATTTTGTTGGAGTTGCTTTAGTTATATGATTTTGATGTGTTACTATTCATGTTGATATGACCTACGTAGAAGATATCCATGTTGACTTGACTTTATTGATGATGTTGGTGTTGTGTTAAAGATGGATTTTTCTTAATGAGTATGTGATCATTGTCTTGTATGTGTTCTTAATTGTGCATTAAGGCTTTCAAAAGTGACTTACTATGACTTTGAACAAAATGCCCCTTTAAGCATGATTTCAAACATTATATGTGCATATGTTTCCATACTTAGTACAAGTGGATGTACTAACCTATTTCCTTTATATTTCTACAAAACCGTAGGTTCGGTCAGTTGAAGTTAGAAGGCCAAATGCAAGACTACCCGGATATTTCTCAATTTTAATTTTTAAAATTAAAACTTTTAATTAAAGATAGAAGATAATCAAATTGAAACAATTGATTCGAATGCGGTCTTCAACTTGTTTTTAAATAATGAATAACACAATTAAATTATGTAATTGTCTTATCCAATCACTTTGCTTAGCCACACCCACACTTAGGAAACAGTTGAGAGATGCATTAAGTGTTGACTTTAAATATGTCATGTAAGTAATGCTTCAATTATGGATTCCACATAATTGGAGCTTCACATGACCATTGCACTTGTAGGGTTCTGGATTGGATCATTGATAAGTATTTTGTATGTTATGTTATATGATCTATTTAATATGAACAGTTAACATGACTCTATGATAATATGTCTTCGATTATGATCATTCTTTATGTTGATGGAATCGTTAACTTGTATATGTTATATGGTATGGCATTGAAGACTTTCATATGACTTAGCATGTTTTTTAAAGAGATGATAAATGATCCTTTTTCATGCATGTCCTTATATGATATGTGCATATACCCATACTTAGTACATGTGGCGTACTAACCCTGTTACTTTATATTACTACAACTGTAGGTTCCGGCCATTGAAGATTTAGAAGGTCGATTGAAGAAGCTTGGAACTCTTCATCCAAGTCTCGGTAGGTCCTCATGTTCAGGGATGCTATCTATCGTATTCTAGATTATGAATACTTTAGTTGTTATTAAGAATATTCTACTTCCATTATGTTCGTTGGATTCTTTTGTAGTAAGGCCTATATGGCATAATTACTATTTATTGGCTAAGTCCAGATTTGTACTCTTAGATGATTTTATACATGTGAGACAAGTTTTTAGAATATCATATATCATTATGAATGTTAAGTATGAAGTCTAAGTATACTTCAAGTAGAATGTAAAAGTTTGTAAGTTTTCCGCAATTTTTACTGATCACATGTTATGACGAATGCTAAGGGCTTGTCTTAGTCCTCCAAGAGGACGATGACTCCGGTCGCATCTGAAGTATGCTCTCCGGGTGTGACAAACTTTGTATCAGAGCATGAGGTTAAATATCCTTAAGATCAATATCTCACTAAACCACATTACCTAGTGTCTTGTTCATGATTTTGGAGCACGCCATAATTATGGATAAGAGGCTATGTGATGACTTGGAAACTTCTCTTTTTCTTGATAATCCTATGTTGTGCCTTTAGAGTTTTGACACTATGTGTCGTTTAGCATCTAATACCTTTCTTGTGGTTATAGGCGATGAACACAAGAAGGACACCCTGAGAAGAGTAGGAGAAGAGATTGTGAATGTGGGAGGTACCCTCAAGTGCAAGTTGCTACAAATGATCAAGTTCTGGTGAATCCTCCGGCTATGACGGATGGTGAGGTGAGGGAAGCCCTATTCCAAATGGCCCAAGCCATCACCACACAAGCTCAAGTCATTACGGCACAAGCTAACAGAGAGGTCATTTCTCGAGAGAACCAAGCACTATGGTTAGAGGTTTGAGAGATTTTACGAGGATGAATCCTCCCATGTACTTTGGATCAAAAGTTGATGAAGACCCCCAAGATTTCCTTAATGAGGTCTACAAGATCTTGTTTGCTATGGGTGTGAGTGCTACTGAGAAGGATGAGCTTGCTTCCTATCTACTCAAGGATGTTGCTCAGACATGGTACAATCAGTGGAAGGATAGTAGGGCTTTAAGAGGTGGTCTAGGGACTCGGGAGATCTTCAAAAAGACCTTTCTTGACAGATTCTTCCAAGGGAGCAAAGAGAATATAAGGTAGAAGACTTTATCAACCTTCGTCAAGGAGGTATGAGTGTTAAGGAGTAATCCTTGAAGTTCATTAAGCTATCCAAATATGCTTCTTCTTTGGTTTCTAATGCTAGGGATAAAATGAGTCATTATGCAATGGGCGTGTCCGAAGAGCTCGAAGAAGAATGTCGTGCAGCCATGCTTCATGACAATATGGATCTTTCTAGGTTGATGGTTCATGCTCAACAAGTTGAGGAAAGTCATCTAAGGAAGAGGAATAGGGAAGCTAAGAGGGCAAAGTCTTTTGAAAGTCGTTCTTTTAAAAGTAGGCTTGATGTTCAAGACAAGCCTAAGTTCAAGAAGAGGTTTTCAAACAAAGTTCCTTCAAATTTCTCCAAGAATCGAAATGATAGAGGTTCTAACCCTAAACCTCAAAAAGGGAGAAATGTTGATCCACCAAGAGAAAGACCAACTTGTGGTAAGGTTGGAACTAATAGTTGTTATGTTGTGGCAAAGGAAGAAATATGGTGAAAGATTGTCCTAATGTGAGAAGCCAAAGTAAGGGAAATAGCCAAACTCAACCAAGCGGTCCTAGTTCTGAAGCTCCAAGAAAGAACCGTTTCTATGCACTCAAGGCTAGGGGTGAACAAGAAAGCTCTCCCAACGTTGTGACGAGTATGTTACAAGTTTTATCTGTTAATGTTTATGCTTTGCTTGACCCAGGTGCTTCCCTTTCTTTTGTTACACCTTTGGTAGCTAGGAAGTTTTATGTACTTCCCGATGTTTTGATTGAACCCTTTTCGGTTTATATCCCAATGGGTGACTCTGAGTCTATAGGAAATGTCCTGTGATGCTACTCAATAGAGTTACTCTTGTTGATTTAGTAGAACTGGACATGTTTGATTTCGATATTATTTTGGGAATGGATTGGCTCCATGATTGTTTTGCTTTCATAGATTGTAGAACAAGGGTAGTGATGTTTCAATTCCCTAATGAACCCATTTTAGAGTGGAAAGGGGGAAATTATATGCAAAGTGGTCAAATCATTTCTTGTTTAAAGGCTTGTAAGATGATAGCCAAGGGTTGTTTATACCATGTGGTGTGGGTTATCTATTGAGTTAGTCCCTGCAGTGAGAGAATTCCTAGAGGATTTTCATAATGACCTTCCAAGAGTTCCTCCCGAATGGGAAATTGACTTTGGCATTGATTTGTTACCGGATATGAATCCCATTTCAATTTCTCCATATAGGATGGCTCCGGCTGAACTGAAAGAGTTGAAGCTCCAACTCAAATATTTACTAGATAAGGGTTTCATTCAACCTAGTATTTCTCCATGGGGTGCTCTGTTCTTGTTTGTTAAGAAGAAGGATGGTTCCATTAGAATGTTCATTGATTATCGCCAACTCAATAAGGTCACCATAAAGAACAAGTATCCTTTCCCTAAGATTGATGATTTATTTGATCAACTCCAAGGTGCTAGTTACTTTTCCAAGATTGAGTAATGGTCGGGATATCACCAACTTAGGGTGAGAGGAGAAGATGTTCCCAAAACACCTTTCCGAACTAGATATGGTAACTATGAATTTCTAGTTATGTCTTTTTGGTTAAAAAATGCCCCGGTTGCATTTATGGACTTAATGAATAGAGCTTTCCGAGATTATCTCAACTCATTTGTGATTGTTTTCATTGATGATATTTTGATATACTCCAACAATAAAAATGAGCATGAGAGTCACTTGAGGTTGGCCTTGTAAGTCCTCAAAGAACACCAACTTTATGCTAAATTTAGCAAGTGTGAATTTTTGGTAAGGTCGATTGCTTTTCTTGGCCATATTATCTCTGGTGATGGTGTAGAGGTTGATCCAAAAAAGACAGATGCGGTCAAAAATCGACCTAGACCTTTGACTCCCACAAACATAAAAAGTTTCTTGGGTCTATTTAGCGATTACAGGAGATTTGTTTATGTATTTTCGTCCATTTCTTCTTCTTTGACAGATTTGACCCAAAAGAAGGTGAAGTTTGAGTTGTCAGAATCTTGTGAGAAAGGTTTTCAAGAGTTGAAAGATAAGCATACCTCCACTATGCTGTTGACCGTACCGGAGGGTAATTAAGGCTTTCTAGTATATTGTGATGCTTCCTGAGTGGGCTTGGAATGTGTCCTCATGCAGCATGGTAAGGTGATAGCTTATGCTTCTAGGCAACTCAAATTTCATGAGAAGAATTACCCAACCCATGATCTTGAGTTATCCGCTGTAGTTTTTTCCTTGAAAATATGGAGACATTATTTGTATGGTGTGCATGTTGATGTGTTTACTGACCATAAAAGTCTTCAATATGTGTTTACACAAAAGGAGTTAAACCTCCGACAAAGAAGATGGTTAGAGTTGTTGAAGGATTATCACATGAGTGTCCTTTACCACCCTGGCAAGGCCAATGTGGTTGCGGATGGTTTGAGTCGTATGACTATGGGTAGTGTGTCTCATGTGGAAGAAGAGAAGAAATAACTTGTGAAAGATGTTCATAGGTGGCTCGCTTAGGTGTGCGATTAGAAGAGTCTCCAAATGGTGGTTTCATGGTCCATCATAACTCCGACTCATTATTAGTGGTGGAGGTGAAATCTAAGCACAATCTTGATCCACTATTGATAGAGTTGAAGGAATCGGTACTTGGTAAGCTCAATGAGTCATTCTCCCAAGGGGGTGATGGTGTTCTTAGGTACCAAGGGAGATTATGTGTACCCGATTTGAGGATTTGAGAAATCAAATTCTAGAAGAAGCCCATGGTTCTCACTATGCTATACATCCGTGTGCCACCAAAATGTATCATGACCTTAGAGAGGTCTATTGGTGGGATGGTTTAAAGAGGGACATAGCAGAATTTGTTGCTAAGTGTCCAAACTGCCAACAAGTTAAAGTTGAGCATCTTAAACCGGGTGGTTTAACACAAATCATGGATGTTCCTACATGGAAGTGGGAACCCATCAATATGGACTTTGTTGCTGGGTTGCCGAGAACCCGGAAGCAAAATGATTCTACATGGGTTATTGTGGATAGGTTGACCAAATCTGCCCACTTTATTCATGTTAAGTCTACTTACACGACTGAAGATTATGCAAGGATCTACATTAATAATATTGTGTGGCTTCATGGGCTTCCTTTGTCCATCATTCGGATAGAGGTGCCCAATTCACTTCTCGTTTTTGGAAGGCTTTTCAAAAGGGTTTAGGTACTTTAGTGAAACTTAGTGCCAATTTTCATCCTCAGACAGATGGTCAAGAGGAACGTACCATTCAGAACCTTAAAGACATGTTAAGAGCCTGTTTTATAGATTTAAACGTAAATTGGGATGATCACCTACCTTTGATTGAGTTCTCTTACAACAACAGCTATCATTCGAGCATCTCCATGGCACCTTTTCAAGCTCTTTATGGTAGAAGGTATAGATCTCCGGTTGGATGTTTTGAGGTTTGTGAGTCCTCACTCCTTGGTCCAGAAATTGTCTATGAGGCTATAGAGAAAGTTCGACTAATAAGAGATAGATTGAAGACAACCTATAGTCGGCAAAAGTCTTATGTCGACAATAGAAGAAGAGATCTTGATTTTGAAATAGGTGATCATGTTTACTTGAAGATTTCACCTATGAAAACGGTGATGAGATTAGGTACAAAGGGGAAGTTAAGTCCCCGGTATGTTGGTCCTTATGAGGTTTTACAATGCATTGGAAAGGTTGACTATGAGTTGAAACTACCTAGTGAACTAGCTTCGGTTCATCCGGTGTTTCATGTTTCTATGCTCAAGAAATGCATAGGCGACCCGGTGTCTATTATACCTATAGAAGGTTTAGGAGTGGATGAGAACCTTTACTATGAAGAGGTTCCGGTTAAGATCCTAGATTTCCAAGTCAAGAAGTTGAGAAACAAGGAGGTTCCCTTTGTAAAAGTTCAATGGAGGAACCATCTTGTTGAGGGTGCAAAATGGGAGGCTGAATCCGACATGAAGTCCATCTACCCTCATCGTTTTACTCCTTGAGGTTAGACATTCCTCTTAGTAAAGAAATTAATGAATAATCACGAAATTAAGCTGTTTACCAAAATAGGTGTATGTTTGGTAAAAGTTGTACCAACTAGAGTTTTAAGAAAATGCCTTTATACTCTATTCTGCCACTTATGTTTAATATGTATGCATGTGTTTTATTGAGATTTTGTTGTTTTGTTGTTGTCTTGAGAAGAACGATAGCATGGTAACTCTTTAATGCATTTTTGAGCTTATGATAAGGTTTATAAGGAAATTCCTCACTATGTGTTATGAATATGGAGCTCTTATATGTTTGTGCATCATGAATTGGGTGCTATGTGTAATTTTATGGTATGTATTGTAAGGAGTTGTGATGTACTCCTATTATCTGTAACTCATTATGATTTTATGTTGTTGATTGGTTGGGCTTCTAGTATTGAGTCTATTCTTACCCTCCAAAAGATTTTAATGTCATTCGGGGATGAATGTTCCTAAGGGGGGATAATGTTACACTCCGAAAATGCCATGACTTAGACTAGGGCTTAATCTATTAAATAATATCTAAAATGATTTTTCAAGACCTATACTAACGTAATAAAATCATTTAGAAAATATTAGAGCCAAAACGACAAAGAAAGACCTTGACGTCCGGAAACTAGCTAATTTGAACTAGTTGAAGTCCGTATGTTTGGTGAAGGTTTTGAGGTGTCAAATGAAGTACAAAATTAGTAAAGAGACCTTGGATAGGTAGTATGTAGTGCAAAGGGTCCAAATGTTTGATAACGACACCCCAAAGACCACCTAAAGGGTCCTCAGGGAGTACCCAAACATGGGTGGGCAGGCTGCCTGGCAGCCCGCGAACAGGCAAAATTGGAGGCAAGGTGCGCGACGCATAGCCTGCAGGCAGGCCACTTCCTCAAGATTTGAAATGCAGCTGTGCGATGCAAGGCTGACATGCACCTCACTGCCTCAACCCAAAATTTAAGAAAAATGACGGGATTTGGCCCCGCGACGCACAACCACTTCCCAGAATCGTTATATTCATATTTTTTGTAATTTAACTTCATAAAAAGACACATTAAGTGGATGATCTTTCGGGTAATTCATAGGACAACTATATATGGATATTAGGTCAGTTTTAGACCTTTTTACAAGTTCCAAATCATATAAAACAAGTTTTCTCTCATCTCTCTCAAAACTACTCTCTTTTCAAACCGCATTAAAGAACAAGAAGAGCTTAAGGAAGAAGACGAAGAGTTCAAGCTTTTAATCCAATTATCGTGGATTATTCATCTATAAGGTATGTGTTTTTCACTTTTGGGATTCCTTTACCCAAGAGGTCCTTTCAAAGATAAGTTTTCAAGAACTTCAAATACTAGGGATTTTACTCGACAAAATGTATTTTCTTCCTAACTCCAAATTTATGATTTTCGATAAAGTAATTGTTTTCCATGGTTGATTAAGCACGAATTGGTTGAGCATTTGACCTGTAGTATTATACTTTAGAGTGATGCATGTTGTTATCTAGATGATGGTTTCGTATTGTTGATTCTACTACTAGATGACATGTAAACGTAGGGATTGGAACTAACACTAGAATGAACTCTTAAATGACCATTTCCCTTATCCTACATTACGCATTGATCTTGTATATGATTTGAAGAATTGTTCTTGATTATGCTATTGAGTATTTCACTATGTTATGGTCATGAATGTTGTAAGTTGAACGTAAGTTCTTGAATAAGGTTCTTGGAAGAAAGAGGTACGTCTTCTATTGTCGTGATTACTCTATGTTGGTTATGTTAGCCCATAATTGATGTTAGAATGCTATTGATTTATGTATGATGTTGCTATGTATATATGTTGCGCTATGGACATGTTATTTGTGATATCATGATAAGAATAACATAATGCAAATTATGATATTCTCTTGTATACTTTACAAGATGATTATGCTATGTTAATCTCACACACGAAGGGTTGCGATGAAAGGAAATTCTCATCTAATCCTAAATAGTTCATGATCATGTTTATATAAGGAGTTAACCTCCTATGACCTATGATAAGTTACGATAAAAGAAAACTAAAAGGTTATTCAAGAAAGGAACTTAAGATAAGAAACGATGACCTAGATATGAATGGTGTCCCTTTCCTAGTTGGAAGGTAGGTCACAATGACTCTCATGAGATTGAGGCTGCATGTAATGTGGAACTATGGGTCTCTAATACATCTCTTAGTTCTTGAACTATGTTGCCACCATAGGATACTAGCTAGTGGATCCACCTAGAAAGCTATGTCATATTTGGTTCTTCTTTGGCCGATAGACCACCTTCTTTCGGTGTGGGGTTTTATGACACCGGATTCCATGGTTATCTCACATGGTCTATGTAAGTTAAGGCGAATGTTCCCTCATGTAAAATGAAAGACAAGTAAATGAACATTGACTAGGGTGACTTGAAGATTATACTTAGTATAGGTAGAGGTATGGAACTCTACCTAGACATTGCACAAGTTGACTCTAAGGGAAGTCCTGGGAGATTGTTCTTTTGTAATATGATAATAGGAAATATATATGTTTACGATACATGATGTTACTCTTATATGATGTTGGTCACTATGATGAATATATTATTGGGTTATATTGTTAAATGAAGTGATGACTACTTATGTTACAAGTTATATGAAGCAAAGCTTTACTCATGGTCTCCTATCTTATCTACTTGGTTGTGTGGGGTTATGGGGCTTCACATGACCATTGCAATTTTAGGTTGGGGATGGGATCATTGGTAAGTAATTTGTATGTTATGTTATATGATATATTTAATATGAAAAGTTAACATGACTATATGATAATATGACTTTGATTATGATCATGCTTTATGTTGATGTAATCCTTAACTTGTATATTTAATATGGTATGTGCATTGAAGACTTTCATATGACTTAGAATGTTTTTTAAAGAGATGATAAATGATCCCTTTTCATGCATGTATTTAGATGTTATGTGCATATACCCATACTTAGTACATGTGGCATACCAACCCCATTACTTTATATTACTACAACTGTAGGTTCCGACCATTGAAGATTTAGAAGGTCGATTAAAGAAGCTTGGAACTCTTCCTCCAAGTCTCGGTAGGTCCTCATGTTTAGGTATGCTATCTATCGTATTCTAGCTTATGAAGACTTTAGTAGTTATTAAGAATATTTTATTTCCATTATGTTCGTTGGATTCTTTTGTACTAAGGCCTATATGGCATAATTACTATTTATTGGCTAAGTCCAGATTTGTACTGTCAGATGGTTTTAATATATGTGATACAAGTTCTTAGAATATCATATATCATTATGAATGTTAAGTATGAAGTCTAAGTATACTTCAAGTAGAATGTAAAAGTTTTAAGTTTTTCGCAATATTTACTGATCACATGTTATGACAAATGCTAATTGCTTGTCTGAGTCCTCCGAGAGGACGATGACGCCGGTCGCATCTGGGGTATTATGTCTAAGCTATAAGATTGTAGTTGACCTATATTAATTCATGAGTTTTGTGCAACTAAGTGAATTGCTTAATTTCTCATGAGTTGAAGTGTGGATTTGTCCTATGTGTGCAAGATAAATCCTTTGTATGCCTAATTTTATGATGAAATAATGAGCATGCCTAAAAGTTGGATAAGGTAGTTCCTCCAAATGGCAATGAGTATGAAGAAACATGTAAGCATGGAAGAAAATGTAAGAGTAATCCATGTTTGATGTTGTTGCTTTAGTTGCATGATAGTATGAATTTGGTGTTCCTTGTAAGTTTGCTACATTGAGTCTTATGTGTTAACATGTTATAGGTTGTAAGCTTCTCTATGGTTCATTGAGTTCTTGAGGGTGTTTTAAAATGTTCCAAGTGTCATTCGAGGATGAATGTTCCCATGTGGGGGATATTATCAAGACCCTCAAAATAATTTTAGGTGTCTAGAGCCTCACTTGTGCCTAAAAAAGGTTAATAACATGTTAATTAAGTGATTTACAATGTGTATACTTGATTTGAAGTGGTTTTGAGGTCAAACGTCCAAGAACGTCTGGGACGTTCCAAAGTTAGCTTTGAGACGTGCTAGTGTGTTCTAGTGTGCCTTGGTATGTTTTTAGTTTTGTTTGGGGTCTAAATTGATAGGGGAGGATCCTAAATTGTTAATGGACGTATTAAGGTTCGAAACATCGAGGGACCACTAACCAAGGACCACCCAAGGGGTCCTTGAGGAGGCCATGCCACATCCGGGGAGCACCCCCTAGAAGTAACATGGCTTACTTGACCTCTCGGAGGTCTTATACAATCCCATAGTCATTATTCATTGCATTTTCATAAGTAAATTTAGCGGAAAATTTAAAACTTTTCATAGCACATCATATGCTAGAACATCACTTCCATTATATAAAAATATAAGTTATAATACAGAGTTAGATTCTAAGTCTCTTTTTCCATCTTAGACTCAACATCATAGAATAGATTAGGGACACGACCCTTTAACATCATAACACAATATTTAAGCTATTACAATACATTGAATATAAACTTGACATAGGAAATTCTTGGAACATAAGGATCCCCTTCCTTGAGCTTGGGAAACAAATATCAAGCTCTTCACCTTAGAGACATTCTTTAAGTATCCATGACCTACACTTTGTGTAAAAAGGTAGAGAAGAATGGTGTTAGTACAAGAATGCACTAAGTATGGAAACCATGCAAAAACATGCATTAAAAAGAGACATTTTACTTTGAAACCATGCATCATGTCTTTTTGTGAAAACTTCATAAAACTTTAATATAATAAGCATGATACAATTCACATACTTCGTATACGTATATACACTAGTCATATATACAACACATTCATTTTATTTAAACCAATCCCAACAAGGTGCTTTTATATTCTAAAAGCATTATATTAATTATGTATCAACGTAAATGGACTAACTAAATTCATGTTTCTATAATCAATTCTATTGGGAAAAACACTCATTATTTTATTCATATCAAATAGATGGATATGATTGCGTCATGTGTTCCTCTTTAGTTTTTCGATAAAGTGAAGGAACATCATATAAAACCACACATTGCATTTAAGACATATAATTCACAATTTTTCAATAAACACCTTTACAATTACACTGAACCTATTACATTTTATAGTGAACTCTTTCCTTTTACTTCAACTCCTTATCTTCCAAAGTAACCCTCTAGTGATGCTTAGTTCAGTGTATAGACAATGCCCCATACCACTATCCACACTCAACCATCACTTTAAGGCGACTAGGTAATCATGCATACAACCTTCATTAACCCAACATATGCATTCATAGAAGTATTTCATATAATAAGATACCTAACTCACATTTGATCCAACATACTTTAGGAAGCATATAGAAGGACTCATTACAAGACCATATACAAGTCAAGACTTCCAACATAATCATAGTAAGGTATTAGTCACATTAACCTACTTGGACTTCACCTCATAATAACCACATTGAACCCTACTCATAATCCCTTCCTAAGTCTACTTGTGCAATGTACATGTGAAGTCCCATAACCTCAAACATACTAAGTAAACCTACAAAGAAAATACAAGCCTTAACATGCCCTTCATACAGCAACAAGAAAAGAATAGACAACCTCCTTCATGTCACGCAAAACTTCATCATGTAGTCGATAAGACCCATATTATGCATACAAGGTAAGGACACATCATATAGACTCATACCATGCATATCATCACAACAAGTAGACACTAACACAATTTCATGCAAGAGAACCATAAACACAATCATATACATTAGAGCACATTCCTAGAACTCCCTTCAAGAGCTACATGTGCAATGCATAGGTGAAGTCCCATACCCCCACCTACACTAAGCAACTTCCCTTAGGTTATCCTAACAGGTCCTAGTCATTTATTTCCATTGTCTATTTTTCTTTAGGGAAACTATAGCATTAATCGACACTAAGACCATGGGTGCTAAACATGGAATTTGGTGTTGTAGAACGTCACACCAAGAGGAGGTGCCCTACTTAGGCAAAGTAGAACATTAACCTTAAACTAGCATCTTAAGTGATATCACTTGCTAGATCCTATGTGGCAAGCATAGTTTATGGAGCTTGGGGGCCGTCTTGGAAATATCACTCTATGCCCTTGTTGGGCTATGAGGCTATCCACCCCGTGAGGACTATGGTGAACCCTACCTTCCCTCCTTTGGAAAGTGCCAACCCCTCATCTACAAGTTCACACGGTGCGAAGCTAAATTCCCTTTATTGAAAAGCCATTATTATATTACTTTAAAAAACATAGGCTTAGGAGAATTAACCCCTCATATGCTTAGCTCGTAGGTTATAGATGAGAGTTCATCAACCTAAGTCATGTGACAAACCCTTTCACATGGACATAGCATATTCAAAGCACCATCTAGTTTAGCGTACTCTTGGGAACACCTTCCAAATGCCCCTCTATTGACTAGATCATCATACATGTGTATGTGTATACATTATGTGAGCAATCCTTTCACATAAACACATTAAGACCACACATGTTCATATATCAATGATAAGTGTATAGATGTAACTATATGAGAAATCCTTTCATATAAACACTTTAAGACATTATACACATTCATAACATAACCATGCATTCATATTCATGTACATAGAAAACTAAACCTAGGAACTATCCTATCAAGGCACACATGTGCAATGCATAGACAAGGTCCCATACCCTTTCCCATACTATTACACCTATCAAGTCATCCTAGTTAAGGGATACATAACATACTTCATGAACATATACTTAATATGCATAGTAGTAGACATTAGTGCATATGATAATTATCCTTTCACTAGACACCATGAAACTATACTACTTTGATAAACATGCATGAGCTGTGTGTGTACGTTGGATCACTTGTTCACATAATGGCAACGATTCTAACATTAAGGCAGCCACCTTAAAAATATCACGATACATATTAAGTCCCTTAAAACATAGAAAACTCATATATAGAGTAATAGGAACTATATACCACATACCAACCATCCTAGCATAGGAGGTTAGACATATTCATCATTTACACCTAGGACTCCTAATCATGCTCTAGACAACATTTTAATAAAGGGGTACATATGTAGGGGTCATACTACACATGAGTATTCAAACATCAACATGTATAGCACACCTAGCCCTAACATAGTCGCTTGGATGTAGAGAAAGCATCATCAATATAACCTAGATCACAAACTAACATTGGAGACTAGGCATAATACTTCGCATTGTGTGATAATCATAACAACACTTTAAATATACAATTGCCGTCAAGGCCATGATCACAACACATAATATTATAAAATGAGGTAAACACCGCCACCATAAGTGTACCATACCACACAATGCCATACAAGGCTACATCAACTAGCAATTCTATAAGAAGAGTAGAGAGAATAGGGCAAACTTACAATTTCCTCCAAGATTTGATCATCATGATCAATTTCCATAATTCAACATAAATACATGTATAAAACAGTATCTAAAAGCACCATTACATATACAAAATCATACTTCTATTTACCATAGAATCGAGATTACATTGAAGCTACATTAGTAATCTGGAGAAGATAGGAGAATTATAGACTAATCTCATTCAAACCATCAAACCTTGATCCTCATGGATCACTAATCAATAATTCACAATCAATATGTTATTTTGACATTAAGCAATTCAACATGCTAGAATCATAATTCAATCAATACAAAGTCAAGATCACAATGCCCATAACATAGGCTAATTTGAGAATTTAGGAGGATCATGGGTTCATCATGAAATTATATTTAAATTCATCTTTAAAACAGTATATAATCATCAATTTATCATAAACATGCTTTTGAAATCAATTTGAAAAGAACCCATGGCTAGAATGGAAATTTGGAATTTTGGTCTTTGAATCATATTTGAAAATCCTTGATTGACTCCTTAGATAAATGGATAACAAAGGATGAAGGATAACCATACCTTATTTATTGAAGACCCATTAGAAATTTGAGAAGAAACCATGAAAATCCACCCCATAGTTTGAACTTGACTTTTTCCTCCAATGGAGGTTTGAGAGAATTTGGAGAAGAAGAGTGTTTTGGGAATTTTTATTTTCTTCATGGGCGTTGGGGTTTTGGCTTGGAAAAGTGGTTAAATAAGTCATAAAATCAGTTTATTAATATCACATTAAGTTACCAAAACACCCCCATGTTTATTGTGACTTTTAAGCATGTCAAAATTGACGTAAAAACAACGCAACTGGATCTGGGAGTTGGCTGCGCGTCGCAGGACAGCCTCCGAATTCTGCCCCAAATATAATTTGATGCACTTTGGTGCGTGCTAGGCACGCGTCGCGAAGGTAAGGTAGAATTATTGGACCTGCTCGCTGCCTTGGGCAGCCTCTTGTCCATTGTTTAGTTCCTCCTTGGGGGCCTTTTCGGTGGTCCCCGGGGAGTCGTACCCGGACTTTTTGATCGTTAACATGTCTATTTAGATGATAGGGTCAAGCATACTTACTTTCAACTCCAAACAACAGGTGAAAACAAGTCAAACATACAAGGACACACTAGTACGTCTAAAAGGCTAACTTTTGAACCTATTGGACGTTCTTGAACGTTTGACCTCCAAACTTCATGAAACTTAACACACTGCCTAAAAACATCAATATACCTCTTATAAGGACCTCATGAGCCCATTACACACACATAAGCACATAAAAACACTTAAGGCCCATTGGTGACTAGTCGTCGAATGTCTTGGTCGTCCCTTGACATTTGACTTCAAATCACCTCAAATAAATTATACATACTATAAAACACCTAATGAACATATTTTAAACCTTTTTAGACACATGTGAAGCTCTAAACACCTTAATTCATTTTCGGGGTCTTAGAATATCCCCCCATTGGGAACATTCATCCTCGAATGACACTTGGAACATCTTAAACATATCAAGGAATTAATGAACCATAGACAAGCTTACAAAATTCAAAACATATCACATAGAAGTCAATGCACCAAACTTACAAGGAACACAAACTTCAAAACATGTTAGCACTCAATGCAACACAAGCAAGCAAAACCTTTTATTTACTCTCTTCCAAAATGCCTCAAACACATAGGTTCTTGTAATGTTCATAGAAGGAGCATCCTTATACTAATCATAACATGGTCTTTGTATTTCATTTCATTAGTAGCTCATTATTCTACAACCTTTTTGTCACACATAAGCAAGTTCAACATCACTCAAGAAGCAATTAAGCACTCATACTTAAATGCACATAAACTTAAGTCAAGTAAATCAACTAGGATTCTTATCATTTAGTCATAATGCCATGAAATTCATACTCAACCTTACCATACTTAGTTATGTTTAGGAGGAATGTCCTTCTCCTCACATACTTACGTGTCTCATGAGTTCTTACACAAGCAATGCACAAAGGTCAACTTTACTGTAACATGAGATTTCTCTCAACTTTTAACTAAAACATGCTCAAATTTTCCCCCTAGTGAAGGCAAAATGGTATTTCACACCATGGACATCACCACATTAGGAAGTCATTTCACAACATTTCAATTTTTAGCATATCACTAGCCTTCATAATCAAGCATCAAATTTGGAAAGTCTCACATTTTATACGCACACACAAGGGAACTTAGTTAAACATGTCCTCACTTTTCAAGAGTGAGCCTATAATCATGATTTTCAAACCATAAAAGCCAAACAAATTTTCAAGACTAAACACTTTTCACTTTAAAGATGCTCAATTTTCATTTTAAGGGTAAACCTTACACATCACAAGTGACTACAACCATGTTTCTATCTTATCTCATGAAGTCAAATGCACAACTAGCATATTAAGATGCACAATCAACATGAGAAACATGTATTTGATCAAAATTTCTTTTTCAAGTACTTTAGAATCTTCAAAATACTTTTAAGATAGTGTCAATCAAGACATACAAAACATATGAAGGTCATGTAATTCATACTTTATGCCAAGCTCCTATCATGAACAAACTTACTAAACATTCATTATATTCAATCTCAAGTAAGGATAGAAGGCAAAGGTAGAAATATCTACTACCTTACTACTCCATAACCATCCCCCACTTAGGGTAAACCTAATTAAGAGCAACTTAGCCCAACCTCAAGAGGATCGTAGCTTATCAACCTTCATCATCATCACTTATAAGTGACTACCAACAAAAAAGGAATTTACAGTAACTTAACATGTGTCATCAAAGGCATATAAAATCCTACTATCTAGGCACTCTATCCCCCACTTGGGGGATGCCTAATAACCTCATCTCCTTAAACACCAAGGTGAAGTAAAGTCAAAACCAACCTTTCATACTCTTCACTCAAGAAGGTTTAACATCATTGAGGGTTTCACTCCTAATCTAACACCACGGAGTATACTAACTCAATCATAACCATCCCTCTAGGCCTAAGACCCAAAGGAAAATCCATAACACACAAGTTAGGTTATACTACCCAACAACATGAGGTATCAACTATACCATAGACAGCAAGGGTCATAAAATATTAGGGGAAGCAATAAACGAGAGTTAGCTATAATGCCTCTTTTCTTTCTTTTAATACTAGAGTAAGGTAACTTCTAGGTCATTCCAACCCACAACATCGCCTTTGGAAGAAACATCCAACCAACCACACCTAGGTACAACCTAAGCACTTCCTCAATTGGTTATACTTGAGATCAATTCTTAAAGAGTCAACTAACCACTTCTAGGTAGGTAAACATCAATTATCTCCTCCTCTTTAAGGTTTAAAGGATACATACTACCCTTTAAGACAACCTTGGGGAAAATCGTAATTCCAACCTATGAAACATTTACACACATAATAAGCTAACATTAGAACCATTACACAAATAAAAAGGGCAACATTGAACACTTAAACATATAAGGGCAACATGCACTTTTAGCCATTTACCACTCTTCTTAAAGGTATTACAGACCTAAACCATATTTCTAGACTACCATCATGCAAAACCATAAAGCAACCTACCATTTCAAAAAGGAAGCTCAATTCAATTATAACAACTTCTTTATTAAGCTAAGACCATATCATAACATAAATCTTCACATAACATGTCATTTCACATTGATCTCATATATAGTCATTAATGGCATCATATCAACATATAATTAATGATTCACCTTCACACATACTCATAAAGACATAAACCAAAATAAGAATCAAAACTCACCTTTTCTCCCTCAAGTATAATGATACCATCTCATCCAAGAAATCACATCGAAAAGATCACCGGATAAGAAAACATTAGAGAGAGATCTTATAGAGTTAAGTTATAGGGCACAACATGAGAATGATGAAGAAGGGAAACTCTATCGTCCTATAGCCTCCCGCACCATTTGATGTGTCACGACTCACCACCAGTGAAACGAGACTCTACTAAATGTGGCAATATGAGACTTTTAGAACTTAAAACCACTTTTAAAACCTGATGCTTTGATACCATGTTTGTCACATTCGGGGAGCACCCCCTAGAAGTACATGGCGTACTTGACCTCTCAGAGGTCTTATACAATCCCATAGTCATCATTCATCGCATTGTCATAATTAAATTTAGCGGAAAATTTAAAACTTTTCTTAGCACATCATATGCTAGAACATCACTTCCATTATATAAAAATATAAGTCATAATACTTAGTTAGACTCTATGTCTCTTTTCCATATTAGACTTAACATCATATAATAGAGTAGGGACACGGCCGTTTAACATCATAACATAAGATTAAAGCTATTACAATACATTGAATATAAACTTGACAAAGGATATCCTTGGAACACAAGGATCCCTTTCCTTGAGCTTGGGAAACACATATGAAGCTTTTCACCTTAGAGACATACATTATAACCTATACTTTGTGTAAAACGTTAGAGAAGAATGGTGTTACTACAAGAATGCACTAAGTATGACAACCATGCAAAAACATGCATTAAAAAGAGACATTTTACTTTGAAACCATGCATCATGTCTTTTTGTGAAAACTTCATAAAACTTTAACATAATAAGCATGATACAATTCACATACTTCATATAGGCATATACACTAGTCACACGTCATACGAAACCACACATTGTATTTAAGGCATATAGGTCACTACTTTACAGTAAACACCTTTACAATTACAGTGAACCTATTTCATTTTATAGTGAACTCTTTCCTTTTACTTTAACTCCTTATCTTCCCAAGTAACCCTCTAGTGATGCTTGGTGCAATATATAGACAATGTCCCATACCACTATGCACACTAAACTATCACTTTATGGCCACTAGGGAATCATGCATACAACCTTCATTAACCCAACATATGCATTCATAGAAGTATTTATTATAATAAGATACCTAACTCACATTTGATCCAAAATACTTTAGAAACCACATAAAAGGACTCATTACAAGACCATATACAAGTCAAGACTTCCAACATAATCATAGTAAGGTAATAGTCACATTAACCTACTTGGACTTCACCTCATAAGAACCACATTGAACTCTACTCATAATCCCTTCCTAAGTCTACTTGTGCAATGTACATGTTAAGTCCCATAACCTCAAACATACACTACAAGAAAAACAGTCTCTAAGGAAGGGAAATCTAGTCCTAGAAAGTCCAAATCTGGTCCCAAATGCCCTTTTAAGATGGGAAAAGGTTGGTCGCCACCCGTCCTAAAATGCTTCATCGCTAAAGGTTAATTGGGACTGGTTCCATTATCTGGTCGCAAAATGTGTTTAGAGACGGAATCAAAGCTGGTCCCCAAATTACTTTTAGAGACTACATATCTCATCCCAAATAGAAGATTTTCTTCCTTATAAACTAGTCATTAAACCCTTTAGAGACTAGCAACTAAGTCGTCCTAGATTACTCTTTAGGGACGAGCAACTACCTCGTCTTAGATTGTATTTTTCTTGAGTAGCAACCACGTCGTCCTAGATTGTTTTTCCAGACAAGAAACACCTTGTCCTAAATGAGGCTTTCGGACAAGAAGTTGTCTCATCCTAGATGAAAATTTTAGAGATAAGAAACTTTCTCGTCTTAGATGTGCTTTCAGAGACGATCCAAATTTTTGGTCTCTAATTAACCACCAACGATTCTGGATCTTTATTTCACAAAAGTATTATAAGTTCTAAGAATAAATATAAGATTGATATGCTAAATCTCCATACAAAAGTCTGATATAAAGTATAAAAATAGGTAAACATCCCATGGTGTAAGTTCTAATATTGTTTCACAAAAAAAAGCTTAGCAAATTAACAATATCCCGAGCTAGACTATGACTTCATGTTTTGCACAACTTCCCTAGCAAAATAATAATGGTCGTGTGCATCTTCTACACTTGCATCTTGACTAGTAGCTTCATTCTTCACAAAAAATCTCTACTATTCACCAAGGGTTATCCAGAATATCAACAAGCTGCATCAACCTAAAAAAAATGATAAAGAAAACTTTGATGAGTTACATTCACCAAGAATCCCAATCTATACTGAAAGCACAAACTGAGTGGCACAAGCTAGCACAAATGGAGAAATAGTCTAGCAAGAAGATTTATATTATGCTTTAGGGGAACAAGTCCTTGCAGAGTAACTAAACAAACATGATACATATCACTATTTCAACTATAAACCAACATGTTATTATTGTAGTAAGGGAAACAAACAAGTTTTTAGTGTTTTATTCTCATCATTAATCCTTGTAGAAGACAAACAATCTCAAACTGTGTGCCTCAATTGTACGTATAGAAAATTAAAAAGAGATAAAGAAGGCAATGATCTGCTAAGTAATTCTAATTATTCAGGTTTAGCGAGTTACTTAATCCTCTAAACTAGATCATGGTGCAACTCAAATCTCTGTTTTGCTAGAATTTAGGCCCAGAGATTCTGTATATGGATGGAAAACTTCATGTACAGCAGTAGATATAAAAAAATTCTCTTCATAACCTGAGAGTGACGTCAAAGTTCTTTTTGCATCGATAAAAACCTATTCATAAGCGATAAGTCTTATTAGGACCGAGAGATTCTATATATTGTCAGGATGTTGTTACTGTGAGACTACAATGTTGTTACTGCTTCTTTCTTGCAATTTTTATCTTGTAATCTTATTCTTAGTTGACAAAGCATAATTTATATATGGTTGAGCGTCTATAAGGGCCGAGAGATTTTTTATATGGTCGAGTACAATGGTTCTAAAACTTATATATGCTAGCACACAAAAAGCAACAATTTCCAAGATATCTAAAAGGCTAAAAATGTATGCGTATCAGTTTTTCAATTTTTTTACAGAGAAGAAACGACGCAAGCATTCAAATAACTCAAAAAAACTGAAGAATTTTAGATGTGGTAGCTATTACTATTGGTGTAGCTTCTAAAAGGCTAAAACTCGACGCAATCAATTTTCCAATATCTATCGAACGATGAAACAACACAAACATTAAATTAACTCTGAACAACTGAAGCATTTCAGATTTGGTAGCTATTACTATTGTTGTAGTTTCTAGAAGGCTAAAAATCAATGCAAATCAGTTTTCCAATTTCTATCTAGTGATGAAATGACTCTAAAATTAAAATAACTCAGAACATATGTATAAAACAACTCTGTTTTATAAAAAAAATTCAGCACTATCCCAGGTCCAGCAGATATAAAAAAATTCTCTTAATAACCTGAGAGTTATGTTAAAGTTCTTCTTGCATATATAAAAGCCTATACAAAAGCGATAAGTCTTATAGGGTTCGAGAGATTCTGATATGGCAAGGATATTGTTATTGTGAGACTACAATGTTGTTACTGCTTCTTTCTTACAATTTTTATATTGTAATCTTATTCTTAGTGGACAAAGAAGAATTTAATATGGTTGAGTATCTAAAAGGACCGAGGGATCCTTTATATGGTAAAATGTAATGGTTCTGACACTTATATATGCTAGCACACAAGAAGAAACAATTTCCAAGACATCTAAAAGGCTAAAACTGAATGCATATCAGTTTTTCAATTTTCGTCTAGAGAAGAAACGACACAAACATTAAAAAAACTCGAACTGAAGCATTTCAGATGTGGTAGCTATTACTATTGTTGTCGCTGCTAAATGGCTAAAACTCAATGCAAATCAGGTTTCCAATTTCTATCTAGAGATAAAACGACACAAATATTAAAATAACTCGGATCATATGTATAAAACAACTCTGATTTATCAAAAAAATCAGCACTATCCCAGCATATGTATAAAGATTCATATATAGCATTATTGAATGTGTCATCCACTTCTTCATTAAATGTTAGGAAGAATATGTGGTACAACTATAAGAACGTTTCTTCTTGAAAGATTTCGAGTTTGCAAAGTTTCAAACTGAAAGAGAACTGTCATTGTATATACCTTCAATATATGTAATCACATGAAGTATAGCTGTAAGAAGTAAGCTTCATCATTAACCTTCTAAAAATTAAATACAATATGTTTTTATAGCATTTTTGATTAATTTGTTGTGATTGAGTTTGATAGGAATGGACGAACGTATGGTGCAACTATAAGAATGTATCTCTTGAAAGATCTCAAGTTTGCTAATTTTGAAACTCAAATGGAACTATCACTATTTCTATCTTTTATGTACAGCACCACATGAGGTCATTTGTATCAATTCTGTTGCTTCTTACATCTTTTGTGAGTTCGAGTTAATTTCATTGTAAGAAAATATGATTGATTCCTTAGACACACACAAAACACTAAAGTATTTATTTTACTTAGAAAGAAATGTTTTTAAGAATTAGTTGCACATGGCTATATATTTGGATCAACTTCAATAAATGCAGACACTAGCCAGCGTGCTGTGTTAGTCTTAAAAGGTAAACAATAGTTTCCTTGCAATTCTGGATTTATTTCTCAAGTCGAATATGAATTCCTATATATTCTCTCTGAACATTGTTTAATGCATGGACTGTGAGTGTTTCTGTTTAAGAGTAGTTCATTGTTTTGTTCTTTAGGAATATTTGTTCCTCTAAGGACTGATTCTCTTCGTTTTTGGGATCTTATCATGCCACAAACTTTAATATACATCACTAAAAATGACCATCTAATCTGAAAGAATAAAAGTAATCCAACCAAGTATTGCAACTCAAAAAAATCAAATATAGAGAAGAAATAATCAGGTCCAAAAAGAGGAGGCTTGCATGAAACTTGAACGAATAGAAAAGAACTATCAATTTAGTTTTACAAGAATGGAAAAAAATTTGGTGCAACTGCTACAAAATATCTTCTTTAAAATTCTCGAGTTTTCCATGTTTTGAATCCTAAGCGAAACGATCGTTGTTTCTACCCACTATGTACATCACATACAAGAGGTAATTTGCATAAGTTCTATGTCATACTTCATCTTGTATATTTCATCTTTAAAATGTAATCAATTATTTAGGCACACACTCTACACTATGTTATAAGAAGAAATCAACCAAGAATCAAATTTTTAGCAGAAAAAAAAAACTCGCAGAAGAAAATCCGTAGCTGAGATACAAATAGACAGAAACAAGAGAACCAGGTAGGAAAAAAAATGAAAGAATGCTTTAAAAAAAATTGTAACTTAATGTGGAGCACCACAAGAAGTCATTTACATGAGTTCTTTCAACCTTCAAACCTTTAAAGAATTCATGTTTCATCAGATGCAAACGAAGCTTTAAAGAATCCAAATTTCCGATGCAAATGAAGCTATCACTCTTTCAACCTTTAATGTGCAGCACCACAGGAAGTCATATGCATTATTTTGTATTGAGTTTTACATAGTTCATCAACTTCAAACCCAAACAAAACTGTAACTCAATTCTTTAAGGACTAATCCCCTTCATTTTTGGGATCATATCACCCTACAAAACTTAATGTTCTTTTCAGAAAACGATTAGCAGCTGGTCTAACAGAACAAGAGTTCAAAAAAAAGAGATATAACTTGAACAATACAAACAGCAAATCGACTTCACAGATGAAATCAAATAAACTCATACAGGTGGAGGAAAACCTGAGATTCGAGTGAATAGAAGATAGATATTGAGTGGAGATCACTGTTGCGCAGACCTCTGCCTTCTCTGTTCTTAGAAAACACAGACCTCTGTTGCATTGCTTCCTAGGTAGACCAGTGTGTTACCTAGTATCGTTGTGAGGGAAGATTGTTGTTAGGGAAGAACGTTGCTAGGGTTTTTTATTTCAGGATTATTTTGTTCTTTTACTTTCAGAATTTTTATCGATAGGCGCCTAATTTTTGTGAAAAAAGTGAAGAACGTTGCTAGGGTTTTTTGATTTCAAGATTACTTTTTTCTTTTACTTTTAGAATTTTTATCGATCAGTAGTACTGATCTTTTAGGCGCCTAATTTGGTGAAAAAAGATGAAATATTTTTTTGCATTTCAGTTCCAGCCTTTTAATATATATTTGTCAAGACCCCTAAATTTATATTTGGGACCAGTTACTACTTTTTCTAGGGACCATATTTAGTACTTTCACAAAAACATATGGAATTAATGACCGAAATAAAATTTCGTCCCAATACATCTACTTTTAGGGACGGGATTCTTGACTCGTCCATAAATATTGGTCTTAAATAAAGCATTTTCTTGTAGTGATACTAAGTAAACCTACAAAGAAACTACAAGCCTTAACATGCCCTTCATACATCAACAAGACAAGAATAGACAACATCCTTCATGTAAAGCAAAACTTCATCATGTAGTTGACAAGACCCATACTACGCATAGAAGGTAAGGAAACATCATATAGACTCATACCATGTATATCATCACAACATGTAGACACTAACACAATGTCATGCAACAGAACCATAAACATAATCATATACATTAGAACACCTTCCTAGAACTCCCTTCAAGAGCTACTTGTGCAATGCATAGGTGAAGTCCCATACCTCTACCTACAATAAGAAACTTCCCTTAGGTTATCCTAGTTAGGGTCCTAGTCATTTACTTCCACTGTCCATTTTACTTTAGGGAAACTATAGCCTTAACCGACACTAAGACCATGGGTGCTAAACATGGAATTTGTTGTTGTAGAACCTCACACCAAGAAGAGGTACCCTACTTAGCCAATGTAGGACATTAACCTTAAACTAGCATCTTAGGTGATATCACATGCTAGATCCTATGTGGCAAGCATAGTTTATGGAGATTGGGGTCCGTCCTAGAAATATCATTGTATGCCGTTATTGGGCTTTGAGGCTATCCACCCCGTTAGGACTATGGTGAACCCTACCTTCCCTCCTTGGGAAGGTTTCAATCCCTCATCTACAAGTTCACTCGGTGCTAAGTTAAGTTCCCTTTGTTGAAAAGCCATTATTATATTACTTTATAAAATATAGGCTTAGGAGAATTAACCCCTCATATTCTTAGCTCATAGGTTATAGATGAGAGTTCATCAACCTAAGTAATGTGATAAACCATTTCACATGGACATAACATATTCAAAGCACCATCTAGTTTAGGGTACTCTTGGGAACACCTTCGAAGCGCCCTTCTATTGACTAGATCATCATACATGTGTGTGTATACATATATGTGAGTGATACTTTCACATAATCACATTAAGACCACACATGTTCATACATTAATGCATAAGTGTATATGTGCAACTATATCAGCAATCCTTTCATATAAACACTTTAAGACATTATACACATTCATAACATAAACATGCATTCATATTCATGTACATACAAAAACCAAACCTAGGAACTACCTATCAAGGCACACATGTGAAATGCATAGATAAGGTCCCATACCCTTGCCCATACTAGTACACCTATCAAGTCATCCTAGTTAAGGGATACATAACATACGTCATGAACACATACTTAAAATGCATAGTAGTAGACATTAGTGCATATGATAATTATCCTTTCCTTAGACACCATGAAACTATACTAATTTGATAAGCATGCATGAGGTGTGTGTGTACATTGGATCACATGTTCACTTAATGGCAATGATCCTAACATTAAGTCAACCACCTAACAAATATCTCAATACACATTTAAGTCCCTTAAGACATAGACAACTCATATATAGAGTAATAGGAACTATATACCACACACCAACCAACATAGCATAGGAGGTAAGACATATTTATGATTTACACCTAGGACTCCTAATCATGCTCAAGACAACATATTCATATAGGGGTACATAGGCAGTGGTCATACTACACAAGAGTATTCAAACATCAACATTGTAACAACCCTGAAAATGGATAAGATAAGAAATGCTTAGTGTGTCAAGAATGCCTATGATTAGACCAGGATTCACACGGATTGATGCGCGTAGAACCAGACCTCAGAACCTTTGATACAACCAAGCCAACTAACTTGGGGAGTTAATTGAGCTAGGAAAGGTTGGGACCAACAATGTAGGGCTCTCGAATACGAAGATTTACTCGAAGGAGTCTTTACCGGACATAAAGAGAGGAAATCTTAAGTTTTGAGGGTCTAGGGGTAAAATGGTATTTTACCAGGATAAGGGTAATATAGTAATTACCCTAAATATATATTTAATTAGTTATTTAATAAGGTGGAGGGGTAAATTGGAGAGAGAGAGACGAAATGTAGCTCTTGAAGTTAAGTATTGCTCCACCCCGGTTCGAACCTAGGTGGAAGCAATGAATTTATGTGATTTTTATTTAAGCTATTGAATTAATGTAATTAATTAATAATTATTATTCATTATCTGACTTAAAATAAAAATAAAAATCAGATTTTTAATAATTAACTAAACCTTATTTGACTAAGTCCTAAACTAGACTCCTAAGCCTAATATGACTCCCTCTCTCTCATGTCTATCTCTCAACTCTCACGCTCAAACTCTCCCATTCTTTCACTCACGTTTTTCTATGACAAAATAACTTCAAAATCAGTTGGTAAACCAAAGTTCTTCATACTTGAAGAACTCACAACGAAAATTACAAACACACAACTAATAAAAAACGTTACGCAAGAGGGAGGATTATTCCGTCGAATTGGTGTTGAAGTTGAGGGGATTTGAACGTGATTTTTTGAGAATGTTTTGGGCAGCAAGTCAAGGTTTGAACTACATAAAAGGTATGGGTTTTCTTCTCTCTTGGTCCCTTTCCCAAGAGACCCCTTAAGATTTAGTAAATTCTAATCCGAAAACTAGGATTGTTCCCGTTGCATGTCCCTGTCACTATCTCCCAATGAATCGTAGGTTGGGTATGTTTGCTGGTAGTAATGTGTTCATGATTATGTATTTAGAATTGTAAGCATGTTAAGTTATGTCAACCGAAAGTATGTGAAAAATGATATGTTTTTATGGTTGAATTTTATGTGCGAATGTTTGTGTAAATCATGAGGTGTAAAAGTGGTGTAATGTTGCTGGATGTAATGGTAATTCTTGGCTGAATATAATCATAAAAAGATTACACTTAAAGATGCACCAAATGATCCACGAAATGCCTTAAGAATTAACGTATGAATGATGATAAAAAGAAGCTGAAAATAGTGAACAAATTTCCAGCATTTGATAGGTTGGGTTCAGCCAAACAAAGTGGTACAAAATGCAATGAAAAATGAATGTAAAATAAGTGAAATCAGTAAGGATTGAATCCAAGACATCATTACATGAAAGCTACAAAAAAATCAACAAAAGATTAAGACAAAAATGGATTGGAAGAGACTAAATTTCCAGCCTGCTGGAAATTGTATTCTCGGACAATTTTTAAGAAAATGAGCTTCGTTTAAATTTTTTTTAAAATGTGAGGTCATTGGGGATTGAACCCATGACCTCACTAAATGAAAATTTCATAAAAATTTTGTGAGAAAAATGCAAGGAAAAATAGATGTGGTGAGTGGGGATTGAACCCCCAACCTCTTGAATGGATGAGAAAGTTAAGAGAAAAATAAATGTGGAGAGTAGGGATTGAACCCACAACCTCTTGAATGGATGAGAGAGTTAGGAGAAAAATAAAGGAGAAAAATAAATGTGGAGAGTGGGGATTGAACCCACAACCTCTTGAATGGATGAGAGAGTTAGCAGAAAAATAAAGGAGAAAAATAAATGTGGAGAGTGGGGATTGAACCCCCAACCTCTTGAATGGATGAGAGAGTTAGGAGAAAAATAAAGGAGAAAAATAAATGTGGAGAGTGGGGATTGAACCCACAACCTCTTGAATGGATGAGAGAGTTAGGAGAAAAATAAAGGAGAAAAATAAATGTGGAGAGTGGGGATTGAACCCACAACCTCTTGAATGGATGAGAGTTAGGAGAAAAATAAAGGAGAAAATAAATGTGGAGAGTGGGGATTGAACCCACAACCTCTTGGATAGGTGAGAAAGTTAACAGATAAATTAAAATAAAAATAATGAGCTTGTAGGGGATTGAACCCACAACCTCCTTGACTTAAACGGAAAAGGAGAGGAGAAAAAGACAGGAAATGTTATGGGGTTGATGGGAATCGAACTAGGGTCTCCCAAATCTGAAAAATGCAATTATCAAGTTTAAAATAAAATTAAGTGTTGTCCAAGGGATTCGAAATAGGGTTCCCTTGCCCAAATTCCGTATTGATACATAAGTCAAACGTGAATTAAATGTTCAAGAATAATGCCACCTACTTAGATCGAAATTGAGATCTTGGCATACATATAAGATGCATAAGTCTTGTATCACATAATCTTAGGAAGATATGAATCACTTAGACGATATATGAATGAAGCCTCATGGCTTGTATGTAGGGACACATAAGTCTAACATACGTTTAAAAGTAAGTGATCCTAAGATGTATGTAATGAAATGATGAAACCCAAGAAGGGTTAAGTATGAGTGTAAATACACTAAATGGCCAAGTGCATTGGCATATGATGAAATGAACAATGAAATGATAAAATGAACAATGAAAAAATGAAACCCTAGAAGGGTTAAGTAAGGGTGTGAAACACACCAAATGGCCAAGTGCATTGGCATATGATGAAATGAACATTTACATAATAAGAGGTGAATAACTATGAAAAGCAAAGGTGCTAATGATGATGAATGTGGTGACAACATGATATGAGGCTAATGTAAATGATGAGATCAATCTCAAAAGAGCCTAAGTAAATGTTACCAATGTGTACTCACCTATGAGAGTGTAAGATAATGAAGAGACCAGTATCTATGAACAATCTAATGAGAGTATTGAGCTTAAAACACTCAATACGAATGATGAGATGAGAAATCATGTAATGAGCTATGATGTCCTCATACTAGAAGACAGCTTCCATGACGTATGAGATGAATGTAATGGAACTTTATACTAAGCACCGATAGACTAGCTATGAGCGGTGATGCCTTCTTTCGGGAAAGGCGGAGGTTCACGTAACTCTCATGAGATGAGACTGTCCAGCTTGCCGGGTATGGGTCTCCTTATATCTCCTAGTCTTCGAACCTATACAGCCAATATAGGGATCTGGAGGGGTTAAATTCCCATGTACGCTAGCATGTTTTTGGGTCACTTTGGCCGGTGATTCCACCTCTTTTTGGTGTGGGGGAGACACTGGATTTCATGATGATCACATGATCTATGTCGGTAAGAGTTAAAGTTCCCAATGAATGAATGAGGCCAGCCTCAAATGAAGCACATAATGAAATGAATGATACCAAAGGTGTTAGAATAGGATAATCAAAAGGTGAGTTAGATTCAAGTAATGACATTAGGTCATTCTTGGTCATTGCACAACGAACCTAATGAAAGTCTTAAACTACATCCTAGGTATAACTGGTGTTTACACTGGCCTATGAATGAAATTAAATAGAGTACGTATGAATGAACGAAGCAGACTCTGTGTTTGCTAATAAAGACTCTCTAGTTCAGGTCCCATATGTTGAGCCCTCATTTCTGGAAGGTCTTAATGTTAAGTCCATGATTCCAAGGTCTAATGGCATATGAATGAATGACAATAAAGAAGTTATGTGTTACATGCAAAAGGTGTTGTATGCTATATGATGTGTGCTATGTGTAAATGTTATGTGTTGTGTGCAAATGTGAAAAGTATGATGATGCATGTTATTCTCATGGCATAACTTTCCTATTCCAAATCTGGAAAGCCCACTGACTTTCCTAATCCAAATTTGGAAAGTTCATTGACTTTCCTAATCCAAATTTGGAAACTTTTCTAATCTCAATTTGGCAAGTCCACTGACTTGACTTCCTAAAATCATGTTGTTAGGAAAGAGCTATTCTTTCTCATGCATGTCCTTGGTGTGTGCTTGCATATACACATACTTAGTACAAGTGTGTACTAACCCTATACAAACTCTACTATTTTAGGTGCAGGCACAGGTGGACGATAGAGCTACAGGATCATCGCTGTAGTTATCCGGACGTCCAGTATTCATCCGGTTTTGGTAGGTCCTCATGCTTTCGAGGATGCTACTATTTTATATTCTAGCTTAGTTTTAGAGTTGAGCTAGTGGAGCATGTTCCACTAGCGTTTCTTTCCTATTTTTATTCAGACTATGTATTGGTGCCATTTTGGCAATTATACACTTAATAAGAATTGAACTATTTCTTTCAGTTGCTTATCTCTTAATGTTAGATGGTTGATGGTGAACAATTACGTATCAATGAGAATGTTTTTATAAGTATGTTAAGAAACAAAAAGTTTTAAATTTTCCGCTAAAATTAACCTAGATGAAGTAAGAATGACGTAAGTAGGCTTGTCTGCGACCTCTGAGAGGTCAACGACGCCGGTGTCGTCTGGGGTCTAGATTCCAGTCGTGACAAACATGTAGACCACACCAATCCCTAACATAGTCGTTTGGATGTAGAGGAAGCATCATCAATATAACCTAGATCACAAACTACCATTGTAGACTAGGCATAATACTTCGCATTGTGTGATCATCATAACCACACTTTCAAGATACAATTGCCTTCAAGGCCATGATCACAACACATAATATAATAACAATAAGGGAAACACCGCCACCATAAGTGGACCATACCACACAATGCCTTACAAGGCTACATCAACTAGCAATTCTATAAGAAGAGTAGAGAGAATAGGGTAAACTTACAATTTCCTCCAAGCTTTGATGTGATCAATTCCCATAATTCGACATAAATACATGTATAAAACTGTAGCTAAAAGCACCATTACATAAACGAAAACATACTTCAATTTACCATAGAATCGAGATCACTTTGAAGCTACATTAGTAATCTAGAGAAGATAGGAGATTATAGACTAATCTCATTCAGACCATCAAACCTTGATCCTCATGGATCCGTTATCAACAATTCACCATCAATATACAATTTAGACATTAGATATAAGCAATCCAACATGCTAGAATCATAATTCAATCAACACAAAGTCAAGCTCATAATGCCCATAACATAGGCTAATTTGAGAGTTTAGGAGAATCATG
This sequence comes from Solanum sitiens, assembly GCA_016801875.1. Taxonomy (NCBI): domain Eukaryota; kingdom Viridiplantae; phylum Streptophyta; class Magnoliopsida; order Solanales; family Solanaceae; genus Solanum; species Solanum sitiens. The sequence goes on along the minus strand of JABWTJ010000043.1, from coordinate 1,744,967 downwards.
GGCTCATCATGAAATTGGATTGAAATTCATCTTTAAAACAGTAGATAATCATCAATTTATCATAAACATGCTTTTGAAATCAATTTGTGAAAGAACCCATGGCTAGATTAGAAATTGGGAATTTTGGTCTTTGAATCATATTTGAAAATCCTTGATTGACTCCTTAGATGATTGAATAACTAAGGATAAAGGATCAACATACCTTATTTATTGAAGATGCCCCATGCGAAATTTGAGAAAAAACCATGTAAATCCACCCATAGCTTGAACTTGAGTTTTCCCTCTAATGGACATTTGAGAGAATTTGGAGAAGAAGAGTGATTTGGGATTTTTAATTTGATTCTTGGGTGTTGGGTTTTGTCTTTAAAAAGTGGTTAAATAAGTCATAAAATCAGTTTATAACTGTCATATTAAGTTACCAAAACACCCCTGCTTATTGGGACTTTAAAACATGTTAAAATTGACTTAAAATGATGCAAGTGGATCTGGGAGTGGGCTGCGCGTAGCGGGGAAGCCTCCCAATTCTGCCCCATATAGAATTTGAGGCAGTGAGGTGCGTTCTAGGCACGCGTCTCTAGGGGAAGGTCCAATTCATGGACCTGCTTGCTTCCTTGGGCAGCCTCTTGTTCAATGTTTGGGTCCTCATTTGGGCCCTTCGGGTGGTCTCCGGGGAGTCGTACCTGGACGTTTTGACCCTTAACATGTATATTAAGATGATAGAGTCAACCCTACTTACTTTAAACTCCAAACAACACATGAAAACAAGTGAAACATACAAGGACACACTAGTACGTCTAAAAGGCTAACTTTCGAACCTCTTGGACGTTCTTGAACGTTTGACCTCCAAACTTCATGAAAATTAACACACTGCCTATAAACATCATTCTAACTCATATAAGGACCTCATGAGCCCATTTCACATGGATAAGCACATAAAAACACTTAAGCCCCTTTGGTGACTAGTCGTCGAACGTCTTGGTCGTCCCTTGACGTTTGACTTGCAAATCACTTCAAATAAATTATTAATACTATAAAACACTTAATTAACATATTTGAAACCGTTTTAGAGACATGTGAAGCTCTAAGCACCTTAATTCATTTTCTGGGTCTTACAGTCTAGTAAATTGATCTACGCCCCATCAATGGGGGCCGTTGCTCCAAACTTAGCTGTGGGAGCTTAAGACCCTAAATGACAGTCTCATTCACAATCTACGGAGAAGAACTACAGCGCCGTCGACCATATGACGGTCCGTCGATTGCTCTCCGTATGTGAGACTTGCAACTGCTGCCAAGTCCCTGCCGGGGTGAATTGGGAAATTCACCCCACATTCCAAAATTAGTATAGACTGTTGTTATGGGGTATTTTATATATATTAATTTCATTAATAACATAAAAACCTAATTCCCAAATCATTCGTCAAATTTCACCTTTCCTGTCAAAACAAAACCTCTCTAGGAACCCCCATTGGAGACCTAGCTCAAGAACAAGCTATGGAGGTGGATTCTTGGAGCTTTCTTCTCAGAATTTCTTGGGATATGTAATGTAGAATTTATGGTAATCCTTCATACCTAGATAACCCTTCATCTATGGAGTCATTTCACAGATTTTTCAAACATGATTCTAAATCAAAAATCCTATCTTTCAATCTAACCATGGGTTCATTGTTAAAGTGATTTCAAAAGCGTTCTAATGTTACAATGATTAATATATGGTTTTAGCATGATTTTAAATCCAATTACATGAAGAACCCATGATCTCTTTATCCTCTCAAATTATGATATATTATCGGTATTGTGATCTTGACTAGATTATGATTCAATTGTTATTAGATTAGTTTATTGATTAATCCAAGTCTTATCTATATCAATTGATTTTGAATTGTGGGAAATTGATCAAGATAATCATTATATTGGAGAGTTGGTATGTTGACCTATTTCTTCTTATTTCGGTTAAAATGTATATTGAATTGGCCTTGAAGGGCATTATTTGGTATAGTCTACTTATATTGACGGTGTTTACATTCTTGTACATGTATAGGTGTGATGATCATGGACATAAAGTCATTAGATTCAAGGTGAATTGATATGATGATTTCCATGTTTAGTAAGTTGAAGGATATAACCTTGATTCTAATATCATGTTCTACGTTAATTCATTTTATGTGAAGTATTTGAATAGTCTTCCACACTAGCTGCATGATTTAGGTGTGTAGATTATATTGCATATATGTGATGATCATGTTAGTGTTAGGTGTGGTCTAAGATGTCTAATTATGATTAATATCCTTGTAGCATGACCCCTACCTATATGAACCCTATATGAATGTGTGATCAAAGTATGGTAGGAGTCTTTTATTCTAATGTTTGAATATGTTCTTGTCTCCTATGATGTAATGTGAGTGTGTATAGTCTATAGTACTTAATACTCTATATGTGTATATTACTGGAGACTTGAGGAATGTAGTACATGTTTTGTGATTTTAGAGGGTGGCTTCCTCAATGTTATGCTATAGCCATTATGTGATCATGTTGACAAATGTAACACACTTCATGCACATATATGAATAGGATAGATTCATGATGACTAAGGAAAGAATATTTCTCCTAGGCATCACTACCTTTTTCTATTCATGTGAAGTATATGATTAATGAAGTTATGAAAATGTGTTATTAGAGGTGTTCATGTGAAGGTAGATCTCACATTGTATGCACAAACACATGATGTATGATTGTATGAATATGTGAAAGGACATTCTCACATGAAGTAGGGTCTATGACGAAAGGACATTTTCATCTTAGAATCCTTTGAGCTATATGATGTATGAAGGAGCAAGCTCCTAAAGCCTTCTTTATGAAATAATGCATTAAAGGATTAAATATATCTAAAATGGGTGTTACAGACTAGCACCGAGTGAACATGACAAATGAGAATTGGGGCTTCACGTTAGTAAGTCCGGCTTTCCATAAGAGAACCTTCACGTTTAGCAAGTACAGGTTCCCAACATAGATGTTATATCATGAGATGGAAACCTCCACGCTAGTAAGTCAAGGTTTCTAGAAGCAACCTCCATGTTCCATAACTACATGCCCCCGTAAGTTATATCTTGTGGATAAATTTAAAATCCCAAGACCATACCCTATAATTTATGGAACTCTTGGAGTGTAACCGGGTACTCGACCTCTTGGAGGTCTTATACAAGCCCTTACGTATCGTTCATCACATATACATAGTGAAAAGTAGTGCGGAATTAAAACTTTTCACAAAACATTTCATAGTCTTTAAAAACTTTTTCATATAGAAATCTTAGGAAATACTAAGTCTCATTTCATTAAATCATAGACACGAGAATACTTGGGACACGGCCCATACAAAATAGAAATATAGTACTACTAAGTCTATTAGAATACTACAATAAGAACAATAAAAGACATCTCTTTCCTCTAGTAAAACGAGGACATACTTCAACTTCACTTGAATGATGCTACGATCCAAGTATTTCTTCCCAAATGCTCCTCACCTACCAATCACTATAGGGATAGATAAAAGCATGAAATTAGTACAACCACATGTACTAAGTATGTCATAATGCATAAAAATCATGAAAACGGACATTTATCGGAAATATGCATCTTTTCATTTTAATATCATAATATAATCATAAGAACAACATTATCAACTTAGAAACACATAAGATAACATTTAAATCATTTATCATATTTTTGGAAGCACATTACAGTAACTTCACTTCACTGTTACAGTGAACTTACCTACCTTCACCTAAGTCACCTTATAGCATGTAATCATCCCACTAAAAGTTACCCTAAGACTCACTTAAGTCACACAAAGAGAGACCTCTCATACACCCTCTCTAAGTGTTCCTAAACGATCCTCAAGACTACTCATCATGAGACACATACACATTTACAATACATCAAACACAAGAACATATAAGATATGACATTCTCTTTACCAAGGATATCAAAAGACTTACTTGAGTACTCCTAGAAGAGAACGCCCATGCACCCTCTTCAAGGTTACCTAAATAATCCATAAGACTTCCTAAGTTTATATCATGCCCATAAAATCAACCAACTTCCCTAACTAGAGTCATTCTCCAGAATTTCATAGATAAGACATCAAGAGATCATCCCGTATGCCCTCTTCACACTTTAACTATGGAATCCTTAAGTCACTTTAGATTAGGTACTCATTCATTTACATAATTTCTATCTTAAATCATTAATTCATTAGTTCATTAAGAGACATTCATGACATAGAGGACATTCAAGTAATGGTCTTGGAGAAGACCAAGGGACTCTTACTAACGTCATCAAAGCCTATTGTCAATGTCTAGATAGCATCTCATACCATCACCTTCACTTAATAGAACTTCTCTAATGCTAATAGGTATCCCACATGATGAGAATAGACAATAACCGACATAGATCATGGTAGAATAACATGGAATCCGGAGTTCTATCCTACTCTGATGAGGTTGTTCTACTTGCCAATGGTAGAACTTGGACACATCTCATATAGGCACATGATTAAGGAATATTAAGGGCTTACTTTGTATTCTAGCCTCATACTTTAACTATAAATACTTCCCTTACCATACTCACTCGGTGCTAGACTTTGTTCTCATAGAATAATTCACATTAAGGTTCATACATAGGGCTTCCTATCAAGTTCATAACCCAATTACATTTACCCTACCAAAGAGGTCCTCTAGGGGATGCCTTACAATGGTGACCAGAAGATCATCAGATGACGTTCCAGCCAATAAACCTTAAGTCCATCATTCATTACAAGAAGGATACCATTACGGCTTTCTACTTCAAGGTTGATAACCTTACCACTAGGTTCAAGGTTTCACATAAAGGACCCTCTTATCTTCATTCAAGGTATCACATATCATTCATTCATACAATACTAAGATGATTTAGCCTTCTAAGTCAAGACATCACATATTAACTTTCATACATGCATCAAGTAAGGGACACAAGTCTACCAAAACAAGACACAACATACTTCACTTTAGCACATATTACATGTCATTCTAGAAGCACATAAGAACAACCATTATCATCTTAAAGTCATCCTATACACTACTACATCATCATCAATATAACTATTATAGATTCACATAGCCAAGTAGGAACAATCATTCATCAACTCTAAGACTACACACACATAGTCTAACATGATCATCTAAATAGCATCAATAGAGAAAACACATGTTTTCACATTATTTCACATATAGGTTGATATGATCATACTTTACATAATCATACACATCATCAGAATCCTTCAAGTAGTGCCGACAAGGCCATGATCATCATAATACTTAAATTAACGCCGACAAGGCCACATCAATCACATAACACCGCCACCATAAGTGGACCAAACCAATCACAACTTAAATCAAAATATATTATAATGCCCCAAGATGAACTAAGGTGAACTAGAGCCTCATGGTTGTTTCTTGTGTTAATTTTAAGTTAAACGGAGTTATTTTGGTGTCCTTAGGCAGTGTGCAAAGTTTGGTTAAGTTTGGAGTTCAATCGACCAAAAACGTCCATGACGTTCGGATGGTATGCCTTAGAATGTACTTGTATGTCTTGGCGAGTTTGGATGAGTTTTATGTGTTTGTTTTACTTGAAACATGCGTCGGATGTTCCTTAGACCTAGACGACTTAGTTTAGGGGTTCAACGTCCGGGCACGACCCCACCTAGGACCCACAAGGGGCCCTAGATGAAGGGCCCAAGACTTGGGCAAAGTTTGCCCATCAGTGGCTCACGACGACCATGGCGACGGTCCGTCGCACTCAGGACGGTCCGTCGATCCAGGGCGTCGCGAGTGACATAGAGGGAACTTGGACAGGCTCTAGTTGGAGCCAAGTGTTCCTCGATGGGACCCCACTAACGGTCCGTGGTGAACGTGACGGTCCGTCGAGGAGGTCTCGTCGACGAGGCCTGCCAGTGCACGACTTAAGGCTGCCAACTTGGAGTGTTTTATGTAAATACACCCGAAGTCTTATAAGACCCTAGGTGTATAATTTTGGTGTTTTTAGGTTATATTAAACTAGTTTTAAACCCTAGACCTAGTCAAGACCCTCTCACTTCAAGATCCAACTCTCTCTTTCTCTCAAGAAAACTCTCTCAACTCTCTTGGAAGCTAGAAGTCAAGGAAGGATAGGAGGACGGATTGAGACTTGTTTCTTCATCAAATTCGTGGGTTTATTTCTCATAAAGGTATGGTATCCATTCTTGAATACCTTTCCATTCAAGAAGCCAACTTCCAAAATGGTTTTCAAAAAGGAGTTTTAAACTCAACTTCTTCTAAACTTTGATTTCTATTATGGGTCTTCTTGTAACTAAGTTCTAATGGTTTAAATGTATTTATATTGGTTTGAATAGATGGTTTTGATGTTAAAACTCCATGAAACTCTTGTTTATGCATACTTCAATTTTTGACTTGAAAATGGGTTATGTGAGCATGATTTGAGTAGGGTATGAACTTGGGTCTTCTTGTAGTTGTCATGTTGGTGTATCTACTGCCATAAGGGCCTTAATATGGTGAAATATTGATAAATTGCTTATGGGTAATGATGGTTTGATTTGTTGATGAGTTGCTCTCATTGTATAATTCTTATTATGAATTGCTATTTGAGTGGTATGGTCCACCTTATGGGTGGCGGTGCTAATTGATGAACTTGATGTTACTTTGTATGGTTGAGTATGTGATCTTGAAGGTCTAATATGTGAAATGAAGATATATATTTGAAATGGGTCTTGTGTTGTGTTTGATGTAGCTTGAATTGCATGTTTGACCTAGTTTATGTCTAAATGAAGTATATGATTATGAGAAGTATGTAGAGTGTATAGCTTGATGAGTCAAGGCTAAAGTATGAGTAGAACTTGATGATAATGAAATGATGCTTATATGCAAGGTGTGCACATGTACACACACACTCTTTTAAGATTTGTATTATGTCAAGTTGAGCAAAAAGGGGAAATCTTGAGGTGGACACACTTCGTGAGTTGAGATGTAGTGTCTAGTAACAACCTCTCCATTTCCTAGTGAGCTTTCTAAGATGGACTATTATGTTGAGAAATCCGTGTGGAGTTATGCCTAGCACCGAGAGTATATGAAGGGGAGGTGGATTGCACTTCGTTAGTTGAGATGTTGCAATCCAAAGTACCTCTTGAGATGAGTACTCCTCGTTAGTAGAGAGTGAGTTACTTAGTAGAAATCTCCTTATCCCTTAACTATGTGCCCGCATAGGTGTAGCTATTGGAAAAGCCATGTAAAACGCTAAGAAGCATGACCTTACTCTAGGCAAGTAAGGACCCTCATCCGATGGGGTTAATATCGGGATTCCATGTCTAGCTCTCATGGTCTGTGTCGGTTTAAGCTAACTCCACCAAAAGAATGATTTGAAACTATTATCTTGTGTATTGTTGAAATTGTGGTATGTATTTCGTGATGCTCAAGCCCACTTAGTTACCAAGTAGGACAATTGATGGGAGTAGATATATGGGGATGCAATTCTCACATTGCACTTGGTGTGACATATACCTACTATGGAGGAAGAGTACCTTCATGAATCCGTGTGAAGAGTAACTGGGGTGTGTGTTATGGAGGATTAATTGTGGAGTACTTGAAATGGAATCCATTAGGAGTACTAAGGGGAGTGTAGTAATGGGATGCTACTCTCAACTTGCACGTGGTATGACCTATCTTTTCCATGAGTGTTTTGCATAATGTTTAGCCAAGGGCGTGGAAATTTGAGTCAACGAAGTAAGCTAATATTTGGTAGTTTTAGGGGTACCGCTTTGGTGGCTTGGAAGGGAGGTGTAATGAGAAGTCCCTTCTTGGCTCACTTTAGGGAGTCCTTAGAATAACCTTGGGTTGGGCAACTTCAAAGAAAAAGAGTTCATATGACTTGGACCGTGCCTTTCACTGTAAGGTCTCCATTGTAAGAATTCAAAATGTTCACTATGATGCTTTATTCAATTTTATTGCAAGTTTAGCAAAGTTAATTGAAATGTTCCTTTTGTTTAATTTAAGTTTGGTAAGATATCTATAAAGTGTTAATTGTTGATTCTTATGTGGGTTTGCTTCTAGATTCTTGAAGGTTATATTTGAATTGCATAAAAATCTATCTTTACTAAAATGTCCCTTTTTGCATGTTTTTGCATATGCCATACTTAGTACATTGTTGTACTAACCCCATACTTTTTATACCTTATGAGTATAGGTTGGAAGCCTTTGGAGGATCGAAGTTGAAGCTTGGGAATTCTATCTCTCAAGACTTGGGTATGTCCTCATATATTCGAGGACTTAGTTTTTTTATGTTTCTTAGTTCCCTTATTAAGACTTTAAAAATGTATTTACTCGATTGTAAAGGGCCGTGTCCCTAAGATTCTAAGTCGTGTCTTTAAGTTGGCTTGTGACGATAAAATTTCCTAGTATTTATGAAAAGACTCCTTTATTTATTATTATCGTGAAAAGTTTTAATTCCGCACTACTTTTCATGCTTTATGTTATGAATGCTAGTTAGAGGGCTTGTACGAGACCCCAAAGGGGTCAAGTACGCCCGGTCATGATTCGAAGGTTTTCCCTAACTTCTAGGGGGTGCTTTCGGGTCGTGACAAGACTTGGTATCAGAGCATAAGGTTTTGGGAAATAGTTTAAGGTCTAAAAGTCTCATAAGCCACATCTAGTAGTATCTTGGTCATTGGTGTGAGTCGCGACACATCCATGGACAAGAGGCTATAGGATGCTAGAAGTTTCACTTTCTTCATTACTCTTGAATCGTGCCATAGAACTTAATTCGATAAGATCTCTCTCTTCTCTCCTTTGCCGGTGGTTTTCTAGATGTGATTGCTTGGAAAGGGAAATGTTTCTAAGATAGTTTTGATTATATGATGGTTTTCTGGCTAGAAGAGTAAATATGAAGGTAAGATTTAAGAATTGTGATGTGATGTCATTTATGGCTAGGTGTGATTTATGAGATTAGAAGTGTAGAGGTGAGAAACTTTATGGGGATTTAGTTCTAAGCATGGTAAGAGTTATAAGGATTTAATAAAGTGCCTTTGAGGACAAATGAGTTATTTTGTGATTATGTTCAATGATGGTAGAAATGCTTTAAGGTGCAAATTAGAGCAAGTTGAAAGAATGAGGGGATTTTATAGAAGTTCAAGGCAACTCTCTTGTGTGACTAATGTTTCATAGTTGTTCTTGTGATTGGTAGATGTTGTGGTGTAGGCTTACACTAAGATGGAAAGGTGGTATGAATATCTGGTGAGCAAGTTTTGTTCCATGAGATTGAGTTAAGTGGTGCCTAAGTGTTGAATGAGGTGATGTTTAAGAGAGTTTGTCTAGGATTGAATCCAAAAAGGGAAGTGTTATGCTTAACTTGTAAGGTTGATGTTTAGACTTGATGTGCATGAGTTAGAAGTAGTAAGAGTTCCTACATTGTGAGGGACCTAATGGTGCTTTGAAGTATGAGTCCTTGAAGATGGATTTACCCTAAGTGGGGGAGAATGAGTTGACTAAAATAGCATGTAATGTACTTAGTCCAAGAGAATCCTCAAGGGTCACTAAGTGGGAGTGGTAGTATGGGATGCTACTCTCACATTGCACTTAGTGAAACTTGTCAAGTCTCTTTGGAGTAAGTTAATATAAGTCTTGTCTCTCATATTGTCATGTCATCTTGTTAAAGTTTCTTGAAAGGTGCATTATGGAAATTTTAAAGCATGTCACACATCGAAGTTTTGAATTCACTGTAAGTAAGTCCAAATTTTGGAAAATTGCATTTTGTTTTCATGAATTATGGTTTCAAGGTGTTATGGAATGAGCTTATGTGGTTTCATAGTTCATATGATCATGTCATCTTGATAAATTTCTCAAAGAGTGGAATTTTGAAAGTTTTGTATATTTGGCAATGTTACAGTGAGTATTCACTGTGAAAAATTTGCACTTTGAGAAAATTTTGCCTTGCCTTAATTGAAGTTTAAATATGTGAAACATTGTAGTATATGAGCATGTTTTTTTGTTGGAGAAGGTAGTTCCTCCATAAAAGAAGTTTAAGGTTGAGTTTTGACTTTGTGAAGTTTGGCAAAAGTAGTCTGTGTTGATAAGTGTTGAAAGTGTGAAATGATGCTCCTTGCTAATGGATGCTTTGATTGTTGATGTTTTGATCATGATCTAAGTGTATTATATGATGCTAAGTGAGTCCTTGTTGTTCTTAAAGTTTAAGTGTCATTCGAGGACGAATGTTATTCCAAGTGGGGGATAATATAACGCCCCAAGATGAACTAAGGTGAACTAGAGCCTCATGGTTGTTTCTTGTGTTAATTTTAAGTTTAACGGATTTAGTTTGGTGTCCTTAGGCAGTGTGCAAAGTTTGGTTAAGTTTGGAGTTCAATCGACCAAAAACGTCCATGACGTTCGGATGGTATGCCTTAGAATGTACTTGTATGTCTTGGCGAGTTTGGATGAGTTTTATGTGTTCGTTTTACTTGAAACATGCGTCGGATGTTCCTTAGACCTAGACGACTTAGTTTAGGGGTTTAACGTCTGGGCACAACCCCACCTAGGACCCACAAGGGGCCCTAGATGAAGGGCCCAAGACTTGGGCAAAGTCTGCCCATCAGTGGCTCACGACGACAATGGCGACGGTCCATCGCACTCAGGACGGTCCGTCGATCCAGGGCGTCGCGAGTGACAGAGAGGTGAACTTGGACAGGCTCTAGTTGGAGCCAAGTGTTCCTCGACGGGACCCCCAGATGGTCCGTGGTGAACGTGACGATCCGTCGAGGAGGTCTCGTCGATGAGGCCTGCCAGTGCACGACTTAAGGCTGCCAACTTGGGGTGTTTTATGTAAATACACCCCAAGTCTTGTAAGACCCTAGGTGTATAATTTTGGTGTTTTTAGGTTATATTAAACTAGTTTTAAACCCTAGACCTAGACAAGACCCTCTCACTTCAAGATCCAACTCTCTCTTTCTCTCAAGAAAACTCTCTCAACTCTCTTGGATGCTAGAAGTCAAGGAAGTATAGGAGGACGGATTGAGACTTGTTTCTTCATCAAATTCGTGGGTTTATTTCTCATAAAGGTATGGTATCCATTCTTGAATACCTTTCCATTCAAGAAGCCAACTTCCAAAATGGTTTTCAAAAAGGAGTTTTAAACTCAACTTCTTCTAAACTTTGATTTCTATTATGGGTCTTCTTGTAACTAAGTTCTAATGGTTTAAATGTATTTATCTTGGTTTGAATAGATGGTTTTGATGTTAAAACTCCATGAAACTCTTGTTTATGCATACTTCAATTTTTGACTTGAAAATGGGTTATGTGAGCATGATTTGAGTAGGGTATGAACTTGGGTCTTCTTGTAGTTGTCATGTTGGTGTAGCTACTGCCCTAAGGGCCTTAATATGGTGAAATATTGATAAATTGCTTATGGGTAATGATGGTTTGATTTGTTGATGAGTTGCTCTCATTGTATAATTCTTATTATGAATTGCTATTTGAGTGGTATGGTCCACCTTATGGGTGGCGGTGCTAATTGATGAACTTGATGTTACTTTGTATGGTTGAGTATGTGATCTTGAAGGTCTAATATGTGAAATGAAGATATATATTTGAAATGGGTCTTGTGTTGTGTTTGATGTAGCTTGAATTGCATGTTTGACCTAGTTTATGTCTAAATGAAGTATATGATTATGAGAAGTATGTAGAGTGTGTAGCTTGATGAATCAAGGCTAAAGTATGAGTAGAACTTGATGATAATGAAATGATGCTTATATGCAAGGTGTGCACATGTACACACACACTCTTTTAAGATTTGTATTATGTCAAGTTGAGCAAAAAGGGGAAATCTTGAGGTGGACACACTTCGTGAGTTGAGATGTAGTGTCTAGTAACAACCTCTCATTACGGCCAATCAACCTTAAGTCCATCATTCATTACAAGAAGGATACCATTACGGCTTTCTACTTCAAGGTGCATAACTTTACCACTAGATTAGAGGTTTCACATAAAGGACCATCTTATCATAATTCAAGGTCTCACATATCATTCATTCATACAAGACTAATATGCTTTAGCCTCCTAATTCAAGACATCACATATTAACTTTCATACATGCATTAAGTAAGGGACATAAGTCTACAAAAACAAGACACAAGATACTTCACTTTAGCACATATTACATGTCATTCTAGAAGCACATAGGAACAACCATTAGTATATTAAAGTCATCCTATACACTAATACATCATCATCAATATAACCATTATAGACTCATATAGCCAAGTAGGAACAATCATTCATCAACTCTAAGACTACACACACATAGTCTAACATGATCATCTAAATAGCATCAATAAAGAAAACACATAATTTCACATTACTTCACATATAGGTTGATATGATCATACTGCACATAATCATACACATCATCATAATCCTTCAAGTAGTGCCGACAAGGCCATGACCATCATAATACTTAAATTAATGCCGACAAGGCCACATCAATTAAATAACACCGCCACCATAAGTGGACCAAACCAATCACAACATAATCAAAAGATATAATGCTTAAAATAAATACAAATAGGTCAGCGTACCACTAATCCATTATCTCTACTTCAATCCATGTTTAAATCATCCAATTCAATACCATAAGGCCCTTACCCACAACCAAGAACATTAATTCAATGCATAAATCATAATATTGAATGAATCTAAGTCAATTAAATATAAATTTATCAATCTAAGACCAATTAGACATCAATTGAATACAATTCTTACATCATTAGATAGACCATAAGAAACTACACTAGAATTCATAAGCATTAAGATAATATCCTTAACCCATAAAGTAGTAAAAAACAAGGGTTCATCAATTACATGGGTTCATAGGTTAATTGAGTTAAAATCATCTAAATAATAACAATTCAATCAATATTCAATGATTAAAAAACCTATAATGCAAGAACCTACGGATAGATCATGAAATAGGTAAAGTTCATCTTTAAAAACTTTAGAAAACTTCTTTGAATTTGGGCTCCTTGATGAATAGAGTTTCAAGGATCAAAACCCATACCTAAATAATGCTAATCCTCCAATTTTATGAAGAATCTCCACTCAAATATCCAATCCAAGCTCTTCCTTGAGTTTTATCTTTACTGGAGTTTTAAGGAATTTCTAAGGGATTTTGGGGTTTTGATTTTGGAAGAATGAATTCTTCTAAGTGTAAAAGACTTATATACATGTCTAAAATACCCAAAAGACCCCTTAAGAACCACCAGTAATCTTATTTGGAAGTGGGTTGAATTGGTAATAGTGGCCTGCGCAGGAAAAACAGCACCATGACAGAACACCATCGATGGCCCGTCCCTTGACCAACGGACCGTCTTGTTTGTCCGTGGTTGGGGACGGAGTCTGGTCTTTGGCTTCCTATCCCCCACGCCTAAGTCTCCATCGACGACACCTCACCTACGGGGCGTCTATTGCCATCCGTAGGTTGGCTGTCTTGGACAGTCTTGGGCACCAACTTAGGTCCTTCCACAAGGACCCTTGGATGGTCCTTGAGGATATTTGCCCGGACAGTTCAAACCCAAAAATGATAGTATATGAGTTTAGGACCTCTCAAATGAATTTCACCCAAAATGAACACGTAAAACTTGATGAAACATGCTTAGACACACAAGGTCATTTCGTGGCACATCTTTCGAACGTCATGGACGTTCTTGGACGTTTGACTTCCAAACATCACGAAACTTGACACACTGCCGATATACACCATAATAACTCATTTAAGGACCTCAAAACCTCATGAATCATACATAAACACATGAAACCACATATGAGGCACATATGTCACTTAGTTGTCGAATGTCTTAGTCGTCCCTTGACGTTTGACTTCCAATGCACCTAAACTCTTAGACACTGCCTCAATACAACATAATAGACCATTTTAGGACCTTATACAACCATTACAACCATATTAGGATCTAATGTCACCTAAGTCATTTTTGGGATCTTACAATACCACGTACATAGGTATGTAAGATTGGTTACACCTTAGGCAACTATTAACCCTCCTTGAGACAAGAAATGGACTAAGACAAGATTATGTACTATAATCACAACTCCTTGAGAGTATTTATCATTATAGGTAGGATTATGACCCCTATTCATGCATTGCACAAGTTAACTTCAATAAAGGATAAGATTAGTACATGGATGAAACTAAGGCTTATGTTATGTGATGTATGAATTGTATGAATTCATTGTTGAATGACTTTGCTATGTCAAGATTTGAATTATGCTTATGTATGTGAATTGCACTTATGTCTTCTAAATGGGTTTACTTAGTATATGTGGGGGTATGGAACTCCATGTGTACAATGCACAAGTAAGCATATGAAGGGGCTACGAGGGTGGTTTACTTATGGTATCAACTAAATAAGTTATGACTAAGGTTTTAGTAAAGGAAAGAGTCCTTATGTGATGCTATGAAGTATGTTACTTATGTGTAGTTATAAATAAAATTGTTATGACTTGTTGAGTATGTTATGCCTAGTCTATGGTGACTTCGTAGGTACACTTTGTGGCTGTAGTATTATGGGATGCTACCTACACATGGCACTAGTGTGACTTAGGAGTTTTCTTAGGTGATGGTATTTATGTGAAGCTTATGTCTATGAGGTGCTTATGACTTGTGAATATATGTGGTTACGTTAATGAAACATTTCTGTGATAGACTATTTTATGGTGACCTCAACGTGATACATTGTACTAAGTACACTTGAGGGTTACAGTAGGAAATAAGTAAGATAAAAGAGAAGTAAAATATTGTATGTATTGAGTATGCTTCAAAGTATGATAGATGGATTTATGTGCTATATGAGTAGTATCCCTGCCTATACGATGTATGTGAACTATATTGTGCTTAAATGTGCCTATGTTAATTAAGTTCACTAAAAAGACATGTTGAATGCTTTCAAAAAAATGTCTTCTTTAAAGTGCATATTTTTGCATGGTCGTCAAACTTAGTGCATTCTTGTACTAATACCATTCTTCTTCATCTTTATACACAAAGTTTAGGTGTTGCTGGCTAGAGGATGTCTCCTAAGTGAATAGCTTGGATAGATCTCCCAAGTTCAAGTAACGGAACCCTTATGATTCAAGGGTTGCCTATGTCAAGATGTTTCTTTAAGATGATGTAATAGTTAGATTATATTTTATGTTGTTAAGGGTCGTGTCCTGATCCTATACTATTTAGTTGTGTCTTTAGATGTCAATGAGACTTAGAATCTACTTATGTAATTATGATATTTTATAAATGTATGAAGTGATGATTCTAGAATATGATATTCTATGAAAAGTTTTAAATTTTCCGCTATTTTCATTACTATTATGCAAATGAAAGATGTCTAAGGGCTTGTATAAGACCTCTGAGAGGTCAAGTACGCTGTGTGAAGACTCAAGAGTGCTCCTTTCTTCTAGGGTGTATTTGCGGGTCGTGACAGACTCTAAAAGAGGTACCTCAGATTTAAGATCCTTGACCCTTAATGTCACGAACCTAAAGTACACCCTAGAAGTTAGGGTGCAATCTTGGATTGCGATCGGCGTATTCGACCTCTCGAAAGTCTCATACAAGCCTATCGTATCGTTCATCGCATAATAACATACTAAAAATGCGTAAGAATTAAAAACTTTCTTTTCATAATCAATACATAAGCGGAAGACTTTTATTTAAAACATTAAACCTTTACAACCCTTGAACATCTAAACATAGAGTATACAAGACTTGGGACTAACTCCATACAAGACATAAGCATTAGGACTTAAACATTAAGACATGACCGAACATGTGGATATTGTCCTTGAATCGATGAGGACTCACCAATACTTCATCTTCAACTCTTAGAAACCTATCCGTCATCCATGGTACATCAAGACTTCCAATTCCCTACACTTTAGTCAAAAAGGGAAAGAAGGGGTTAGCACATTAGAAGTACTAGTATGGAAGCCATGCAAAAACCATGAAAAAGGGACATTTAGTTAATAACATGCTTTTCATGAATTTTGGTTTAAACATCATAATATAATCACAAGAACAACTTTTATCACTTTATAAATACATAAGAAAATCATTTAAGCAATTATCACAATTTAAGAGATTACAGTGACTACTTCACTGTATAGTGAAGTTCCCTAGATTCACATTTAACATCCTTTGGGATGTCATTTTCTCACTATAGCTATCCTAAGTTTCACTTAAGTCACACAAAGAGAGATCGCCCATACACCCTTCTCTAGATGTACCTAAACGATCCTTAGGATTACTCATAATGAGACACATACACACCTACAATACATCAACATACAAAACATAAGATCCTCCTACCAAAGGTGATTCCAAGGTTCCCTTGAGTGAGTGTGGAGAGACCGCCCATACAATCCCTATCACACACACCGAAAGGATCCTATAGACTACCTAGGGTAGAATCGTTCTTACTTAATACAATAGTATACATCAAACATGACATTCTCCTTTCAAAGGTTATCCAAAGACCTACTCAAGTAACTCAAGAAGATAACGTCCATGATTGACCTCTTCAAGATTACCTAAATAGTCCTTAAGACTTACCTAAGTTAGGATCATGTCCACATAATCAAATCATATTCACTAACTAGAATCTTTATTAAGACTCATATAAATAAGAGATGAAGTAACCATTCCTTTTCCCCATTCACACCTTAACTAGACAACCCTTAATTACTCTAGAAAGGAACTTATACAATTAACATGCTTTCCTATCTTAAGTCATTACATTACTAAGTTCATTTAAGAGACATTCATCACATAAGAACATTGACATAATGGTCTTAAAGAAGACTTAGGGACTCTCACTAATATTTTTAATGCCTATTGTGCAATGTCTAAGTAGCGTCCCATACCACCACCTAAACTTCATAGAACTTCTCTAATGCTAGTGGGTATCTCATATGATGAGAATAGACAATAAACGACATAGACAATGGTAGCAAAGCATGGAATCCGGAGTTCTATCCTACTCCGATGAGGTGTTCTACTTGCCAATGGTAGAACATAGACACCCCATGTAGGCACATGGTTAAGGAATATGAAGGGCGTACTAAGCATTCTAGTCTCTTTCTTAACTAGAACTACTCCTCTTTTCCCATACTCACTTGGTGCTAGCCTTAGTTCTCATAGATCAATTCACATTAAGGTTCATATAAATGGGTCCCATATCTAGTTCATGACCCAATTACATTCACCCTACCAAAGCAAGGTCCACTAGGGCATATCTCACTATGGTGAGAAGAAGCTCATCGCGACTTTCCTAAGGTATGGTATGATGACGTTCCAGCCAATTAACCTTAAGTCCATCACTCATTACATGAAGGATACCATTACGGCTAACTACTTCACGATTCATAACCTTACCACTTGGTTCAAGGTTCCACATAAATGACCTTCATATCATTATGCAAGGTCACACCTATATTCATTTATTGAAGACTAAAACCCTTTAGGTTCCTAAGTCAATACATCACATATTCACATAAGCATCAAGTAAGGGACACAAGTCTACCTAAGCAAGACACATCGTACTTCCATTTTACACATATAGCCTATCTTTCTTTTGACTCTTCGGAACGATCCTTAACATTATTTAGCCAACCTATTCATTACCTTAACATCATCAACATAATCACTCTAGGTTCCTATAGTCAAGTGAGGAACAACCTCACATCAACTCTAAGACCACACACTTAACGTGTAGGCCTTAGTCTAATATGATCACCTAAATAACATCATTAGAAGAACACATATTTTCACATTACTTCACATGTAGATAGATATTGTCATGCTTCACATAATCAAACTACACAAATATTCATATTACTTCAAGTAGTTGTTAACAAGGCCAAGATCATCAATATACTTAAAATAACACCGACAAGGCCACATCAATTCACATAACACCGCCACCATAAGTGGACCATACCAATCACATATAATGCAAAAGCTAAAATTACATTAACTATACACGATAATAAAAGAGTTAAGGCAGCATACCACCCACTTGATCTCATCACTTCAATCCAAAGCCAAACCATTCAATTCATTACCATAAGGCCCTTACCCATGACCATGAACATCAATTCAAAATGTAAATCATAGTAATCAATGAATCTAAGTCAATTCAATCTAGAATTATCAATCTAAAACCAATTAGATATCAATTGAATACAATTCTTATATCATTAGAAAGCCCTTAAGAAACTATAATAGAATCGACAAGCATCATGTTCATATCAATTCAATAAGCCTAACAGCCAATAGATCTAAGATTATCCATTACTCAATTAATCAAATTGAAACAGCCTATACATCACTCATACATAATCTATACATCATTCAAAAGCGCATAGCAATCTACACATGAAATCATCAATCTCAAAACATAGTCAATTAACCCATATTTTTGTGAAAATTAGAGAATTGAGAAGATCATGGGTCCATGGAGAATTTCATTGGAAAACATCAATTTGACATTAATAACATCATATCTTAACGTTTGAAAACCTTTCATGCAAGAACCCATGATTTAGAGTAGAAATTAGACTTTTCATTCTTTTTTGAAATCCTTTGGAAACATCTTTGAAATTTGCTCTAAGGTGATAGCAAACCTTAGATGAAGAACTCCCATACCTTATTTGAAGAATCCAAATCTAATTGAAAAATAAACTCCATTGAAGACCCATCTTCAAGCTCCATCTTCACTTTGAACTCACATGGAAGTTTTTGGAGAAACTTTAGGAGGGAAGGGGTTTTGATTTAGATGCTAGGGTTATAATGAGAGTTTATTCACTTATATACTCTTAAAATACCCTTAAACACCTAAAACAACAGTCCCCACCCTTTATAAGACTTGGGGTAAATTCCCCAAAACCCCAAGTCTTAACAGAAAAACTAACAATTTCCAGCACCATCGACGTGACCATCAATGGACCGTTGGTCAGGCCACATCCCGTCGATGGGGTCTCGTGGTTCACTTCAAAGGTTTCCCAAACTGCGGGATCCATTTCCCAACCGACGATACCCATCGACGGGCCGTCGCCTGGTCGACCGGCCGTCGACTGGTCCGTTGTTTGGCCACTGCCTGGCAGTGTTGGTCTCTAAGTTGGGGTCCTCACTTAGGGCCCCTTTGAGGGTCCTATGTGGAGTCATACCCAGACGTTTCAAACCCAAATATGTTTGTATACAAGTTTAGGACCTACCACATAAGTTTCATCCAAATGTAAGACGTAAAACTTGACAAAACATGCTTAGACACACAAGGTCATTTCAAGGCACAACCTACAAACGTCATAGACGTTCTTGAGCGTTTGACCTCCAAACTTCACGAAACTTAACATGTTGACTATAAACATCATATAAACACATTTAAGAACCATATAAGATCATTCATTACACCTAATCACATAGAATCACATACGAGGCATTTAGGCGACTTAGTCGTCGAACGTCTTGGTCGGCCCTTGACGTTTGACTTCCAATGCACCTAAAATATTAGATACTGCCTCAACAACACTTTATAGACTATTTTAGGACCTTATACCATCATGACAACCACGTTAGGCTCTAGCATCACCTAAGTCATTTTCGGGGTCTTACATTCTCCCCCACTTGGACAACATTCATCCTCGAATGACACTTGCCACTCTCCGAACACTTCCAAGAGTAAGGATTCAGTAAGTAACTCATAACCAACCCATATGGCACATAATCAAGGAGAAAACATCAGTTTCACACAATAAAGAGAATTACACACAACAAGCAACTAGAATAGGATTCTATAACTCATTATGCTACAAAACTCATCTCCTTAACTCCAAATAATAAAACTCATTTTATATTCATTAGAATGATCATATACATAATTCTAACCATATAACAACAATTTTAGATCAAAGAATCAATTAGTCAATTTTTGCAAAACTTCACAGTGAAGAGTGATCCATGCTATAGTGAATTGTGTAATGTTTCCAAAAAATGCAACTTCTAGGCAATACATGATATAGACATGCTAATAAGCAAGGTAACATTATATAAACACTTTTACAACCTAGTCATGGCCTCATAAAACACATTATGCAATAAATAATAAAATTCAATTTCAACCAAGCATGCAAATCATAATGAGAATGTTTGGAACTCATTTTCCACAAAAACTCCTATACAAATCAAGTCACCACGAACTCTTTGTTTAGTCTTGAATAAACATATATAGAAAAGTTAAGGGTACTTCACTCCCCAACAACCATACTCCCCCACTAGGAGAAACCCATTCCAAGGTCAACATAGCATCTACCTCAAGGAACTCTCAAGGCACCTCAAACCTTACTATTACTTTATCACCCAAAATCTAGTTCATGAAACTAAAGACTCTCAAGGTTCAATCATCTAGCCATCACAGCCCCGTTACTAAGAGAAGTCACCATTACTCCTTCACATTCTAACTCTATACTTTACCATTCTTTTCAACTCCACTACCCTTCAAAAGGAAACGAAACCAATCTAGGTCATCAACACCATTTTTCACACCTCATCTATCAATCCACACTTCATCTTACAAACCACATCTCATCTTTTTTCTCCCTTAACCCAAACTTCATTAAGTCACAGTCCCATGACCAACACAAAGGGAAGACAAAGGAAAGACACCATAGACAAGGCTCTTAGGCACGATTAGATAAATGAAGAAGTGAAACTTTTCCTAGCATCCAATAGCCTCCCATTTATAATGTGGTGCGCTTCACATTATAAACAAGACTCTACGAGATGTGGTTCATAAGACAACTATGAAACTCCCAAACCTTATGCTCTGATACCAAGCTTGTCATGACCCTCAAGTACACCCTAGAATTCAGGAAACAATCTTGGATTGCGATCGGCGTATTCGAACTCTCGGAAGTCTTATACAAGTCTATCGTGTCGTTCATCGCATAATAACATACTAAAAATGCGTAAGAATTATAAACTTTCTTTTCATAAACAATATATAAGCGGAAGACTTTCATTTAAAACATTAAACCTTTACAACCCTTGAACCATCTAAACTTAGAGTATACAAGACTTTGGACTAATCCCATACAAGACATAAATATTAAGACTTAAACATCAAGACATTGACCGAACGTGTGGATATTGTCCTCGAATCGATAAGGACTCACCAATACTTCATCTTCAACTCTTAGAAACCTATCTTTCATCCATGGTACATCAAGACTTCCAATTCCCTACACTTTAGTCATAAAGGAAAAGAAAGGGTTAGAACATTAAATGTACTAAGTATGGAAGCCATGCAAAAACCATGAAAAAGGGACATTTAGTTAATAACATGCTTTTCATGAATTTTGGTTTAAACATCATAAAATAATCACAAGAACAACTTTTATCACTTTATAAATACATAAGAAAATCATTTAAGCAATTATCACAATTTAAGAGATTACAGTGACTACTTCACTGTTACAGTGAAGTCTCCTTCACTGTATAGTGAAGTTCCCTAGATTCACATTTAACATCCTTTGGCATGTCGTCTTCTCACTAAAGCTATCCTAAGTTTCACTTAAGTCACACAAAGAGAGATCGCCCATACACCCTTCTCTAGATGTGCCTAAACGATCCTTAGGATTACTCATAATGAGACACATACACACCTACAATACATCAACATACAAAACATAAGATCCTCCTACCAAAGGTGATTCCAAGGTTCCCTTGAGTGAGTGTGGAGAGACCGCCCATACAATCCCTATCACACACACCGAAAGGATCCTATAGACTACCTAGGGTAGAATCGTTCTTACTTAATACAATAGTATACATCAAACATGACATTCTCCTTTCAAAGGTTATCCAAAGACCTACTCAAGTAACTCAAGAAGATAACGTCCATGATTGACCTCTTCAAGATTACCTAAATAGTCCTTAAGACTTACCTAAGTTAGGATCATGTCCACATAATCAAATCATATTCACTAACTAGAATCTTTATTAATCATATAAATAAGAGATGAAGTAACCATTCCTTTTCCCCCTTCACACCTTAACTAGACAACCCTTAATTACTCTAGAAAGGAACTTATACAATGCTTTCCTATCTTAAGTCATTACATTACTAAGTTCATTTAAGAGACATTCATCACATAAGAACATTCACATAATGGTCTTAAAGAAGACTTATGGACTCTCACTAACATTTTCAATGCCTATTGTGCAATGTCTAAGTAGCGTCCCATACCACCACCTAAACTTCATAGAACTTCTCTAATGCTAGTGGGTATCTCATATGATGAGAATAGACAATAACCGACATAGACAATGGTAGCAAAGCATGGAATCTGGAGTTCTATCCTACTCCGATGAGGTGTTCTACTTGCCAATGGTAGAACATAGACACCCCATGTAGGTACATGGTTAAGGAATATGAAGGGCGTACTAAGCATTCTAGTCTCTTTCTTAACTAGAACTACTCCTCTTTTCCCATACTCACTTGGTGCTAGCCTTAGTTCTCATAGATCAATTCACATTAAGGTTCATATAAATGGGTCCCATATCTAGTTCATGACCCAATTACATTCACCCTACCAAGGCAAGGTCCACTAGGGCATATCTCACTATGGTGAGAAGAAGCTCATCGCGACTTTCCTAAGGTATGGTATGATGACGTTCCAGCCAATTAACCTTAAGTCCATCACTCATTACATGAAGGATACCATTACGGCTAACTACTTCACGATTCATAACCTTACCACTTGGTTCAAGGTTCCACATAAATGACCTTCATATCATTATGCAAGGTCACACCTATATTCATTTATTGAAGACTAAAACCCTTTAGGTTCCTAAGTCAAGACATCACATATTCACATAAGCATCAAGTAAGGGACACAAGTCTACCTAAGCAAGACACATCGTACTTCCATTTTACACATATAGCCTATCTTTCTTTTGACTCTTCGGAACGATCCTTAACATTATTTAGCCAACCTATTCATTACCTTAACATCATCAACATAATCACTCTAGGTTCCTATAGTCAAGTGAGGAACAACCTCACATCAACTCTAAGACCACACACTTAACGTGTAGCCCTTACTCTAATATGATCACCTAAATAACATCATTAGAAGAACACATATTTTCACATTACTTCACATGTAGATAGATATTGTCATGCTTCACATAATCAAACTACACAAATATTCATATTACTTCAAGTAGTTGTTAACAAGGCCAAGATCATCAATATACTTAAAATAACACCGACAAGGCCACATCAATTCACATAACACCGCCACCATAAGTGGACCATACCAATCACATATAATCCAAAAGCTAAAATTACATTAACTATACACGATAATAAAAGAGTTAGGGCAGCATACCACCCACTTGATCTCATCACTTCAATCCAAAGCCAAACCATTCAATTCATTACCATAAGGCCCTTACCCATGACCATGAACATCAATTCAAAATGTAAATCATAATAATCAATGAATCTAAGTCAATTCAATCTAGAATTATCAATCTAAAACCAATTAGATATCAATTGAATACAATTCTTATATCATTAGAAAGCCCTTAAGAAACTCTAATAGAATCGACAAGCATCATGTTCATATCAATTCAATAAGCCTAACAGCCAATAGATCTAAGATTATCCATTACTCAATTAATCAAATTGAAACAGCCTATACATCACTCATACATAATCTATACATCATTCAAAAGCGCATAGCAATCTACACATGAAATCATCAATCTCAAAACATAGTCAATTAACCCATATTTTTGTGAAAATTAGAGAATTGAGAAGATCATGGGTCCATGGAGAATTTCATTGGAAAACATCAATTTGACATTAATAACATCATATCTTAACGTTTGAAAACCTTTCATGCAAGAACCCATGATTTAGAGTAGAAATTGGACTTTTCATTCTTTTTGAAATCCTTTGGAAACATCTTTGAAATTGGCTCTAAGGTGATAGCAAACCTTAGATGAAGAACTCCCATACCTTATTTGAAGAATCCAAATCTAATTGAAAAATAAACTCCATTGAAGACCCATCTTCAAGCTCCATCTTCACTTTGAACTCACATGGAAGTTTTTGGAGAAACTTTAGGAGGGAAGGGGTTTTGATTTAGATGCTAGGGTTATAATGAGAGTTTAATGACTTATATACTCTTAAAATACCCTTAAACACCTAAAACAACAGTCCCCACCCTTTATAAGACTTGGGGTGAATTTCCCAAAAACCCCAAGTCTTAACAGAAAAACTAACAATTTCCAGCACCATCGACGTGACCATCAATGGACCGTTGGTCAGGCCACATCCCGTCGATGGGGTCTCGTGGTTTACTTCAAAGGTTTCCCAAACTGCAGTATACATTTCCCAACCGACGATACCCATCGACGGGCCGTCGCCTGGTCGACCGGCCGTCGACTGGTCCGTTGTTTGGCCACTGCCTGGCAGTGTTCGTCTCTAAGTTGGGGTCCTCCCTTAGGGCCCCTTTGAGGGTCCTATGTGGAGTCATACCCAGACGTTTCAACCCCAAATATGTTTGTATACAAGTTTAGGACCTACCACATAAGTTTCATCCAAATGTAAGACGTAAAACTTGACAAAACATGCTTAGACACACAAGGTCATTTCAAAGCACAACCTACAAACGTCATAGACGTTCTTGAGCGTTTGACCTCCAAACTTCACGAAACTTAACATGTTGACTATAAACATCATATAAACACATTTAAGAACCATATAAGATCATTCATTACACCTAATCACATAGAATCACATACGAGGCATTTAGGCGACTTAGTCGTCGAACGTCTTGGTCGGCCCTTGACGTTTGACTTCCAATGCACCTAAAATATTAGATACTGCCTCAACAACACTTTATAGACTATTTTAGGACCTTATACCATCATGACAACCACGTTAGGCTCTAGCATCACCTAAGTCATTTTCGGGGTCTTACATTCTCCCCCACTTGGACAACATTCATCCTCGAATGACACTTCCCACTCTCCGAACACTTCCAAGAGTAAGGATTCAGTAAGTAACTCATAACCAACCCATATGGCACATAATCAAGGAGAAAACATCAGTTTCACACAATAAAGAGAATTACACACAACAAGCAACTAGAATAGGATTCTATAACTCATTATGCTACAAAACTCATCTCCTTAACTCCAAATAATAAAACTCATTTTCTATTCATTAGAATGATCATACACACCAGCTCTAACCATATAACAACAATTTTAGATCAAAGAATCAATTAGTCAATTTTTGCAAAACTTCACAGTGAACAGTGATCCATGCTATACTGAATTGTGTAATGTTTCCAAAAAATGCAACTTCTAGGCAATTCATGATATAGACATGCTAATAAGCAAGGTAACATTATATAAACACTTTTACAACCTAGTCATGGTCTCATAAAACACATTATGCAATAAATAATGAAATTCAATTTCAACCAAGCATGCAAATCATAAGGAGAATGTTTGGAACTCATTTTCCACAAAAACTCCTATACAAATCAAGTCACCACGAACTCTTTGTTTAGTCTTGAATAAACATATATAGAAAAGTTAAGGGTACTTCACTCCCCAACAACCATACTCCCCCACTAGGAGAAACCCATTCCAAGGTCAACATAGCATCTACCTCAAGGAACTCTCAAGGCACCTCAAACCTTACTATTACTTTATCACCCAAAATCTAGTTCATGAAACTAAAGACTCTCAAGGTTCAATCATCTAGCCATCACAGCCCCGTTACTAAGAGAAGTCACCATTACTCCTTCACATTCTAACTCTATACTTTACCATTCTTTTCAACTCCACTACCCTTCAAAAGGAAACTAAACCAATCTAGGTCATCAACACCATTTTTCACACCTCATCTATCAATCCACACTTCATCTTACAAACCACATCTCATCTTTTCTCTCCCTCAACCCAAACTTCATAAAGTCACACTCCCATGACCAACACAAAGGGAAGACAAAGGAAAGACACCATAGACAAGGCTCTTAGGCACGATTAGATAAATGAAGAAGTGAAACTTTTCCTAGCATCCAATAGCCTCCCATTTATAATGTGGCGCGCTTCACATTATAAACAAGACTCTACGAGATGTGGTTCATAAGACAACTATGAAACTCCCAAACCTTATGCTCTGATACCAAGCTTGTCATGACCCTCAAGTATACCCTAGAATTCAGGAAGCAATCTTGGATTGCGATCGGCGTATTCGAACTCTCGGAAGTCTCATACAAGTCTATCGTGTCGTTCATCGCATAATAACATACTAAAAATGCGTAAGAATTATAAAATTTCTTTTCATAAACAATATATAAGCGGAAGACTTTCATTTAAAACATTAAACCTTTACAACCCTTGAACCATCTAAACTTAGAGTATACAAGACTTTGGACTAATCCCATACAAGACATAAACATTAAGACTTAAACATCAAGACATGACCGAACGTGTGGATATTGTCCTCGAATCGATAAGGATTCACCAATACTTCATCTTCAACTCTTAGAAACCTATCTGTCATCCATGGTACATCAAGACTTCCAATTCCCTACACTTTAGTCATAAAGGAAAAGAAGGGGTTAGCACATTAAATGTACTAAGTATGGAAGCCATGCAAAAACCATGAAAAAGGGACATTTAGTTAATAACATGCTTTTCACGAATTTTGGTTTAAACATCATAATATAATCACAAGAACAACTTTTATCACTTTAGAAATACGTAAGAAAATCATTTAAGCAATTATCATAATTTAAGAAATATTAGAGTGACTACTTTACTGTTACAGTGAAGTCTACTTCACTGTACAGTGAAGTTCCCTAGCTTCACATTTAACATCCTTTGGCATGTCGTCTTCTCACTAAAGCTATCCTAAGATTCACTTAAGTCACACAAAGAGAGACCGCCCATACACCCTCTCTAGATGTGCCTAAACGATCCTTAAGATTACGCATAATGAGACACATACACACCTACAATACATCAACATACAAAACAAAAGATCCTCCTACGAAAGGTGATTCCAAAGTTAACTTGAGTGAGTGTGGAGAGAACGCCCATACGACAAAGGATCCTATAGACTACCTATGTAACAACCCTAAAAATGAATATGCTAAGTAATGTTTAGTGTGTCTAGAATGCCTACGATTAGACCGGGTGCACACGGATTGATGCTTTTTAGAACCAGACCTCTGAATCCTTGCGACAGCCAAGCCAACTAACTTGGGGAGTTATGTGAGCTAAGAAGGTTGGGTCCAGCCATGTAGGGCTCCCGAATATGAAGATTTACCCGGATGAGTCTTTACCGGACTTAAAAAGGGGAAATCTTAAGCTTGGAGGGTCTAGGGGTAAAATGGTCTTTTTCCAGGATAAGGGTAGTATCGTAATTACCCTAAAAAAGTTATTAATTATTTAATTAATAAGGTGGAGGGGCATTTTGGGTAGAAAGGGCCGAAATTGCCCATTGAGCCAAATCTTGCTTCACCCGGGTTCGAACCTTGGTGGGAGCAATGATTTAACTTGATTATTTATATTGGTGAATTAATTTAATCAATTAATATTTAAATCCTGATTTAAGAAAAAGGAAAATCAGATTATTATTATTAATTAATTAATTAATGGGGCGGTTTAGGTCGGGTCGACTAGGAGGGACCCGTTTTCGCAATGGGAACGTCACGGGTTCGAACCTCGACGGAAGCAACATTTAAGTGGATTAAATTGAGGTTAATAATCTGATTTTGTAAGGGCATTATGGTCATTTCACTAAACTAATTAAATCAGATTTTCAAAGTTTGAAAGAGTCCTAGTTGACTAAGTCTAAACTACTTCACCTAATCCTAAGCCACTCACCTCTTTCACGTTTATGTCTCTCTCCTTCACGTCTATCTGTCTCTCATTTCACACTTTCTTTCTGGCTGCCAAATGTGAGAAAAAAATCAGACAAAAACAAAAGTTCTTTACACTTGAAGAACTTGCACGCAAAACACAAACGAGAAAGCAATCCGAAAACGTTAAGCAAAACATAATACGCTAGTCGCGTAAGGTGTGAGTTTCTGGATTGGACGTGAATTTGGAGAAGTTTTGGGCAGCAAGTTCAAGTGTTGAACAACGTTAAAATCAGGTATGGGTTTTCTTACACTTGGTCCCTTTCCCAAGAGACCCTTAAGACTGAGATAATTCTGTTCCGAAACTAGGATTGTTCCCCATTACATGTTCCCTGTCACTAGCTCCTATCACTGATCTTAGGTTTGTATGTTTGCTGGTAGATTAGGTATGAAGTGTGCTTTTCGTGATAGTGTGTTCATGATTATGTGTTCTTAATTGTATGAATGATGAAGTATGTCTACCAAAATTTCGTGAAAAATGTATGTGTATGCCGTGACATGATTTTTGATTTTAAGCCTTAAAAATGATATGTTTTTTATGGTTGAATTTTATGTGCGAATGTTTGTGTAAATCATGAGCTGTAAAAGTAGTGTCATGTTGCTGATTTAATAGTAATTCTTTGCTGAATATAATCATAAAAAGATTACACTTAAAGATGCACCAAATGATCCACAAAATGCCTTAAGAATTAACGTATGAATGATGATAAAAAGAAGCTGAAAATAGTGAACAAATTTCCAGCATTTGGTAGGTTGGGTTCGGCCAAACAAAGTGGTACAAAATGCAATGAAAAATGAATGTAAAATAAGTGAGATCACTAAGGATTGAACCCAAGACATCATTACATGAAAGCTACAAAAGAATCTACAAAAGATTGAGAGGAAAATGGATTGGATAGACCAAATTTCCAGCTTGCTGGAAATTTGGAGTCTCGGCCAAGGATGAGGAAAATTAGTTATGTTTTTAAAACCTTTTTTAAATGTGAGGTCATTGGGGATTGAACCCATGACCTCACCAAATGAAAATTACATAAAAATTTCATGAGAAAAATGAAAGGAAAAATAGATGTGGTGAGTGGAGATTGAACCCACAACCTCTTTAATGGATAAGAGAGTTAGGAGAAAAATAAAGGCAAAAATAAATGTGGAGAGTGGGGATTGAACCCACAACCTCTTGGATAGGTGAGAAAGTTAAGAGATAAATTAAAAGAAAAATAATGAGCTTGTGTGTAACAACCCTAAAAATGAATAAGATAAATGCTTAAGGTGTCAAGAATGCGTGCGATTAGACCAAGGTTAACACGGATTGATACACGTAGAACCAGACCTCAGAAACCTTACTACGGCCAAGCCAACTAACTTGGGGAGTTAGTTGATCTTGGAAAGGTTGGAACCAACCAAGTAAGGCTCTCGAAAATGAAGATTTAATCGAAGGAGTCTTTACCGGACTTAAAAAGAAGAAATCTTAAGTTTTGAGGGTCTAGGGGTAAAATGGTCTTTTAACAGGCTAAGGGTAATATCGTAATTATCCTAAATATATAATTAATTAATTATTTAATAAGATGGAGGGGCAATTTGGGGAGAGAGAGCCGAAATTGAGCTCTTGAAGTGGAGTCTTGCTCCACCCGGGTTCGAACCTAGGTGGAAGCAATGATTTAAATTGTTTTTATTTAAATTGATAAATTAATTTAATTAATTAATATTTATTAGCTGATTTAAGAAAAAGTAAAATAAGATTTTTAAATATTAAGGAGAGTCCTAAATTGACTAAGTCATTATCTAAGCCTAAACAACTTCACATGTTTCACTCTCTCACAATCTCTCTCACGTTGGTTTCTGCCAAAACAACAAAGAACAGAAATAATATTAAGATTTCTTCAAACTTGAAGAACTCACATGAAATTTTAAGAAAAACAAAGTAACCAAAAATGTTAAGGCAAGGAGAAGATTCCGTCGAGTTGGTGGTGAAACTTAAGGAGGCTTGGACTGATTTTTAGAGAGGATTTTGGGCAGCAACTTCACGTTTGAACAAGCAAATTAAGGTATGGGTTTCTTCTCTCTTGGTCCCTTTCCCAAGAGACCCCTTAAGATTCAAGATAATCATTCTGAAAACTAGGGTTGTTTCCCCATTGCATGTCCCTGTCACTAGCTCCCAATGATTCGTAGGTTGGGTTTGTTTGCTGGTAGATTTAGGTATATGTGATGTTTTTGTGTTGAATGTGAATATGTTTATGTACGTGAAATCACTAAAATGACAACCAATGTGTGATCGAAAAAAATAATGTGTGTGTGTGCACGTTGGCAGTGAACTTAGTCACTGTTTTGGAGTTGTGTAAAGGCATGTTAATTCTTGTATTTTATGCACTAAAGTTGTACACAATGTGATGTTCATATGGGGTGTGAAGTTACTAATTTTGAGTGAAAACGCTTGACTAATGTAGCTTCTAAACTACACCTAACAATGCACTAAATGCTTGGTAAAATGCCCTAAGAAACTAGCATGAAAAGGTTGATGAACGGAAGCTAAAAATTATGAATAAATTTCCAGCTTAGTGTACTTTAATTTCGTTCAAAGAGGAGATTGGAATCTGGAAATTTAATACATTTTTAAGAGGTGAGGCCATCAGGATTCGAACCTGTGACCTCACCCTTTGACTACTGGAATTCGCGAAAAAAGGAGACGAAAATGGGTCTGGGGGGAATCGAACTCGGCTACTGGTTTGGGAAAGGAGAGGAAAATGATTGAATTAAATAAATGGGAGGCGTGGGAATCGAACCCACGACCAGGCAGCGAGTGAAAGAGGAGAAAATAAAGAAAAGAAAATGTGAGGCGTGGAAATCGAACCCACGACCTCAAGGCTGGAAAGGAGCATGCGAAATTAATTAAGAAAATGAGGTGAGGCTGTGGGGGCTCAATCCCACAAACTCACTGCCAAAACACTTAGCCTAGCAAAATTTAAATAAAAAAAATAGGAGGCTGTGGGGGTTTGAACCCACAACCTCCCTATCCCAGCGAAAAATTAAGAATAAATAAAAAAGGTTGTGGGGGTTTGATCCCACAACCTCTTGGTTTAGGCGAAATTGGGCAATTGGATATCAATTAAAAATAAAAAGGGGTTGTGGGGGTTCGAACCCACAACCCTTCGGCCAATTTAAGAGGAAACCAAGTAGAAAATTTAAGGTACAATGTTAAGGTTGGGATTCAATCTAGAGTCCCAATGTTATGGAGATTAAAAATAAAATCAATGAAAAATTTAAATGCTATCCAAGTAATTGGAATTTGGGTTTCCTTGACCAAACTTCCGTATTGATACATAAGTCATACGTGAATAAAATATCCAAGAATAATGCCACCTACTTAGATCGAAATCAAGATCTTGGCATATATACAAGATACATAAGTCTTGTACTACATAATCTTAGGAATGTATGAATCACTTAACGAATTATGAATGAAGCCTCATGGCTTGTGTGGATAGACTCATAAGTCTAGCATACGTTTTAAAGAAGTGAACCTAAGATGTATGTAATGAAAGGATGTAACCACAGAAGGGTTAAGTAAGAGTGTGAAACACACAAATGGCCAAGTATATAGGCATATGATGAAATGAACATTCACGTAAAATGGGGTGAGTAATTATGAAGAGCAAGTGTGCTAATGTTAATGAATGTGGTGACAACATGATATGAGGCTAATGTAAAAAATGAGAGCAATCTCAAATGAGCCTAAGTACATGTTACCAAAACGTACTCACCTATGAGAGTGTAAACCTAATGAAGAGACCAGTCTCTACGAACACTCTAATGAAAGTATTGAAGTTAATGCATACTTAATACTAATGATGAGATGAGAAATCATCTAATGAGTTATGATGTCCTCATGCTAGAAGCCAGCTTCCATGATGTATGACTTGAATGTAATGGAACTTTATACTGAGCACCGATAGGCTAGCTATGAGCGATGATGCCTTCCTTTGAGAAGAGTTTCACGTAATTCTCATGAGATGAGACTGTCCGGCATGCTGGGTATGGGTCTCCTTATATCTTCTAGTCTTTGAACCTATACTGCCAATATAGGGATCTAGCAGGGTTCGACTCCCTATATACGCTAGCATGTTGTGGTTCACTTTGGCAGGTGATTCCACCTCTTTTCGGTGTGGGGATTACACACAGGATTTCATGATGCTCACATGATCTATGTCGGTTAAGGTTAAAGTTCCCAAAGAAAGAATGAGGCCAGCCTCAACGAATGCACATAATGAAATGACTGATACCAAAGGTGTTAGGATAGGATAATCAAGAGGTGAGCTAGACTTAAGTAATGACACTAGGTTATTTTTGGTCATTGCACAGCAAACCCGATGAGAGTCTTAAACTTCATCCTAGGTATGACTGGTGATTACACTAGTATATGAATGAATGAAAATGAAGTACGTATGAACGAACGAAGCAGACTCTGTGTTTGCTGAAGAAGGCTCCCTAGTTGAGGTCCCATATGTTGAGCCCTCATTTTGGGAAGTCCTAATGTCAAGTCCATGATTCCAAGGTCTAATGGAATATGAAAGAATGATATGAACTACGTGATATGATATGTGCAATATGTTATGTGCTGCTTGCAAAATGATAAGTATGATGATGCATGTTACTCTCATGGCATGACTTTCCTAATCCAAATTTGGCAAGTCCACTGACTATCCTAATCCAAATTTGGCAAGTCCACTGACTTGACATTCCATAAATCATGTTGTTAGGAAAGAGCTATTCTTACTCATGCATGTCCTTGGTGTGTGCTTGCATATACCCATACTTTGTAAAAGTGTGTACAAATCCTATACAATATCTACTTTTAGGTGCAGGCATAGGTGGACGTTAGATCTTACAATACGGCATTGCAGCTATCCAGACGTGGAGCTTTCATCTGGATTTTTTAGGCCCTCATGATTTCGAGGAAGTCTATTGTTATTATCTAGCTTAGATGTAGGCTTTATCTAGTGGGGAATGTCCCACTAGTGTTTTATTTCCCATTTTATTTTGGACTTTGTATTGGTGCCGTTTTGGCAAGGATACGTTTAATGCAATTATGAATTGCTTCTTTCATTTGATTATTTCTATATTAGATGGTTGATTTGTGAACGCCTATGATGTTAAGAATAATATGTTTCACATGAAATAAGAAAACAAAGAGTTCAAATTTTCCGCTAAAATTAACCTAGATGAAGTAACGATGACGTATGTAGGCTTGTCTGCGACCTATGAGAGGTCAACGATGTCGGTCTCTTCTGGGGTTTAGATTCTGGTCGTGACAAAGTTGGTATCAGAGACAGGTTAAATTCCGAGGATAATAAGGTCACATCAACTACATTGAGTAGTTTCTGAGTCATGGTAGTGAAGTGCACCACTATCCTGAATTAGAGACTGCATGATGCGTAGGAAAAATTCCCTTCTTCTGATCTTATCGTGCCATTGCCTAATGTATGATTTCTTGGTGTTATGCGCGTGTCTAACATCAATTCTTAT
The DNA here is from genome assembly GCA_016801875.1 of Solanum sitiens. NCBI lineage: Eukaryota > Viridiplantae > Streptophyta > Magnoliopsida > Solanales > Solanaceae > Solanum > Solanum sitiens. Next base: position 1,711,371 of record JABWTJ010000043.1, on the reverse strand, counting down.
TGTTTTCAGAGAATGAATACTAGGAGGAACGTTGGTGAGAGAAGAGGAGGAGCAGCTGCTGGGGGCAATCAGGTTCCACCCCAGGCTCAAGCTGAGGGAGTGGCTATGCCGGTTAACCCAGCTGGGTTGACTGATGCGGAGGTGCGGGCATCTCTGGCCCAGATGGAATAGGCCATCACTATACAGGCCCAGGCTATGACTGCCAAGGTCAACCGACAGAATATTCAGAGGGAGAACCCACCGGTACGTAGCATGGCTGACAGGCTACGAGACTTCACGAGGATGAATCCTCCTATTTTCACAGGCTCCAAGACTTCATAGGATCCGCAGGAGTTCATGGATGAGGTACACAAGATTTTTGTGGCCATGGGGGCCACCGATACTGAGAAGGCTGAGCTGGCTTCCTATCAGCTCAAGGATGTTGCACAGACTTGGTGCAAGATGTGGCAGGATAGCCGAGCTTTGGGCGGAGTTCCGGTCACTTAGGAGCTGTTTAAAACAACCTTCATGGAAAGATTCTTCCCCAGGGAGATGAGGGAGGCCAAGGTTGAGGAATTTATCAACCTTAAGCAAGGATGTATGACAGTCAGGGAGTATTCCCTGAAGTTTGTTAAACTGTCCAGGTATGCTACTTCCCTTGTATCTAACAGTAGGGATGAGATGAGTAGGTTCCTCACAGGAATCACAGGAGATCTGGAGGAGGAGTGTCAGGCTGTGATGCTCCACGATAACATGGACCTCTCCAGGCTGATGGTGCATGTCCAGCAGGTAGAAGATAGCCGGAAGAAGAGGGGCGTCTGTGATGCTAGGAGGGCTAAGCCTTCTGATCAGGCAGGTCATAGCAATGGAGTCAACATGAACAACTTCGGCGTCCGTGAGCAAGACAGGTTCAAAAAGGGGTAACAGAGTTCTGGGAACTCTAACTTTCAGAGGAGTGCAGCACCTAGAGGAGGCAGACCCGAGCCCAAGAAGGGCAATGGAGGTGATGTGCAGCATCCCATAAAGGACTGTGCTAAGTGTGGCCATGCTCACAGTGGAGAGTGCCGACAGGGCACTAATGCCTGCTTCAGTTGTGGTAAGAGCAGGCACATGGTTAAGGCATGCCCATAGAACAGGGGTCAGGCTGGAGGTAATGCTCAGCCTAGGCCTAATCCACAGGGTACATCAGCAACCGAGCCTCCTAATAGGAACAGGTTCTATGCCCTAAAGGGTAGGGAGGAGCAGGAGAAGTCCGCTGATGTGGTCACAGGTATGCTGCAAGTATTCTCAACTTCTGTTTATGCTTTACTTGATCCAGGGTCTACGCTTTCCTTTGTAAATCCTTTGATTGCTCTCACTTTTGAGATATTGCCTGAAGTTTTGCATGATCCTATAGTGGCTAGGGCACCTTTAGGAGAAAATGTAAGAGCTGATAGAGTGTACAAGGATTTCCCAATAGTTGTATGTGGTAGGACTATGTGTGCAGACTTGGTTGAGTTACCTATGAACGATTTTGATATCATTCTTGGCATGGACTAGCTTCATAGTTGTTATGCTTGTATGGATTGCCGTAGTAGGGTTGTGAGATTTCGTTTCCCTAATGAGGTAGAGCTGGTGTGGGAGGGGTACAACTCGAGTCGTCCTAATCCCTTGATTTCAAACCTTAAAGCCAATAAAATGATGTCCAAGGGATTACTATGTCATTTTGTGAGTGTCAATGATTTAGATCATGACATTCCTTCTATAGACTCAGTGCCTGTAGTGAATGAGTTCCCAGATGTGTTTCCTGATGATTTGCCTGGAGTTCCTCCCCCTCGAGAGATTGACTTTGGTATCGACTTAGAACCCTATACTAAACCAATTTTGATTCCTCCTTACAGAATGGCTCCAGCTGAACTCAAAGAGTTGAAGCTGTAGTTAAAAGATCTCACTGATAAGGGTTTCATTCAGCCGAGCATTTCCCCTTGGGGCGCTCCAGTGTTGTTTGTAAAAAAGAAGGATGGAACCCTTAGAATGTGTATCGATTATCGGAAGCTCAACAAAGTCACTATAAAGAATAAGTATCCACTTCCCAAAATAGATGACTTGTTCGATCAGCTCCAAGGGTCTAGTTTCTTGTCTAAGATTGATCTTCGTTCAGGGTATCATCAGCTTAGGGTTAGGGATATAGATATCCCACAGACAGCCTTTCATACACGTTATGGTCATTATGAGTTCTTAGTCATGTCATTTGGTCTCACTAATGCATCAGCTGCATTTATGGACCTCATGAACTGAGTCTTCCGTGAATACTTTGATTCTTTCATCATAGTATTTATTGATGATAGCCTCATCTACTCTAGGACCAAGAAAGAGCATGAACAACATTTGAGACTAACCTTGCAGGTACTTAGACAACATCAGTTGTATGCCAAATATAGCAAGTGTGAATTCTGGCTCAGATCAGTGACCTTCCTAGGTCATGTTGTGTCCGATAAAGGTGTGAAAGTAGATCCTAGGAAGACTGAGGCTGTTAAGAACAGGCCAAAACCTCTTACTCCCACAAATATCCATAGCTTCTTGGGATTGGCTGGTTATTATCGCAGGTTCATAGAGGTTTTTTCTTCCATTGCTGCTCGACTCACACTTGACGAAGAAGAATGTTAAGTTTGAATGGGCGGAGACTTGTGAGAAGAGTTTCCAGGAGCTCAAAGACAGACTCACTACAACCCCGGTACTTACTTTGCCTAAGTGTGGTGAGAATTACACTGTTTATTGTGATGCATATAGGGTTGGTTTGGGTTGTGTTCTTATGTAGGGTGGTAAGGTGATAGCTTATGCGTCCAGACAGCTCAAGCTTCATGAGAAGAATTATCCCACTCATCTTGGAGTTGGCTGCTGTGGTGTTTGCACTGAAGCTGTGGAGGCAATACCTGTATGGAGTGCTTGTGGATGTGTTCATAGACCACAAGAGTCTCCAGTACATGTTCACGCAGAGGGAGTTGAATCTACATCAGCGGAGATGGTTGGAGCTGTTGAAGGACTATGATATGAATGTCCACTACCATCCAGGTAAGGCTAATGTTATAGCTGATGCTTTGAGCAGGATGAGCATGGGAAGTACAGCCCACGTTGAGGATGAGAAGAAGAAGTTGGTGAAAGATGTACACAGACTGGCCAGACTGGGTGTGCGGTTGGTTGACTCTACTAGTGGGGGTGTTTCAGTTCATCCTAGTTCTGAATCATTCTTGGTAGTTGAAGTCAAGTAGGGTCAGCATCTCGATCCTGTGTTGATGGAGCTGAAGGACTCAGTGTTGATAAATATGAATGAGTCTTTTGCTTTGAGAGGTGACGGCGTACTTAGGTACAAAGACATGCTGTGTGTACGGGATGTGGATGATTTGCGGACCAGGATTGTTGCAGAGGCCCATGGTTCCAGATATTCCATACATCCAGGTTCCACGAAGATGTATCATGATCTTAAGCAGATCTATTGGTGGGATGGCATGAAGAAGGACATTGCAGAATATGTGGCCAAGTGTCCTAATTGTCAGTAGGTTAAGGCAGAACATCTTAAGCCTGGCGGTCTTACTCAGATTATTGAGGTTCCGACTTGGAAGTGGGAGGCCATTAATATGGACTTTGTGGTTGGTCTTCCGATGACTAGGAAACAGCATGACTCCATATGGGTTATTGTGGACAGGATGACTAAGTCTTCCCACTTTATCCCAGTGAAGTCTACTTACAGAGCCGAGGATTATGCGAGACTCTACATTGATGAGATTATGAGATGGCATGGGATTCCTTTGTCTATCTTTTCAGATAGAGGATCTCAGTTCCCTTCACATTTCTGGAGATCATTACAAAAGAGCTTAGGCACGCAGGTAAAGCTTAGTACTGCCTTTCATCCTCAGACTGATGGGTAGGCAGAGCACACCATTTAGACATTGGAGGACATGTTGAGGGCGTGTGTGATTGACTTCAGTGATATTTGGGACAACCATCTGCCTTTGATAGAGTTCTCGTATAATAACAGTTATCACTCCACCATTGGGATGGCACCGTTCGAGGCACTATATGGTAGGAGGTTTAGGTCTCCAGTTGGGTGGTTCGAGGTTGGAGAGTCATCCATTTTGGGTCCAGAGATCATTGATGAGGCCTTAGAAAAGGTCAGGGTGATTAGGGACAGGTTGGCTACTGCTTACAGTCGGCAGAAGTCATATGCAGATAACAGGAAACGGCCCTTAGAGTTTGATGTTGGTGACCAGGTCTATTTGAAGATATCACCTATGAAGGGGGTGATGAGGTTTGGCAGGAAGGGGAAGTTGAGTCCGAGGTATGTTGGTCCATATGAGATCCTACAGCGTGTGGGTGAGGTGGCCTATGAGTTGGCATTGCCTGTGGAGCTAGCTTCTGTCCATCCAGTCTTTCATGTATCCATGTTAAAGAGTGCCTAGGTGATCCAACATCGATTTTACATGTGGAAGGTTTGGGGATTGATGAAGACTTGTACTATGATGAGGTACTTGTTGTGGTCTTAGACGGACAGGTCAAGCGGTTGGGAAACAAGGAAATTGCCACAGTGAAGGTGTTGTGGAGGAACCATCTTGTTGAGGGTGCTACGTGGGAGGCCGAGGCCGATATGAGATCCCGCTATCCCCATCTTTTCAGTCCTTGAGGTTAGATTCCTTACTCTTAAGTCAAAGTTTTCTTATCTCTCTATTTCTTGTTGCTATTACTTGACTGTGTATAGTGATTACGTTATGTTATGACTGGCATTGTGCTAGATAGTTAGCAGTATCATTCGGGGACGAATGTTCCTAAGGGGGGGATAATGTAACAACCGTAAAAATGAATATGCTAAGTAATGTTTAGTGTGTCTAGAATGCCTACGATTTGATCGGGTTCACACAGATTGATGCGCGTAGAACCAGACCTCTCAACCCTTGCGACAGCCAAGCCAACTAACTTGGGGAGTTAGCTGAGCTAGAAAAGGTTGGGTCCAGCCATGTAGGGTTCCCGAATATGATGATTTACCCGGATGAGTCTTTATCGGACTTTAAAAGGGGAAATCTTAAGTTTGGATGGTCTAGGGGTAAAATGGTTTTTTTCCAGGATAAGGGTAGTATCGTAATTACCCTAAATAAGTAATTAATTATTTAATTAATAATGTGTAGGTGCATTTTTGGTATAAAGGGCCGAAATTGCCCATTGAGCCAAATCTTGCTCCACCCGGGTTCGAACCTAGGTGGAAGCAATGATTTAACTTGATTATTTATATTGGTGAATTAATTTAATTAATTAATATTTAAATGATGATTTAAGACAAAGGAAAATCAGATTATTATTACTAATTAATTTATTAATGGGGCAGTTTGGGTCGGGTCGACCCGGAGGACCCATTTTCTCGATGGGGATGTCACGGGTTTGAACCTCGACGGAAGCAACATTTAAGTGGATTAAATTGAGGTTTATAATCTGATTTTGTAAGGGCATTATGGTCATTTCACTAAACTAATTAAATCAGATTTTCAAAGTTTGAAAGAGTCCTAGTTGACTAAGTCTAAACTACTTCACCTAATCCTAAGCCACTCACCTCTTTCACTTTTATATCTCTCTCCTTCACGTCTATCTCTCTCTCATTTCACACTTTCTTTCTGTCTGCCAAACGTGAGAAAAAATCAGAAAAAACTAAAGTTCTTCACACTTGTATAACTTGCACGCAAAACACAAACGAGAAAGCAATCCGAAAATGTTAAGCAAAACGTAATACGCTAGTCGCGTAAGGTGTGAGTTTCGGGATTGGACGTGAATTTGGAGAAGTTTTGGGCAGCAAGTTCAAGTGTTGAACAACGTTAAAATCAGGTAAGGGTTTTCTTAATCTTGGTCCCTTTCCCAAGATACCCTTAAGACTCAGATAATTCTGTTCCGAAACTAGGATTGTTCCCCATTACATGTTCCCGTTCACTAGCTCCTATCACTGATCTTAGGTTGGTATGTTTGCTGGTAGATTAGGTATGAAGTGTGATTTTCGTGATAATGTGATCATGATTATGTGTTCAGAATTGTATGAACGATGAAGTATGTCTGCCGAAATTTCGTGAAAAATGTATGTGTTTGCCGTGACATGATTTTTGGTTTTAAGCGTTAAAAATGATATGTTTTTTTTATGGTTGAATTTTATGTGCGAATGTTTGTGTAAATCATGAGGTGTAAAAGTGGTGTAATGTTGATGGATTTAATGGTAATTCTTGGCTGAATATAATCATAAAAAAGATTACACTTAAAGATGCACCAAATGATCCACGAAATTCCTTAAGAATTAACGTATGAATGATGATAAAAAGAAGCTGAAAATAGTCAAATATTTCCAGCATTTGGTAGGTTGGGTTCTGCCAAACAATGTTGTACAAATGCAATGAAAAATGAATGTAAAATAAGTGAGATCACTAAGGATTGAACCCAAGACATCATTAGTTGAAAGCTACTAAAAAATCAACAAAAGATTGAGAGGAAAATGGATTGGAAAAGACCAAATTTCCAGCTTGCTGGAAATTTAGAGTCTCGGCCAAGGATGAGGAAAATTAGCTATGTTTTTAAAACCTTTTTTCAATGTGAGGTCATTGGGGATTGAACCCATGACCTCACCAAATGCAAATTACATAAAAATTTCATGAGAAAAATGAAAGGAAAAATATATGTGGTGAGTGGGGCTTGAACCCACAAACTCTTGAATGGATGAGAGAGTTAGGAGAAAAATAAAGGAGAAAACAAATGTGGAGAGTGGGGATTGAACCAACAACCTGTTGGATAGGTGAGAAAGTTAAGAGATAAATTAAAAGAAAAATAATGAGCTTGTGAGGGATTGAACCCAAAACCTCCTTGCCTTAAAACGAAAAAGGAGAGGAGAACAAGAAAGAAATATTATGGGGTTGATGGGAATCGAACTAGGGTCTCCCAAATCTGAAAATGCAATTATCAAGTTTAAAATAAGATTAAGTGTTGTCGAAGGGATTCGAAATCGGGTTCCGTTGACCAATTCCGTATTGACACATAAGTCATACGTAAGTAAATATTTAATGAATGCTGCCTCTAAAGATCGAAATCAATATCTTGGCATATCTACAAGACGCATAAGTCTTGTACCACATAATCTTGGGTAAACATGAATCACTTAGACAAACTATGAATAAAGCCTCATGGCTTGTATGTGTGGACTCATAAGTCTAGCATACGTTTAAAAGTAAGTGATACTAAGATGTATGTGATGAAATTATGTAACCCTAGAAGGGTTAAGTAAGAGTGTGAAACACACTAAATGGCCAAGTGCATTGGCATATGATGAAATGAATATTCACGTGAAGGGGTGAGTAATTATGAAAAGCAATTGTGTTAAAGTTAATGAATGAGGTGACAATATGATAAGAGGCTAATGTGAAATATGAGAGCAATCTCAAATAAGCCTAAGTAAATGTTACCAAAACGTACTCACCTATGAGTGTGTAAAGCTAATGAAAAGACCAGTCTCTATGAACACTCTAATAAAAGTATTGAAGTTAATGCATACTTAATACTAATGATGAGATGAGAAATCATCTAATGAGCTATGATGTCCTCATGCTAGAAGCCAGCTTCCATGATGTATGAGTTGAATGTAATGGAACTTTATACTGAGCACTGATAGGCTAGCTATGAGCGGTGATGCCTTCCTTCGGGAAGGGCGGACGTTCACGTAATTCTCATGAGATGAGACTGTCCAGCATGCCGGATATGGGTCTCCTTATATCTCCTAGTCTTTGAACCTATACTGCCAATATTGGGATCTAGCAGGGTTCGACTCCCTATATACGCTAGCATGTTTTGGTTCACTTTGGCCGGTGTTTCCACCTCTTTTCGGTGTGGGGATTACACACTGGATTTCATGATGCTCACATGATCTATGTCGGTTAAGGTTAAAGTTCCTAAAGAAAGAAAGAGGCCAGCCTCAACAAATGCACATAATGAAATGAATGATACCAAAGGTGTTAGGATACGATAATCAAGAGGTGAGATAGACTTAAGTAATGACACTAGGTTATTCTTGGTCATTGCACAGCAAACCCGATGAGATTCTTAAACTTCGTCCTAGGTATGACTGATGATTGCACTAGTATATGAATGAATGAAAATTGAAGTACGTATGAACGAACGAAGCAGACTCTGTGTTTGCTGAAGAAGGCTCCGTAGTGGAGGTCCCATATGTTGAGCGCTCATTTTGGGAAGTCCTAATGTCAAGTCCATGATTCCAAGGTCTCATGGCATATGAAAGAATGATATGAACTACGTATTATGATATGTGCAATATGTTATGTACTGCTTGCAAAATGATAAGTATGATGATGCATGTTACTCTCATGTCATGACTTTCCTAATCCAAATTTGGCAAGTCCACTGACTTTCCTAATTCAAATTTGGCAAGTCCACCTACTTGACTTTCCATAAATCATGTTATTAGGAAAGAGGTATTCTTACTCATGCATGTCCTTGGTGTATGCTTGCATATACCCATACTTAGTACAAGTGTGTACTAATCCCATACAATATCTACTTTTAGGTGCAGGCATAGGTGGACGTTAGAGCTTACAGTACGACGTTGCAGCTATCCGGACGTGGAGCTTTCATCTGGATTTTGTAGGCCCTCATGCTTTCGAGGATGTCTACTGTTATTATCTAGCTTAGATGTAGGCTTTAGCTAGTGGGGCATGTCCCACTAGTGTTTCATTTCCCATTTCATTTTAGACTTTGTATTGGTGCCGTTTTGGCAAGGATATGTTTAATGCAATTATGAACTGCTTCTTTCATTTGATTATTTCTATATTAGATGGTTGATTTGTGAACGCCTATGATGTTAAGAATAATATGTTTCACATGAAATAAGAAAACAAAAAGTTCAAATTTTCCGCTAAAATTAACCTAGATGAAGTAACGATGACGTATGTAGGCTTTTTTGCGACCTCTGAGAGGTCAACGATGCTGGTCTCATCTGGGGTCTAGATAACGCTCGTGAAAAAATAGGGTAGAATCATTCTTACTTAATACAATAGTATACATCAAACATGACATTCTCCTTTCAAAGGTTATCCAAAGACCTACTCAAGTAACTCAAGAAGATAACGTCCATGATTGACCTCTTCAAGATTACCTAAATAGTTCTTAAGACTTACCTAAGTTAGGATCATGTCCACATAATCAAATCATATGCACTAACTAGAATCTTTATTAAGACTCATCTAAATAAGAGATGAAGTGACCATTCCCTTGCCCCATTCACACCTTAACTAGACAACCCTTAATTACTATAGAAAGGAACTTATACAATTAACATGTTTTCCTATCTTAAGTCATTAGATTACTAAGTTCATTTAAGAGACATTCATCACATAAGGACATTCACATAATGGTCTTAAAGAAGACCTAGGGACTCTTACTAACATCCTCAAAGCCTATTGTGCAATGTCTAAGTAGCGTCCCATACCACCACCTAAACTTCATAGAACTTCTCTAATACTAGTGGGTATCCCATATGATTAGAATAGGCAATAACCGACATAGACCATGGTAGCAAAGCATGGAATCCGGAGTTCTATCCTACTCCGATGAGGTGTTCTACTTGCCAATGGTAGAACATAGACACCCCATGTAGGCACATAGTTAAGGAATATGAAGGGCGTACTAAGCATTCTAGTCTCTTTCTTAACTAGAACTACTCCCCCTTTCCCATACTCACTCCCTGATATCCTTATTTCTCATAGATCAATTCACATTAAGGTTCATATAAATTAGTCCCATATCTAGTTCATGACCCATTCACCCTACCAAAGCAAGGTCCACTAGGGCATATCTCACTATGGTGACAAGAAGCTCATCGCGACTTTCCGAAGGTATGATATGATGCCATTCCAGCCAATCAACCTTAAGTCCATCACTCATTACATGAAGGATACCGTTACGGCTAACTACTTCACGATTCATAACCTTACCACTTGGTTCAAGGTTCCACATAAACGACCTTCGTATCATTATGCAAGGTCACACCTATATTCATTTATTCAAGACTAAAACCCTTTAGGTTCCTAAGTCGAGACATCACATATTCACATAAGCATCAAGTAAGGGACACAAGTCTACCTAAACAAGATACAACGTACTTCCATTTTACACATATAGCCTATCTTTCTTTAGACTCTTAGGAACGACCCTTAACATTATTTAGACAACCTATTCATTACCTTAACATCATCAACATAATCACTATAGACTCCTCTAGTAAAGTTAGGAACAACCTCACATCAACTCTAAGATCACACACTTAACATATAGCCTTTAGTCTAATTTGATAACCTAAATGACATCAATAGAAGAATACATATTTTCACATTACTTCACATGGAGATAGATATTGTCATGCTTCACATAATCAAACTACACAAAAGTCATATTACTTCAAGTAGTTGTTAACAAGGCCAAGATCATCAATATACTTAAAATAACGCTGACAAGGCCACATCAATTCACATAACACCGCCACCATAAGTGGAACATACCAATAACATATAATCCAAAAGCTAAAATTACATCAACTATACACGATAATAAAAGAGTTGGCAGCATACCACCCACTTGATCTCACCACTTCAATCCAAAGCCAAGCCATTCAATTCAATACCATAAGGCCCTTACCCATGGCCATGACATCAATTCAAAATGTAAATCATAATAATCAATGAATCTAAGTCAATTCAATATAGAATTATCAATCTTAAACCAATTAGATATCAATTGAATACATTCTTATATCATTAGAAAGCCCATAAGAAACTACAATAGAATCTACAAGCATCAAGTTCATATCAATTCAATAAGCCTAATAGCCAATAGATCTAAAAGTATTCATTACCCAATTAAATAGATTGAAACAGACTATACTTCATTCATACATAATCTATACATCATTCAAAATCCCATAGCAATCTACACATGAAATCATCAATCTCAAAACATAGTCAATTCACCCATATTTTTGTGAAAATTAGAGAATTGAGAGGATCATGGGTCCATGGAGAATTTCATTGGAAAACATCAATTTGACATTAATAACATCATATCTTAACGTTTGAAAACCTTTCATGGAAGAACCCATGATTTAGAGTAGAAATTGGACTTTTCATTCTTTTTGAAATCCTTTGGAAACATCTTTGAAATTTTCTCTAAGTTGATAGAAAACCTTAGATGAAGAACTCCCATACCTTATTTGACGAATCCAAAGATAATTGAAGAAGAAACTCCATTGAAGACCCATTTTCAAGATCCATCTTCACTTTGAACTCACATGGAAGTTTTTCGAGAAACTTTAGGAGGGAAGGGGTTTTGATTTTGATGCTAGGGTTATAATGAGAGTTTAATGATTTATATACTCTTAAAATACCCTTAAACACCTAAAACAACCTTCCCCACCTTTTATAAGAGTTGGGGTGAATTTCCCAAAAAACCCAAGTCTTAACAGAAAAACTGCCAATTTCCAGCACCATCGACGTGACCATCGACGGACCATTGGTCAGGCCATGTCCCGTCGATGGGGGCTCGTGGTTCACTTCAGAGGTTCCCCAACCTGAAGGCTACATGTAACAATCGACGAGACCCATCTACGGGCCGTCTCCTGGTCGACCGGCCGTCGACTGGTCCGTCGTTTGGCCACTGCCTGGCAGTGTTGGTCTCTAAGTTGGGGTCCTCGCTTAGGGCCCCTTTGAGGGTCCTATGTGGAGTCGTACCCTGACGTTTTCACCCCAAATATGTTTGTATACGAGTTTAGGACCTACCAAATAAGTTTCATCCAAAACAAACACGGAAAACTTGACAAAACATGCTTAGACACACAAGGTCATTTCAAGGCACAACTTTGAAACGTCATAGACGTTCTTGAGCGTTTGACCTCCAAACTTCACGAAACCTAACATGTTGACTATAAAAATCATATAAGCACATTTAAGAACCATATGATCTCATGAATTACACGTAATCACATAGAATCACATACGAGGCATTTAGGCGACTTAGTCGTTGATCGTCTTGGTCGGCCCTTGACGTTTGACTTCCAATGCACCTAAACTATTAGCTACTGTCTCAACAACACTTTATAGACTATTTTAGGACCTTAGACCATAATTACAACCACATTACGATCTAGCTTCACCTAAGTCATTTTTGGGGTGTTACACTTAATATATGTTAAAGACAACCCTTTGCTTGAAATCTTTTAGACATAAAATAATTTTACCCCTAGGGTTTAAGTTTCCTCCCTTCTATTTACAAATGGGTTCATTAGGAAATTGAAATTTAAACACCCTTGTTATACAGTCAATTGAGGCTAAACAAGCATGTAACTAATCCATCCCCATATTGACATAAAAATCAAACATGTCAAGTTCTACTAAATCAACTAATGTAACTCATTGGGCAAGGAAATAGGACAACCCATGTAGACACTTTTAGCAACCAACCGAAGAAGGTTCATCTAAGATATCCGGAAGTATATCAAATTTTCATAGCCACAAAAGGATTCACAAAATACAAAGTGGCACTAGGATTAAATAATGGATATACGTTAACTGAAAATACCTGCAACATACCGGTAACAATATCTAAGGAGCTCTCTTGATCACCTCGGGATTGAAGGGCATAGAAACGATTCTTCTTAGGAGTAATGGGATATGAAGTATTTTCTTGGGATTGAGCATTTTCGTTTCCTTGAGATTTCATCATAGGGAAATCCCTCTTCATTTTACCACCCTTGCCACAATAATAGCAATTACCCGTGTCAACTAGGCACTTCCCATCATGTTTTCTACCACACTTTGCATATATGGGCTTCTAACCATAAGAACCACTTATTTTAGCTCTTGAGGCTTGGGAGTTGACACCTTAATCTTGTTGACCCTTGGAGTATTAGGAGGTCCTTGATTGGAAAACCTATTCTTGAACCTTGGCTTGTTTGTTACCTCAAATATAGTCTTAGAAGAATTGCAATATTCGGCCCTTGTCTTCTTCAACTCTCTTCCAATGTGCTTAAGCTTTTCCTCCTAAATTTGTTCGGCATGAACCATGAGGCGAGCGATGTCCATGCTAGGAATCAACATAAACGTCCTACATTCATTAACCAGAAGTCAGATATCCCCATAACAAATTTGTTCATCATTGCCGTAGGATCCGCCACAATATTAGGAGCATTTTTTGATAGTTCAGTGAACTTGAAGATATACGCCTTCACATACATACCCCCTTGGTGAAGGTTGATGAATTCTTGAATTTTGCTCTCCCTTAATTCCAAGGGAAAGAACCTATCAAAGAAATCCGTCTGAATCTGCTTCCATTGTTCATACCAAACTTGAGCTACATCTTTGAGTTGATAGGAGGCTAGTTCTGCCTTTTGTTGAGAAGACACCCCCATATCATCTAGCACCTTGAACACTTCATCAGTTAACCCTTGTGGGCCATCCCCCCATTTTCAAATTAAAGAAAGTTAAGGGATTAATCCTTGTGACATCCCTAATCCTTTAAGAGGTAGTGCTAGCATTGGGGTTCACTTTCACCCTAGTGTCCCTAGCAACATGAGTGGCTAAGACTTGAGTTAATATATGAATGGCCACCCTTATCTCAACATGACACATAGCCCCTTCTTCAATAGGAACTTGAGGATTTTGAGGAGCTTTAGGGGGAACCGCCTCATTCAAATTCTCCTCTTCGGCCCTTCGAGCATTGTCCCTCGTTGTATTGATTTACTATAAGCACAAGAAAGGGATTAAACGAAAGGACTACATAGTGTTAAGACTCTTAGGACCAACTAGAGAATGACAAAAAGAATGATAGTTCCTAAATATCTCATAGCTTCTCATTCATAAGTGTGGCGCTTCACACCCATGAATAAGGCTATACTTGATGTGGTATGTTGTGACATCAATCCTACATTATTCTCAACCTTATGCTCTGATAACAAGTTTGTAATGACCAAAAGTACCCCCTAGGCGTTATCGGCGTCTTCGTCTTTGAAAAGGACTTGGAAAAGCCCTTAGAATTCGTAGCATGTCTCACAGAATAAGAATGTAGCAAAATTAGAACTTTTTACTTAGAAGTTCATTTCACTTCATATAAGAAAATACCATCTAAATTTGTCACAAAGTACCATCTAGATATAGGGAATAGAAACTTGGGACTTAGCCCATACAAATTCGTGAGAACATCTCGAAATAAAAATTACAATAGTCTTTAAAAACACAATGAAAATAGAAAGCTAGAATATGATCTTCGTCCTCATACATGAGGACTCACCAAATTGGAGAAACAAATCTAAGTGTCCTGAAAGTGGCCTTCAACTCCTCAACAACCTGAACGTACATTGTTTGGAAAAAAGGGAACAAAATATGGGTTAGTACATCAAACGTACCAAGTATGGCTTCTATACATTAAAATCATCAATGCATGAGTAAAGGGACATTTTAGTCAAAACCATGCTTAGTATCAAATAACCTCAACATGCACATATAGTAAATATCATAAGCCAGCCAAACATAATATCAACCCAACATATAAGCAACAAAAATAATACTTGTGCAATGCAAAGAATACGATCCCACTATTTGTCATGACCGGAGTCTAGACCCCAGACGAGACCGGCGTCGTTGACCTCTCAGAGGTCGCAGACAAGCCTACTTACGTCATTTTTACGTCATTTAGGTTAAATTTAGCGGAAAATTTGAAACTTTTTGTTTCTTAACTCACTTATTAAACATTCTCATTAATTCATAAGTGTTCACCAACAACCATCTAATATTAAGATCATCAAATGAAAGAAATAGCATAATATAGTAATAAAGATGTACTTGCCAAAATGGCACCAATACAATGTCTGAATAAAACAGGAAAGAAACGCTAGTGGAACATGCTCCACCAGCTCAACTCTAAAACTAAGCTAGAATATAAATGGCAGCATCCTCGAAAGCATGAGGGCCTACCAAGTCCGGATGAATGCTCTACGTCCGGATAGCTTCAGCGTCAACCTGTAGCTCTAGCGTCCACCTGTGCCTGCACCTAAAATTATAGAGTTGTATAGGGTTAGTGCACACTTGTACTAAGTATGGGTATATACAAGCACACACTAAGGACATGCATGAGAAAGGATAGCTCTTTCCTAACAACATGATTATAGAAAGTCAAGTCAGTAGACTTGCCAAATTGAGATTAGGAAAGTTAGTGAACCTTCCAAATTTGGATTAGGAAAGTCAGTGAGCTTTCCAAATTTGGATTAGGAAAGTCAATGAGATTTCCAAATTTGGATTAGGAAAGTCATGCCATGAGAGTAACATGCATCATCATAATTATCATATTGCACACAACACATAACATCTTACACATAGCACATATCATATAGCATACAACACATAACATCTTTCATAACATTCATTCATATGCTATGAGACCTTGGAATTATGGACTTGACATTAAGGCTTTCCAAAATGAGGGCTCAACATATGGGACCTCAATTAGGGAGTCTTCATTAGCAAACACTGAGTCTGATTCATTCATTCATACGTACTTCATTTCATTTTGTTCATAGGCCAGTGTGAACACCAGCTATACCTAGGGTGTGGTTTAAGACTTTCATCGGGTTTGCTGTGCAATGATCAAGAATAACCTAGTGTCATTACCTGAGTCTAGCTCACCTCTTGATTATCCTATCCTAACACTTTTGGTATCATTCATTTCATTATGTGCTTCATTTGAGGCTGGCCTCATTCATTCATTGGGAACTTTAACTTTAACCGACATAGATCATGTGAGCATCATGAAATCCAGTGTCTCCCCCACTCCAAAAAAAGGTGGAATCACCGGCCAAGGTGACCCAAAACATGCTAGCGTACATGGGAATTTAACCCCGCCAGATCCCTATATCGGCAGTATAGGTTCGAAGACCAGGAGATATAAGGAGACCCATACCCGACAAGCCGGACAGTCTCATCTCATGAGAGTTACGTGAACCTTCGCCCTTCCCGAAAGAAGGCATCACCGCTCATAGCTAGTCTATCGGTGCTCAGTATAAAGTTCCATTACATTCAACTCATACGTCATGGAAGATGGCTTCTAGTATGAGGACATCATAGCTCAATAGATGATTTCTCATCTCATCATTTGTATTAAGTGTGTTAATCACAATACTTTCATTAGAGTGTTCATGGAGACTGGTCTCTTCATTAACTTTACACTCTCATAGGTGAGTACGTTTTAGTAACATTTACTTTGGCTCATATGAGATTATTCTCATCTTTTACATTAGCCTCATATCATGTTGTCACCACATTCTTTAACATTAGCACATTTGTTCTTCATAATTACTCACCCCATTTTACGTGAATGTTCATTTCATCATATACCAATATACTTGGCCATTTATGTGTTTCACACTCTTACTTAACCCTTCTAGGGTTTCATCATTTCATTACATAATAATCATTTTATTACATACATCTTAGGTTCATTTCTTTTAAACATATGCTAGACTTATGAGTCTATACACACAATCCATGAGGCTTCATTCATAGTTCGTTAAGTGACTCATACATTCCTAAGATTATGTAGTACAAGATTCATTCATAGTTCGTTAAGTGACTCATACATTCCTAAGATTATGTTGTACAAGACTTATGTATCTTGTATATGTGCCAAGATCTTGATTTCGATCTAAGTAGGTGGCATTATTCTTGGATATTTTGTTCACGTATGACTTATGTATCAATACGGAAGTTTGGGCAAGGAAACCCAAGTTCGAATCACTTGGATAACAATTACATTTTTCATTGATTTTATTTTTAATCTCCATGACATTGGGACTCTAAATTGAACCCCAACATTAACATTGTATCATTAGTCTTCTACTTGGTTTTCCTCTTAATTTGGCCGAAGGGTTATGGGTTCGAACCCCCACAACCCCTTTTTATTTTTTCATTAAAATACTATAGTCCCATTTCGCCTAAATCAAGAGGTTGTGGGATCAAACCCCCACAGCCTCTTTTATTTTATTCATCATATACGCTGGGAATAGGGAGGTTGTGGGTTCGAACCCCCACAGCCTCCTTATTTAAGTTTTATATTCGCTAAGGCTGTGAGGTTGTGGGTTCGAACCCCCACCGCCTCCTATTTTTATTTTTAATTAAAAATACCTAGGCTAGGCGTTTGGCAGTGAGGTTCTGGGATCGAGCCCCCACATCCCCACATTGTTTTCTTCATTAATTTCTCCCTTCTCCCTTCTATCCCTGAGGTCGTGGGTTCGATTCCCATGCCTCACATTTTTTTTCTTTAATTTCTCTTCTCTCATTCGCAGCCTGGAGGTCGTGGGTTCGATTTCCACGCCTCCCATTTATTTACTTAAATTATTTCCCTCTCCTTTCACAACCAGTAGCCCGCGTTCGATTCGCCCCAGCCCCATTTTTCATCTTCTTTTTTTTCCGCGAATTACAGTAGCCACACGGGTGAGGTCACAGGTTCGAATCCTGGTGGCCTCACCCCTTTAAAATTTATTAAATTTCAAGATTCCTTTATTAAACTTTGGTCTAAATTAACATTGCATTGTTGCTGGAAATTTTGGTCATTTTTCAATTCATCTTTATCAACGTTTTCACCTGAACTCCAAAGGAAATTCGTAGACCATTTTAACACATTTTTAGGCGCATCTTTCATAGTTTTGTTTGTCGAAAAGATTGTTATTCAATCAGCCACAATTCATTACAATGAACATCACGCTGTGTACAACTTTTGCACATAAACTACAAGGATTAAACATGCCATTTCACACCTCCAACAGTGACTAAGTTCACTGCCACACGTTGCACACACACATCACTTTTTCACATGATTTCGGATAACATATTCAATATTCACATAATTCCGAACATGCATACTTAAACATAAACATCACGAAAACACATTTCATCCCTACTTTATACCAAAAAACATACCCAACCTATAATTCAATGGGAGCTAGTGACAGGGACATGCAATGGGGAACAATACTAGTTTTCGGAATGAATATCTTGAACCTTAAGGGGTCTCTTGGGAAAGGGACCAAGAGATAAGAAACCCATACCTTATTTGATTGTTCAAACGTTGAAGTTGCTGCCCAAATCTTTCTCCAAAACCACGTCCAACTCATCTAAAGTTTCACCACAAACTACACAGAATCTCCCCTTGCCTTAATGTTTTTGATTAGCTTGCTTTCTTAGATTTTTTCGTGAGTTATTCAAGTGTGAAGAACTTTTGTTATAGTTTTTGTTCTTCACGTTAATTGGCAGAGAGAAATAGTGTAGTTTCTACGTGTGAGTGAGAGATAAGCGTGATAGGAGAGTGTTACCATAGGTTTAGGAGTCTAATTCAAGACTTAGTCAAATAGGGTTTAATTAAATTAATAAAATCTGATTTAATTAGTTTAGTGAACTGACCATAATGCCCTTACAAAAAATCAGATTTAAACAATAATTAAATCACCGATTTGTTGCTTCCATTGGGGCTCGAACTCGGGTGGAGTGACCACCACAAAACGGGCTATTTCGGGTCGACCCAACCCTAACCGGTTAATTAATTAAATTAATTAATTAATTAATTAATTCCTTAGGGTAATTACAATATTACACTTGGCCTGGAAAAGACCATTTTAGCACTGGACCCTCAAAACTTAAGATTTCTTCTTTTTAAGTCTGGTAAAGACTCCTTCGATTAAATCTTCGTTTTCGAGAGCCCTACATGGTTGGTTCAAACTTTTCCAAGCTCAACTAACTCCCCAAGTTAGTTGTCTTGGCCGTAGTAAGGATTCTGAGGTCTGGTTCTACGCATATCAATCCGTGTGAACCTTGGTCTAATCGCAAGCATTCTTGACACCTTAAGCATTTCTTATCTTATTCATTTTTAGGGTTGTTACATTATCCCCCCCTTAGGAACATTCGTCCCCGAATGACACTACCATATATATCATAATGCAATCAGATCATAACATAATCACTATGCACAGTCAAGCAATAGCAAAAATATAGAGAGATAAGGAAACATAGACTTAATAGTAGGAAGTCTAACCTCAACAGCTGAAAAGATGAGGATAGCGGGATCTCATGTCGGCCTCAGCCTCCCACGTAGCACCCTCAACAAGATGATTTCTCCACAATACCTTCACTGTGGCAATCTCCTTGTTCCTGAGCCTCTTGATCTGTCTGTCTAAGATCTCAACAGGTAACTCCTCATAGGACAAGTCTTCATCGACCCCCAAACCTTACACAGGTAGAATCGATGTTGGATTGCCTAGGCACTTCATTAACATGGATACATGAAAGACTGTATGGACAGAAGCTAGCTCCGCTGGCAATGCCAACTCATAGTCCACCTCACCCATACGATGTAGGATCTCGTATGGCCCAACATACCTCAGACTCAACTTCACCTTCCTGCCAAACCTCATCACCCCCTTCATAGGTGATATCTTTAGATAGACCTGGTCACCAACATCAAACTCTAAAGGCCGTTTTCTGTTATCTGCATATGACTTCTGCTGACTGTAAGTAGTAACCAACCTGTCTCTAATCACTCTGACCTTCTCTAAGGCCTCATGAATGATATATAGACCCAAAATAGATGACTCTCCAACCTCAAACCACCCAACTGGAGATCTACACCTCCTACCATACGGTGCCTCAAATAGTGCCATCCCAATGCTGGAGTGATAGCTATTATTATATGAGAATTCTATCAAAGGCAGATGGTCATCCCAGCTACCTTTGAAGTCAATCACACACGCTCTCAACATGTCCTCTAATGTCTGAATGGTGCGCTCTGCCTGCCCATCAGTCTGGGATGAAAGGCAGTACTAAGCTTTACCTGCGTGCCCAAGCTTTTCTAAAAAGATCTCTAGAAATGTGAAGTAAATTGGGCTCCTCTATCTGAAATGATAGACAAAGGAATCCCATGCCATCTCACAATCTTATCAATGTAGAGTCTCGCATAATCCTCAGCTCTGTAAGTAGACTTCACAGGGATAAAGTGGGCAGACTTAGTCAATCTTTCAACAATAACCCATGTGGAGTCATGCTGCCTCCTAGTCCTCGGAAGACCAACCACGAAGTCCATATACTAAACGTGAGACATCCATCTCATTTACATTACCTGTCCGTGCTAAGCATCTATTCCCTTCTTATAAAAATCTTTAGTCATCACATGAGATCACATTAGCCTCTATTAGGCCCTTATATAAACATCTCAACATAATTGCTTATAGGTAATCATAAGTGAGAACAACCCTTTAACTTTAGAAACTACTTACAAGTGAGTAAAACTTTCACTTAACACTTTATTATAATCATGAGAACTACTTTCAATCATATATCAATCATATCATAAAATACATGCATATTTCATAGCTAATTCAAGTGTCTAGAGTTAAGGGTGAGGAATACTTGTCATCAACACCAGAACAACACATATCATTACTATCTAAGCAACTCATCTTCCATAATTGAATTCAAGAAAGAAACCAACGTTCATTCCTTCTTTCCCTTTCATGGGCCTTCATACCTCCATTACTCAAGAATACAAAACCAATACATAAAAAAGGTGATTTCAAGAAGTAATACATAGCTAATATCATTCTATATAATCCATATACTCATCATCTTCCACAATTACCGTAGAAGTTTCAAGGTTTAATAAGTTTAGGGAAGAACAAGGGTCCAAGGGGAAATCTCAAGTTATTATCAACAATTAACTATAATAACATAGTTAAACAACAATAAAATATCATAATTCATCACAATTGAATCACAATATCATTTTGAAAATAGGACGCATGTATAGATATATACCCTAGTCTTGGTTTTTTTTGGAAAACTACTTTGGAGGGGCTTCTTAGGGATAGAAGTCACAACAGTGAAAGAAAACATACATTAAGGATGAATATCCACGAATTTGAGTAGTATTCCTTGGTGAATTATTACTAAAATTGAAGTTATAGAGTTCCTTCAATTGAGGTTTGAGTTGGGGAGAGAAACACTAGAGAGAAGTTGGAGCTAAGTGGATTTTGGGAATTTAGAGGTGTTAGTTTAGTTAATTTATTTAGGGTACTTATATAGTCCTAAATTAATCAATTATAACCGACCTTAACCCGTAATTAATTAATTAACCGATTCTCTAACCACCCCCTAATTAATTAAAATGAGGCAGTGAGTTAGGGGTCTCAATCGACCAGACCCCGTCGACAAAACGTTGACCAAACCATAGACAGTACTGGTCATTCGTGGTTTGGGACAGAGAGTGCTTTTTGAGGGGACATGTGAAATTGTCTAAGTGTGGACCAACGGCGAGGAACGATCGAGCGTCGTTCAAATGACGGCTCATCATTCTGGTCGTCGATGCACATTGTCTTTTTAAATCTTTTAGGATCAATTGTTTGGATACATCTCAAGGACCCTTAGGGCGGTTCATGGGGAGTTGAACCCAGAATTTTCGACCCTAAACATGCACTAAGGTGCACCTTAGGCCTTTTTTTTACAAAGTCTGACCCTTTTACGACTCTGTGAACTCATTCAAACACCTACAGGCACTCTAGCTCACTTTCACTAGTCTCCACACGTCGTGGTCGTCCCTTGACATTATGACTATAACACTTCTTAATAAAGTTAATTACCTTTGTTTTAGGTCTAAAATCATCATTATTTAACCTATGAGATTCTATTCTAGGTCATAGATTTCTGGGGTGTTACACGAGGGTGGGCAAGGGATTATCGAGAAAGTGACGTCCTAAAAGGCCACTATAGCTGTGTTGCAGGAAGATGCTGATCGGATGAAACCCACTAATATTTCCATGGTATTTGGGACCTTGGGTATTCTACATGTGCCAGATATGCCTCCGGCTACTACCATGTCATGACCGGGGATCACTCCTTAGTCGTAACCGGCGTCTTCATCCTCATAGAGGCCTTAAACAAACCCTTAGCATACATCATCGCATTTCATAGGTAGAAAAATATGGAAATTTTAAAACTTTAAAAATGAAGTATACATACACTTCTTATTTATAACATAGAATACTATTGTCTCACACATAACCATCTATTATAGAAGTACAAGATTTGGGACATAGCCCTTACACTATTACAATATGAAGTATACATAGACTTCTCATTTACAAACATAGTCTACTATTGTCTCACACATAACAATCTATTATAGAAGTACAATATTTAGGACATAGCCCTTACACTATTACAATATGTATCATATAGAACTTACAACAAAGTCTCAAAAGATTAGAAATGAACATTGTCTTAGACATAGTCAATAGCTATAAATAGAATATAATAGTGGGTTTCATCCTCGGACTTGAGGACTCACCAACATGGAGATCTTATCCAAGCTTCTTGAAATTGGCCATGAATCCCTACAATGGCCGAACCTACATTGTTGTAGAAATAGAAAGAATATGGGTTAGTACAAACCACATGTACTAAGTATGTATACATATGCAATAAAAACATTTAGAAACATGCTAAAAAGGTCATTTTGTTCAAAACATGCTAAGTCACTTTAAAAGCCTTTATGCACATTGCAAACATATATATAAGTCCACACTACAACAATGAACCATATTTACCTTCAAATCCAATAATACATTATAATGAAGTCATAGTCAATAACTCATGCTTAGAGCATATTTCATCAACATATCATAATACCTTAGTCACCATTCCAATCAAAGATAACTAGTACAATGCCTATGTAAAGCCCCATAACCCCACATAGACTAAGTCAACTAGAAAAGAAACCATAAGCATTGTCTTTACATCATATAACTTCATGACAAGTATCTACTATCTTATACATGGCAATCTAAACCAACAAAATGCATATTAAGTGTATGCAACATCATACGAGACCAATATTATATACAATCAACATTATGCATTTCATTCATAACATAAGTATATAGAAATATCACCCTAGGAGTTCCCTCGAGGTCTTCATGTGTAATGTATAGGTAAAGTCATATAACCTTGCCTACACTTGTATACCTAACAAGTCATCCTAGTTATTATGCATCTTTCACTTTTATTTATTCATTTTACTTTCGTGAAACTTCGTCATAACCGACAATAGAAAATGTGAGCTAAGTATGGAATACGATGTCAACCCCTCACACCGAAAAGAGGGCATATTACTTACCAAGGTAAGACATAAACATCATAATAGCGTTTACGTGGATCCACTAGCTAGGTTTCCTATGGGGCACATAGTTGAGGAACAAGGAGGTTGTTTCTAGAAACACTCTTTATGCTTATTATCAATGTAGTTTCCATCTCATGAGACTTTAGGTGAACATACCTTCTTTATTGGAAGGTACTCCTCCCATTCTCAAGTTCAGTGCTAAGCTAAATATTCCCTTTTTGAAGTTACTTAGAGTCTTCCTCAACTGTCACGACCGGGGGGCAACTGCTAGAAGTAAAATGACGTACTTGACCTCTCGGATGTCTTATACAAGCATATAGTGATCATTCATCGCATTGACATAGAAATTTTGTGAAAAATTTAAAACTTTTCAAAGAAGATCATATGCTAGAACATCACTTCATATATATATAAGAATATCATAATACACAGCTAAAATCTAAGTCTCTTTTCCCATCTTAGATTGAACATCAATAGAATAGAATAGGAATACAACCCTTAACAACATAAAATAATAATCTAACTATTACATAACTTTGAGTAAGAACTTGACATAGGGAATCCTTGAATCATAAGGATCCCTTTCATGAGCTTGGGAAACTTCTATCAAGCCCTTTACATTAAGAGACATCCTCTAGTCAACACCACCTACACTTTGTGTCAAAAGATGAAGAAGAATTGTATTAGTACAAGAATGCGTTAAGTATGACAACCATGCAAAAACATGCATTTGAAGAGGACATTTAGTTAGAAATCGCGCATCATGTGTTTTAGTAAAACTTCATAAACATTGACACAATAAGCATCATATAATTCACATACTTCATATAGACATGTAAAATGATCATAACATCACCACAAGCCACATATTACATTTTAGGCATATTTTACAGACTCCTTCACCCCCAAAGTAACCCTTTAGAAATACTTGGTGCAATGCATGAATAGTATCCACACTCAAGCATCACCTTAAGGTAACCAAGGTGACCATTTATACAACCTTCATTCACTCAAATATATACATTCTGAGAAGCATAGCATATCATGAGACACATACTTCAAATATGAACCGACATACTTCATGAACCACATATAAGACTCATTCCAAGACAATATACAAATCAAGACTACCAATATCATCATAATGAAGCAATAGTCAATAATAGCATATTTGAACTTTATTTCGTTAAGACATAATAAAACCTTACTCATAATCCCAATATAAGCCTACTAGTGCAATGTACATGTGAAGCCCCATAACCTCACACATATTAAGTAAACCCATAAAGAGACCACAAGCATTATCATTTACTTCATACATCAACATGACAAGTACAGACAACTACATACTTATCAAGTAAGACCGTCATCATATACCCAATAGGACCAACATTATGCATATAAAGTAAGACCTCATCATATACACACAATAGGATCAACACTATGCACATAACAAGTAGGTCTACACCATAATGTCATGCATAAGAGACATGTATATATTCATTTACATATAGAACTCCCTTTAAGAGATACTTGTTAAATGCATAATTAAAGTCCCATACACTAACCTACACTAAGCAACTTCCCTTAGATGATCCTAGTTAGGGTTCATTACCTTACTTCTATTGTTTTTTTTACAGTAGGGAAACCTTGCCTCAATTGACATGATACCATGTGAGCTAAACATGGAATCTAGTTTCATGACACCCCACAGCGAAAGAGGTGCTCTACTTTCCAAGGTAGAACATTAACATGATGCTAGCATCTAGGTGTTTCCACTTGCTAGGTCCTATGGGGCCAACATAGTTAAGGAACTAGGAGATGTATGATTGAAACCCTATTTATTTGAACTATTGGCATTGTAGTTTCCATCTCATGAGGAAATTGGTGAAAATACCTTTCTCTTTGGGAAGGGGCACCCCTCATTATCATGTTCACTCGGTGCTAAGCTAAGTTCCCTTTTTGAAAAGCCTTTATTAACAATAATTCATAAAATTGGCTTTAGTAGATTAACCCATAATATTCATAGCTAATATACTAATGATGAGAATTTCCTTTCATCAAACCTAACTCATGTTAGAATATCCTTTCACATTGACATAGCATATTCATAACATAGTCTAGTTTAGAGTAAAATTGAGAAAGACCTTTCAAATGACCATAGCTTACTAGATTATGATAGCATGCTTCATTTATTATTCATGTGTGTGTATGTGTATATATATGATGAAACCTTTCACATAAACACATTTAGACACTACACATGTTCAAACTTCATTATTCTTATACTTCACATTATAACATATATTTCATATTCTTAGCTTAATCATGCATTCAGACTCATGTACATAGAGAGATCACCCTAGGAACTATCATATAAAGGTACACATGTGCAATGTATAAGCAAAGTCCCATACCTTCACATATACTAGTACACCTATAAAGTCATCCTAGTTAAAATATATTGTCATACTTTCATGGACATATACTTTACATGCTTAGTAGTAGACAATGGTGCATATGATAACTATCCATTCATTAGTCACCATGAATCTATGTTACTCATAAATATGCATGAGGTGTGTGTGTACATGGTTCAACATTATCACATAATGGAAACAACATAGTATTGAGGAAGCCACCTTCGAAAGACCACAAAACATGTAGAACATTCTTCTAGTCTTAAGTCACATACATATAGAGTATTAAGGACTACAGACTACACACACTCAGATTATATCATACGAGACAACAACATGTCCAACCTTTGACTAGTAGACTTGTAATCGTGCATATAATACCACACAATCATAAAGGGGTACATAGGTAGGGGGGTCATTTTACACAAGAGTATCCAATAATCAACATGTAGACCATACCTAATCCTAACATCTTCATTAACATGTAGGAAACATCATTAATATACCTAAATCCAGATACTAGCCTTAGAGACTACATATATCAACTTCCTAAACATGATAACAATAATATCAATCATCTTGCATATAATGCCTTCAACGCCATGATCACATCACATAGAGAATGACATGAATGTAAACACCACCACCATAAGTGGACCATGCCAATCAATGAAATTAAAGGCCAATTATTTACTACGTAAAGGAAATAGGTCAACTTACCAACTCTTCAATGCTATGATCATCATTGATCAATTTCAAAAAAATTCATAACCAATTCACATACATAAGAATAGTAATAGGCAATTCAACATAATCAAATTATAACCTCATAATCATCTAACCAACATCACAATACCCACATTATAGGTTAAATTGAGAAATTAGGAGGATCATGGGTTCTTCATTAAATTGGATTAAAAATCATCATAAAATCAGTAGCTAATCACAAATTCATCATTATAATGTCTTTGAAATCAATTTGACAACGAACCCATGGCTTGACTGAAAGATAGAGAATTTGATTATTAAATCTTCTTTGAAAACCATTGAGAGAACTCCTTAGATGAAAGGTAAACAGAGGATCATGGATTACAATACCTTAATATAAGAACATTTCACACAATTGGAGAAGAAAGCACTCCAAAATTCATCTTCTATCTTGACCTTGAGTTTTCCCTCTAATGAAGGTTTGAGAGTATTTGGAATAAAAGAGAGTTTTGGGATTTTTGATTTCTTATTGGGTGTTGGGTTTTTTACTTGGGAAACGGTTTAAATAGGTCATAAAAAAAGTTTATAACCGATTCCCAACAAAAACACCCCAATAGTTATTTGGACTTTTGGACATGTGAAACATCACTTTAAAACAACGCAACTGAATCTGGGAAGTGGCTGCGCGTCGCGGAGGCAGATCCCAATTTTGCCTCACTCAATTTTTGAGGTAGTGAGCCTTGTGTAAGGCACGCGACGCACATGCAGACTGAGTGCAAGGAGAGTGATGCGTGAGGAGCTCCAAATCTTGGTGCTGCACGCTGCCTTTGGCAGCTTCCTTGTGTAACGTTTAGGTCCTCCTCGGGGTCTCTTATGGTGGTCTTCGGGGAGTTGTACCCAAACTTTTTGAACCTAAGCATGTCCATTAAGATTCTAGGGTCACCTCTACTATTTTTAGACTCCAAACCAAACATAAAAACAAGGCAAACATACAAGGACTCACTAGCACGTCTAAAGACTAACATTCGAACATCTTGGTCGTTCTTCGACGTTTGTCTTCCAAACCTCTTCAAATCAACTATACAGGATGCAAAGCAACTTATCAACATGTTATTAACCTTTTAAGGCACATGTGAGGCTCTAGAAATCTTAATTCATTTTGAGGGTATTAACAATATCCCTCACTTGGGAACATTCATCCTCGAATGACACTTGGAACATTTTAAACACTTTCAAGGACTCAATGACCCATATAACAACTCAAAACATTCAACATATCATCACATAATAGTCAATGCACCAAAATTATAAGGAACACTAACTTCATACCATTTTGCACTCAATGCAACACAAGCAAGTAATGCTTTCATTCGCTCACTCCTTACTGCATCAAACACATAGGCAGTTATTATGTTCATAGGAGGAACATCCTTCTCCTTATGATGACTTGGTCTTTTATTTTCATTCCATTAAGATCTTAACATGCAATAACCTTTAAATTACACGTAGGAATGCTCAACATCATCACTCAAGAGGCAAATAAGAACTCATACTAAATGCACATAAATAATGAGTAATGTAGATAAACGAAGATCGTAATCACTTAGACATATACCATTAACGTCATACATAACATTACCATGTTGGGTATTCTTAAGGAGGAATGTCGTTCTCCTCAACATACTTACATGTCATCAAGAGTTCATATACAAGAAATGCACAGAGGTCACTTCATTTTAAGGAGAACTTCTCCACTTATAACCAAGGCATTCTCATAAACCCTTACTAATGAAGTCAAAATGGTAAATCACACCACACATATCACAACAATAGGAAGTCATTTCACATAGTTTCAATTTCTAGCATGACACTAGTTTTCATAAACATGCATCAATTAGGGAAATTCTTACAATTTATAGGCACACATAAAGAACATTACCTAGACATACTATCACTTTGCAAGAGTAAGCCTACATTAACAATTCTCAAATCACAAAAGTCACGCATTTTTAAGGGACTCATCATTTTTCATTTAAACAAAACTTTTCATTGTGGGGGTAAAACACCACACATCCTCAGTGATATCAAGCATGTTATATACATCATATCATGAAGTCAAATGCACAATTAACATATCAAGATGCATAAAACATGAGAAAACATGAATTTGATCAAAAATCCATTTTCATGCAATTAATAACCTTTCAAAACATGCATAAGATAATGTCATTTAAGAGATGCACAACATATGGATAACATGCAACTTATAATTATATGCAAGACTCCCATAATGAACAAGCTACTAGGAACTCTTTGGTTTCAAGCTTGAGTAAGAATAGAATGAAAATATAGGGATATCCACAACCTTACTACTCACATCATCATCCCCCACTTAGGGTAAACCCATTTAAGAGAAACTTATCTCAACCTTAGGAGAACTAGCTTACAAACCTTAATATCTAAGGACATCATCCCTCTCTTGGGATTTAAGCTTATGCACACCCTTCATTACCATCACCTAAAAGTGATTCTCAACATCGAGAAGTTAAAGGGAATTCAATATAGGAACATTAAGGGAACTCAAAACCTTACAATCTAGGCACATTATCCCCCACTTTGGGTCAGCCTAACCACATCATGACCTTAAATACCAAGGTCAAGGCAAGTCAAGACCAACCTATATACTTCTCACTTAAGAAGGTTTGACATTATTGAGGTTTTCCATTCCTAATCTCATGTAAAGGAGCCTACTAACTTAATCATCAAGAGGTACTACTTCAAGCATCACCATTTCTCTAATACTAACACATAAAGGAAACTTAGGTCATACTATCCAACTCCATGAGGCCTTAATGACACCATGGATACCAAGGGTAACTCCATAATTTCATCAAAGCATAGTAGACATGTTGGGACTCTTAATGTCCACCACCATCATCTTTTACAGATTTAGGGTAACCATCCTCTCTAGGTAAAATCTTAGGGGAAACGTAGAAGAGACTTGGCCATAAAGGCCTCTTTCTTTTTCTTCAATACTATGTCAAGGTAGCTTTTAAGTCATTTCAACCCATATCATCACCTTTGGTGGAACCTTCCAACCAACCATCCCTTGGTATAATCTAACAACTTTCTCAAATGACCATACTTAGGATCAAGCTTATAAGACAACTAACTACTTGTAAAGTTGGTCAACATCAATTATTTTCCTCTCCCTATGCATAAGGGGTACATAAATACCTCTAAGTCAACTTTGGAGCAAAACATAATTCCAACTTATGGAATAAAACCCTTTCTTCCCTTTTCCCCACTCTTAGAATAGGTTCATGAGGGATCTAATCAACTAGTTAAAAGGGTTATACCATTAACGAGCATACCTCACAATCATCTTACAAGGTAAACACATTACCTTCCCTTCTTAGGAACAAGCCTATAGAAAAGACTCCAATCCCCACAAGGACAACAATGAAACATTACACATTTACAAAGGGAATATTCATCTTTATCACTATTTACCAACTTTCTCCAAAGCATTCAAAGCCTATACCATAACATTATACCATAATTTTACAACTTTATAAAACCACTTATCATTCCAAAGGGAACTCCATTCAACTACAACAATTCTTAACAAGTTATAACCACACCATAACATAACTTCTCTACATAACATCTCATTTCTAATAAAAAACCTATATCCATAAATGGAATCACACCAAAATATACCAAATTAACCTTCACATATACTCATCAAGACACAAAACCATAGAAACCATCAAAACTCACCTTTTCTCCATCAAGCATTGAGATATCATCCCATCCAAGCAATCACATAAAAGACCACAAGACAAGGAAACATAAGAGAGAGATCATATATAGTTAAGTTCTGTGGCACGACATAAGAGTCGTGAAGAAAGTGAAACTCTATCGTCCTATAGCCTCTCGCTTATAGATGTGTCGCGACTCACTACCGATGAATGAGACTCTACTAGACATGGCAATATGAGACTTTGGACCCTAAAACAACTTTTTATAACCTCATGCTCTGATACCACATTTGTCACAACCGGGGAGCACCCCTTAGAAGTAACAAGGCGTACTTGACCTCTTGGAGGTCTTATACAAGCCCATAGTCATCATTCATCGCACTGACATAGAAATTTAGCAGAAAATTTAAAAATTTTCATAGCACATCATTTGCTAGAACATCACTTCATATATACATAAAAATATCATAATAAAAGTTAGACTCTAAGTCTCTTTTGTAATTATAGACTCAACATCAATAGAATAAAATAGGTACACGACCGTTAACAACATAAAATAATAATCTAACTATTACATAACTTTAAATAAGAACTTGACATAGGGAATCCTTGAATCATAAGGATGCATTTCTTGAGCTTGGAAACATCTATCAAGCCCTTCACTTTAAGAGACATCCTCTAGTCACCACCACCTACACTTTTTGTAAAAAGATTAAGAAGAATGGTCTTAGTACAAGAATGCACTAAGTATGGCCGGCAACCATGCAAACCATGCATTTTAAGAGGACATTGAGTTGTAAACCATGCACATGTATTTTAGTAAGACTTCGTAAACATTGACACAATAAGCGTCATATAATTCACATACTTCATATAGACATGTACAGTGGTCATAACACCACATGAAACCACATATGAAATTTTAGGCACATTTTACACTATCTTAGCATTATCTTTCTTTTACCTTGACTCCTTCACCCCCCACCCCAAGTAACCCTTTAGTAATACTTTTTGCAATGGATGAATAGTGTCCCATTCCACCATCCACAGTAAAGCATCACCATAAAGTTACCAAGGTGAACATCATACAACCTTCATTAACTCAAACATATACATTCATAGAAACATAACATATCATGAGACATATACTTCACATATGAAATAACAGACTTCATAAACCACATATAAGACTCATTCGAAGAAAACATAGAAGTCAAGACTACCAATATCATCATAATGATGCAATAGTCAATAGTAGAATATTTGAACTTCATTTCGTTAAGACATCATAAAACCTTACTCATAATCCCAATCTAAGCCTACTAGTGCAATGTACATGTGAAGCCCCATAACCTCACACATACTAAGTAAACCCATAAAGATACCACGAGAATTATCACTTACTTTATACATCAACATGACAAGTATATCCAACTACATACATATCAAGTAGACCTTCATCATGTATCCAATAAGACCAATATTACACATATAAAGTAAGACCTCATCATATATGCACAATAGGATGCATACTATGCACATTATCATAACAAGTATGTCAACACCGTAATGTCATGCATAAGACACATATACATATTCATATACATATAGAAATCCCTCCTACAACTCCCTTTAATAACTACTTGTGCAATGCATAGGTAAAGTACCATACCCTCACCTACACTAAGCAACTTCCCTTAGGTGATCCTAGTTATGGTTCATTACCGTACTTCCATTGTTCATTTTACATTAGAGAAACCTTCCCACGACCGACATGAGACCATGTGAGGTAAACATGGAATCCGGTGTCATGGAACCCCACACCGAAAGAGTATCTCTACTTGTCAAGGTAGAACATTAACATGATGATAGTATCTAGGTGGATCCACTTTCTAGGTCCTGTGGGGGAAACTTAGTTAAGGAACTAGGAGATGTATGACTGAATCCCTCTTTATGCCAATTGGCATTGTAGTTTCTACCTCTTGAGGATATTGGTGAACACACTTTCCTTTTTTGGAAGGGGCACCCCTCTTTATAAAGTCTACTCGGTGCTATGCTAAGCTCCCTTTTTGAAAAGCCTTTATTAACAGTAATTCATAAAAATAGGCTTTAGTAGATTAACCCCTCATATGCATAGCTCATAGGTTAATGATGAGAATGTCCTTTCATCAAATCTATTTCATGTGAGAATATCCTTTCACATGGACATAACATATTAATAGCATAATCTAGTTTACAGTACAATTGAGAAAGACCTTTCAAAAGACCATATTTTACTAGATTATCATAACATGCTTCATTCATTCATTCATGTATGTGTAAGTGTACATATATGATGAAACCTTTCACATAAACACATTTAGACACTACACATGTTCATACTTCTTATTCATATACTTCACATTATAACATAAACCTCATATTCTTAGCCGAATCATGCATTCATACTCATATACATAGAGATAACACCCTAGGAACTATACTATCAAGGTAAACATATGCAATGTATAGGCAAAGTCCCATACCCTCACCTATACTAATACACCTATCAAGTTATCCTATTTCAGATACATTTTTCATACTTTCATGGACATATACATTACATGCATAGTTGTTGACAATGGTGCATATGAGAACTATTCTTTCATTAAACACCAAGAATCTATCCTACTCTTGATATACTTGAGGTGTGTGTACATGGGTCAACGTGATCACATAATGACAACAACATAGTATTGAGGAAGCCACCCTCTAAAGTCCAAAACGCATGTACAACATCCTTCTAGTATTAACTCACACCCATATAGAGTATTAAGGACTATAGACTACGCACACTCACATTACATTATAAGAGACAAGAACATATCAAACCTTTGAATAGTAGATTTGTAATCGTGCATATAAGACCACACAATCATATTAGGTTACATAGGTAGTGGGTAATTCTACACAAGACTATCCAATCATCAACATGTTGACCATACGTAGACCTAACATTATATTTCACATGTAGGAAACATTATCAATATACCTAAAGCATGATACTAGCATTGGAGACTAAATATATCAACTTATATCAATTAATCTTGCATCTAATGCCTTCATGGCCATGATCACATCACATAGAGATTGACATGAAATTAAACACCGCCACTATAAGTGGACCATACCAATCAATGTAATTCAAGGAAAATTCTATACGAAGTAGAAGAAATAGGTCAACTTACCAACTCTCCAATTCTATGAGCATCATTAATCAATTCCCAACAATTCATAACCAATTCACGTAGATAACAATAGTAATAGACAATTCAACATAATCGAATCATAACCTCATAAACATCTAAACAAGATCGCAATACCCACATTATAGGCTAAATTGAGAAATTTGGAGTATCATGGTTTCTTAATGAAATTGGATTGATATTCATCATTAAATCAGTAGCTAATCATAAATTCATCATTAGAATGTCTTTGAAATCAATTTGATAATGAACCCATGGCTAGATTGAAAGATAGATAATTTAATCATGTAATCTTCTTTGAAAACCATTGAAAGAACTCCTTAGATGAAAGGTTAACTAAGGATCAAGTATTACCATACCTTAATAACAAAAACCCTGATAATTGGAGAAGAAATCACTCCAAAATTCATCTTCTATCTTTAGATGAGTTTTCCTTCCAATGGAGGTTTAAGATAATTTTGAATATAAGAGAGTTTTGGAATTTTTGATTTCTTATTGGGTGTTGGTGTTTTGACATGGGAAAAGGGTTAAATAGGTCATAAAAACAGTTTATGTCCATCTCCCAAAGTTACCAAAACACCCCATACTTATTTGGACTTTCACACATGTCAAACATGACTATAAAACAACGCAATCAAATCTGGTTAGTGGCTGCGTGTCGCGGAGGCATCTCCTAATTTTGACTCACTCAGATTTTGAGACAGTGAACATTGTGTAAGGCACGCGATGCACAGGCAGACTGAGTGCCACGCGTGCGACGCCTCAGGTGCTCCAGATCATGGTGCTGCATGCTGGCTTTGGCAGCTTTGTTCTCCAGCGTTTGGGTCCTCCTCGAGGTCCCTTAGGGTGTTCCTCGGGGAGTCATACCTCAACGTTTTGACCCTAAACATCTCTATTAAGATGCTAGGGTAACCTCTACTATTTTTAGATTCCAAACAAAACATAAAAACAAGGAAAACATACAAGGACACACTAGCTGTAAAGAAATTTATTAACATGTTATAAACCTTTTTAGGCACATGTGAGGCTATAGACACCTTAATTCATTTTGAGGGTCTTGACATCAACATTAGCTTTTATCATAGGTATAAGCAGTGTAACCCCTTCTATAACATGATCATAGCTCTTACGTTATAGAATGAGAACTTCCTTTCTTCACAACCCAAAAATAAGTGAGAACATTACATCATAATCACATTAATAAGATGCATAAAAGAATTCCTTCCAATCCTCCATACACTTATCTTATCATAATCTCACATTCATCCTAATCATATCCTAATCATACATGCATACATTCATCATTTACACTTCAATTGAATAACAACATCATGTATAGGCCAACATCAACAGAGTACACTATTCATGATTTTAGAAGTCTTACATATGGATTTTAAGAATATCATCAAGGATATCACTCCGAATTCCATTATATTCATCCCTTAACTCAAACATTATCATTACATATTAGTAAGTTATCAAGAACACATTCAATTTCTACCCCTTTCAATCATAATCAATCTAATTCATAAGTTAGGTTTAGGAAAAGATGGGTGTTCATGAGTCTTTATAGAGATTTACGATAAAGCCTTAAGGAATACTTCAATACACACATAAACATACATAAAACATTAACAGTAATATCATTTAGATAACACAATTCAACATTGAAAGTAAACCCACGAAATTGGATGAAAACATGACAATTGAAGATCTTTGAAAACCAACTTTGAAGAGCCTCTTGGGGAAAAGAGTCCCAAGTGTGAATAGTATCCATACCTTGAGAGTTCTTGAAAAATGATGAAGCAAAACTTGAACCTTGATGTCCCAGTATGAACTTATTCTTCTTCTTCATTGGTGTCTTAGGGTAGTGAGAGAAACTAGAGATATGTGAGAGCTAATTGGGTTTTGGGATTTGTGAGATCTTAGGTTAGTTTAATGACTTAGGGTACTTATATAGTCCGAAACTAATAGGTTAGTTTAATGACTTAGAGTGCTTATATAGTCCTAAACTAATCAATTATAACCTACCTTAACCTCTAATAAATTAACTGATCAATTCCCTAACCACCCGTAACTTAACCATTTCTGGAAACTGAAGTGGGGGTCAAATCGACAAGACCCCGTCGACGGAACGTAGTCCCAACCAAGGACTGTCCTGGTCATTTTTGGTTTGGGACAGAGGCTGGATTTTTGGAGCTTTTGGTAACAATCCTAAGTGTCAACCAACGACCACCATCGACTGGTTGTACTCCCATCGACAACTTGTCGTTCACTTCGTGGATGGCACACTATCTTTTGACAAATTTTAGGGTCAAATGTTGGGTCCTTGTCATATCCGGGGAGCACCCCTAGGCATAACCGGCGTCGTCATCCTCGAAGAGGACTAAGACTAGCCTCTTAGCTTACATCATTACATATCATAGGTTAAAATGCGGAAAATTTAAAACTTTTTGTTAACTTCTACATTGAGGTTTACATAGACCTCTACATACACATAATATATTCATATCTAGAATACATAGACCCTTCGTATAGGAAGATTACATAGTCTTCTACTTTTATTGCACATACATAATATATCAATATAGATTCATAAGAAGTGTAGAATACGTCTCATATTAAACCATCTAAGTCGAATACAATATTTTGGGTTCAAGCCATACTTCATTACAATAAAGGCCTCATATAGGCATATACAATGTCAACAAAGAAAGAGAATGAACTAAATTCTCTATAAGACTAAACAATATCAAATAGCAAGAGAGTGGCATCGTCCTCGTAAGGTGAGGACCTACCGAACACTTGAGAAATATCTAAGTAGTCTTCGAAGTCCTTCTATAATCTCAATGGCCGGATCCTACAATTTGTGGTAAACATAAATATGGGGTTAGTACACAGTTGTACTAAGTATGAGTATATGCACATAAACAAGTGAAATCATGACATTTGTTAAAATCCATGCCAAAGTACTTTGAAAAGATTTATGCACAATCAAAAACTCATATATGCCAATACTTACATAATCCATAAGTCCAAACCATGTACAACACAAGACCAACATTAACAAGAATAGTTAAGTCATAATGTATATCCACATAATTGAGTATATAATCAAGACAACTCAAACATCAAGTCATAACATCAAAAAGCATGTATAAGAGTTCATAACATCATAACATAAGCAAGACCCTTAACCATAACCCATCATTAAGCCTACAAGTGCAATGACTAAGTAAAGCCCCATAATCTTACTCAATCAAGTAAACCAAACAAAGTATCATAAGCAACATCCAACTCAATATAACATAGCGTCAATAGTAGTCATCATCACATTTAGCAATATACACCAATAGCATGTTCATAAACGAAAACTAACAACATATAGGATCATCAACATGTAAATTCATCAAATTCATAGCATACGCATTTTAAGAACACAAGAACAACCTTTTAACGATTCCCTCAAGGTAAACTAGTGCAATGCATATGTAGAGTCCCATACCCCTACCTAGGCTAAGTCAAACCTCTCAAGGCACCCTAGTTAGTGTATAGTCCTTTAATTCAGTTTACTTTCGGGAACACTTGCCTTAACCAGCATAGACCAAAAGAGCTTAGTGTGGAATCCGGTGTTGTAAGACCTTACACCAATGGAAGGTGGTCTACCGGCCAAAGTAGAACCAAATATAAACGTAGCTTTCTAGGTGGATCCACTAGCTAGTCTTCCTATGGGGGCAACATAGTTCAAGAACTAGGAGATATGTATTGAACCCTCTACGTGACTATTGTCATTGGAGCCTCATCTCATGAGAATCCATAGGGTGAGTATCCCTCATAGGGGAGTCAGCACCTCCTATGAAACTATAGGGTGAATCTTCCTCCACGGGAACCCAACACCTCTCATTGTCAAGTTCACTCAATGTAAGCTAAATTCCTTTTTGAAATGTTTTTAAGCCTTTATTAATTATCATAGCTTAGTTCATATGGACTAATCCCTTGTATAGTCATTGTCATAATCTCATTAGGAATTGCATGAGAATATCCTTTCATGGCAACCCTCATATGTGATATTAGCATAACATCATCATCATGTCATGATAAAGAACATAGGTACTTCATAACCAACCTTATATCATTTCATCTTAAACAATATCTCACAATCACATAGTCAAGACATTTCAATTCAACATCATACCAACACCTACTTAGGCTAATCACATGTAACACTTAAGAAATCCAAGACGTGTCGTAAAGCCTAGCATATGTTTC
This sequence comes from Solanum sitiens, assembly GCA_016801875.1. Taxonomy (NCBI): domain Eukaryota; kingdom Viridiplantae; phylum Streptophyta; class Magnoliopsida; order Solanales; family Solanaceae; genus Solanum; species Solanum sitiens. The sequence continues at coordinate 1,673,724 of JABWTJ010000043.1, read as the reverse complement.
ATGAAGTCTAGACACTATTTTAAGGTTATTTTGTTGAATATAAGTCATTTAGGAAGTTTATAAACCAAAACATCCAAGAACGTCCATGACGTTCGGAAATTGGTTCAAAGAGGTACTAGTGTGCCTTAGCCAATTTGACTAGTTTTTAAGTGTCATAAACTAATGAAATTTGGTGAAAATGTGTGTCACACGTGTTATAGATGTTACATGGTCGAAACATCCGAATACGAGTCCACAAGGACCAACCAAGGGCCCTTGAGGAGGACCCCTGCACGTTGAGGCAACATTGCATGGGCAGTGTGCATCGACGGGGCAAGCGACGGTCCTTGTGTGGATCGATGGGGCGTCGATGCCACCGTCATCCCACACTTATCCAAAATGGGACAGACTCGCCTGCACAAGTATCTGACTGATACGAAGGATGTGCACGACGGAGGGGGGCCAAACCGTCGACTCACAGACGGCCCGTCGACGGGGTTCCGTCTGTCAGGGTCCTATTTTTCCTGCACGTTTTTAATTTGTTTCATTTAATTAGTTAAGGTGTTAGGTTGTTAATTAGGTGATTAAGGGGGTATAATTAAGTTAGTTAACCTCCCATATAAAGTCCCCAACACAATTAAACAAACTAGAACTCCTAAAACAATTCCACTATTTTATCTCTTCTTTCTCTCTCTATTGGAAGACTCCATTGAAGGCTATGTCAAGGAAGGGTATTGGGGGCTGTGAAAGGGTGATTTCATCTCCAAATTCTCACCAAAACGTTGAAGTATGGGATCTCTTCACCTTTCAGACCTCTTTCCTCAAAGGGTTCATTCAAAGTGTTTTCAAAACTAGAGTTTTCAAATGGGTTTCATCTAATCTCAAAATTGAAGTTATGAATTGAGTTTTTGTTGGTTTCTTTAGGTTATATTGAATATATTAACATGTATGTTAACTTGATTATGATAATTGTTGATGGTTTGGTCTAAATTGAAGAACATAACCTTATACCCTTAAACCTAGGTTGTGATCTTGACATATATTGCATAATGTTCATTCAAATGACTTGATAATAGGTTGAATTGATATTATATGATGTTGTTACACTGATAATAAACAAATTATAATGATTTGTAGTCTTTCATGCTAGTTCTTGAGAAGTAATCTAGGTTATGATGAGTTAACCTAATTATAAACTTTGACCTAGTATTGAATTATGATGTGGAGATTCTTTTAGCGTTGTGATTATGTTGGTATTGAATTATCATGACTTGGTAGCCTATTTGAGTAGAACTAAGGGTTGATGGTAAGACCTTGGTCATGAATTGTGAAGGAGATTTGGTAAGTCTTATGATCCCTATACTTTGCTTCATTTTGTGGTTAATTGTGATTAAGACATGGTACTATGATGAAGTATGATTTATATTAAGTTTGATAGGGTGGTATAATGATTAACTGAAATGTCTTGACTATGATTGTGAGGTTTAATAAGATGTGAATGTCATAAGGATAGTGATGTTTACCAATGTATCTTAATATGAAGTACTATGAAATGTTTTAACCTCAGTTATATGAATTGTGATGAAAGGACTAAACTCATGCAATTCCTTTTGAGATATGATGATTATGATTATACAAGGGTTAGACCCTATGACCTAAACTAAGTTATAATTGATAAATAATGACATTAAAGACATTTCAATAAAGGGACCTAACTTAGCACAGAGTGAACTAGATTGAGGAGTGTCCCTTCCCACATAGAGAAGGTAGGAACACTAATATACTCAAAGATATTGGAGACTACAATGCATGTGACATAAAGAGGGTCCCAATTAAATCTCCTAGTTCTTGAACTATGTTGCACCCATAGGAATACTAACTAGTGGATCCACGTAGTTGTTATGTTCATGTTTTTGGTACTACTTTGGAAAGTAGTCCGCCTTCTTTCGGTGTAGGGTTCCATGATACCGGATTCCACACTTAGCTCATGTGGTCTATGTCGGTTAAGGAAAGTGTTACCTAAACTAAAATGAAGTAATGAAGTATAAACTAACTAAGGTGACTTGAGAGGTTTGACTTAGCCTAGGTAGGGGTATGGGACTCTACCTATGCTTTGCACTAATTTGCCTTGATGGGAGCTTTAGGAGGTTAATATTATGTATGTATATGATGATAAATGTAAATGATCTTATATGATGATTATGATGATTATGAACATGTAATTGGTCATTATTATTAAACTATGAACTTTTGTGTACTTGAAAGCTATGTCATGTGAAGTGGGTTACTATTTATGGTTCTTATTGGGTTACTTGATTGAGTAAGGTTATGGGGCTTTGCTTGGTCATTACATTTGTTGACTTTATGAGAATTTATGATTAGTTGTCTTGTTTTGCTATTTACATGATGAATTCTAATTCATGCTTGTGATGTTATTACTCGGTGATAGGTTTATATGAGATTATGGGTTCAAGTATGTTGATATTCATATATCTTGCTTTGATTTGTTGAACATGTCTAAATGATTGGTATAGTTTGTTGATTGTACATAAGACTTTAAATAGGTAAAATGGAATAATTTAACAAAATGTCCCTTTTTAGCATGTTTTGTTGTTATATGTGCATATGGTCTCATACTTAGCACATCTGGCGTACTAACCCAATTTTCTCCCTTTTTCCCAAACATTTTAGGTTCCGGTCGTTGAGGTTTCGTTCAAGTCGACTTAAAAGAACTTGTATATTCTCTACCATCCAAGTGGTAGGTCCTCATTTCCCGAGGGCGATGCCGATATTCTAGTTACGGATTTGCTTAGTTTTTATGACACTTATGTTTACTCTATATTTCATTTGAGAACAAGTTGTATAAGCCTATATGCGGCTTTATAATATTGTAGGGCTATGCCAAAATTGCTATTGTCATTCTAGATGGTTATGAGATGAGACGGATTTTATGACTCTATTCTATCTTATATATGTAGAAGACTAAGTAATCTTCTTATACGAAGGGTCTATGTATACTCGATATTAATATTGGTACGTGTATGTAGAGGTCTATGTAAACCTCCAATTAGATATAGTTAAATTTTTTAATTTTCCGCATATTTTAGCCTACGAATGTTATAATGAATGCTAATAGGCTAGTCTTAGTCCTCAAACAAGACAACGACGCCGGTTACATCTAGGGGATGCTCCCTGGATGTGACAAACTTTGTATCAGAGCATGAGTTTAAATATCTTTGATAGTGATGTCTCTCTCAATCACGTCAATGTAGATTCGTACTCATAATTGTGAAGTGTGCCACACTTACGAATAGGAATCTATGTGATGCTTAGGAATCTCTCTTTTCTTGGAAATCCAATATCGTGCCTCTAGAGTAACTATTGTGTTCTTTCACCTAAACCGTGTATTGTGGTTGTAGGAAATGAATACTCGAAGGAATGCGGCTATAAGACTTGAGGAAGAGATTGCTAATGCGGGAGCCCCTCCCCGTGGTGATCAAGTTCCTCCTCTTGAAGAAGATCCTATAGATGGCCAAGCTCCGGTGAATCCTCCTCCATTGACGGATGAGAACATAAGGGCTGCCCTTCTTCAATTGGCCCAAGCTGCAACTGTCCAAGCCCAAGCTATGACGGCTTAAGCTAATCGGGAAGTTACACCCTAAGCTCATCAACAAGTCTCTACCATGGTATCCCGTCTAAGGGATTTCACAAGGATGAATCCTCCCACTTGCTATGGGTCAAGGTTGATGAAGACCCCCAAGAGTTCATCGATGAAGTTTATAAGATACTCTTTGCCATGGGTTTATCTACTAATGATAAGGCTGAGTTAGCCACATATCAACTCAAAAATGTGGCTCAAATTTAGTATGTTCAATGGAGAGACAATAGGCCTCTTAGGGATAGCCCGGTGACTTTGGAGATCTTGAAGAAAGCATTTATTGATCGGTTATTTCCTAGGGAGATGAGGGAGGCCAAGGTGGTGGAGTTCATCAGCCTTCGCCAAGGAGGTATGAGTGTGCTTTAATACTCTCTAAAGTGTACTAAATATTCCAAATACGCTCCTTCTTTGGTTTTTGATCCTAGGGATGAAATGAGCCATTTTGTGACGAAGGTGTCGGATGTTTTGCAAGAGGGGTGTCATTCGGCTATGCTTCATGAAAACATGAATGTTTCCCGTCTTATGGTTCATGCTATACGAGTGGAGGAGGCAAGGGATAGGAGGAAGAGTAGAGATGCAAAAAGGGAAAGGTCGTTTGAAGGAGGTTCTTCTAAGGGTAGGCTTGAGATCCAAGACAAGCCAAAGTTCAAGAAGAGATTTCCATCCAAGTTCCATCCAAGTTCCCTAAGGCTAGGGATGATAGGGTGTCAAACCCTAAGTCTCAAAAGGGAGGTAACACTAATTCACCAACTAGGAAGCCAACTTGTGTAAGGTGTGGCAAGCGACATAATGGTGATTGCCTTAACGGGATGGACAATTGTTTCAGTTGTGGTAAAAGTGGACACAGGGTTAAGGATTGACCTAATAATATGGGGAAAGATAGAGGTGGTTCCCAAGCTCAATAAAGTTGTTCTAGTGATGCTTCTAAGAAGAACCGCTTCTATGCTCTTCGTACTAGGGGTGAGCAAGAGACCTCTCCCGTTGTGGTGACTGGTATGTTAAAAGTATTTTATATTGATGTTTATGCTTTACTTGATCCGGGTGCTACTTAGTCTTTTGTTACACCTCATGTAGCTAAAAAGTTTCATACTTTACCCGATATTTTACATGAACCCTTTCTAGTGTCTACTCAGGTGGGTGAGTCAGTAGTTTGAAAGAGGGTATACAGGAATTGTCCTATCATGTTGCCCAATAGAGTTTCCAATGTTAATCTAGTAAAACTAGATATGCTTGATTTTGATATTATTTTGGGTATTGATTAGTTGCACTCTTGTTTTGCCACTATTGATTGTAGAAAGAGGGTGGTGAGGTTTAATTTCCCAAATAAACCCGTTGTTGAGTGGAAGGGGGGAAGTTCTATTCCTAGAGGTCGTATCATTTCTTGTCTAAAAGCTTGCAAACTGATCTCTAAGGGTTGTCTATATCACATAGTGAGAGTCCAAGATCTTGACTCCGAAATTCCTCCCATTGAGTCGGTCCCCGTAGTGAGTGAATTTCCGGAGGTCTTTCCTAATGACCTTTCCGGTATTCCTCCAGAACGGGAAATTGATTTTGGTATCGATTTGCTATCGGAAACAAACCCCATTTTAATTCCTCCTTATCGGATAGCTCCGGCCAAATTGAAGGAGTTGAAGGAAAAACTCAAAGACTTCCTAGACTTTCATAAGGCCTAGAATTTCTCCATGGTGTGATCCGCTTTTGTTTGTAAAGAAGAAGGATGGGACCTTGAGAATGTTTATAGATTATCGCCAACTCAAAAAAGTCACTATTAAGAATAAGTACCCTCTCCCTTGGATTGACGACTTCTTTGATCAACTCCAAGATGCAAGCTACTTTTCAAAAAATGACTTGAGATCGGGGTATCACCAACTTAGGGTGACAGTTGAGGATATACTAAACACGACATTTCGAAATAGATATGGGCACTATGAGTTCTTAGTTATGTCCTTTGGTCTCACTAATGCTCCGGCGGCGTTTATGGACCCAATTAATAGGGTGTTTCAAAGTTACCTAGATTCATTTGTCATTGTCTTCATTGACGACATCTTGGTATATTCGAAAAATGAGAGTGATCACATGGGTCATTTGAGGGTGGTATGCAAACCCTTCAAGCACATCAATTGTTTGCCAAGTATAGCATATGTGAGTTTTGGTTGAGGTCAGTGGCATTTCTTGGTCATATCATCTCTAGTGAAGGAGTTGAGATTGATCCAAGGAAAACGGAGGCGGCAAGAAATTGGCCTAGACCATTGACTCCAATCGACAATAGGAGTTTCTTGGATCTAGCAGGTTAGTATCGGAGTTTTGTCGGTAGTTTTGTGTCCATTGCATCTCCTTTGACTACCTTGACTCAAAAGAGTAAGAAGTTTGATTGGTCGGAGGAATGTGAAAAGAGTTTCCAATTTTTTTTTAAAAAAATAGTCTTACTATCGCTCCGGTGTTGACTTTACTGGAGGGAACAAAGGGATCCTGTGTGGGTTTGGTGTGTGTGATTATGCAACATGGGAAGGTGATTGCCTATTCTTCTAGGCAACTTAAGGTGCATGAGAAGAACTATCCCACTCATGACCTTGAGTTAGCGGCCGTAGTGTTTGCCTTGAAAATATGAAGACATTATTTGTATGGTGTTCATGTTGATGTGTTTACCGACCATAAGAGTCTCCAATATGTGTTTAACCAAAAAGAGTCTAATCTCCGACAATGAAGTTAGTTAGAATTGTTGAAAGATTATGACATGAATGTTCTCTATCACCCCGGCAAAGCAAATGTGGTGGCGGATGCTCTAAGTCGCATGACCATGGGTAGTTGTCTCATATACCGGAAGCCAAAAAAGACCTAGTGAAGTATGTTCATAGGTTGGCTAGATTGGGTGTCAAATGGAAGGTTCTCCAAATGGTGGTGTCATGGTTCATCATAACTCCAAATTATCCTTGGTTATTGAGGTTAAGTTCAAACAACACCTTCATCAACCATTGATGGAGTTGAAAGACTCGGTCCTTGGCAAGTTTATTGAGACATTCTCCTTAAGGGGGAATGGTGTTTTGGGGTATCAAGGGCGGTTATGTGTTCCTAATGTTGTTGATTTGTTGAACCGGATTCTTGAGGAAGCTCATGGGTCCCATTATTCCATTCATCCGGGGTCAACAAAGATGTATCATGACCTTAGGGAGGTGTATTGGTGGGAAGGTTTGAAAAGGGACATAGCGGAGTTTGTGGCCAAGTCTCCAAATTGCCAAAAAGTGAAAGCCGAGTATCTAAAACCGGGTGGCTTACTACAAGAAATTCAAATTTCTACTTGGAAGTGGGAAGACATAAATATGGATTTTGTGGTAGGTTTGCCTAAGACACAAAAGCTATATGACTCCATATGGGTGGTGGTTGATAGGTTGACCAAGTCCGCTCACTTTATCCCGGCAAGTCTACTTATTCGGCGGAAGATTATGCGAAGATCTTCATAGATGATATTGTGTGTCACCATGGTATTCCGTTATCCATCATATCAGATAGGGGTACACAATTTACATCTAGGTTTTGGAGGTCGTTTCAAGAACGGTTGGGTACTACGGTGAATTTCAATACCACTTTTCATCCCCAAACGGATAGTCAAGCGTAACGTATTATTCAAACCCTTGAGGATATGCTTAGAGCTTGTCTTATTGCTTTCAAAGGGAGTTGGGATAAGCACTTGCCTTTGGTAGAGTTTTGTTTCAATAATAGTTTCCATTCATCCATTTTCATGGCTCCCTATAAAGCCTTGTATGGTAGGAGGTGTAGGTCTCCTATTGGGTGGTTTGAAGTCGGTGAGTCTTCGATTCTTGGTCCCGATATTATTTATAAGACTTTGGAAAAAGTTCATATTATAAGAAATCGCTTGCAAACGGCCTATAGTCGGCAAAAGTCCTATGCCGATCATAGGAGGAGGGATCTTGAGTTTGATGAAGGTGATAAAGTGTATTTGAAAATTTCACCTATGAAGGGGGTTGTTAGATTTGGCAAGAAAGGGAAGTTGAATCCTCGTTATGTGGTCCCTATGAAATCTTGTAAAGGGTTGGTAAGGTTGCCTGTGAGTTGATGTTGCCTAGTGAATTGGCTCCGGTTCATCCAGTTTTTCATGTTTCTATGCTTAAGAAGTGTGTCGGTGATCCCGAGTCCATTCTTCCAATTGAGGGTCTTGGTGTCAAAGATAACCTCTCTTATGAGGAGGTTCCGGTTCAAATCCTTGATAGGCAAGTGAAAAGGTTGAGGAACAAAGAGATGGTATCTGTAAAAGTGTTATGGAAAAATCACTTAGTTGAGGGTTCAATATGGGAGGCCGAGGCCGACATGAAGTACCTTTACCCTCATCTTTTTGATAATTAAGGTTAGTCATTCTTTTTAATAATATAAATATGACTAGAAATTGAAGTTTCTTGATTTTTGGGTGAAGTTTTGCAAAATGTGCATTTTTTTAAAACTTCATAGTGAAGTTACAGTGATTTGTGCCTTGTGCTTGAAATTTTTGATTTTGGCTTGTTTTGAGTTATATTGTGCATTTTTGACATGGTGAGTCTTTATGAAATAATGTATGGTATGTTCATAAGTTGAACTTGATTCTAATTGACTCATGTATGTCATATTGAGCTCATATTGTTGTTGTGAGAAGCAAAAGCCTCATGAAGTAATGTTTGAGTCTTATATTTGGTAATTGAAGTTTTGAATTTGCCTTGATTAAAATGATATGTATTATGTTGTATTTCATTTATGTTGGTTGAGCTGCTAGTCTTGAGTCTATTCCTTCCTCTAGAAGAATTTTAGTGTCATTCGGGGCGAATGTTCCTAGGGGGGGGGGGGATAATGTAACACTTCAGAAATCCAAGACATGTCGTAAAACCTAGCATAGGTGTCATGAAGTCTAGACACTGTTTTTAAGGTTATTTTGATGAATATAGGTCATTTAGGAAGTTTAAAAACAAAAACGTCCAAGAACGTCCACGACGCTCGGAAGTTGGTTCAAAGAGGTACTAGCGTGCCTTAGCCTATTTGACTAGTTTTTAATAGTCGGAAATTAATGAAATTTGGTGAAAATGTGTGTGACATGTGTTATAGATGTTTAACGGTCGAAACGTCCAGGTACGACTCCCCAAGGACCAACGAAGGGCCCTTGAGGAGGACCCCTGCAGGTTGAGGCAACACTACCTAGGTAGTGTGCATCGACGGGGCAAGCGAAGGTCCATATGTAGATCAACATGGTGTCGATGCCACCGTCGTACCACACTTAGACAAAATGAAAAAGCCTCGCGTGCACAAGTCTCTGACCGAGCAACGGATGTGCAGGACGGAGGGGGGCCAAACCGTCGACTCACAGATAGCCCGTCGACGGGGTTCCGTCTGTGTGGGTCCTGTATTTCCTGCACGTTTTTAATTTGTTTAATTTAATCAGTTAAGCGGTTAGGTTGTTAATTAGGTGATTAAGGGGGTATAATTAATTTAGTTAACCTCCCATATAAAGTCCCCAACCCCATTAAACTAATTAGAACTCCAAAAACAATTCCTCTATGTTCGCTCTTCTTTCTCTCTGTATTGGAAGACTCCATTGAAGCCTAAGTCAAGGAAGGGTATTGGGGGCTGGAAAGGGTTATTTCATCTCCAAATTCTCACCAAAACGTTGAGGTATGGGATCGCTTCACCTTTGAGACCTCTTTCCTCAAACGGTTCATTCAAAGTGTTTTCAAAACTAGAGTTTTCAAATGGGTTTCATCTAATCTCGAAATTGAAGTTATGAATTGAGTTGTTGTTGGTTTATTTAGGTTATATTTAATAATTAACATGTATCTTAACTTGATAATGATAATTATTGATGGTTTGGTTTAAATTGAAGAACATGACCCTATACCCTTAATCCTAGGTTGTGATCTTGACCTATATTGTATAATGTTCATTCAATTGACTTGATGATAGGTTGAATTGATATTAGATGATGTTGTTACACTGATCATGAACAAATTATAATGATTTGTAGTCTTTCATGCTAGTTCTTGAGAATTAATCTAGGTTATGATGAGTTAACCTAATCTTAAACTTTGACCTAGTATTGAATTACGATGTGGAGATTCTTTTAGCATTGTGATTATGTTGGTTATTGAATTATGATGACTTGGTATCCTATTTGAGTAGAACTAAGGGTTGATGGTAAGACCTTGTTCATGAATTGTGAAGGAGATTTGGTAACTCTTATGATCCCTACACTTTGCTTCATTTTGTGGTTAATTGTGATTAAGCCATGATGCTATGATGAAGTATGCTTTATATTAAGTAGGATAGGGTGGTATGATGATGAATTGAAATGTCTTTACTATGATTGTGAGGTTGAATAAGATGTGAATGTTATAAGGATGGTGATGTTTACCAATGTATCTTAATATGAAGTACTATGAAATGTGTTAACCTCACTTATATGAATTGTGATGAAAGGACTAAACTCATGCAATTCCTTTTGATTTATGATGATGATGATTATACAAGGGTTAGACCCTATGACCAATTTATAATTGATAAATAATGACATTAAAGGCAATTCAATAAAGGGACCTAGCTTAGGACCGAGTGAACTAGATTGAGAAGTGTCCCTTCCCATATAGGGAAGGTAGGAACACTAATATACTCAAAGAGATTGGAGACTACAATGCATGTGACATAAAGAGGGTCCAAATTATATCTCCTAGTTTTTGAACTATGTTGCTCCCATAGGAATACTAGCTAGTGGACCCACGTAGTTTCTATGTTCATGTTTTGGGTATTACTTTGGCATGTAGTCCGCCTTCTTTCGGTGAAGGGTTCCATGACACTGATTCCACACTTAGATCATGTGGTCTATGTCAGTTAAGGCAAGTGTTACCTAAACTAAAATTAAGTAAGGAAGTATAAACTAACTAAGGTGACTTGAGAGGTTTGACTTAGCCTAGGTAGGGGTATGGGACTCTACCTATGCTTTGTACTAGTTTGCCTTGATGGGAGCTTTAGGAGGTTAATATTATGTATGTATATGATGATAAATGTAAATGATCTTATATGATGATTATGATGCTTATGAACATGTAATTGGTCATTATTATTAAAGTATGAATTTTGTGTACTTGAAAGCTATGTCATGTGACGTGGGTTACTATTTATTGTTCTTATGGGTTACTTGATTGAGTAAGGTTATGGGGCTTTGCTTGGTCATTGCACTTGTTGACTTTATGAGGATTTATGAATAGTTGTCTTGCTTTTCTATTTACATGATGAATTCTTATTTATGCTTGTGATGTTATTACTTGGTGATAGGGTTATATGATATTATGGGTTTAAGTATGTTGATATGCATATAGCTTGCTTTGATTTGTTGAACATGTCTAAATGATTGGTATGTTTGTTGATAGTGCATAAGTCTTTAAAGAGGTAAAATGGCATAATTTAACTAAATGTCCCTTTTTAGCATGTTTTGTTGTTATATGTGCATATGGTCTCATACTTAGTACATGTGGCGTACTAACCCCATTTTCTCCCTTTTTCCCAAACATTTTAGGGTCCGGTCATTGAGTTTTCGTTCAAGGAGACTTAAAGGAAGCTTGGATATTCTCTTCCATCCAAGTGGTAGGTCCTTATTTCCCGAGGGCGATGCCCATATTCTTGTTACGGATTTGCTTAGTTTTTATGACACTTATGTTTACTCTATATTTCATTTGAGAACAAGTTGTATAAGCCTATATGTGGATATCTTATATTGTAGGGCTATGCCTAAATATCTATTGTCATTCTAGATGGTTATGAGATGAGACTAATTTTATGACTCTATTCTATCCTTTATATGTAATCTTCTTATACGAAGGGTCAATGTATACTCGATATTAATATTATTACGTGTATGTAGAGGTCTATATAAACCTCCAATTATATATAGTTAAAAGTTTTAATTTTTCCGCATGTTTTAGCCTACGAATGTTATGATGAATGCTAAGAGGCTAGTCTTAGTCCTCAAAGAGGACGACGATGCCGGTTACGTCTAGGGGGTGCTCCCCGGATTTGACAAACTTGGTATTAGAGCATGAGGTTAAATATCTTCTATAATTATGTCTATCTCAACCACGTCTATGTAGTTTGTACTCATAATTGTGAAGCGCGCCACACTTATGAATAGAAATCTATGTGATGCTTAGGAATCTCTCTTTTCTTGGAAATCCAATATCGTGCCTCTAGAGTAACTATTGTGTGCTTTAACCTAAACCGTGTATTGTGGTTTTAGGAAATGAATACTCAAAGGAATGCGGCTAGAAGACTTGATAAAGAGATTGCTAATGCGGGAGCCCCTCTCCGTGGTGATTGATATTTTCAAACTTACTTCTCAAATAAAAAGTAAAAGCGGTCGTGTCAAGTAGAGAACCCAAATAATGAGGTTAGGGTCGATCCCACGTGGAAAATGGTTCAGACTTAACTTTATTCTATTATTACTACTATTTAGTCAACTATTTTCCGAGAAAAGAAATAACTAAAAAGGGTTTTTTAATTAATAAAAACAATTAACTAAGTTAAAGTAATCAACTAACAGATTTAAGTATTGAAGTTTTAATCAAGTGATGAGATTAACTAGGGCTTAAGTGTTCCCCACAGGCTCCTAACTCGGTAATTCTAACTATAACAATTCTTTCCTAATATCTTGCATGCAAAGTGATAAGTTAGGTATCTCTAAATCCTTGGTCCGGCATCTAGAGAATTTCACTCTGCACCTTGGTCCGGCTACGTGTGTTGCTTTACTAAACCTTATCTTTACCTCATATTAAGCATCGTAATCGATATTTGACGAAGCTATTACTACGTACCAACCAACACTAGCCTATTAGATAGTATACACTAAATCTACGTTGATAATTCTTTTCCTATTATATACCTCCTTTGTCCAGCAAGTAGCATTAAGGCAAGTTCTAACGTTGGCCATCCGTTAAAAAGACTTCTAAACGAAAGAATTATCAATATATGAAAGACACTATTTAAGACTTGTTATTTTAGCTAGATTTTACCTTGTTATTTACCCATGGTTCCCACAACCCTAGTTATGGAGTTTAGTTACCCATGGTCATAGTCACACAATTCATATTGATAATGTAATACTTCAGGCACTTACTTTGATGAGAATGAATAAAATCCAGCAATTAACTTGATTAATCAACAAAACCACCAACAATCGATTCCAGAAAAAGTATATCAAATACCAAAATCAATAGTGCAAACACTAAACCAGAGTACTGAAAAATATCCAAGAGTCTAACCCCAAAAACGAGGTTTTTCAAACTATTTATAATAAAAATAAAACCTAATAAAAGAAGGATTCTAATTAATGAAAATATGTCCAAACGCGTCTGAGTCGACGGACCTCGTGACGGACCGTCGTGGGCACGATGGACCGTCATGGCCTCCGTCGTCCCATACTCCACAAATTCTTCTGCTGCTTTCTTCATTACCCTCAACGGACAGGTATGATGGACCGTTTCAAGCACGACGGTCCGTCTAGGGTCTCCGTTCTATAATACTTAACTTCTTGGAATTGGGTACTGGGACTACTCTTTGATTATCACGACGAACAAGCAGGACGGACCGTCGTGGCTATGACGGTCCGTCATGAACTTCCGTAGTCCCACACTTGGTCAGACTTCCCCATATTCCTTCAACAGCTTCTCTCCTCACTACGATGCCACCTACAGACCGTCACAGCCTCGCCGGACTGTCATAAGCTCCGTAGGTGGTCTCTTCTGCATTTCTTGCTCAAAAACTCCTGCGTTCATCTTTGGACAGATTTCCTACAAATAAAGAGAAACCATCATAAAAATAAATACAAAAAGGCTTTAGACACACACTAAACTTAAGAAAAAAGTATTAAAAGTACTGTGAAACCACGGTACATTAGTGATCAAGTTCCTCCTCTTGAAGAAGATCCTATAGATGGCCAATATCCGGTGAATCCTCCTCCTTTGACGGATGAAAACATAAGGGCTTTCCTTCTCCAATTGGACCAAGCCGCAACTGTCCAAGACCAAGCTATGACGACTCAAACTAATCGGGAGGTTGCACCCCGAGCTCCTCAGCAAGTCTCTACCATGGCATCCCGTCTAAGGGATTTCACAAAGATGAATCCTCCCACTTTCTATGGGTCTAAGGTTGATGAAGACCCCCAAGAGTTCATCGATGAAGTTTGTAAGATAATCTTTGCCATGGGTTTGTCTCTTAATGAGAAGGCTGAGTTAGCCACATATCAAATCAGAGATGTGGCTCAAATTTGGTATGTTCAATGGAGAGACAATAGGCCTCTTAGGGATGGCCCGGTGACTTGGGATATCTTCAAGAAAACATTTCTTGATCGGTTCTTTCCTAGGGAGATGAGGGAGGCCAAGGTGATGGAGTTAATCAACCTTCGCGAAGGAGGTATGAGAGTGATTGAATACTCTCTAAAGTTTACTAAATTGTCCAAATACGCTCGTTCTTTGGTTTCCGATCCTAGGAATGAAATGAGCCATTTTGTGACGAAGGTGTCGGATGTTTTGCAAGAGGGGTGTCATTCGGCTATGCTTCATGACAACATGAATGTTTCCCGTCTTATGGTTCATGCTATACGAGTGGAGGAGGCAAGGGATAGGAAGAAGAGTAGAGATGCAAAAAGGGAAAGGTCGTTTGAAGGAGGTTCTTCTAAGGGTAGGCTTGAGATCCAAGACAAGCCAAAGTTTAAGAAGAGATTTCTAGCCAATTTCCATCCAACTTCCCTAAGTATAGGGATGATAGGGTGTCAAACCATAAGTCTCAAAAGGGAGGTAGCACTCATTCACCAACTAGGAAGACAACTTGTGTAAGGTGTGGCAAGCGAAATCGTGGTGATTGTCTTAAAGGGACGAATAATTGTTTCGGTTGTGCTAAAAGTGGACACAAGATTAAGGATTGACCTAATGCTAAGGGGCAAGATAGAGGTGGTGCCCAAGCTCAATAAAGTGGTTCTAGTGATGCTTCTAAGAAGAACCGGTTCTATGCTCTTCGTACTAGGGTTGAGCAAGAGACCTCTCACGATGTGGTGACCGGTATGTTAAAAGTCTTTTCAATTGATGATTATGATTTACTTGATCCGGGTGCTACTTTGTCTTTTGTTACACCTCATGTAGCTAAAAGGTCGATACTTTACACGATATTTTTCATGAACCCTTTCTAGTGTCTACTCCGGTGGGTGAGTCGGTAGTTGCCAAAGGGGTATATAGGAATTGTCCTATCATGTTGCCCAATAGAGTTTCCAATGTTTATATAGTAGAACAAGATATGCTTGATTTGATATTATTTTGGGTATGAATTGGTTGCACTCTTGTTTTGCCACTATTGATTATAGAACGAGGGTGGTGAGGTTTAATTTCCCAAATGAACCCGTTGTTGAGTGGAAGGGGGAAGTTCTATTCCCAGAGCTCGTATCATTTCTTGTCTAAAAGGTTGCAAAATGATCTCTAAGGGTTGTCTATATCATATAGTGAAAGTCCAAGATCTTGACTCCAAAATTCCTCCCACGGAGTTGGTCCCCGTAGTGAGTGAATTTCCAGAGATATTTCCTAATGACCTTCCAGGTATTCCTCTAGATTGGGAAATTGATTTTGGTATCGATTTGCTATCGGAAACAAACCCCATTTCAATCTCTCCTTATCTGATGGCTCCGACCGAATTGAAGTAGTTGAAGGAACAACTAAAGACTTGCTAGACAAGGGTTTCATAAGGCCTAGTATTTCTCCATGGGGTGCTCCGGTTTTGTTTGCAAAGAAGAAGGATGGGACCTTGGAATGTGTATATACTATCGCCAACTCAAAAAAATCACTATTAAGAATAAGTACCCTCTCCCTCAGGATTGACGACTTGTTTGATCAACTCCATGGGGTAAGCTACTTTTCAAAAAATGACTTGAGATCGGGGTATCACCAACTTAGGGTCAGAGGTGAGGATATACCAAAGACGACATTTTGAACTAGATACGGGCACTATGATTTCTTAGTTATTTCCTTTAGTCTCACTAATGCTCCAATTGCATTTATGGAACTAATGAATAGGGTGTTTGGAAGTTACCTAGATTCATTTGTCACTGTCTTCATTGACGACATCTTGGTATATTCGAAAAATGAGAGTGACCACATGGGTCATTTGAGGGTGGTATTGCAAACCCTTAAAGAACATCAATTGTTTACCAAATATAGCAAATGTGAGTTTTGGTTGAGGTCGGTGGCATTTCTTGGTCATATCATCTTTTGTGAAGGAGTTGAGGTTGATCCAAGGAAAACGGAGGCGGTAAGAAATTGGCCCAGACCATTTACTCCAACCAACATTAGGAGTTTCTTAGGTCTAGCGGGTTATTATCGGAGGTTTGTGGATAGTTTTGAATCTATTGCATCTCCTTTGACTACCTTGACTCAAAAGAGTAAGAAGTTTGAGTGGTCGGAGGCATGTGAAAAGAGTTTCTAAATTTTGAAAAATAGTCTTACTTTCTCTCCGGTGTTAACTTTACCGGAGGGAACAAAGGGCTTTGGTGTGTATTGTGATGCATCCTGTGTGGGTTTGGGGTGTGTGCTTATGCAACATAGGAAGGTGAGTGCCTCTGCTTCTAGGCAACTTAAGGTGCATGAGAAGAACTATCCCACTCATGACCTTGAGTTAGCGGCCGTAGTGTTTGCCTTGAAAATATGGAGGCATTATTTCTATGGTGTTCATGTTGATATGTTTACCGACCATAAGAGTCTCCAATATGTGTTTAACCAAAAGGAGTTGAATCTCCGACAAAGAAGGTAGTTAGAATTGTTGAACGATTATGAGACGAGTGTTCTCTATCACCCCGACGAAGCAAATGTGGTGGCGGATGCTCTAAGTCGCATGACCATGGGTAGTGTGTCTCATATAGAGTAAGACAAAAATGTCACGACCGGAATCTAGACCCCAGACGAGACCGGCGTCATTGACCTCTCAGAGGTCGCAGACAAACCTACATACGCCATTCTTACTTCATCTAGGTTAATTTTAGGGGAAAATTTGAAATTTTTGTTTTCTTATTTCATGCTAAACTTTATAAACTTAACATTATAGGCGTTCACAAATCAACCATCTAATATAGAGATAATCAAATGAAAGAAATAGTTCATAATTGCATTAACCGTATTTTTGCAAAAACGGCACCAATACAAAGTCTGAAATGAAAGTGGAAAGAAACACTAGTGGAACATGGTCCACTAGCTAAAGCCTACATCTAAGCTAGATAATAACGGTAGACATCCTCGAAATCATGAGGGCCTACCAAGTCAGTATGAAAGTTCCACGTCCGGATAGCTGCAACGTTAACCTGTAAGCTCTAGCGTCCACCTGTGCCTGCACCTAAAAATATAGAGTTGAATGGGATTAGTTCACACTTGTACTAAGTATAGGTATATGCAAGCACACACCAAGGACATGCATGAGTAAAAATATCTCTTTCCTAGCAACATGATTATGAAAAGTCAAGTCAGTGGACTTGCCAAATTGGAATTAGGAAAGTTAGTGAGCTTTCCAAATTTGGATTAGGAAAGTCAGTTAGCTTTCCATATTTGGATTAGGAAAGTCAGTGAGCTTTCCAAATTTGGATTAGGAAAGTCATGCCATGAGAGTAACATGCATCATCATACTTATCATATTGCACACAGCACATAACATCTTACACATAGCACATATCATTATGCATATAGCACATAACATCTTTCATATCATTCATTCATATGTCATGAGACCTTGGAATCATGGACTTGACATCAAGACTTCCCAAAATGAGGGCTCAACATATGCGACCTCAACTAGGGAGCCTTCTTTAACAAACACAGAGTCTACTTCATTCATTCATACGTACTTCATTTCATTCATTCATAAGCTAGTGTAAACACCAGCTATACCTAGGATGTAGTTTAAGACTCTCATCGGGTTTGCTGTGCAATGATCAATAATAACCTAGTCTCATTACTTGAGTCTAGCTCACCTTTTGATTATCCTATCCTAATACCTTTGGTATCGTTCATTTCTTTATGTGCATCATTTGAGGCTGGCCTCATTCATTCATTGGGAACTTTAACTTTAACCGACATAGATCATGTGAGAATCATGAAATCCAGTGTCTCCCCCACACCGAAAAGAGGTGGAATCACCGGCCAAAGTGACCCAAAACATGCTAGCGTACATGGGAATTTAACCCCGCCAGATCCCTATATTGGCAGTATAGGTTCGAAGACTAGGAGATATAAGGAGACCCATACCCGGCATGTAGGACAGTCTCATCTCATGAGAGTTAAGTGAACCTCCGCCCTTCCCGAAAGAAGGCATCACCGCTCATAGCTAGTCTATCGGTGCTCAGTATAAAGTTCCATTACATTCAACTCATACGTCATGAAAGCTGGCTTCTAGTATGAGGACATCATAGCTCAATAGATGATTTCTCATCTCATCATTAGTATTAAGTGTGTTAATCTCAATACTTTCATTAGAGTGTTCATAGAGACTGGTCTCTTCATTAAATTTACACACTCATAGGTGAGTACGTTTTGGTAACATTTACTTAGGCTCATTTGAGATTGTTCTCATATTTTACATTATTCTCATATCATGTTGTCACCACATTCATTAACATTAGCACATTTGCTCTTCATAATTACTCACCCCTTTTTACGTGAATGTTCATTTCATCATATGCCAATGCACTTGACCATTTTGTGTTTCACACTCTTACTTAACCCTTCTAGGGTTTCATCATTTCATTACATAATAATCATTTCATTGTATGCCAATGCACTTGGCCATTGTGTGTTTTACACTCGTACTTAACCCTTCTAGGGTTACATCATTTCATTACATACATCTTAGGTTCACTTATTTTTAAACGTATGCTAGACTTATGGGTCTATACATACAAGCCATGAGGCTTCATTCATAGTTCGTTTAAGTGATTCATATCTTCCTAAGATTATGTAGTACAAGACTTATGCATCTTGTCTGTATGCCAAGATCTCGATTTCGATCTAAGTAGGCAGCATTATTCTGTATATTTAATTCACGTATGACTTATGTATCAATACGAAATTTGGGCAAGAGAACCCGGTTTCGAATCCCTTGGACAACACTTACATTTTTCATCTATTTTATTTTTGGTCTACATAATACTGGCTCCCTAGATCGAGCCCCAACATCAACTTTTCCTTTTTATTTCTCTCCTTTGAATTTCCTCTTACTTGGGCGAGGGGTTGTGGGATCGAACCCCCACAGCCCCTTTAATTTTTTTATTTAATTCTCATTTTCTATTTCGAGTACACCATGAGGTTGTGGGATGAAACCCCCACATCCTCTCTTTATTTTTTTCTTTTATTTTGCCTACACTGCCTAGAGGTCGTGGGTTCAATTCCCACGCCTCGCATTTCTTTTATCTTTATTTTTCTCTTAGCTCCCTTCACTGCCTTGAGGTCGTGGGTTCGATTCCCACACCTCACATTTCTTTTCTTTTTATTTTCTCTTACTCTCCTCTACTGCCTTGAGGTCGTGGGTTCGATTCCCACGCCTCACATTTATTTTCTCTTCATTTTTTTCTTTAAGTTCTGACCAAGAGGTTGTGGGTTCGAATCCCACTCCTCTCATTCTTAATTTTGTATTTTATTTTTCAGCCAAAGACACCCAAGATCGAATCCCCTTAACCCCATTTATTTCACGTTTTAGTGTATCTCAAGGGTGGGGTCGCGGGTTCGAATCCTAGTGACCTCACCTAATTTACACTCCATTAATTTCCAGATTTATTCATCTACGTGTAGCCAAAAACCAAACTCATAAGCTGCTGGAAAATTGGTCACATTTCAGCTCACTTTCATCAATATTTTACACTTTAACTCATAGGGTAATTCGTAGATCATTTCACACGTTTTGGGTGAATTTTTCATAGGTTCGTTTAGCCAAGAGAATATCTTTTAAATCAGCCACATTTCATATTATATGAACATCACGATTTACATAGGTTTATGCACGTAAAATAACAACCATAACATTAAAATTTTGGAGCATCAAACAGAGAACATTAGTTACTGTTACATCCTTGCACACAGATGCACATAGTTTCGAAAGCACATAGGTTGTCATTCATACAATTTCAAACACACAAACATGAACATATTCATCACGAAAACACAACAGACACCTAAATCTACCAGCAATCATACCCATCCTACGAATCATTGGGAGCTAGTGACAGGGACATGCAACGGGGAACAACCCTAGTTTTCGGACTGAATAATCTGAACCTTAAGGGGTCTCTTGGGAAAGGGACCAAGAGAGAAGAGAACCCATACCTTTTTGACGTTATACCCTTGACTTTCTGCCCAAAAACTTCACCCAAGATCACGTCCAAGTCTCCTCAACGTCAACACCACTCGACGGACAACCTCCCTTTGCCTAACGTGTGATTAACATTTATTTTCTTGTGATTTCGTGTGAGTTCTTCAAGTGTGAAGAACTTGGTTTATTTTTCTGATCTTGTATGTTATTTTGGCAGAGAGAACACGTGAGAAAGAAGAGAGAATGGTCGTGGATGTTGAGGAGATAAATGTGAGGGAGTGAGAGTTTTATTAGGCTTAGGAGTCTAGTTTAGGACTTAGTCAATTAAGGTTTTATTTAATTATTAAAAATCTGATTTCCTTTTATTTTAAATCAGCTAATAAATAATAGATATAAATTAATTACATTAATTTACCAATTAAATTAAAAACAACTTTAATTCATTGCTTCCACCTAGGTTCGAACCAGGGTGGAGCAAGACTTCACTTCAAGAGCCCATTTTCGGCACTCTCTTCCCAAATTGCCCCTCCACCTTATTAATTAAATAATTAATTATATATTTTAGGGTAATTATGATACTACCCTTAGCCTGGAAAAAGATCATTTTACCCCTAGACACTCCAAACCTAAGATTTCCCCTTTTCAAGTCCGGTAAAGACCCGTTCGAGTAAATCTTCGTATTCGAGAGCCCTACATAGTTGGACCCAACCTTTCCAAGATCAACTAACTCCCCAAGTTAGTTGGCTTGTATGTAGCAAGGGTTATGAGGTCTGGTTTTACGTGCATCAATCCGTGTGAACCCTGGTCTAACCGTAGGCATTCTAGACACATTAAGCATTACTTATCTTATCAATTCTTAGGGTTGTTACAAAAAAAGACCTAGTGAAGGATGTTCATAGGTTGGCTAGATTGTGTGTTAGATTGGAAGGTTCTCCAAACGGTGGTGTCATGGTTCATCATAACTCCGAATTATCCTTGGTTATTGAGGTGAAGTCCAAATAACACCTTGATCAACCATTGATGGATTTGAAAGAATCGGTCCTTGGCAAGTTTAATAAGTCATTCTCCTTAGGGCGGGATGGTGTTTTGAGGTATCAAGGGAGATTGTGTGTTCCTAATGTTAATGATTTGAGGAACTGGATTCTTGAGGAAGCTCATGGGTCCTGTTATTCCATTCATCTGGGGTCAACAAAGATGTATCATGACCTTTGGGAGGTGTATTAGTGTGAAAGTTTGAAAAGGGACCTAGCAGAGTTTGTGGCCAAGTGTCCAAATTGCCAACTAGTGAAAGTCGAGCATCTAAAAATGGGTGTATTACTACAAGAAATCCAAATTCCTACTTGGAAGTGGGAAGACATCAATATGGATTTTGTGGTAGGTTTACCTAAGACACAAAAGCAATATGACTCCATATGGGTGGTGGTTGATAGGTTGACCAAGTCCGCTAACTTTATTCTCGGCAAGTCTACTCATTCGGCGGAAGATTATACTAAGATCTTCATAGATGAGATTGTGTTGCCATGGTATTCCGTTATCCATCATATCGGAATGGGTAAACAATTCACATCTAGGTTTTGGAGGTCGTTTCAAGAAGGGCTGGGTACTAAGGTGAAGTTGAGTACAACTTTTCATCCCCAAATGGATGGTCAAGCGGAACGTATTATTCAAACGCTTGAGGATATGCTTAGAGCTTTTCTCATCGATTTCAAAGGGAGTTGGGATACGAACTTGCCTTTGGTAGAGTGTTCTTACAATAATAGTTTCCATTCATCCATTTTATGGCTCCCTATGAAGCCTTGTATGGTAGGAGGTGTAGGTCTCCTATTGGGTGGTTTGAAGTCGGTGAGTCTTTGATTCTTGGTCCCGATTTGATTCATAAGACTTGGGAAAAAGTTCATATTATAAGAAATTGCTTGCAAATGGCCTATAGTCGAAAAAAGTCCTATGCCGATCATACGAGGAGGGATCTTGAGTTTGAAGAAGGTGATAAGGTGTATTTGAAAATTTCACCTACGAAGGGGGTTGTTAAATTTGGCAAGAAAGGGAAGTTGAGTCCTCGTTATGTGGGTCCCTATGAAATCTTGCAAAGGGTTTGTAAGCTTGCCTGTGAGTTGAGGTTGCCTAGTGAATTAGCTCCGGTTCATCCAGTTTTCATGTTTATATGCCTAAGAAGTGTGTCGGTGATCCCGAGTCCATTCTTCCTATTGAGGGTCTTGGTGTCAAAGATAACCTCTCTTATGAGGAGGTTCCGGTTCAAATCCTTGATAGGAAAGAGAAAAGGTTGAGGAACAAAGAGATGGTATCCGTAAAAGTATTATGGAAAAATCACCTAGTTGAGGGTTCAACATGGGAGGTCGAGACCGACATGAAGTCCCTTTACCCTCATCTTTTTGATAATTAAGGTTAGTCATTCTTTTTAATAATATAAATATTACTAGAAATTGAAGTTTTTTTATTTTTGGGTGAAGTTTTGCAAAATGTGCATTTTTGAAAACTTCAGAGTGAAGTTACAGTGATTTATGCCTTGTGCTTAAAAATTTTTCTTTTGGCTTGTTTTGAGTTATATTTTGCAATTTTACATGGTGAGTCTTTATGAAATAATGTATGCTATGTTTATAAGTTGAACTTGATTCTAATTGACTCATGTATGTAATATTGAGCTCATAGTTTTGTTGTGAGAATGAAATGCCTCATGAAGTAATGTTTGAGTCTCATATTTGGTAATTGATGTTTTGAATTTGCCTTGATTGAAATGATATATATTATGTAGTATTGCATTGATGTTGGTTGGGCTGCTAGTCTTGAGTCTATTGCTTCCTCCAAAAGAATTTTAGTGTCATTCGGTGGCGAATGTTTCTAAGGGGGGGGGGGTAATGTTACACTTTGAAAATCCAAGACGTGTCGTAGAGTCCAGCATAGGTTTCATGAAGTCTAGACACTATTTTAAGGTTATTTTGATGAATATAGGTCATTTAGGAAGTTTAGAAACCAAAACGTCCATGACGTACGGAAGTTGGTTCAAAGAGGTACTAGCGTGCCTTAGCCTATTTGACTAGGTTTTAAGAGTCGGAAATTAATTAGATGTTTCATGGTCGAAATGTTTGGGTACAACTCCCCAAGGACCAACCAAGGGCCCTTGAGGAGGACCCCTGCAGGTTGAGGCAACACTGCTGGGGCAGTGTGCATCGACGGGGCAAGCGACGTTCTGTATGTGGATCGACATGGTATCGATGCCACCGTCGTCCCACACTTAGAAAAAATGGGAAAACCTCGCCTGCACAAGTCTCTGACCGAGACGACGGATGTGCAAGATGGAGGGGGGCCAAACCGTTGACTCATAGACGGCCTGTCGACGGCCAGTTTGTTGACCAACAGCCCGTAGGTGAGGTCTCGTTGATTGATACTTATCTTGGGCATGTCTTAACCCAAAAATTGGCCAAGGACCAATCGACGGAAGCCAAAAGATGGCCCGTCGATTGACCAAAGGCCAGTCGATTTGGTCCGTCGTTGGTGGCCTGGTGCCACTGCCTGTGCACTATTTCATTACAGGGGTGAATAGAAAATTCACCCCACGTGCTAACCTGACCCCACATTATTTATTTGGTGATTTTTGGGTATATTTAAGTGATCGAAAACGTGATCTACCCATTCCCAAACCAACTCACACAAATTGAACCTTTCCCTCCAAAAATATTCTACCTAGAAACCACCATTGTTGGTGAAGCTCAAGAACAAGTTAGATTTTGGATTTCCATGGTTGATTCGCCAAGTTTTAAAGTTTTTCATGAATAAAAAGGTATGGTGATCCTTCATCTCTAGTTATCTTTCCATATAGAGAGTTAAATCTCAATGTTTCAAAAGAGATTTCATGATCCAACTTCTTCTTCTTCAATCTAGCCATGGGTTCTTTCTAAAAACGTTTTTAATGATTAAAATCATGATGACTTGAAGTTAATATATTGGTTTTAACGTGATTTTGAATCCAATTGCATGATGAACCCATGTCCCTTCCGAAACTTGATTTAGCCCTTGCATGGGCATTGTGATCATGGCTTGTTAATGGTAGATTTGTGATTCTCTTACGTTTAATTGCTTATATTTACTGTTATTTACGTGAATTGATTATTATTTGATGATGAAGGATCCATGTGGATCCATGTATGATATTTGAACAAAATTAGCCTATGTTCTATAGGTTTACTGTAACTTGCCTCTATTAAGCGTCATTGTAGAATTCGATTGTGTAGGGATAGTTGTATATACTGCCTTACTTGGATGATGTTTATGAATTGTAAATAAGTGATTCATGTTGATTAAAGTTAATTAGCCTATGATTCTTCTATCTTCTATTGACTTCTAATGTAGCATGTTCACTGTAATATGGAGGTTATAGCGATTGTAGTAGAATCTTGTTTAGGTCATGTTGTCCTTAACTACTGCCTCATGTTAATGTTATTAATGAATTGTGGATATGAGTACTTGATTCTCAAAGTAAAGGAGTCTTGGCATGAATTGATCTAGGTTATTCTAGCCTATGAATTGAATGTTGTGTTGAACATTATGTGACCTAAATTCTAGGGTAAATAAAGCATGAATTGGACTTGAGAATGATGTATTTAGCTACTGCCATAGATTGACGCTATTAATGAAATATAATTTATGATCAATGTAATTAAAATTGGCTAATGGTCTACGTCATTCTACCTTCTAGTATTATAATGTATTGTACTAGTTGTAGCATGACTTTGTAAGTAGCTTATACTCGATTTCATGTATGATTATGGAACTTTAGCTGTCACACCCGGAGAGCACAACCCGGATGAGACCGGTGTCTTCGTCCTGTCAGAAGACTCTGACAAGCCCTTAGCATCCGTCATAACATGTGATCATTAAAAATTGCAGAAAAATTAAAACTTTTAACATACTATTGAAGTATTCTTTGAATTCATACTTAGCATTCATAGAGACATGATGTTCTAAAAATTGTCTCACATATATAAAACCATCTAAGAGTACAAATTTGGACTTAGCCAATATATAATGAATATGCCATATAGGCCTTAATACAAAAGAATCCAAAGAACATGAATGGAAATCTAATACTCTTAAAATATACTAATGTCTTCATAAAGCTGGAAAATGAAAGATAGAATCCTTGAACATGAGGACCTAGGAAGACTTGGAGAAAAAGTTCCAAGATTCTTCAAATCTACCTCCTTAAACGTCAATGGCCGGAACCTACAGTTGTAGTAATATAAAGTAATGGGGTTTGTACTCCACATTTACTAAGTATGGGTGTATGCACATAACACTTAAGGACATGCATGGAAAATGATCATTTATCATCTCTTTAGAAAACATACGAAATAGTATGAAAGTTTTCAATGCACATACAATATAACATATACAAGTTAAGGTTTCCATCAACTTACAACATGATCATAATCAAAGACATATTTTCATAGAGCATGTTAACATTTAATATTCCATAGATCATATAAACATAACATAAAAACACTTACCAATGATCTCATCCCCAACTTACAAGTGCAATGGTCATGTGATGCCCCATAACCCCACACAACCAAGTAGATAAGATAGGAGACAATGAGTAAAGCTTTGCTTCATATCACTTGTAACATAAGTAGTCATCACTTCATATAGCAATATAACATAGTAACATATTCATCATGATGAACAACATCATATAAGAGTAACATCATGTATCATAATCATCATACCTTTCATGTTATCATATTACATAAGAACAATCTCCTAGGACTTCCCTTAGAGTCGGCTTGTGCAATGTCTAGGTAGAGTCCCATACCCCTACCTATATTAAGTAGACTCCTCAAGTCACCCTAGTCAACGTTAATTTACTTGTCTTTCATTTTACATGAGAGAACATTCTCATTAACCGACATAGACCATGTGAGCTAAACATGGAATCCGGTTTCATGAAAACCCACACCGAAAAAAGGTGGTCTACCGGCCAAAATAGAACCTAACATGACATAGCTTTCAAGGTGGATCCACTAGCTAGTATCCTATGGTCGCAACATAGTTCAAGAACTAGGAGATGTATTAGAGACCCATAGTTCCACATTACATGGAAGCCTCAATCTCATGAGAATCATTGTGAACCTACCTTCCAACTAGGGAAGGGACACTTCTCATATCTAGTTCATCGGTGCTTAGCTTACGTCCCTTTCTTGAATAACCTTTAAGTTGTCTTTTATCATAAACTTATCATAGGTCATACGAGGTTAACTCCCTGTATAACATGATCATGAGCTCTTTTAGATTAGATGAGAATTTCCTTTCATCATAACCCTTAATATGTGAGATTAACATAACATAATCACCTTGTGTAAAGCATACAAGGGATATCATAATCTTCCATTTTCGTATTCTTATCATGATCTCACAATTTACATGTTCGTAGCCCAGCATATTCACATAGCAACATCATACATACTTTTCATAATCATAGGATCATAATTTATAGGCTAACATAAACATTTGAGAGTAATCACACTTAGAAGACTTACCTCTTTCTTCCAAGAACCTTATTCATCTTACAATATTCATAATCATACTTAGTGAAATACTCAATAGAATAATCAAGAACAACTCATAAAATCATATACAAGATCAATGCATAGTTTAGGAGAAGGGAAACGGGTCGTTAAAGGGTTCATTCAAACCGTAAATTCCATTCTTAACGTTTACACGTTATCAAATACTAGAAACAACCCATTCGAAACCATCACTTAGAGAAAGATCATGTATCACATGACAATAAAGCATTATCAATCAAATACTCAACAATTCGTGTGAAATTAACTATAGAGAACGTTTACTTTTCATTGAAAATCATAAATCTAGGGTTAGGAAGAAAATCTATTTTGCAGAGTCAAAACCCTAGTATTTGAAGTTCTTGAAAACTTATCTTGAAAGGAACTCTTGGGGAAACGAATACCAAGAGTGAAAAACCCATACATTATAGATGAAGAATCCACAAAATCTCATTGTAAACTTCAAAACCTTCGTCTTCTTCCTTGAGCTTTTCTTGTTCTTCAATGGAGTTTGGAAAAGATAGTGTTCTTGAGAGATTGAGAGAATTTTCGTTTGATCTGATTTAGGATTTGTAAAAGTGGTCTAAAACTAACATAATATCAATATATAGTCATCCAGTGAATTTCCCAAAAGACCCTCAACTTAAAAGGGTCTTTTTAATAAGTTAAATTACCAAAAATACGACTTTTATGATTCTGGGAAGTAGCTGCGCGTCGCGGGGCCAATTCCCGTCGTTTTATTTAATTTTGAGTTGAGGCAGAGAGGTGCGTGTCAGCCTCGCGTCGCAAGGTTACCTCTCAAATATTTGAGGCATAAAACCTCGTGTTCATCTCGCTTCGCGCACCACACCACCAACTCTAGCCTGCTCGCAGGCTGCCAGGCAGCCTGCCCACCCATGTTTGGGTCCTCCCCAAGGACCCTTCGGGTGGTCCTTGGGGTGTCGTTACCAGAAGTTTGGACCCTTTGTACTACATAATACCTATCCATGGTCTAATTACACGTTTTGGACTTTATTTGAAACCTCTAACCATCACGAAACATAGGGACGTCAACTAGTTTGAGTTCGCTAGTTTCCAGACGTCAAAGTCTTTCTTTGTCGTTTTGGCTCTAAACTTTTCCAAATGAGTTTATTAACTTAATATAGGTCTGGAAACATAATTTTAATCATTATTTAATAGATTAATCTCTAGCATAAGTGATGGCATTTCTGGAGTGTTATATTATCCCTCCCTTAGGAACATTCGTCCCCGAATGACACAAAAAATTTGGAGGGTAGGAAAAGACTCAATACTAGCAGCTCAACCAACACATAACATATCATTACACTTGGCACTCAATTCATGATGCACAAACATATAAGAGCTACATATTCATAACACATAGTGAGGAAATTCCTTCTCAACCTTATCTTAAGCTCCAAAATGCATCAAAGAGTTACCACGCTATCAGTCTTCTCAAGATAACACAAAACAGCAAAATCTCATGAAAACATATGCATACGTGTTTCACATAAGTGCATGAATAGAGTATGAAAACATCTTCTTAAAACTCTAGTTGGCACTATCTTTTACCAAAACATGCACCTATTTAGAAAACAATTCAATTTCCTGTTTATGCATTACTTTCTCTATTAAAAGGAATATCTAACCTCAAGGAGTAAATAGATGAGGGGAGCGGGACTTCATGTCGTCTTCAGCCTCCCATGTTGCACCCTTAACAAGATGGTTCATCCATAGAACTTTTACATAGGCAACCTCCTTGTTTCTCAACTTCTTGACTTGGCTATCTAGGATCTCAATCAGAACCACTTCATAGAAGAACTTCTCATCAACTCCTAAACCTTTTATAGGTAGAATAGATACCGGGTTGCCTATGCATTTCTTGAGCATAGAAACATAAAACACCGGATGAACCGAATCTAGTTCACTAGGTAGTTTCTACTCATAGGCAACCTTTCCAATTCGTTGTAACACCTCATAAGGACCAACATATCGGGGACTTAGCTTCCCCTTTCTAACGAATCTCATCATCCCTTTCATAGGTGAATCTTCAAGTAGACATGATCACCTATTTCAAACTCAAGGTCTCTTCTTCTATTGTCGGCATAAGACTTTTGCCGACTATAGGTTGTCTTCAATATATCTCTTATGATTCGAACCTTCTCTATAGCCTCATATATAATCTCTGGAACGAGGAGTGAGGAGTCACCAACCTCAAACCATACAACCGAAGATCTATACCTTCTACCATAAAGAGCTTCAAAAGGTGCCATGGAGATGCTCTAATGATGGCTATTGTTGTAAGAGAACTCAATCAAAGGTAAGTGATCATCCCAACTTCCCTTGAAATCAATGACACAGTCTCTTAACATATCTTCAAGGGTCTGAATGGTACGTTCCGCTTGACCATATGTCCGAGGATGAAAAGCGGTACAAAGTTTCACTTGAGTACCTAAACCCTTTTGAAAAGCCTTCCGAAAACGAGAAGTGAATTGGGCACCTCCATCCAAAATGATGGACAAAGGAATCCCATGTAGACTCACAATCTCATTAATGTAGATTCTTGCATAATCTTCGGCAGTATAAGTAGACTTAACAGGAATAGAATGGGCAGATTTGGTCAACCTGTCCACAATAACCCATATAGAATCATTTTTCTTTCGGGTTCGAGGCAACCCAACAACAAAGTCCATATTGGTGGCTTCCCACTTCCATGTAGGAAAATCCATGATGTGGGTTAAACCACCAGGTTTTAGATGCCCAGCTTTAACTTGTTGGCAGTTTGGACACTTAGCAACAAACTCTGGTATGTCCCTCTTTAAACCATCCCACCAATAGACCTCTCTAAGGTCATGATACATTTTGGTGGCACCCGGATGTATAGAATAGCGAGAACCATGGGCTTCTTCTAGAATCTGATTTCTCAAATCCTCAACATCGGGTACACATAATCTCCCTTGGTACCTAAGAACACCATCCCCCCCTTGGGAGAATGACTCATTGATCTTAGTAAGTACCGATTCCTTCAACTCCATCAATAGAGGATCAAGATTTTGCTTAGATTTCACCTCAACCACTAATGATGAGTCGGAGTTATAATGGACCATGAAACCACCAATTGGAGAATCTTCTAATCATACACCTAAGAGAACCAATCTATGAACATATTTAACAAGTTCTTTCTTCTCTTCTTCAACATGAGACACACTACCCGTAGTCATATGACTCTGTCACGACCCGAAAGTACCCCCTAGAAGTTAGGGTTAACTCTCGAATCGTGGTCGGGCGTACTTGACCCTTTGGGGTCTCATACAAGCCCTTCAACTCTCGTTCATTACATAAGACATGAAAAGTAGTGCGAAAATTAAAACTTTTCAAGATAATTAAATAAAAGAAGTCTTTCATAAATATTAGGAAATCTTATCATCACAAGCCAACTTAAAGACACAACTTAGAATCTTAGGGACACGGCCCTTTACAATAAA
Source organism: Solanum sitiens (assembly GCA_016801875.1). NCBI lineage: Eukaryota > Viridiplantae > Streptophyta > Magnoliopsida > Solanales > Solanaceae > Solanum > Solanum sitiens. The sequence continues at coordinate 1,643,677 of JABWTJ010000043.1, read as the reverse complement.
CGAAAATACAAATTAAGTCTTAATAATAAAACTAAGAAACATAAACTATGTCCTCAAATATATGAGGACATACAAAATCTTGAGAGATAGAATTCCCAAGCTTCAACTTCTGTCACGACCGGAATCTAGACACCAGACGAGACTGGCGTTGTTGACCTCTCAGAGGTCGCAGACAAGCCTACATACGTCATTCTTACTTCATCTAGGTTAATTTTAGCGGAAAATTTGAACTTTTTGTTTTCTTATTTAATGCTAAACATTTTAAACTTAACATCATAGGCGTTCACAAATCAACCATCTACTATAGAGATAATCAAAATGAAAGAAACAGTTCATAATAGCATTAAACGTATTTTTGCCAAAATGGCACCAATACAAAGTCTGAAATGAAGGTGGAAAGAAAGACTAGTAGAACATGCTCCACTAGCTAAAGTCTACATCTAAGCTAGATAATAACGGTAGACATCCTCGAAAGCATGAGGGCCTACCAAGTCCGGATGAAAGCTCCACGTCCGGATAGCTGCAACGTCAACCTGTATGCTCTAGCGTCCACCTGTGCCTGCACCTAAAAATATAGAGTTGTATGGGATTAGTACACACTTGTACTAAGTATGGGTATATGCAAGAACACACCAAGGACATGCATGAGTAAGAATAGCTCTTTCCTAACAACATGATTTATGGAAAGTGAAGTCAGTGGACTTGCCAAATTGGTATTAGGAAATTTAGCAAACTTTCCAAATTTGGACTAGGAAAGTCAGTGAGCTTTCCAAATTTGGATTAGGAAAGTCATGCCATTAGAGTAACATGCATCATCATACTTATCATATTGCACACAACACATAACATCTTACACATAGCACATAGCATATTGCATATAGCACATAACATCTTTCATATCATTCATTCATATGCCATGAGACCTTGGAATCATGGACTTGACATTAAGACTTCCCAAAATGAGGGCTCAACATATGGGACCTCAACTAGGGAGTCTTCCTTAGCAAACATAGAGTCTGCTTCATTCATTCATACGTACTTCATTTCATTCATTCATAAGCTAGTGTAAACACCAGTTATACCTAGGATGTAGTTTAAGACTCTCATCGGGTTTGCTGTGCAATGATCGAGAATAACCTAGTGTTATTACTTGAGTCTAGCTCACCTCTTGATTATACTATCCTAACACCTTTGGTATCGTTCATTTCATTATGTGCATCATTTGAGGCTTGCCTCATTCATTCATTGGGAACTTTAAATTTAACCGACATAGATCATGTGAGAATCATGAGTGTCTCCCCCACACCGAAAAGAGGTGGAATCACCGGCCAAAGTGACCCAAAATATGCTAGCGTACATGGGAATTTAACCCCGCCAGATCCCTATATTGGCAGTATAGGTTCGAAGACTAGGAGATAAAAGGAGACTCATACCCGGCATGCCGGACAGTCTCATCTCATGAGAGTTACGTGAACCTCTGCCCTTCCCGAAAGAAGGCATCACCGCTCATAGCTAGTCTATCGATGCTCAGTATAAAGTTCCATTACATTCAACTCATACGTCATGGAAGCTGGCTTCTAGTATGAGGACATCATAGCTCAATAGATGATTTCTCATCTCATCATTAGTATTAAGTGTGTTAATCTCAATACTTTCATTAGAGTGTTCGACTGATCTCTTCATTAACTTTACACTCTCATAGGTGAGTACGTTTTGGTAACATTTACTTAGGCTCATTTGAGATTGTTCTCATCTTTTACGTTAGCCTCATATCATGTTGTCACCACATTCACTAACATTAGCACATTTTCTCTTCATAATTACTCACCCCTTTTTACGTGAATGTACATTTCATCATATGCCAATGCACTTGGCCATTTGTGTGTTTCACACTCTTACTTAACCCTTATAGGGTTTCATCATTTCATTACATAATAATCATTTCATCGTATGCCAATGCACTTGGACATTTAGTGTGTTTTACCCTCGTACTTAACCCTTCTAGGGTTACCTAATTTCATTACATACATCCTAGGTTCACTTATATTTAAACGTATGCTATACTTATGGGTCTATACATACAAGCCATGAGGCTTCATTCATAGTTCATTTAAGTGATTCATATCTTCCTAAGATTATGTAGTACAAGACTTATGCATCTTGTATGTATGCCAAGATCTCGATTTTGATCTAAGTAGGCGGCATTATTCTTGAACATTTAATTCACGTATGACTTATGTATCAATACGGAATTTGGGCAAGGGAACCCGATTTTGAATCCCTTGGACAACACTTACATTTTCCATTTATTGTATTTTTGTCCACACGGCTTGGGGACCCAAGATCGAGCCCCAACACCTTCATTTTATTTTTCCCTTAGTTTTTCTCTTCATTTTTTGCTCAATGGGATTGAGAGGATGTGGGATCGAACCCCCACAACCTCATTTTATTTTAATTTCTTTTCTTTAAACTCTCTCCTTTTGGCAGAGGGGTTGTGGGTTCGAACCCCCACAGCCCCTTTTATTTTTTTTATTTATTTCCCCTTGACTATTTCGCATTGACCATGAGGTTGTGGGATCAAACCCCCACAGCCTCACTTTATTTTTCTTGTAATTTTCCTCTACTGCCTAGAGGTAGTGGGTTCAACTCCCACGCCTCACATTTCTTTTATTTGCATTTTCAATTTTCCTTAAATCTGCCTAAGAGGTTGTGGGTTCGATTCCCACGCCTCACATTCCTTTTCTTTTCATTTTTCCATTCTCCTTTACAGCCTAGAGGTCGTGGGTTTGATTCCCACGCCTAACATTCCTTTTCTTTTCATTTTTCCTTTCTCCTTTACTGTCTGAGAGGTTGTGGGTTCGAATCCCACTCCTCTCATTTCTTATTTTCATAATTCATTTTCCAGCCAAGGTCATGGGTTCGAGTCCAACATGCCACATTCCCTTTTTCTCACCTTATTTCATTGATTTTCAACATGGTGAGGTCACGGGTTCAATCCCCAGTGATCTCACATATTTTAATTCTTTTTTTCATAGCACGAAATTCTCCTTAGCTTGGCCGAAACTCATCAACAAGCTGCTGGGAATTTTTGCAGCCTATTTTCTCACTTCTTTCACATAAATGTTTAGACGTTTTGAGTAGTTTTTTAGTGAGTTTTTTAGGTGCATTTTCAAGATTTCATTCGATAAAGAATTGCACTCAAATCAGTATATTTACATCACTTATGAACATCACGATTTATATAAGTTTGTGCACGTAAGAATACAACCATAACATGTTATTTCTTAACCTCAAACCAAAGGTAATAGTCACGGCTACATTGTACACACATACACATCTTTTCGGAAAACATAGGTTGTCATTCATACGATTCCAAACACACATTCATGAACATATTAAACACAAAAACACATTACATGCCTAATATCTACCAGCAAACATACCCAACCTACGAATCAATGGGAGCTAGTGACAGGGACATGCAACGGGAACAATCCTAGTTTTTGGATTAGAATTGACTGAATATTAAGGGGTCTCTTGGGAAAGGGACCAAGAGAGAAGAAAACCCATACCTTTTTTACGTTAAACCCTTGACTTGCTGCCCAAAAACTTCACCCAAGATAACGTCAAAGTCCCCTCAATGTCAACACCACTCGACGGACAACCTCCGTTTGCCTAACGTGTGATTAACGTTTATTTTCTTGTGATTTCGTGTGATTTCTTCAAGTGTGAAGAACTTGGTTTATTTTTCTAATCTTTTATGTTATTTTGGCAGAGAGAACACGTGAGAAAGAAGAGAGATTGAGCGTGAGAGTTGAGAGCTAGACGTGAGAGAGTGGGAGTTTTATTTGGCTTAGGAGTCTAGTTTAGCACTTAGTCAAATGAGGTTTTATTAAATAAAAATCTGATTTCTCTTTTATAAATAATCAACTAAAGAATAATAAATAATAATTAATTAAATAAAACTAATTTAATTCATTGCTTCCACCTAGGTTCGAACCCAGGTGGAGCAAGACTTCACTTCAAGAGCCTATTTTCGGCCCTCTCTGCCCAAAATGCCCCTCCACCTTATTAATTAAATAATTAATTATATATTTAGGGTAATTATGATACTACCCTTAGCCTAGAAAAAGACCATTTTACCCCTAGACCCTCCATAACTATGATTTTCCCTTTTTAAGTCCGGTAAAGACTCATTCGAGTAAATCTTCATATTCGAGAGCCCTACATGGTTGGACCCAACCTTTCCAAGATCAACTAACTCCCCAAGTTAGTTGGCTTGACTGTAGCAAGGGTTCAGAGGTCTGGTTCTATGCGCATCAATCCGTGTGAACCCGGTCTAATCGTAGGCATTCTAGACACATTAAGCATTACTTAGCATATCCATTTTTAGGGTTGCTACAACTTCAAACTTCCAAAAGCTTCCAACCTATACATATAAGGTATATAAAAGTATGGAGTTAGTAAAAACAATGTACTAAGTATGGCATATACAAAAACATGTAAAAAGGGACATTTTAGCAAAAATAAGCTTTCATGCCAATTTAATAAAACATTCATGAACTTAGGAACAAAACAACATAATAAGCATCATTTAACGCTTAAAGAAGAATTTCCATAATTTTGACTCAAAGACACTTTACAGTAAGGACACTCGACTTTATAGTGAACCAACTCAAATATTCGATTTCACATAAGTACTCTCCTCCAATAGGACTCTTAGGTCACACTAAGTGCAATGTGAGAGTAGCATCCCATACTACCACTACCACTTGCTCTCCTAATAGATTCCCCAGGATTTGAGTACGTTACAACAAGTTAACCAGAAAGATACACTTACAGTGAACAATACCCTTAACATTACAGTGAGCCATTTTAAGACATTATAGTAAGTTCAAAATCTTTACAATGAAATAAAGACTCCAACAATGGTGAACTTCCAAAGTATTGCAAATGAGGAAGTGAAACTATTTTCGTAGGAGTTTCCCTACCTAAGGATAATCCAAAGATTCCCTAAGGTAAGACATGAAGAAAACGTCTAAACACTTCCTTCAATGCACACCCAAGCGATCCTCAAGACTACCCCAATTGGCTTACTCACCTCGGGAGAATAAGTCACCACTCAAAGACAAGACATTAGAAGAGCACCCAACAAAACATCAAAGACTTCCCTTTCGGAATGCCTACTTAGTGCAATAAGTAGGATAGAGTCCCATACCACCACCTACCCTAAGTAGTACACTCTTTTAGAAGGTTTGGCACCAAGTCTTCCCTTTCGGAAAGTCCTACTTAGTGCAATGGATAGTTAGCGTCCCATACCACCACCTACCCTAAGTAGCACGATCTTTTAGAAGATTTAGTTCAATCAAATCACATAGGTATCACATTAATTAGACGACTTATTATTTCATTACTTTTGTGGGGGTTAGCTTAACCGACAAAGACCATGAGAGCTAGGCATTGAATCCCGATATTAACCCCTATCGGATGAGGGATCCTCACTTGCCTATAGTAAGGTCATACTTCTTAGCTTTTACATGGCTTTCCCAATAGCTACACCTATGCGGGCACATAGTTAAGGGATAGGGAGATTGTTACTAAGTAACTCATTCTCTACTAACGAGGAGTACTCATCTCAAGAGGTACAATGGAATACAACATTTCAACTCACGAAGTGTATTCCACCTCTTCTTTCTATCCTCTCGGTGCTAGGCATAACTCCCCATAGATTCTCACATTATAGACTAAAGGTTAAGGATATCTAGCGAATACCACATCTCAACTCACAAAGTGCATTCATCCTCCGACCTATATTGGAAAGCTCATTATGAATAGTGAGGTTGCTACTAGACATTTCATCTCAACTCACGAAGAGTGTCCACCCCACGACTCCCCTTCTTACTAAACTTAGCTTCATTCATTCACTTAAAGTGTGTGTGTACAAGTGAGTACACCTTGATTGTAAGAATCATATCGTATACATTACTTCTAAACATGATTTAGACCTTCATCCATAAATTCACACCCTTCACATACTTCACATAGTCATATTCTTCAAGTAGACCAAACCTAGGTCAAACATACAATTCAAGCTTCACAACCACAATACAAGACTCATTTCCAATTTCTATTCATTCAACATACTAGACCTTCAAGATCACATTCTCAATACATACTAAACATAACCAATCCTCAAATAAACACCGCCACCAAGAAGGTGGACCATACCACTCAAGAATCAATTTATAATAAGAAACAATACAATATAAACAACTCTTCAATTTACCAAGCCATATCAACCTATAAGCATTTTATCAACAATTTATCATATTAAGGCCCTTAGGGCAGTAGCTAAACCAACATTACAATACAATAAAACCAAAGTTCATTCTATACATAAACATGCTCATATGACCCTTTTCTTAAACCACCAATTGAAAATAAACTTCAACACGATTTCATTAAGGTTTTAGCATTAGAATCACCAACTAACATTAATAACATCATTAATTTGTCAAAAGAAACATTTTCATGCAGACCCATATTGGGTTGAAGACAGTAGAAGTTAGGGTTGAAAACCCCTTTTTGAAGTCATTGGAAATGGCTTCTTGAATGAAAGGGCATTCAAGAATGGATACCATACCTCAAATGCAAGCCAAACCCAAGAATTTTGGTGAAGAAACACGTGCAACCAGCCCTTCCTATCCCTCCTTGACCCCTAGCTTCAATGGAGACTTGAGAGAGTTTGTTTTTAGAGAGAGATAGAGTTTGAATTTGAAGTGAGGGGTCTTGTCTAGTTTTAGGACTTAAAATCAATCTAATATCACTTAAAACCCCTAAAAATATCAACCTAGGTCCCAAAAGACTTTGGGTGAATTTACACAAAACACCCCAACCTAGCAGCAGACGTTCAACAGCTTTAGCAGGTGCCAGTCGAAGAACCAAGCTACGGGCCGTTGTTTGATCGACGGTCCATGCTGTTGTGTGTCGATGGCTTCAGAGGATGCTTCTTGGGGGGGGATAGTCTCCCACTAAGTATTGGACTACGCCCTCCAACGACGGGGCATCGATGGGTCTACGGACCGTAGACTGCCCTCCGTCGATGGAGTAGTGAATTGGCAGATTGGTGCTAAGTCTTGGGCCCTTCATCTAGGGCCCCTTGTGGGTCTTAGGTGGGGTCGTGACCGAACGTTAAACCCCTAAACATGGTCATCTAGGTCTTAGGAACATCTCACCCATGTTTCAAGTAACACGAACACGTAAAACTCATCCAAACACAACATGACACACGAGTACATTCTAGGGAACACCTTACGAACATCATGGACGTTTTTGGTCGATTGACCTCCAAACTCATCCAAACTCCACACACATCTTAGGGATACTAAAGTAACTTACTTTAAAACAAAATTCACTCATGAAACACTTACGAAGCTCTAGTTCACCTTAGTTCGTTTTAGGGTATTACAGACTCAAAGCATCCGCAACCACGTTGGCTTTGCCGGGGTGGTAAAGGACACTCATGTCGTAATCCTTCAACAATTTCGACCATATTTAATGTCGGAGGTTCAACTCCTTTTGTGTAAACACATATTGAAGACTCTTATGGTCAGTAAATACATCAACATGCACACCATACAAATAATGCCTCCATATTTTAAGGCAAAAACTACAGCGGCTAACTCAAGATCATGAGTTGGGTAATTCTTCTCACGAACTTTGAGTTGCCTAGAAGCATAAGCTATCACCTTACCGTGCTGCATGAGGACACATCCCAAGCCCACTCGGGAAACATTACAATACACCACAAGCCTTCGTTACCCTCCGGTAAGGTCAACACCGGAGCGGAGGTAAGCTTATCTGTCAACTCTTGAAAACCTTTTTCACATGCTTCCGACCACTCAAACTTTACCTTCTTTTGGGTCAAAGCTGTCAAAGGAGAAGCAATAGATGAAAATACATCAACAAACCTCCTATAATAGCCTGCTAGACCCAAGAAACTCCTTATGTCTGTGGGAGTCAAAGGTCTAGGACAATTTCTGACCGCATCCGTCTTCTTCGAATCAACCTCTACATCATCACCAGAGATAATATGACAAAGAAAAGCAACTGACCTTAACCAAAATTCACTTTTGCTAAATTTGGCATAAAGTTGATGTTCTTTAAGGACTTGCAAGGCCAACCTCAAGTGACTGTCATGTTCATATTCATTCTTAGAGTATATCAAAATATCATCAATGAACACAATCATAAATGATTTGAGGTAATCTCGGAAAACTCTATTCATTAGGTCCATAAACGCCGCTGGAGCATTTGTTAATCCAAAAGGCATAACTAGAAATTCATAGTGACCATATCTAGTTCGGAAAGCTATTTTTGGAACATCTTCACCTCTCACCCTAAGTTTGTGATATCCCGACCTTAAGTCAATCTTGGAAAAATAACTAGCACCTTGGAGTTGATCAAAGAGATCATCAATTCGAGGTAGAGGATACTTGTTCTTTATGGTGACCTTATTAAGTTGGCGATAATCAATGCACATTCTAAGGGACCCATCCTTTTTCTTAACAAACAAGACCGGAGCACCCCATGGAGAAATACTAGGTTGAATGAAACCCTTGTCTAGTAAATCCTTGAGTTGGAGCTTCAACTCTTTCAATTCAGCCAGAGCCATCTAATATGGAGGAATTGAAATGGGATTCGTATCCGATAATAAATCAATGCCAAAGTCAATTTTCCTTTCGGGAGGAACTCCTGGAAGGTCATTAGGAAAAACCTCTGGGAATTCTCTCACTACAGGGACTGACTCAATAGAAAGAGTTTCACATTCTAGGTCCTTAACCCTCACCACATGGTATAAACAACCCTTGACTATCATTTTACAAGCCTTCAAACAACAAATGATTTGAACCCTTGGCATATAATTTCCCCCCTTCCACTCTAGAATAGGTTCATTAGGGAATTGAAACTTCACTACATTTGTTCTACAATCTATGGAAGCAAAACAATCATGAAGCCAATCCATAGCCAAGATGATATCAAAATCAAACATGTCAAGTTCTACCAAATCCACAAGATTAACTCTATTGGGCAGCATGACAGGGCATTTCCTATAGACTCTTTTTGCAACTACAGAGTCACCCATTGGGGTACAAACCAAAAAGGGTTTAATCAAAACATCGGGAAGTATATTGTCACACCCGGAATCTGGACCCCGAATGAGACCGGCGTCGTTAACCTCTCAGAGGTTGCAGACAAGCCTCTTCTTAGCTTTTATCACAATCATACAGTTAAATTTTGCGGAAGATTAAAAATTTTTAACATACTAGTGAAGTATACTTACACTTCATACGTAAGATTTATAAGGACACACGATATTCTAAAACTTGTCTCACATATATATAACCATCTAAAGAATGCGAATCTGGACTTAGCCAATAATAGTAAATATGCCATATAGGCCTTAATACAAAAGAATTGAAAGAACATAAATGGAAATCTAATAACTACTAAGTCTTCATAGGCTGTAATATAAATGATAGCATCCCGAACGTGAGGACATACCAAGACATGGAGAAAGAGTTCCAAGCTTCTTCAAATTGACCTCTTTAACTTCAATGGCCGGATCCTATAGTTCTAGTAATATAAAGTAATGGGGTTAGTACTCCACATGTACTAAGTATGGGTATATGCACATAACACATAGGGACATGCATGAAAAATGATCATTTATCATCTCGTTAGAAAACATTCTAAGTCATATGAAAATCTTTAATGCACATACAATATAACATATACAATCCAAATATTTCATCACATAAAGCATCATCAATCAAAGACATCTTCTCATGGCATCATGTTAACATTTCATATTCAATAAATCATATAAACATAACATACAAAACATAACAATGATCCCATCCCCAACCTACAAATGCAATAGTCATGTGAAGCCACATAACCCCACATAACAAAGTAGATAAGATAGGAGACCATAAGTAAAGATTTACTTCATATAACTTGTAATATAGTTATTCATCACTTCATATAGCAATATAACCAAATAACATATTCATCATATAACCAACATTCGTATAAAAGTAACATCATATATCATAAACATATATCTTTCATATCATCATATTACTTATGAACAATCTCCTAGGATTTCCCTTACAGTCAACTTGTGCAATGTCTAGGTAGCATCCCATACCACTACCTATACTAAGCAAACTCCTCAAGTCACCCTAGTCAATGTTCGTTTACTTGTCTTTCATTTTACAGGAGGGAACATAGGCATTAACCAACATAGACCATGTGAGCTAAACATTGAATCCGGTGTCTTTCCCACACCGAAAACAGGTGGTCTACCGGCCAAAGTAGAACCGAACATGACGTAGCTTTCTAGGTGGATCCACTAGCTAGTATCCTATGGTGTAAGCATAGTTCAAGAACTAGGAGATCTATTAGAGACTCATAGTTCCACATTACATGGCAGCCTCAATGTCATGAGAATCACTGTGAACCTACCTTCCCTCTAGGGAAGGGACACTTCCCATATGTAGTTCATCGGTGCTTAGCTTTAGTCCCTTTTCTTTAAATAACCTTTAATTTGTCTTTTATCAAAAAAGTATAATAGGTTATTGGATATTATCTCCTTGTATAACATGATCATGAGCTCTTTTATATTAGATGAGAATTGTCCTTTCATCGTAACCTTTCTTTTGTGTGATTTACATGGCATAATCATCTTGTGTAAAGCATACAAGAGAGTATCATCACTTGCATATTCGTATTTTATCATAATATCACAATTTACATGTTCATAGCCCAACATATTCACGTAACACATCATACATACTTTTCATAACATAGCATCATAGTTTATATGCTAACATAAACAATTAAGAGTAATCACACTTAGAAGACTTACCTCTTTCTTCCAAGAACTTTATTCATCATGCAATATTCATAATCATACATAGTGAAATACTCAATGGTATAATCAAGAACAACTCATCAAATCATGTACAAGATCAATGCATAGTGTAGGAGAAGGTAAACGGGTCGTTAAAGGGTTCATTCAAACCTTAAATTCTAACCCTAACGTTTTCACATTATCAAACACTACAAACAACCCATTATAAACCATCACATAGAGAAATATCATGTATCACACGACATTCAAACATTATCAATCAATTACTCAACAATTCATGCAAAATGTAATATAGAAAACGTTTACTTTTCATTAAAAATCTTAAATATAGGGTTAGGAAGAAAATCTATTTTGTAGAGTAAAAACCCTAGTATTTGAAGTTCTTGAAAACTTATCTTGAAAGAAACTCTTGGAGAAAGGAATCCCAATAGTGAAAACCCATACCTTATAGATGAAGAATCCACGAAATCTGATTTGAAACATCAAGACCTTCGTCTTCTTCCTTAAGCTTTTCTTGTTCTTAAATGGAGTTCAGAAAAAGAGAGCGTTCTTGAGAGATTAAGAGAATTTCATTTGATTCTGATTTTGGACGTGTAAAAGTGGTCCAAAACTGACCTAATATCAATATGTAGACGTCCCATGGATTACCCTAAAGATCCTCCACTTAGATTACCGAAATGCCCCTCCTAAATTGACTACAACTAGGAGAACATTTGACTAGGGGTTTCGGTTTTCACCAGGAATTTAATTAACTCATTAAGTTGCTAATTTAATTGATTAAGTGACCTAGGTAAACTACTAAAGTACCCCTAAGTATTTAGGACCATAACCAACCCCGTTGGACCATCCTAGGTTAGGTACTAGGATGTTTCTTTAGTTAGTTATTCGAATAGTGTCACCGGTTAGGTCTTAGAATTTAGGGCGCACTAGTTGGTTTATTTTAGTTCTTCCTAAGTTAGTTAGCTAGTTAGGTTAGTTAGTTAGTACCTAGAATTGGTTAGGAAGCTCGGCCCTACGTGGATGGACCCGACGCGTGGCTGTCCCCTAACTGCCCTAACCGAATCGATTGGGCTTGTCTCTCGGCCGTTGGTAGCACATGTGCTTGCACATGTGTTGTGTGCACTTTCATAACCGTGCACTTATGGAAATTTCACTTCTTGTCCAAGGATCCTCACTATGATACCTAGGCTTGACACTTGGATGCCTCGTACCTAATGTGCTAGGAATTCAATAATTTTAGCTTAAGATCTTCATTGCAGGTACAATTCCTAAATAAGCTTCGATTGAAGTATTTGAACATCAAAGGTATTTTTAAGTTATAAGTTACTTGTGAATACATACAAAAATTGGCTAACACCCTTAAGCCAATATTCTCTAATATGCCCAATATTACTCAATATTAGGAATTGGGATGCTTATGTACCCCAATACATATTCTTAAAACCTAATAGGCTCTTCACTAGAAAAGTACATTTTCTAATGTTACATATATCAAACTTCCTAGCTATCAAAGGTGTAACAAAACAAAGAGTAGCACCTGGGTCAAGCAAAGCATAAACATTAATACAGAAAACTTGTAACATACCCGTCACAACATCGGGAGAGCTTTCTTGTTCACCCCTAGGCTTGAGTACATAGAAACAATTCCTTTTTGGAGCTTCAGAATTAGGACCGCTTGGTTCAGCTTGGATATTACCCTTACCTTGACTTCTCACATTAGGACAATCTTTCACCATATGGACACCTTTCCCACAACCATAGCAACTATTAGTTCCAACAAGACATTCACCCACAAGTTTCTTACCACACTTACCACAATTTGGTCTTTCTCTTGGTGGATCAACATTTCTCCCGTTTTGAGGTTTAGGATAAGAACCTCTATCATTGAGATTCTTGGATAAATTTGAAGGAACCTGGTTTGAAAACATCTTCTTAAACTTAGGCTTGTCTTTAATATCAAGCCTACTTTTAGAAGAACCACTCTCAAAAGACTTTGCCTTCTTAGCTTCCCTATTTCTCTTCCTTAGGCGACTTTCCTCAACCTGTTGAGCATGAACCATCAACCTAGAAAGATCCATATTGTCATGAAGCATTGCTGCACGACATTCTTCTTCAATCTCTTCGGACACGCCCGTTACATAACTGCTCATTTCATCCCTAGCATTAGAAACCAAAGAAGAAGCATATTTGGACAGCTTAATGAACTTCAAGGAGTATTCCTTAACACTCATACCTCATTGACAAAGCTTGATGAACTCCTCAACCTTAGCTTATCTTTGCTCCTTTGGGAAAAATCTGTAAAGGAAGGCCTTTTTGAAGATCTCCCAAGTCATGGACCATCTCATAAAGCCCTACTATCCTTCCACATATTGTACCATGTCTGAGCCACGTCCTTGAGTTGATAAGCAGCAAGTTCAGCCTTCTTAGTAGTACTCACCCCCATAGCAATATCTTGTAGACCTCACCAAGGAAATCTTGGGGGTCTTCATCAACTTTTGACCCTACATGGGAGGATTCATCCTTGTAAAATCTCTCAAACTGCTAGCCATAGTACTAATATCTTGGTTATCTCGAGGAACAATCTCTCTATTAGCTTGAGCCGTGATGGATTGGGCCATTTGGAATAGGGCTGCCCTCACCTCACCATCTGTCATAGCCGGAGGATTGACCGAAACTTGATCATTTGCAGCAGATTGCACTTGAGGAGCATTTCGGTTACCTTGGGGAGTAGCTCCCGCATTCGTAATCTCCTCTCCTACTCTTCTAGTGGCTTTCCTTCTTGTGTTCATCGCCTAAATACACAAGAAAGGGATTAGATGCTAATATACATATAGTGTCAAAACTCTAAAGGCACGATATAGGAGTATCAAGAAAAGAGAAGTTTCCTAATCATCACATAGTCTCTCATCCACAATTGTGGCGCGCTTCAAAACCACGAACAAGACACTAGGTAATGTGGTTTAGTGAGAGATTGATCCTAAGGATATTTAACCTCATGCTTTGATACCAAGTTTGTCACACCCGGAGAGCACACCACGCATGAGACCGGCATCATCGTCCTCTCAGAGGACTCAGACAAGCCCTTAGCATTCGTCATAACATTTGATCATTAAAAATTACGGAAAAATTAAAACTTTTAACATACTATTGAAGTATATTTAGACTTCATACTTAGCATTCTTATAGACATTGGATGTTCTAAAATTGTCTCACATATATAAAACCATCTAAGAGTGCAAATTTGGACTTAGCCAATATATAATCAATATGCCATATAAGCCTTAATACAAAAGAATCCAAAGAACATGAATGGAAATCTAATAATCTTAAAATCTACTAATGTCTTCATAAATCTGGAAAATGAAAGATAGAATACTCGAACTTGAGGACCTACCAAGACTTGGAGAAAAAGTTCCAAGCTTCTTCAAATCGACCTCCTTAAACTTCAATGGCCGGAACTTACAGTTGTAGTAATATAAAGTAATGGGGTTAGTACTCCACATGTACTAAGTATGGGTATATGCACATAACACTTAAGGACATGCCTGGAAAAGGATCATTTATCATCTCTTTAGAAAACATGCTAAATCATATGAAAGTCTTCAATGCACATACCATATAACATATACAAGTTAAGGATTCCATCAACTTACAACATGATCATAATCAAAGACATATTTTCATAGAGTCACGTTAACATTTAATATTCCATAGATCATATAAACTTAACATACAAAACACTTACCAATGATCTCATCCCCAGCCTACAAGTGCAATGGTCATGTGAAGCCCCCTAACCCCACACAACCAAGTAGATAAGATAGGAGACCATGAGTAAAGCTTTGCTTCATATCACTTGTAACATAAGTAGTCATCCCTTCATATAGCAATATAACATAGTAACATATTCATCATGACGAACAACATCATATAAGAGTAACATCATGTATCATTATCATCATACCTTTCATGTTATCATATTACTTAAGAACAATCTCCTAGGACTTCCCTTAGAGTCGACTTGTGCAATGTCTAGGTAGAGTCCCATACCCCTACCTATACTCAGTAGACTCCTCAAGTCACCCTAGTCAACGTTCATTTACTTGTCTTTCATTTTACATGAGGGAACATTTGCATTAACCGACATAGACCATGTGAGATAAACATGGAATCCGATGTCATGAAACCCCTCACCGAAAAAAGGTGGTCTACCGGCCAAAGTAGAACCTAACATGACATAGCTTTCTAGGTGGATCCACTAGCTAGTATCCTATGGTGGCAACATAGTTCAAGAACTAGGAGATGTATTAGAGACCCATAGTTCCACATTACATGGCAGACTCAATCTCATGAGAATCATTGTGAACCTACCTTCCAACTAGGGAAGGAACACTTCTCATATCTAGTTCATCGGTGCTTAGCTTAAGTCCCTTTGTTGAATAACCTTTAAGTTATCTTTTATCATAAACTTATCATAGGTAATAGGAGGTTAACTCCCTGTATAACATGATCCTGAATTCTTTTAGATTAGATGATAATTTCCTTTTATCATAACCCTTCATAGATGAGATTAACATAACATAATCACTTTGTGTAAAGCATATTCACATAGCAACATCATACATACTTTTCATTATCATTCCATCATAATTTATAGGCTAACATAAACATTTGAGAGTAATCACACTTAGAAGACTTACTTCTTTCTTCCAAGAACATTATTCATCTTACAATATTCATAAACATACTGTCACGACCGGAGTCTAGATCCCAGACGAGACCAGCGTCGTTGACCTCTCAGAGGTCACAGACAAGCCTACATACGTCATCGTTACTTCATCTAGTTTAATTTTAGCGGAAAACTTGAAATTTTTGTTACTTAACATTCATATAAGATATTCTACTTAAATTCATAAACGTTCACAATCAACCATCTAATATTAAGATCATCAAATAAAAGAAATAGTTCAATACTACATTAAGTGTATACTGGCCAAAATGGCACCAATACAATGTATGAAATAAAATAAGAAAGAAACACTAGTGGAACATGCTCCACTAGCTAAAGCCTACATCTAAGCTAGAAAATAACAGTACACATCCTTGAAAGCATGAGGGCCTACCAAATCCGGATGAAAGCTCCATGTCCGGATAGGTGCAACGTCGTACTGTAAGCTCTAACGTCCACATGTGCCTGCACCTAAAAGTAGATATTGTATGGGATTAGTACACACTTGTACTAAGTATGGGTATATGCAAGCACACATTAAGGACATGCATGAGTAAGAATAGCTCTTTCCTAACAATATGATTTATGTAAAGTCAAGTCAGTCGATTTGCCAAATTTGGATTTGGAAAGTAAGTGGACTTGCCAAATTTGGATTAGGAAAGTCAGTGGACTTGCCAAATTCTAATTAGGAAAGTCATTCCATGAGAGTAACATGCATCATCATACTTATCAATTTGCAAGAAGCACATAACATATTGCACATATAATATCACGTAGTTCATATCATTCTTTCATATGCCATGAGACCTTGGAATCATGGACTTGACTTAGGACTTCCCAAACTGAGGGCTCAACATATGGGACCTCAAATAGGGAGCCTTCTTTAGCAAACACAGAGTCTGCTTCATTCATTCATACATACTTCATTTTCATTCATTCATATACTAGTGCAATCACTAGTCATACCTACGATGAGGTTTAAGACTCTCATTGGGTTTGTTTTGCAATGACCAAGAATAACCTAGTGTCATTACTTAAGTCTAGCTCACCTCTTGATTATCATATCCTAACACCTTTGGTATCGTTCATTTCATTATGTGCATCATTTGAGGATGGCCTCATTCTTTCTTTGGGCACTTTAACCTTAACCGACATAGATCATGTGAGCATCATGAAATCCAGTGTGTCATCCCCACACCGAAAAGAGGTGGAATCACCGGCCAAGGTGAACCAAAATATGCTAGCGTATATAGGGAATTGAACCCTGCTAGATCCCTATATTGGCAGTATAGGTTCAAAGACTAGGAGATATAAGGATACCCATACCCGGCATGCCGTACACTATCATCTCATGAGAGTTATGTGAACCTCCGCCCTTCCCGAAAGAAGGCATCACCGCTCATAGCTAGCCTATCGGTGCTCAGTATAAAGTTCCATTACATTCAACTCATACGTCATGGAAGCTGGCTTCTAGTATAAGGACATCATAGCTCAATAGATGATTTCTCATCTCATCATTAGTATTAAGTATACATTAATCTCAATACTTTCATTATAGTGTTCATAGAGACTGGTCACTTCATTAGCTTTAAACTCTCATAGGTGAGTACATTTTGGTAACACTTACTTAGGCTCATTTGAGATTGCTTTCATCTTTCACATTAGCCTCTTATCATATTGTCACCTCATTCATTAACTTTAACACATTTGCTTTTCATAACTACTCACCTCTTCACGTGAATGTTCATTTCATCATATGCCAATGCACTTGGCCATTTAGTGTGTTTCACACTCTTACTTAACCCTTCTAGGGATACATTATTTCATCACATACATCTTAGGTTCACTTACTTTTAAACGTATGCTAGACTTATGAGTCCACACATACAAGCCATGAGGCTTCATCCATAATTTGTCTAAGTGATTCATGTTGACCCAAGATTATGTGGTACAAGACTTATGCATCTTGTAGATATGCCAAGATATTGATTTTGATCTTTAGTGGCAGCATTCATTAAATATTTACTTACGTATGACTTATGTGTCAATACGGAATTGGGCAAGGGAACCCGATTTCAAATCCCTTGGACAACACTTACATTTTTATTTATTTAAACTTAATCCACTCGGCTTGGGGACCCGAGATCGAGCCCCAACACCTACACTTATTTTCCCTTATTTTCTCTTTTTCTTTTATTTCGTTTTGGGACCTAGAGGATGTGGGATCGATCCCCCACAACCTCATTTTATTTTATTTCCCTTTTCCTTAATCCTTTTCTTGTTGACCGAGAGGGTGTGGGATCGAACCCCCACAACCCCACTTCATTTTTCTCCTTAATTTCTTTTATTCGACTGAGAGGTTGTGGGTTCGATTCCCAGATGCCTCAGTTTTTAATTTTCTTTTAATTCTCCCTAATGTTTGACCGAGAGGTTGTGGGTTCGACTCCAAAACCTCTCATTTTTATTTTCATTATCTTTTTCATGTTCGGTCAAGGCACACGGGTTCGAATCCCACATGCCACATTCTTTTTAACTCACATTATTTCTATGATTTATAACATGGTGAGGTCACGAGTTCGATTTTCAGTGACCTCAGTTATTTTAATTCATTTTTCATAGCATATTAAACGACTTAGCTTGGCCGAAACTAACATCAAGGTGATGGAAATTTGGGTTGTATTTTTTAGCTCATTTTTATCAACATTTAGAGTTAATTCTTAGGGCATTTTGTGAATCATTTAGCTAATAGTTTTCCACTAAAATCAGCGACATTATACTTCATATGAACATCACGATTTATACAAGTTTGTGCACGTGAAATACAACCATAAAACATTTCATTTTCGTGCTCCAATCCGTGTCCAAGAGTCACGAAAACACACCCATTGCACACATACTTATCACATAGTTTCGGAAGAACATTCTTTAATAATCACATAAATCCGAACACACATACATGAACATGATCATCACGAAAACACATCACATACCTAATTTCTACCAGCAAACATACCCAACCTAGGAATCAATGGGAGCTAGTGACAGGGACATGCAATGTGGAACAACCCTAGTTTTCGGAATAGATTCATCTGAGTCCTAAGGGTCTCTTGGGAAAGGGACCAAGAGTAAGAAAACCCATACCTTATTTCACGTCGTTCAACCCTTGAACCTTCTGCCGAAAGACCTTCTCCAAACTCACGTCCAAGTCTCAAAACGTCAACACAAAACTCAACGAAAAACCCTTTCGTTTGCCTTATGTTTTTGGTTAACGTTTTGTATATGTTTTTAACGTGACAATTCTTCAAGTGTGAAGAACTTTTGGTTGCTTTTCAGTTCTTGTGTTTTGGTTAGGCAGAGAGAACGTGAAAAGAAAGAGAGAGATATTGACGTGAGAGAGAGTTAAACGTGAAAGAGAGTTGAAAGAGGTGAAGTAGTTTAGACTTAGTCAACTAAGACTCTTAGGCAAGACTTAGTCAAATAAACACATTAATATAATAAATAAATAATAATTAATAATAAAAATATGATTTTCCTTTTTCTTAAATCAGTCATTAATTATTAATTTATTAAATTAATTCACCAATTTTAAAAAAATCACATTAAATCATTGCTCCCACCTAGGTTCAAACCCGGGTGGAGCAAGATTTTGCTTCAAAGCCCAAATTTCGGCCTTTTCTCCCCAAAATGTCCCTCCACCATATTAATTAAATAATTAATTACATATTTAGGGTAATTACGATACTATCCTTAGCCTGGAAAAATACCATTTTACCCCTAGACCCTCCAAACTTAAGATTTCTCCTTTTTAAGTCCGTTAAAGACTCATCCGAGTAACTCTTCATATTCGGGAGCCCTACATGGCTGTAACCAACCTTTCCTAGCTCAAATAACTCCCTAGTTAGTTGGCTTGGCTGTCGCAAGGTTTCAGAGGTCTGGTACTACAATCCGTGTGAACCCGGTCTAATCGTAGGCATTCTAGACACATTAAGCATTACTTAACATATCCATTTTTAGGGGTGTTACATTATACCCCCACCCCCACCCCTTAGGAACATTCGTCCCCAAATGACACTACTAACTATCTAGAACAATGCCAGTCATAACATAACATAATCACTATGCACAGTCAAGCAATAGCAACAATGAATGGAGAGATAAGGAAACTTCGACTTAAGAGTAGGAAGTCTAATATCAAGAGCTGAAAAGATGAGGATAGCGGGATTTCATATCGTCCTCGGCCTCCCATGTAGCACCCTCCACAAGATGGTTCCTCCACAATACGTTCACTGTGGCAACCTCCTTGTTTCTTAGCCTCTTTATCTATCTATCTAAAATCTCAACAGGTACCTCCTCATAGGACAATTCTTCATCGACCCCCAAACCTACAACAGGTAGAATCGATGCTGGATCACCTAGGAACTTCTTTAACATAGAAACATGAAAGACTGGATGAACAGAAGCTAGCTCCGCAGGCAATGCCAACTCATAGGCCACCTTACCCACACATTGTAGGATCTCATATGGCCCAACATACCTCGGACTCAACTTCCCCTTCCTGCCAAACCTCATCACCCCCTTCATAGGTGATATCTTCAAATAGATCTGGTCACCAACATCAAACTCTAAGGGTTGTTTCCTGTTCCATATGACTTCTGACGACTGTAAGTAGTACCCAACCTGTCCCTAATCACCCTGACCTTCTCTAAGGCCTCATGAATGATCTCTGGACCCAAAATGGATGACTCTCAAACCTCGAACCACCCAACTGGAGACCTACACCTTCTACTATACAGCGCCTCAAACGGTGCCATCCCAATGCTTGAGTGATAGCTGTTATTATACGAGAACTCTATCAAAGGCAGATGGTCGTCCCAACTACCTTTGAAGTCAATAACACACACTCAACATGTCCTCCAATGTCTGAATGGTGCGCTCTGCCTGCCCATCAGTCTGAGGATGAAAAGCAGTACTAAGCTTTACCTGCGTGCCTAAGCTTTTTTGGAAGGATCTCCAGAAATATGAAGTGAACTGAGCTCCTTTATCTGAAATGATAGACAAAGGAATCCCATGCCATCTCACAATCAATGTAGAGTCTCGCATAATCCTCGGCTCTGTAAGTAGACTTCATTGGGATAAAGTGGGGAGACTTAGTCATCCTGTCCACAATAACCCATATAGATTCATGTTGTCTCCTAGTCCTCAAAATACCAACCATGAAGTCCATATTAATGGCCTCCCACTTCCAAGTCAGAACCTCAATAATTTGAGTAAGACCGCCAGGCTTAAGATGTTCTGTCTTAACCTGCTGACAATTAGGACACTTGGCCACATATTCTGCAATGTCCTTCTTCATGCCATCCCACCAATAGATGTGCTTAAGATCATGATATATCTTGGTGTAACCTGGATGTATGGAATATCTGGAACCAAGGGATCCTACAACAATCCTGGTCTGCAAATCATCCACATCTGGTACACACAGCCTGTCCTGGTACCTAAGTACGCCGTCACCTCCCAAAGCAAAAGACTCATTCATCTTCATCAACACTGAGTCCTTCAGCTCCATCAACACATGATCGAGATGCTGACCCTGCTTGACTTGAAATACCAAGGATGATTCAAAACTAGGATGAACTGAAACACCCCCACTAGTAGAGTCAACCAACCGCACACCCAGTCTGGCCAGTCTGTGTACATCTTTCACCAACTCCTTATTCTCATCCTCAACGTGGGATGTACTTCCCATGCTCATCCTGCTCAAAGCATCAGCTACAACATTAGCCTTACCTAGATGGTAGTGGACATTCATATCATAGTCCTTCAACAGCTCCAACCATCTCCGCTGACGTAGATTCAACTCCCTCTGCGTGAACACGTACTGGAGACTCTTGTGGCATGTGAATACATCCACATGCACTCCATACAAGTAGTGCCTCCACAGCATCAGTGCAAACACCACAGCTACCAACTCCAGGTCATGAGTGGGATAATTCTTCTCATGAACCTTGAGTTGTGTGGACGCATAAGCTATCACCTTACCACCCTACATAAGAACACAACCCAAACCAACCCTAGATGCATCACAATAAACAGTGTAATTCTCATATGCTGATCCTGAATGACTTCAACTACCAAGGATGATTCAGAACTAGGATGAACTGAAACACCCCCACTAGTACAGTCAACCAACCGCACACCCAGTCTTGCCAGTCTGCGTACATCTTTTACCAACTCCTTCTTCTCATCCTCAACGTAGGCTGTACTTCCCATGCTCATCCTGCTTAAAGCATCAGCTACAATATTAGCCTTACCTGGATGGTAGTGGACATTCATATCATAGTCCTTCAACAACTCCAACCATCTCCGCTGATGTAGATTCAACTCCCTCTGCGTGAACACGTACTGGAGACTCTTGTGGTGTGTGAACACATACACATGCACTCCATACAAGTAGTGCCTCCACAGCTTCAGTGCAAACACCATAGCTGCCAACTCCAGGTCATAAGTGGGATAATTCTTCTCATGAACCTTGAGTTGTCTGGACGCATAAGCTATCACCTTAACACCCTGCATAAGAACACAACCCAAACCAACCCTATATGCATCACAATAAACAGTGTAATTATCACCACACTTAGGCAAAGTAAGCACCGGGGCTGAAGTGAGTCTGTCTTTGAGCTCCTGGAAACTCTTCTCACAAGTCTCCGTCCATTTGAACTTGTCCTTCTTCTTAGTCAAAGCTGTTAGTGGGGCAGCAATGGAAGAAAAACCCTCCACGAACTTGCGGTAGTAACCATCCAATCCCAGAAAGCTACGAATATCAGTGGGAGTAAGATGTTTTGGCCAGTTCTTCACAGCCTTAGTATTCCTGTGGTCCACCTCTACACCCTGATCGGACACAACACGACCCAGAAAGGTCACTAATCTAAGCCAGAATTCACACTTGCTGAATTTGGCATACAGCTGATGTTGTGTAAGTACCTGCAAGGTTAGTCTCAAATGTTGTTCATGCTCTTCCTTTGTCCTAGATTAGATGAGGATGTCATCAATGAATACTATGACGAAAGAATTAAGGTATTCATGGAAGACTCGGTTCATGAGGTCCATAAATGCAGCTGGTGCATTAGTGAGACCAAATGACATGACTAAGAACTCATAATGACCATAACGGGTACGAAAGGCTGTCTTTGGGATATCTCCACCCCTAACCCTAAGCTGATGATACCCTGAACGAAGATCAATCTTAGAGAAGAATCTAGACCCTTGGAGCTGATCGAACAAGTCATTTATTCTAGGAAGTAGATACTTATAGTTTATTGTGACTTTGGTGAGCTGCCGATAATCGATACACATTCTAAGGGTTCCATCTTTCTTTTTCACAAACAACACTGGAGCGCCCCAAGGGGATATACTCGGCTGAATGAAATCCTTATCAGTGAGATCTTTTAACTGTAGCTTCAACTCTTTGAGTTCAGCTGGACCCATTCTGTAAGGAGGAATCGAAATTGGTTTAGTATCGAGTTCTAAGTCGATACAAAAGTCAATCTCTCGAGGGGGAGGAACTCCAACAAAATCATCAAGAAATACATCTTGCAACTCATTCACTACAGGCACTGAATCTATGGAAGGAATGTCATGATCTAAATCATTAACACTCACAAGATGACACAATAACCCCTTGGACATCAACTTATTGGCCTTAAGGTTCGAAATGAAGGGATTAGGACGACTCGAGTTGTACCCCTCCTAGACTAGTTCTTCTTCATTAGGGAAACGAAATATCACAACCCTACTACGATAATCCATACAAGCATAACAACTATGAAGCTAGTCGATGCCAAGAATAACATCAAAATCATGCATTGGTAACTCAACCAAGTCTGCACACATAGTCTTACCACATACAACTATTGGGCAATCCTTGTATACTCTATCAGTTCTTACATTTTCTCCTAAAGGTGTGCTAACCACTATAGGATCATGCAGAACTTCAGGCAATATCTCAAAAGTGAGAGCAAGCAAAGGAGTTCCAAAGGAAAGCATAGACCCTGGATCAAGTAAAGCATAAGCAGAAGTTGAGAATACTTGCAGCATACCTGTGACCACATCAGCGGACTTCTCTGTGTCCTCCCTGCCCTTTAGGGCGTAGAACATGTTCCTCTTAGGAGGCTCCGCTGCTGCTGTACCCTATGGATTAGGCCTAGGCTGAGCATTACCTCCAGCCTGACCCCTGTTCTGTGGACAGTCCTTAACCAAGTGCCCGCTATTACCGCAATCGAAGCAGGCATTAGTGCCATATCTGCACTCTCTACTGTGAGCACGACCACACTTAGCATAGTCCTTTATGGGACGCTGCACATAACCTCCATTGCCCTTCTTGGGCTCGGGTCTGCCTCCTCTAGGTGCTACACTCCTCTGAAAGTTAGAGTTCCCTGAACTGTGTTGCCCCTTTTTGAACCTGGGCTGCTCAGGGACGCCGAAGTTGTTCCTGTTGCCTCCATTGCTATGACCTGCCTGATCAGAAGGCTTAGTCCTCCTAGCATCACGGATGCCCCTCTTCTTCCGGCTGTCCTCTACTTGCTGGACATGGACCATCAGCCTGTAGAGGTCCATGCTATCGTGGAGCATCGCAGCCCGACACTCCTCCTCCAGATCTCCTGTGATTCCTGTGAGGAACCTACTCATCCCAACCCTACTGTTAGATACAAGGGAAGTAGCATACCTGGACAGTTTAACAAACATCAGAGAATACTCCATGACTGTCATAGATCCTTGCTTAATGTTGATAAATTCCTCAACCTTGGCCTCCCTCATTTCCTTGGGGAAGAATCTCTCCATGATTGCTGTCTTAAACAGCTCCCAAGTGACCGAAACTCCGCCTAAAGCTCGGCTATCCTGCCACATCTTGCACCAAGTCTGTGCAACATTCTTGAGCTGATAGGAAGCCAGCTCAGCCTTCTCAGTATCTGTGCCCCCTATGGCCACCAAAAATCTTGTGTACCTCATCCATGAACTCCTGGGGATCCTCTGAAGTCTTGGACCCTGTGAAAATAGGAGGATTCATCCTTGTAAAGTCTCGTAGCCTGTCAGCCATGCTACGTACCGGTGGGTTCTCCCTCTGAACATTCTGTCGGTTGACTTGGGCAGTCATGGCCTGGGCCTGCATAGTGATGGCCTGTGCCATCTGGGAAAGAGATGGCCGCACCTCCGCATCAGTCAACCCAGCTAGGTTAGCCGGCATAACCACTCCTTCAGCTGGAGCCTGGGGTGGAACCTGATTGCCCCAGCAGCTTCTCCTCCTCTTCTCTGACCAACGTTCCTCCTAGTATTCATTCTCTAAAAACAATAAGAATTGATGGGAAATTTTCCTATGCATCATGCAGTCTCTAATTCAGGATAGTGGTGCACTTCACTACCATGACTTAGAAACTACTCGATGTGGTTGATGTGAACTCATTATACTCTGAATTTAACCTAGTGCTCTAATACCAACTTTTTCACGACCGATGTCTAGACCCCAGACGAGACTGGCATCGTTGACCTCTCAGAGGTCGCAGACAAGCCTACATACGTCATCGTTACTTCATCTAGGTTAATTTTAGCGGAAAATTTGAACTTTTTGTTAATTAACATTCATATAAGACATTCTACTTAAACTCATAAATGTTCACAATCAACCATCTAATATTAAGATCATCAAATAAAACAAATAGTTCAATGCTTCATTAAGTGTATACTGGCCAAAATGGCACCAATACAATGTCTGAAATAAAATGAGAAAAAAACACTAGTGGAATATGCTCCACTAGCTAAAGCCTACATCTAAGCTAGATAATAACAGTAGACATCCTCGAAAGTATGAGGGCCTACCAAATCCGGATGAAAGCTCCACATCCGGATAGCTGCAACGTCGTACTGTAAGCTCTAACGTCCACCTGTGCCTGCACCTAAAAGTAGATATTGTATGGGATTATTACACACTTGTACTAAGTATGGGTATATGAAAGCACACACCAAGGACATGCATGAGTAAGAATACCTCTTTCGTAACAACATGATTTATGTAAAGTCAAGTCAGTGGACTTGCCAAATTTGGATTAGGAAAGTCAGTGGACTTGCCAAGTCTGGATTAGGAAAGTCAGTGGACTTGCCAAATTTGGATTAGCAAAGTCATGCCATGAGAGTAACATGCATCATCATACTTATCATTTTGCAAGCAGCACATAACATAGTGCACATATCATATAACGTAGTTCATATCATTCTTTCATATGCCATGAGACCTTGGAATCATGGACTTGACATTAGGACTTCCCAAAATGAGGGCTCAACATATGGGACCTCAACTAGGGAGCCTTCTTTAGCAAATACAGAGTCTGTTTCATCCATTCATACGTACTTCATTTTCATTCATTCATATACTAGTGCAATCACTAGTCATACCTAGGATGTAGTTTAAGACTCTCATCGGGTTTACTGTGCAATGACCAAGAATAACCTAGTGTCATTACTTAAGTCTAGCTCACCTCTTGATTATCCTATCCTAACACCTTTGGTATCGTTCATTTCATTATGTGCATCATTTGAGGCTGGCCTCATTCTTTCTTTGGGAACTTTAACCTTAACCAACATAGATCATGTGAGCATCATGAAATCCAGTGTGTCATCCTCACACTGAAAAGAGGTGGAATCACCGACCAAGGTGAACCAAAACATGCTAGCGTATATAGGGAATTGAACCCTGCTAGATCTCTATATTGGCAGTATAGGCTCAAAGACTAGGAGATATAAGGAGATCCATACCCGGCAAGCCGGACAGTCTCATCTCATGAGAGTTACGTGAACCTCCGCCCTTCCCGAAAGAAGGCATCACCGCTCATAGCTAACCTATCGGTGATCAGTAAAAAGTTCCATTACATTCAAGTCATACGTCATGGAAGTTTGTTTCTAGTATAAGGACATCATAGCTCAATAGATGATTTCTCATCTCATCATTAGTATTAAGTATATATTAATCTCAATACTTTCGTTAGAGTGTTCATAGAGACTGGTCCGTTCATTAGCTTTACACTCTCATAGGTGAGTACGTTTTGGTAACACTTAGGCTCATTTGGGATTGCTTTCATCTTTCACATTAGCCTCTTATCATATTGTCACCTCATTCATTAACTTTAACACATTTGCTTTTCATAATTACTCACCCTTTCACGTGAATGTTCATTTCATCATATGCCAATGTACTTGGCCATTTATTGTGTTTCACACTCTTATTTAACCCTTCTAGGGATATATCATTTCATCACATACATCTTAGGTTCACTTACTTTTAAACGTATGCTAGACTTATGAGTCCACACATACAAGCCATGAGGCTTCATTCATAGTTTTTCTAAGTGATTCATGTTGACCCAAGATTATGTGGTACAAGACTTATGCATCTTGTAGATATGCCAAGATATTGATTTCGATCTTTAGAGGCAGCATTCATTAAATATTTACTTACGTATGACTTATGTGTCAATACGGAATTGGGCAAGGGAACCCGATTTCAAATCCCTTGGACAACACTTACGTTTTTATTTATTTAAACTTAATCCACTCGGCTTGGGGACCTGAGATCGAGCCCCAACACCTACACTTCTTTTCCCTTATTTTCTCTTTTTCTTTTATTTCGTTTTGGGACCTAGAGGATGTGGGATCGATCCCCCACAACCTCATTTTCTTTTATTTTCCTTTTCCTTAATCCTTTTCGTGTTGACCGAGAGGGTGTGGGATCGAACCCCCACAGGCCCACTTCATTTTTCTCCTTAATTTCTTTTATTCAGCCGAGAGGTTGTGGGTTCGATTCCCACATGCCTCAATTTTTATTTTTCTTTTAATTCTCCCTAATGTTTGACCGAGAGGTTGTGGGTTCGATTCCCACACCTCTCACTTTTATTTTCATTATTTTGTTCATGTTCGGTCAAGGCACACGGGTTCGAATCCGACATGCCACATTCTTTTTAACTCACATTATTTCTATGATATTTAATATGGTGAGGTCACGGGTTCGATCCTTAGTGACCTCAGTTATTTTAATTTATTTTTCATAGCATATTAAACGACTTAGCTTGGCCGAAACTAACATCAAGGTGTTGGAAATTTGGGTTGCATTTTTCAGCTCATTTTTATCAACATTTAGAGTTAATTCTTAGGGCATTTCGTAAATCATTAGCTAATAGTTTTCCACTCAAATCAGCAACATTATACTTCATATGAACATCACGATTTATACAAGTTTGTGCACGTGAAACAAACATAAACATTTCATTTTCGTGCTCCAATCCGTGTCCAAGAGTCACGGCAACACACCCATTGCAGACATACTTATCACATAGTTTCGGAAGAACATTCTTTAATAATCACATAAATCCGAACACACATACATGAACATGATCATCATGAAAACACATTACATCCTGTTATCTGCATATGACTTCTGACAACTGTAAGAAGTAGCCAACCTATCCCTAATCACCCTGACCTTCTCTAAGGCCTCATGAATGATCTATGGACCCAAAATGGATGACTCTCCAACCTCAAACCACCCAACTAGAGACCTACACCTTTTACTATATAGCGCCTCAAACGGTGCCATCCCAATGCTGGAGTGATAGCTTTTATTATACGAGAACTCTATCAAAGGCAGATGGTCGTCCAAACTATCTTTGAAGTCAATATCACACGCTCAACATGTCCTCCAATGTCTGAATAGTGCGCTCTGCCTGCCCATCAGTCTGAGGATGAAAAGCAGTACTAAGATTTACCTGCGTGCCTAAACTCTTCTGGAAGGATCTCCAGAAATGTGAAGTGAACTGAGCTCCTCTATCTGAGATGATAGACAAAGGAATCCCATGCCATCTCACAATCTCATCAATGTAGAGTCTCGCATAATCCTCGGCTCTGTAAGTAGACTTCACAGGGATAAAGTGGGGAGACTTAGTCATCCTGTCCACCATAACCCATATGGATTCATGCTGTCTCCTAGTCCTCGGAAGACCAACCATGAAGTCCATATTAATGGCCTCCCACTTCCAAGTCGGAAAACCAATAATTTGAGTAAGACCGCCAGGCTTAAGATGTTCTGCCTTAACCTGCTGACAATTAGGACACTTGGCCACATATTCTGCAATGTCCTTCTTCATGACATCCCAACAATAGATGTGCTTAAGATCATGATATATCTTGGTGTAACCTAGATGTATGGAATATTTGGAACCAAGGGCCTCTGCAACAATCCTGGTCCAAAAATTATCCACATATGGAACACACAGCCTGTCCTGGTACCTAAGTACGCCGTTACCTCCCAAAGCAAAAGACTCATTCATCTTCATCAACACTGAGTCCTTCAGCTCCATCAACACAGGATCGAGATTCATATCATAGTCCTTCAACAGCTCCAACCATCTCCGCTGACGTAGATTCAACTCCCTCTGTGTGAACACGTATTGGAGACTCTTGTGGTCTGTGAACACATCCACATGCACTCCATACAAGTAGTGCCTCCACAGCTTCAGTGCAAACACCACAGCTACCAACTCCAGGTCATGAGTGGGATAATTCTTCTCATGAACCTTGAGCTGTCTGGACGCATAAGCTATCACCTTACCACCATGTATAATAACACAACCCAAACCAACCCTAGATACATCACAATAAACAGTGTAATTCTCAGATGCTTACCCTGCTTGACTTCAACTACCAAGGATGATTCAGAAGTAGGATGAACTGAAACACCCCCACTAGTAGAGTCAACCAACCGCACACCCAGTCTGGCCAGTCTATATACATCTTTCACCAACGCCTTCTTCTTATCCTCAACGTAGGCTGTACTTCCCATGCTCATCCTTCTCAAAGCATCATCTACAACATTAGCCTTACCTAGATGGTAGTGGACATTCATATCATAGTCCTTCAACAGAACCAACTATATCCGCTAACGTAGATTCAACTCGCTCTGTGTGAATACGTACTGGAGACTCTTGTGGTCTGTGAACACATCCACATGCACTCCATACAAGTAGTGCCTCCACAGCTTCAGTGCAAACACCACAGCTGCCAACTCCAGGTCATAAGTGGGATAATTCTTCTCATGAACCTTGAGTTGTCTGGACGCATAAGCTATCACCTTAACACCCTGCATAAGAACACAACCCAAACCAACCCTATATGCATCACAATAAACAGTGTAATTATCACCACACTTAGGCAAAGTAAGCACCGGGGCTGAAGTGAGTCTATCTTTGAGCTCGTGGAAACTCTTCTCACAAGTCTCCGTCCATTTGAACTTGGCCTTTTTCTTAGTCAAAGCTGTTAGTGGGGCAGTAATGGAAGAAAAACCCTCCACGAACCTGCGGTAGTAACCAGCCAATCCCAGAAAGCCACGGATATCAGTGGGAGTAAGAGGTTTTGGCTAGTTCTTCACAGCCTCAGTATTCCTGTGGTCCACCTCTACACCCTGATCGGACACAACACGACCCAGAAAGGTCACTAATCTAAGCCAGAATTCACACTTGCTGAATTTGGCATACAGCTGATGTTGTGTAAGTACCTGCAAGGTTAGTCTCAAATGTTGTTCATGCTCTTCCTTTGTCCTAGATTAGATGAGGATGTCATCAATGAATACTATGACGAAAGAATTAAGGTATTCATGGAAGACTCGGTTCATGAGGTCCATAAATGCAGCTGGTGCATTAGTGAGACCAAATGACATGACTAAGAACTCATAATGACCATAACGGGTACGAAAGGCTGTCTTTGGGATATCTCCACCCCTAACCCTAAGCTGATGATACCCTGAACGAAGATCAATCTTAGAGAAGAATCTAGACCCTTGGAGCTGATCGAACAAGTAATCTATTCTGGGAAGTGGATACTTATTCTTTATTGTGACTTTGTTGAGCTGCCGATAATCGATACACATTCTAAGGGTTCCATCTTTCTTTTTCACAAACAATACTGGAGAGCCCCAAGGGGATATGCTCGGCTGAATGAAATCCTTATCAGTGAGATCTTTTAACTGCAGCTTCAACTCTTTGAGTTCAGCTAGACGCATTCTGTAAGGAGGAATCGAAATTGGTTTAGTATCGGGTTCTAAGTCGATATTCTCGAGGGGGAGGAACTCCAGGCAAATCATAAGAAAATACATCTTGGAACTCATTCACTACAGGCACTGAGTCTATGGAAGGAATGACATGATCTAAATCATTAACACTCACAAGATGACACAATAACCCCTTGGACATCAACTTATTGGCCTTAAGGTTCGAAATCAAGGGATTAGGACGACTTGAGTTGTACCCCTCCCAGACTAGTTCTTCTTCATTATGGAAACAAAATCTCACAACCCTACTACGACAATCCATACAAGCATAACAACTATGAAGCTAGTCGATGCCAAGAATAACATCAAAATCATGCATTGGTAACTCAACCAAGTCTGCACACATAGTCTTACCACATACAACTATTGGGCAATGCTTGTATACTCTATCAGTTCTTAAATTTTCTCCTAAAGGTGTGCTAACCACTATAGGATCATGCAGAACTTCAGGCAATATCTCAAAAGTGAGAGCAAGCAAAGGAGACACAAAGGAAAGCGTAGACCCTGGATCAAGTAAAGCATAAACAGAAGTTGAGAATACTTGCAGCATACCTGTGACCACATTATCGGACTTCTCCATCTCCTCCCTGCCCTTTAGGGCGTAAAACTTGTTCCTCTTAGGAGACTCGGCTGCTGCTGTACCCTATGGATTAGGCCTAGGCTGAGCATTACCTCCAGCCTGACCCCTGTTCTGTGGCCAGTCCTTAACCATGTGCCCGCTCTTACCGCAACCAAAGCAGGTATTAGTGACATGTCTGCACTCTCCACTGTGAGCACGGCCACACTTAGCATAGTCCTTTATGGGACGCTGCACATAACCTCCATTGCCCTTCTTGGGCTCGGGTCTGCCACCTCTAGGTGCTGCACTCCTCTGAAAGTTAGAGTTCCCTGAACTGTGTTGCCCCTTTTTGAACCAGGGCTGCTCAGGGACGCCAAAGTTATTCCTGTTGCCTCCATTGCTAGGACCTGCCTGATCAGAAGGCTTAGGCCTCCTAGCATCACGGACGCCCCTCTTCTTCCGGTTGTCCTCTACCTGCAGGACATGCACCATCATCCTGTAGAGGTCCATGCTATCGTGGAGCATCGCATCCCGACACTCCTCCTCCACATCTCCTGTGATTCCTGTGAGGAACCTACTCATGCCATCCCTGCTGTTAGATACAAGGGAAGTAGCATACCTGGACTGTTTAACAAACATCAGAGAATACTCCATGACTGTCATAGATCCTTGCTTAAGGTTGATAAAATCCGTGAATGTGCATATAGTCTTAGTGGGTTTATATGAAAGGATTGCTCATATAGTTATACCTATAGACTTATGCATTGATGTATGAACATGTGTAATATTTATGCGTTATGTGAAAGGTTTTCTCACATATATATACACACACACACATGGATGATGATCTAGTAAATGAGAGGGGCCTTAAGAGGGGTGACCGAGATTACTCTAAAACTAGATAGGTGCTTGAATATGTTATAATCATATGAGGAATGAATATCTCAAGCCTATGTTTTATGAAAAATGTAATTAAAAGCTTTTCAACAGAGGGAACTTAGCTTAGCACCGAGTGAACTTGATATTGAGAGGTGTTGACTTTCCTTTGAGGAAGATTCACCATTTGTCCCTTATAGAGTGTTGATTTCCCTTAGAGGAATACTAACCTATGAACCCACATGAGGTGTTGACTTCCCTTTGAGGAGGGGTTCACCCATGTTTTCTCATGAGATGAGGCCCCAATTGTACAATTGCATGTAGAGGGAACTACCTATCTCTTAGTTCCATAAACTATGCTTGCCACATAGGATCTACCAAAGTGAATTCACTTAGGATGCTAGGATATATGTTAATGTTCTACCTTGGCTAGGTAGGAACACCTTCCATTGGTGTAAGGCTCTACAACACCGAATTCCATGATTAGCACCCATGGTCTTAGTGTCGGTTAAGGCTATAGTTTCCCTAAAGTAAAATGGACAATGGAAGTAAAGAACTAGGATCCTAACTAGGATGACTTAAGGGATGTTACTTAGTATAGGTGGAAGTAATGAACCCATCTAGACATTGCACAAGTAGGTCCTTAGGAAGTCCTAGGAAGGTGACCTAATGTGTATGATTATTATTATGTGTTTATGCATGATATTGTAGAAGTTGTCTAGTTGTTATGAAGATATGCATGGTATGAATCTATATGAAATGATCTATCCTTATATGCACTATGTTGGTCTAAATGACTATATGATGAAGGTGTTGTATTGACATGAATGAAGTTGTCTTTACTTGTTATGAAGATGTATGAATTGTATGGTAAGGTTTGTGGTCTCATGAAGAGTTTACTAAGTATGTGTGGGGTTATGGGGCTTCACATTTACATTGCACTAGTAGACTAAGATTGGGGTCATGAATGAGGTTCTTATAATGAGGAATATGAAAGGAAGTAAAAGTATGTGTAAGTTGAATGTAGCTTAATGTAATAGTCCTATAGTATTAGCTTAAATGTGTCTTTGATATGTTATGCTTATATGATGATATGTGTTGGCTTATGTAGGCTATATGCATGTTTCCTTGTGGCCTTAAGGTGATGCATTGCACCAAGTATCACTAGGGGTTTACATTGGTAGGTTAAGGAAAAAAATAAAAGAATGCTCACTGTAAAGAAAGAAATGGTTCACTGTAATGTGACTTGAAAATGTCATAAATTCTATATGTGATCTTGTGAAATGTTTGGCCTTTGATTATGGTTATATGAAGTATGTGAATGATATAAATGTTATTGTATAAATGTTTTATGAAGATTTACTCAAAATGTCATGAAGTATGATTTCAAGAGAAATGTCCCTTTTAAATGCATGTCTTTGCCTTGTTGCCATACTTAGTACATTCTTGTGGTATGAAAAGTTTTAAATTTTCCGCTAAATTTACTATGTCAATGCGATAGATGATAACTATGGGTTTGTATAAGACCTCCGAGAGGTCAACTACGCCATGTTACTTCTTAGGGGTGCTCCCCGGATGTGACAAACGTGGTATCAGTGCACGAGGTTTATAAAGTGGTTTTAGGTTCTAAAAGTCTCATATTGCCACGTCTAGTAGAGTCTCGTGTTCATTGGTGGTGAGTCAAGACATCATCAAATGATATGAGAGGATATAGGACGATAGAGTTTCCCTTCTTCATCATTCTCATATCGTGCCATAGAACTTAACTCTATAAGATCTCTCTCTTATGTTTTCTTGTCCGGTGATCTTTTAGATGTGATTGATTGGATGAGATTGTATGTATGCTTGAGGGAGAAAAGGTGAGTTAATGCTTTACTTGTTTTTATGGTGGAATGAGTATGTGTGAAGGTAAATCTTGGCATGTTTTGATGATGTGATGTTATTTATGCCTATGTATGAGACTTATGTGAAATAGCATGTTATGTTGAGGAATGTATGTCATGATATAGTTAAGCATGATAGAAGTTATTATGGTTAAAATGAGTTTCTTTTGAATGGTATGCTACTATATGGTTTTGCATGATGGTAGCCTTATGATATTATTATTTGAGCTTGAAATTCTTAGTGACTACCTATGAAAGCATGCTACCCTAGGAATATGTGCTTAAAGGTGTTCAATATGTCCCTTTGAATATATGCATGATGTTTCAAATGTTACCTTAGTTGGGATGTGTGAACATTCATGATTACCTAGTATGTATTGGAGTCCTTTGTATAGACTTGATTCTAGGTGTGAAGGTAGTATGTTTGTCTTGGTAGGGTGATGATGTGGGTTTTAGTGACCTAGAAGTCACCTTACAGTAATGTCGAAATAAAAAGAAGAATTTTTACGGCTAAGTCTCCTTGTTGTTTCCCCCTAATGTTGTATGACCTTGGTGTCTATTGTATAGTATGAAACTCTTATGTGGTTGAATGAGATGACCTAACATTATGATTGGGGATAAATTGCCTAGGAAATAAAGTTTAGGATACCTTGCTTGACTTACTGTAAATTCTTTCTAAATGGTAATCACTTTTAAGTGATGAAAAAATATGTTGTTAAGTTAAGATCCTCTTAAGGTTGGGTTAAGTTTCTCTTAATTGGGTTTACCCTAAGTAGGGGATGGTGATGAAATTGTAAAGTTGTAGATGTTTCTACTTTGTCCTTCTATTTTTGCTTGGACTTGAATCTATGTCTTGATGAACTTGTTCATGAATAGAGTTTTGCATAAAGTATGAATTGCATGAACTTTATATGTTTTGTATGTATTCATTGACATCACCTTAAAGATCTTGTGAATATTCCAAAGTGCATGAATGGAAATTTTGAATAAATACATGCTTTATCATGAGTATTGTACATCCTAACATGCTAATGGTACACTTGACTTCATGAGATAAAGTACGAAACTTGGTTGTAGTCACTATGGAGGTGCAATGTAAAACATTACATAACTATACAATATTTAAAGACTTTACAGTAAAGACATAAGTAGGAGATCCTTGAACTTAAGGATTCCTTTCATTGAGCTTGGGAATCATCTATCAAGCTCTTCACCATTCAAGATATGCTTAAAGCATCCATAACCTACACTCTGTGTAAAAAGTAGAGAAGAATGGAGTTAGCACAAGAATGTACTAAGAATGGCAACCATGCAAAACAATGCATTTAAAAGGGACATTTTCTTGAAATCATACTTCATGTTATTTTGATTAAATCTTCATAAAACCTTTGAACAATAGCATTTATATCATTCACATACTTCATAGAGACATAATCAAAGTTCAAACAACATATGAAATCACATATAGAATTTATGCCATAATTGAGGTCACTTTACAGTGAGCTGTCTTACCTTAACAGTGAACTCCTTCTTTTAATCCATTAACTTCCCAAGTAACCCTTTAGTGATACTTGGTGCAATGCATTACCTTAGGATCACAAGGAAAACCATGCATACAACTTACACAAGCCAACAGATATCATCATAAAGGAATAGCCCTTTACAAGACACATTAAAGTCAAGACCACAAGGCATTACAGTGAACTATATCCATTTACACATATTTTTACTTCTTTTCATATTCCATTATAAGACATTGTTCATGACCCCAATCTTAGCCTACTAGTGCAATGTACATGTGAAGCCCCATAACCTCACACATACTTAGTAAACTATTCATGAGACCACAAACCTTACCATACAATTCATACATCCTCATAACAAGTAAAGACAACTTAATTCATGTCAATACAAGACCTTCATCATATATTCATTTAGACCAACATAATGCACATAAGGATAGATCACATCATATAGATTCATACCATGCACATCTTCATAACAAGTAGACAAGTTCTACAATATCATGAATAAAGATATAATCATAATCATACATATTAGGTCACCTTCCTAGGACTTTCTAAGGAGCTACTTGTGCGATGTCTAGATGGGTTCATTACTTCCACCTATACTAAGTAACCTACCTTAAGTCATCCTAGTTAGGATCCTACTTCTTTACTTCCATTGTCCATTTTACTCTAGGGAAACTATAGCCTTAACCGACACTAAGACCATGGGTGCTACTCATGGAATTTGGTGAAGTAGAACCTTACACCGATTGAAGGTGTTCCTACCTAGCCAAGATAGAACATTAACATACATCCTAGCATCCTAAGTGAATTCACTTTGCTAGATCCTATGTGGCAAGCATTGTTTATGGAACTATGAGATAGGTAGTTCCATCTACATGCCACAGGGAAATTGGGGCCTCATCTCATGAGAAAACATGGGTGAACCCTTTACTCAAAGGGAAGTCAACACCTCATGTGGGTATATAGGTGAGTATTCCTCTAAGGGAAGTAAACACTCTATAAGGGACAAATGGTGAATTTTCCTCAAGGGAAAGTCAACACCTCTCAATGTCAAGTTCACTCGGTGCTAAGCTAAGTTCCCTTTATTGAAAATCCTTTAATTACATTTTCATAAAACATAGGATTAAGATATTCATTCTTTATATGCTTATAGCATATTCAAGCACCTATCTAGTTTAGAGTATTCTTGGGCACCCCTCTCAAGGCCCCTCTACTTACTAGACCATCATACATGTTTGTGAGTGTATACATAGATGTGAAAAAACCTTTCACATAACACATAATGTCACACATGTTCATATATCAATGCACAAGTCTATGGGTATCACAATATGAGCAATACTTTCATATAAACACTCTAAGACACTATGCACATTCATACTACATTGTAAGAATGCATAATGTGTGAGTGTGCGTACATTGGTCAACATGATCACATTATGGCCTTCAACTACTCATTGAGGCAGCCACCCTCTTAGACCACAATACTCTTCAAGCATAGACCACACAACACACAATAGCGTAGGAGACAAGTTAACTTCATAGAACACTTTAAGACTCCTAGCATAAGCTATTCACACATTCACATATGGGTATATGTGTAGGGTTCATCAATCTTTAATATATCATTAATGGCAGAACCTACACATGACATTACCTAACCCTTTACATGCTCATAACCATAGCAACATAACCTAGATTCACAACTCAAATAGAAGACTAGGCACAAGTTACACATAAAGTGATCATCATAACCACTCATTCATATGTTCATAAATTTTCCTTCAAGGCCATGGTCAACACACATAATGACAATAAAGTAAACACCGCCACCATAACTGGACCATACCACACAATGCCATACAAGGCTTCATCAAATACAATACTATAAGGAAAGTAGAAGAGATAACCATTCTTACCAATTTCTTACCCTTTGATCATCATTGATCAATACACCTTGTTCATCAACAATTCATATATAAGGTAGTAGCTATATGTACTTTAATCATAAAAGACACCATGTACAAGTAGCTACAAGATCATACTATAACATGATACAAGGCATTACATATATATTAGAAAGTAGAGAGTCATAGATCACTTCATTAGTATACTTTACTTTGTTTATCATGATTAAAATTCATAATATACAAATAATACCAACCTAGGTCAGTAGCTATATCCATAATAATCAAGACTAAATCATGCTTCGTCTATCCTATATCGATATCACATTATGTTCATAGCATTAGCAACTTTAAGGTTAAAACATGTAGATTAATGCTTATCAAGGTTCCTTTGACTTGATCATTAAGGGTTTATACCCATAATTTAATCATAAAATCAACCTAAAACAGTAGCTATAAGAATCTTCGCCTAATCGATTTCAACATTAAATCATTAAAAAGACAACGTCACAGTGAATCATAATTTACTACTTAATAGCTTAGAAGCACATAGATCAATTAGTACGCTTTCTTTAATTTGATCATACCATATTTATATTCACAATTCAACCAACTGATAATCCTAAGGCAGTAGCTACAAGAACCACAACATAATCGAAATTTACTTTTATTCATTAAAAGGCCAATTACAGTGATCATATTGATAGCTAGGCTAGGCATGCTCAAATCTTCATACATTGATCTACATGGATCTTCATCATCAATTTATCATTAATTCACGAAAATAACAGTAGATATAGACAATTCAAAGCAAGAGAATCGCAATTCAACCATTAACATGCCATGATCACAATGCTCATGCAAGGGCGAAAAAAAGTTTGGGAAGGGACATGGGTTCATCTTACAATTGGAGTCAAAATCACGTTAAATCCAATATATTAACTTCAATTTATCATGATTTAATCATTAAAACCACTTTTAGAAAGAACCCATGGCTAGATTGAAGAAGAAGAACTTTGATCATGAAATCTCTTTTGAAACTTTGAGATTAACTCTCTAGATGGAAGGATAACTAGAGATGAAGGATAACCATACAATTTTATTCATGAAAACCTTTAAAAATTGATGATTCATCCATGGAAATCCAAGCTCTAAGTTGTTCTTGAGATTCACCAACAATGGTGGTTTCTAGGGAGAATATTTTTGGAGGGAAAGGTTCAATTTGTGTGAGTTGGTTTTGGGAATGGTTTGATCACGTTTTTGATAACTTAAATACACCCAAAAATCACCAAATAAATCATGTGGTGTCAGGTTAGCATGTGGGGTGCATTTCCCATTCACCCCTTTAATGAAACAGTGCACAGGCAGTGGCACCAGGCCACCATCGACGGACCCAAACGACTGGCCGTTGGTCAAACGACGGGACGTCCTTTTGCTTCCGTTGATTGGTCCTTGGCCAATTTTTGGGTTGAGACCTGACCAAGCTAAGTATAAATCGACGATACCTCACCTACGGGCCGTTAGTTGACCAACTGGCAGTCGTTTGGTTCGTCGATTGACACTGCCAAGGCAGTATCTTGACCAGCATTGGGTCCTTCTTATGGGCCCTTTTCCGGGGACATTTAGAAGTTGTACCTGGACGTTTCCAACGTAAATACAACCCTTAACAATTTTTAGACCTTCCAGATAAGTTTCACCCAAAACAAACACCTTCAACTCGTCCAAACATGCAATGCCCTATCAAGACACACACATGCATGTCTCTAGGCTCTCTTTCGAACGTCTTGGACGTTCTTGGACGTTTGGCCTCCAAACTTCACGAAACTCCATATACAACCATTAAAAAAATCATTATAAATCATTTTAGGACTTCATAAGCTCATTTTATACAACTTTAAGCATGCATAGACACATGAGGCACATAGGCGACTAGTCGTCAAACGTCTTGGTCGTCCCTTGACGTTTGACTTCCAAATCACCTCAAACTTTTTACATTTCCTCTAAACCATATTATAAGACATTTTAGGAAATTATAACCTTAAGACAAACATGTTGGGCTCTAGACACACTAACTCATTTTGGGGGTCTGACAATATCCCCCACTTGGGAACATTCGTCCTCGAATGACACTTAGAACATTTCAATCACAACAAGGACTTCAATGCATCATAGAGCAGTTCATCATATTCATAAAATCATCACAGAGAAGCTAATGAACCAAACTTACAAGGAACACAACTTCACATCATTTAGCACTCAATGCACACAAGGAAGCAAAACATCAATTCACTCACTCTTTAATGCATCAATCACAAGGCTCTTATCATGTTCATACGAGGAACATCTTTCTCATAATCATAACATGGTCATTACACTCCATTTTATTAAGAGTTCATCAAACACCCTTCTTTTAATCATACTAAGGCATCTTACAACAATACTCAAAAGCAAGTAGGCACTCATACTTCCATGCACATAGACTTGAGTTAATTGAATCAACAAGGACCTTCATTAGTTAGACCTAGTGCTATGAGGGTCATACTCAACCATACCATGCCTAGTTGTGTCCATGGAGGAATGTCCTTCTCATTAACACATTTACATGTATCATGAGTTCATTCCCAAGAAAATGCACAATGGTCATCTTTACTGTAATATGAGAAATTCTCAACTTTTAAAATCAAGACATGTCCATATTTTCCTTCTTAGTGAAGTCAAAATGGTAAGTCACACCAAGTGCATCACAAAAATTAGGAAGCCATTTCACACAATGTAAATTTATATCATATTACTCACCTTCACAGTAAGCATCATTTGGGAAAATTA
The DNA here is from genome assembly GCA_016801875.1 of Solanum sitiens. Lineage (NCBI taxonomy): Eukaryota > Viridiplantae > Streptophyta > Magnoliopsida > Solanales > Solanaceae > Solanum > Solanum sitiens. Next base: position 1,603,284 of record JABWTJ010000043.1, on the reverse strand, counting down.
ATATAAATCATAGGCACATACATGAATACTAAGCTAAACATGCTTTCACTTTTCAAGAGTGAGCCTACAATAATGCTTTTCCAACCATACAAGTCACATAGTTTTAAATAGACTCCACGTATTTCATTTTAAAGAGACTCAACTTTTCATTATAAGGCTAAACCTTACATATAAAAATTGACTACAACTATGTTTCTTATCTATCTTATCTCATGGAATCAAATTCACAATTTGCATGTTAAGATGCACAATACACATGACAAAACATGGATTTTATCAAAATTTCCATTCATGCACTTTGGAATCTTTACAATATTTTTAAGGTGATTTCAATCAATACATACCAAGCATATAAAGTTTATGCAACTCATACTTTATGCAAGACTATATTCATGAAGAAGCTTACTAAAAATTCATTAATTTCAAGTTCAAGTAAAACTAGACGGACAAGGTACAAAATGTCTACAACCTTACTATTCAATCACCATCCCCACTTAGGGTAAACCTAATTAAGAGCAACTTAACCCAAATTTTCAAGACGATTTTAGTTATCAGACCAATAAAGGAATTACAGTAAGTAAACCAAGGTATTCTAAACTTTACCACTTAGGCACTTTATCCCCAATCATCAAGTTAGGTCATCTCGTTCAACCACATAAGGTTTTCATACCATAGAATAGACACCAAGGTCATACAACATTAGGGAAAACAACAAGGAGACTTAGCCATAAAATTTCTTCTTTTTCCTAGAACATTACAGTAAGGTGACTTTTAGGCCACTAAAACCCACATCATCACCCTACCAAGTCATGCATACTACCTTTACACCTAGGATCAAGTATATACAAAGGACACCAATCCATACTAGGTAATCATGAATGTTCACACATCCCAACTAAGGCAACATTTGAAACATCATGCATATATTCAAAGGGAAATAATGAATACCTTAAAACACATATTCTTAATGTAGAATACTTTCATAGGTATTTACTAAGCATTTCAACTTCAATCATAGTATTAGACTACTATCATGTAAAACCATATAGTAACACATCACTCCAAAGAAACTCATGTCAACTACATTGACTTCTAACATGCTTTAATCATATCTTGACATACATTTTCAACATAACATGCTATTTCACATAAGTCTCATACATGGACATAAATGGCATCATAATCTCAAAACATTTCAACATTCACCTTCAAACATACTCATTCAACCATAAAACCAAGTTAAACATTTAAACTCACCTTTTCTCTCTCAAGCATAGAGAACAATCTCATCCAAGCAATCATATCTATAAAGACCGCCGGACAAGAAAACATAAGAGACAGAGATCTTATAGAGTTAAGTTCTATGTCACGATATGAGAATGATGAAGAAGGGAAACTCTATCGTCCTATAGCCTCACGTACCAGTTGATGTGTCGCCACTCACCACCAATGCTACGAGACTCTACTAGACGTGGCAATATGAGACTTTTAGAACCTAAAACCACATTATAAACCTCATGCTCTGATACCACGTTTGTCACATCCGTGGAGCACCCCTTACAAGTAACATGGCATACTTGACCTCTCGGAGGTCTTATACAAGCCCATAGTTATCATTCATCGCATTGACATAGTAAATTTAGCGGAAAATTTAAAACTTTTCATAGCACATCATATGCTAGAAACTTCATTGCATATATAGATAAAACATAAGTCATAATACATATATAGACCTTAAGTCTCTTTGTCATCTTAGACTCAACAACATTAGAGTACATTAGGGACACGGCCTATAAGACACATTACATAACTATAAAATATTTAAAGGCTTTATAGTAAAGACATAAGTAGGAGATCCTTAAACTTAAGGATTCCTTTCATTGAGATTGGGAATCATCTATCAAGTTCTTCACCATTCAAGATATACTTTAAGCATCCATAACCTACACTTTGTGTAAAAAGTAGAGAAGAATGGAGTTAGCACAAGGATGTACTAAGTATGGCAACCATGCAAAAACATGCATTTAAAAGGGACATTTTCTTGAAATCATACTTCATGTTGAGTAAATCTTCATAAAACCTTTGATCAATAGCATTCATATCATTCACATATTTCATAGATACATAATCAAAGTCCAAACAACATATAAAATCACATATAGAATTTATGCCATAATTGAGGTCACTTTACAGTGAGCTCTCTTACCTTAACAGTGAACTCCTTCTTTTAATCCATTAACCTACCAAGTAACCCTTTAGAGATACTTGGTGCAATGCATCACCTTAGGATCACAAGGAAAACCATGCATACAACTTACACAAGCCAACAGATATCATCATAAAGGAATAGCCTTTACAAGACACATTCAAGTCAAGACCACAAGGCATTACAGTGAACTATATCCATTTACACATATTTTTAATTTTTTCATATTCATCATTATAAGACATTGTTCAAGACCCCAATCTTAGCCTACTAGTGCAACGTACATGTGAAGCCCCATAACCTCACACATACTTAGTAAACTATTCATGAGACCACAAACCTTAACATACAATTCATACATCCTCATAACAAGTAAAGACAACTTAATTCATGTCAATACAAGACCTTCATCATATATTCATTTAGACCATCATAATGCACATAAGGATAGATCACATCATATAGATTCATTCCATGCACATCTTCATAACAGGTAGACAAGTTCTACAATATCATGAATAAAGACATAATCATAAATTGGGTCACCTTCCTAGGACTTCCTAAGGACATACTTGTGCAATGTGTAGATGGGTTCATTACTTCCACCTATACTAAATAACCTACCTTATGTCATCCTAGTTAGGATCCTAGTTCTTTACTTCCATTGTCCATTTTACTTTAGGGAAACTAAAGCCTTAACCGACACTATGACCATGGGTGCTAATCATGGAATTTGGTGCTGTAGAACCTTACACCAATGGAAGGTGTTCCTACCTAGCCAATATAGAACATTAACATACATCCTAGCATCCTAAGTGAATTCACTTTGTTAGATCCTATGTGGCAAGCATATTTTATGGAACTAAGAGATAGGTAGTTCCCTCTACATGCCATTGGGCAATTGGGGCCTCATCTCATGAGAAAACATGGGTGAACCCCTTCCTCAAAGGGAAGTCAACACCTCATGTTGGTCTATAGGTGAGTATTCTTCTAAGGAAAGTCAACACTCTATAAGGAACAAATGGTGAATCTTCCTCAAGGGAAAGTCAACACCTCTCAATGTCAAGTTCACTAGGTGCTAAGCTAAGTTCCCTTTATTGAAAAGCCTTTAATTGAATTTTCATAAGATATAGGCTTAATATATTCATTATTTATATGCTTATAGCATTTTCAAGCACCTATCTAGTTTAGAGTATTCTTGGGCACCTCTCTCAAGGCCCCTCTACTTACTAGACCATCATACAGGTGTGTGAGTGTATACATAGATGTGAACAAACCTTTCACATAACACATAATGTCACACATGTTCATATATCAATGCATAAGTCTATGGGTATCACAATATGAGCAATACTTTCATATAAACCCTCTAAGACACTATGCACATTCATACTACATTGTAAGCATGCATAATGTGTGAGTGTGTGTGTACATTGGTCAACATGATCACATAATGTCCTTCAACAACTCATTGAGGTAGCCACCCTCTTAGACCACAATACTCTTCATCATAGACCACACAACACACAATAGCCTAGGAGACAAGTTAACTTCATAGAACACTTTAAGACTCCTAACATTATCTATTCACACATTCACATAGGGGTACATGTGTAGGGGTCATCAATCTTTAATATATCATTAATGGAAGCACCTACACATGATATTACCTAACCGTTTACATGCTCATAACCATAGCAACATAACCTAGATTCACAACTCAAGTAGAAGACTAGGCACAAGTTACACATAAAGTGATCATCATAACCACTCATTCATAGGTTCATAAATTTTCCTTCAAGGCCATGGTCAACACACATAATGACAATAAAGTAAACACCGCCACCATAAGTGGACCATACCACACAATGTAAACCAAGGCTTCAGCAACTACAATACTATAAGGAAGTAGAAGAGATAAGCATTCTTACCAATTTATTACCCTTTGATCATCATTGATCAATACATCTTGTTCATCAATAATTCGTTTATAAGGAAGTAGCTATATGTACTTTTATCATAAAAGACACCATGTACAAGTAGCTACAAGATCATACTATAACATGATACAAGGCATCACATATATATATTAGAAAGTAGAGAGTCATAGATCACTTCATTAGTATACTTTACTTTGTTTATCATGATTAAAATTCATAATAAACAAATAATACCAACCTAGGGCAGTCAATATATCCATAATAATCAAGACTAAATCATGCTTTGTCTATCCTAAATCGATATCACATTATGTTTATAGCATTAGCAACATTAAGGTTAAAACATGTAGATTAATGCTTATAAAGGTTCCTTTGACTTTATCATTAAGGGTTTTATACCCATAATTTATTCATAACATCAACCTAAAACAGTAGCTATAAGAATCTTCACCTAATCGATTTCAACATTAAATCATTAAAAAGACAACGTTACAGTGAATCATAATTTACTACTTAATAGCTTAGAAGCACATAGATCAATTAGTACGCTTTCTTAAATTTGATCATACCATATTTATATTCACAAGTCAACCAACTGATCATCCTAAGGCAGTAGCTGCAAGAACCACAACATAATCGAAATTTACTTTTATTCATTAAAAGGACAATTACAGTGATCATATTGATAGCTAGGCTAGGCATGCTCAAATCTTCATACATTGATCTAAATGGATCTTCATCATCAATTTATCTTTAATTCACGAAACTAATAGTAGATATAGACAATTCAATGCAAGAGAATCGCAATTCAACCATTAACATGCCATGATTACAATGCTCATGCAAGGGCTAAAAAACGTTTGGGAAGGGACATGGGTTCATCTTGCAATTGGAGTCAAAATCACGTAAAAACCAATATATTAACTTCAATTTATCATGATTTAGTCATTAAAAACATTTTTAGAAAGAACCCATGGCTAGACTGAAGAAGAAGAACTTTGATCATGAAATCTCTTTTGAAACTTTGAGATTAACTCTCTAGATGGAAGGATAACTAGAGATGAAGGATAACCATACAATTTTATTCATGAAAACCTTTAAAAATTGATGATTCATCCATGGAAATCCAAGCTCTAAGTTGTTCTTGAGATTCAACAACAATGGTGGTTTCTAGGGAGAATATTTTTGGAGGGAAAGGTTAAAATTGTGTGAGTTGGTTTTGGGAATGGTTTGATCACGTTTTTGATAACTTAAATACACCCAAAAATAACCAAATAAATCATGTGGTGTCAGGTTAGCATGTGGGTTGCATTTCCCATTCACCTCTTTAATGAAACAGTGCACAGGCAGTGGCACCAGGCCACCAACAACGGACCCAATCGACTGGCCGTTGGTCAACCGACGGGACATCCTTTGGCTTCCGTCGATTGGTACTTAGCCAATTTTTATGTTGATACCTGACTAAGCTAAGTATCAATCGATGAGACCTCACCTACGGGCCGCTGGTTGACAACTGGCCGTCGTTTGGTCCGTCGATTGACACTGCCACGGCAGTGTCTTTACCAGCCTTGGGTCCATCTTATGGGCACTTTTGCGTGGGCCTTTAGAAGTCGTACACGAATGTTTCAAACGTAAATACAAACCTTAACAAGTTTTAGACCTTCCACATAAGTTTCACCCAAAACAAACACCTGCAACTCGTCCAAACATGCAACGCCCCATCAAGACACACACATGCATGTCTCTAGGCTATCTTTAGAACGTCTTGGACGTTCTTGGACGTTTGGCCTCAAAACTTCATGAAACTCCATATAATACCATTACAAAAATTATTATAACTCATTTTAGGACTTCATAAGCTCATTTCATACAACTTTAAGCATGCATAGACACATGAGGCACATAGGCGACTAGTCGTCGAACGTCTTGGTCGTTCATTAACGTTTAACTTCCATATCACCTCAAACGTTATACACATCCTCTAAACCATATTATATGACATTTTAGAAGATTATAACCTTAATACAAACATGTTGGGATCTAGACACCCTAACTCATTTTGGGGTTCTTACAACTTGTATGGTGTGGAAAGCATGATTGTAGGCTCACTGTTGAAAAGTGAAAGAATTTTTAGCTTAGTATTCATTTATGTGCCTATAATTTCTATTGTTGTTCCTAAATTATGCTTACTGTGAAGGTGAGTACTATGTTAGAAATTGACATTTTGCGAAACGGCTTCCAAATTATTGTGATGTATTTGGTGTGACTTGCCATTTAGAATTGACTAGGAAGAACACATGAGCATGTCTTGGTTTAAAATGTGGAGATATTCTCATATTACAGTAAAAATGACCTTTGTGCATTTTCTTGGATACATATAAGTGTGTTGAGGAGAAGGACATTCCTCCATGGACACAACTAGGCATGGTATTGTTTTGTATGACCCTCATAGAACTAGGTCTAACTAATGAAGTTCCTTTTTGATTCAATTAACTCAAGTCTATGTGCATGGAGGTATGAGTGTCTACTTGCTTTCGAGTATTGTTGTAATTTGCCTTAGTATGATTCAAAGAAGGGTGTATGATGAACTCTTGATAAAATGGAGTGTAATGACCATGTTATGATTAGGAGAAGGATGTTCCTCCTATGAACATGATAAGAGACTTGTGATTGATGCATAAAAGAGTGAGTGAATTGAAGTTTTGCTTGCTTGTGTACATTGAATGTTAAAATGTTGTGAAGTTGTGTTCCTTGTAAGTTTGGTGCATTAAATTCTATGTGATTATGTTATAAATATGATGAACTGCTCTATGATGCATTGAAGTCCTTGTTGTGATTAAAGTGTTCTAAGTGTCATTCGAGGACGAATGTTCCCAAGTGGGGGATATTGTATGAACCCCAAAATGAGTTAGTATGTCTAGAGTCTAAAATGTTTGTATTAATGTTTTAAGTTCCTAAATGGGCTTATAACATGTTTTAGAGGCATTATGTAAAGTTTGAGGTGATTTGGAAGTCAAACGTCAAGGGACAACCAAGACGTTCGACGATTAGTCACCTATGTGCCTCATATGTCTATGCATGCTTATATGTGTATGAAATGAGCTTATGAAGTCTTAAAATGAATTATAATGATGTTTAATGGTATTATATGATGTTTTGAGAAGTTTGTAAGTCAAACTTCCAAGAACGTCCAAGACGTTCGACAGATAGCGTTGAGACATGCATTCGTGTCTCTTGATGGGACCTTGCATGTTTGGACGTGTTGCGAGTATTTGTTTTGGGTGAAACTCATGTGGGAGGTCTAAAACATATTAAGTATTGTATCTACGTGGGAAACATCTGGGTACGACTTCAAAGGGGCCCTGCAAAAGGGCCCACAAGAAAAGACCCAAGGCTGGTCGAGACACTCCCTTAGCAGTGTCAATCGACGGACCAAAGACGGCCATTTGGTTGACCAACGGCCCGTAGCTGAGGTCTCATTGATTAATACTTAGCTTGGTCAGGTCTCAACCCAAAAACTGGCCAACGAACAATCGACGGAAGCCAAAGGACAGCACGTCGATTGACCAACGGCTAGTCGATTGGGTCCATCGATGGTGGCCTGGTTCCACTGCTTGTGCACTATTTCATTAAAGGGGTGAATGGGAAATTCACCCCATGTGCTAAACTGACCCCACATTATTTATTTGGTGATTTTTGGGTGTATTTAAGTGATCAAAAACGTGATCAACCCATTCCCAAACCAACTCACACAAATTGAACCTTTCCCTCCAAAAATATTCTCCCTAGAAACCACCATTGTTGTGAAACTCATGAAAAACTTGGAGATTGGATTTCCATGGACGAATCAACAATTTTTAAAGGTTTTCATGAATAAAAACGTATGGTGATACTTCATCTCTAGTTATCCTTTGATCTAGAGAGTTAAATCTCAAAGTTTCAAAAGAGATTTCATAATCCAACTTCTTCTTCTTCAATCTAGCCATGGGTTCCTTCTAAAAACGTTTTTAATGATTAAATAATGATGAATTAATTTAATATATTGGTTTTAATGTGATTTTGAATCCAATTGCATGATGAAACCATGTCCCTTCCCAAACTTGATTTAGCCCTTGCATGGGCATTGTGATCATGACTTGTTAATGGTAGATTTGTGATTCTATTACGTTGAATTGCTTATATTTACTGTTATTTACATGAATTGATTATGATTTGATGTTGAAGGATCCATGTGGATCCATGTATGAAGATTTGAACAAAACTAGCCTATGTTCTATAGGTTCACTGTTACTTGCCTCTATTAAGCATCAATGTGGAATTCGATTGTGTATGGATTGTATCTACTTCATTGCTTGGATGATGTTTATGCATTGTAAATAAGTGATTCATGTTTATCAAATTTAATTATCCTATGATTCTTATATCTTCCATTGACTTCTAATGTAGCATGTTTACTGTACTATGGAGGTTATAGCGATTGTAGTAGAATCTTGTTTAGGTCATGTTTTCCTTAACTACTGCCTCATGTTGATGTTATTAATGAATTGTGGATATGATTTCTTGATGCTCAAAGTAAAGGAGTCTTGGCATGAATTGATCTAGTTATTCTAGCCTATAAATTGAATGTTGTGTTGAATATTATGTGACCTAAATTCTAGGGTAAATAAACCATGAATTGGACTTGAGAATGTTGTCTTTAGCTACTTCCCTAGAGTGACTCTATTAATGAAATATAATTGATGATCAATGTAAGTGAAATTGGCTAATGGTCTACGTCATTCTACCTTCTAGTATGATAATGTATTGTACTAGTTGTAGCATGACTTTGTAAGTAGCTTATACTCGATTTCATGTATGATTATGGAACTTTAGATACTACCCTATATTTGATTTATTGATCAAAGAATAGTAAGGGTCAATGATGACCAAAAGTTAAAGGATTGGTAATAATTGCTCTACTCTTGTACTTCTCTATTTCTCTATAGTAATGTTGATGAAGCCTTGTCTGGCATTGTTTGGTATGGTCCACTTATGGTGACGGTGTTTACTTTATTGTTACTATAATGTGTTGACCATGGCCTTGAAGGCAAATTGATGATTATATGAATGAGTGGTTATGATGATCACCTTATGTGTAACTTGTGCCTAGTCTTCCATTATAGTTGTGAACCTAGGTTGTGTTACTATTGTTATGAGCATGTGAATGGCTTTGTAAGAGCATGTGTAGGTGTTGCCATGGGTTAAGTGTTAATGATTGATGACCCCTATGTAAATGTGTGAATAGCTAATGTTAGGGGTCTTAAAGTGTTCTATGAAGTTAACTTGTCTCCTATGCTATTATGTGTTGTGTGGTCTATGCTTGAAGAGTATTGTGGTCTAAGAGGGTGTCTGCCTCAATGAGTTGTTGATGGACATTATGTGATCATGTTGACCAATGTACACACACTCACACTTCATGCGTGCTTACAAGTAGTATAGAATCATAGTGTCCAATGAAAGGTTGTTCTCATATTCACTAGTGTCTATTACTATGCATGTTAAGCTTATGTGTATGATGAAGTATGAATGTGCATATAGTCTTAGTGGGTTTATATGAAAGGATTGTTGATATAGTTATACCTATAGCCTTATGCATTGATGTATGAACATGTGTAATATTTATATGTTATGTGAAAGGTTTGCTCACATATATGTACACACACATGGATGTTGATCTAGTAAATGAGAGGGGCCTTGAGAGGGGTGCCCGAGATTACTCTAAAACTAGATAGGTGCTTGAATATGCTATAGGCATATGAGGAATGAATATCTCAAGCCTATGTTTTATGAAAAATGTAATTAAAAGCTTTTCAATAAAGGGAACTTAGCTTAGCACCGAGTGAACTTGACATTGAGAGGTGTTGACTTTCCTTTGAGGAAGATTCACCATTTGTCCCTTATAAAGTGTTGATTTCCCTTAGAGTAATACTCACCTATGGACCCACATGAGGTGTTGACTTCCCTTTGAGGAAGGGTTCACCCATGTTTTCTCATGAGATGATGCCCCAATTGTCCAATGGCATGTAGAGGGAACTACCTATCTCTTAGTTCCATAAACTATGCTAGCCACATATGATCTACCAAAGTGAATTCACTAAGGATGCTAGGATATATGTTAATGTTCTACCTTGGCTAGGTAGGAACACCTTCCATTGGTGTAAGGCTCTACAACACCAAATTCCATGATTAGCACCCATGGTCTTAGTGTCGGTTAAGGCTATAGTTTCCCTAAAGTAAAATAGACAATTGAAGTAAAGAACTAGGATCCTAACTAGGATGACTGAAGGGATGTTACTTAGTATAGGTGGAAGTAATGAACCCATCTAGACATTGCACAAGTAGCTCCTTAGGAAGTCCTACGAAGGTGACCTAATGTGTATGATTATGATTATGTCTTTATGCATGATATTGTAGAAGTTGTCTACTTGTTGTGAAGATATGCATGGTATGAATCTATATGAAATGATCAATCCTTATATGCACTACGTTGGTCTAAATGACTATATGATGAAGGTGTTGTATTGACATGAATGAAGTTATATTTACTTGTTATGAGGATGTATGAATTGTATGGTAAGGTTTGTGGTCTCATTAAGAGTTTACTAAGTATGTGTGGGGTTATGGGGCTTCACATGTACATTGAACTAGTAGACTAATATTGGGGTCATGAATGAAGTCTTATAATGAGGAATATGAAAGGAAGTAAAAGTATGTGAAAGTTGAATGTAGCTTACTGTAAAAGTCCTATGGTATTAGCTTAAATGTGTCTTTGATATGTTATGCTTATATGATGATATGAGTTGGCTTATGTAGGTTATATGCATATGTCCTTGTGGTCTTAAGGTGATGCATTGCACTAAGTATCACTAGGGCGTTACATTAGTAGGTTAAGGAATAAAAGAAAAGAATGCTCACTTTAAAGAAAGAAATGGTTCACTGTAATGTGACTAGAAAATGTCATAAATTCTATATGTGATCTTATGAAGTGTTTGGCTTTTGATTATGGTTATATGAAGTATGTGAATGATATAAATGCTAATGTATAAATGTTTTATGATGATTTACTCAAAATGGCATGAAGTATGATTTCAAGGAAAATGTCCCCTTTAAATGCATGTTTTTGCCTTGTTGCCATACTTAGTACATTCTTGTGCTAACTCCATTCTTCTCTACTTTTTACACAAAGTGTAGGTTATGGATGATTAAAGTATGTCTTGAATGGTTAAGAGCTTGATAGATGATTCCCAATCTCAATGAAAGGAATCCTTAAGTTCAAGGATCTCCTACTTATGTCTTTAGTGTAATGTCTTTACATATTGTATAGTTATGTAATGTGTCTTATGGGGCGTGTCCCTAATGTACTATAATGTTGTTGAGTTTAAGATGACAAAGATACTGAAGGTCTAAATATGTATTATGACTTATGTTTTATCTATATATGAAGCGAAGTTTCTATTATATGATGTGCTATGAAACGTTTTAAATTTTTCGCTAAATTTACTATGTCAATGTGATGAATGATAACTATGGTCTTGTATAAGACCTCCAAAAGGTCAAGTACGCCATGTTACTTCTAGGGGGTGCTCCCCAGATGTGACAGGTGAGGCCCACCTTTTTTGTGAATATGATGTTTGATGTTTTGTTGATATATTTAGGTTGTGATGCTTAAATTGTGTTTTGTACTACTTTTTGTGGATGTTTGAGCTTGTGGCTCCTTATGCTTTAATTGTAAATGATTTAACCCGTTCAAAATTTCTTTGCCACCTTATGTATGTTCTTGATGTGGCTGTATTTTGGCAAATTTGAGTCTAGGTTTTGATCAATACCGATGACTTGGATAGTGCAGACAATCAAAAGAATATAAAGGTGCATCAACGATGAAGCCCAATAAAGTTGCATAGACAATATGTGAACTTTTTGCATCTCCTTGTTATTTGCAAAGTATCAAATTGAGTTTCTTGCGATGTATATTGCACACTAGTGAAAGTATGGAGTCTTGTTTGAATTTTGTGTCGATGCCTTGTTGGATGAGCTTACTGTGAACCATGGATGATGACACGTAGAATATTCTCCATTGATCCGGTTGTGTATGTGATGACATCTCATGATATGATCTTAGGAAACTTTGAAGAGTGTGAAACAATTTGACACATACCTATTTTGTGTTCTACCTTGTGAGTGTGTGAACCTCTTTTGAACAACCCATTAGCCTTACCTTTCTTTAGAAGTAATTTGATGAAAATATGACCTTTCTTAATCCACTACCTATAACCCTATTGATTTGTGTTTGATTAAATATACAACTTAGGCCAAAAGCCTAAGTAGGGGTGGGGGTAAAAGAGAAGGCAAGTCAAGAACTGCAAGAAAGGTATGTTTTAACGCATGCTGTTGAGCAAAATGGAACTCTTCCATACAAAAAAATAAAGATAAAAGAGTAGAAAAGAATGAAAAAAAATTCGTGGAATATAGTTATAGAAATGCAAAAATAAATGGGGTTTCCAAACAATCATTGGAAAGTGAATAATGGGATCACTTATGATCACTAAAGAAAATGATGAAATAAGAGGAAAGGAAGTGTTGTGATCACCACATTTCATGAGGATAAAAGTCACTAAGCCTAAATGACCGTACCTTTACAGTCAACCCCATTACAAGCTTTGAAAAAACCTTTTTTATAAAACTCCAAAAGTCCATGACCTAATCTAGAGCCTCACATGATGAACTAAACCTTAAAAAATTGTTTCTAATACTTAATGTAATAAAACTAGATAGGAAGTGTTTGAGTCAAAACATCAAGAAACGTCCTAGACTTCCGGAAGATAGTGCAGTTGAACTAGTAAAACATCCTTAGGTTTCCTGAAGGTTTGGAGGTGTTGTATGCAGTCTAAAACTTGTAAAATCAACGTAAATAGGTAAACTCGTGTATATAGGGTAAAAACGTCAAGGTACTACCCCCCAAGGATCGCCTGAGGGATAAGCAAGATCCCAAAGAAGCAGCAAAATTGCACTGTGCTGAACTGTCTCCGCGTCACAGACATAGCCCCCAAGGACAAAAATTCTTGGTCCGCGCCGTAGACACGTAGCGGACTCTTCTTGTTCAAAAAAATTTTAGGAAATCTTGTATGAACAGCTCTGCGATGCGGACTTGTTTCCCCCCAAAAATCTGAAATTTTTAATTCAAGTTTGACTTCATTAAAGGGTCAACTTAAGTGAGGGGTCTTCTGGGTATTTAATGGGAGGGTTATATATTGATTTTTAATCAGTTTTACCTCATATTCACTCACTCAAATCAAATTCTCAAATGAAAACCCAAATGTTCTCACCTTTATCTACTTTCTCTCTCTATTCATCCTTTATTAAATGAAGCAAGAAGCTTGAAGAAGAAGACCAAATTCTCTAGGATTTCACTCAAATTTTGTGGATAAAGCTTAAGGTATGGATTATTCACTCTTGGGTTTTCTTTCCCCAAGATATCCTTCCAAAGATGATTTATAAACACCCAATTCCAAGGGTTTTCTTCTACAAATGGGTTTTCTTCTAAACTTGAAACTGATGATTGATTATGACTAATTGTGATTAGCGATGGCTAATTAAGTGTATATTATTGAGTAATTGATGTTGATTAATGGTAATTAGTGTAGATCATGTCCTTTCCGTAATTTCCCCAAATCTTGGATCTTGCTTATGAATTGATGGGAATGGATGAATGTATTCATTGTTAGACTTGTTTTAGCTATTCTAATTCATTCATGGACTTCCTAGGGTAATGTATTGCTGGGATTGAATGTAATTCTTGAAGAATTCATGATGAACCCTATTCCCCTTACCCTAAGTCATGGATTGATGTTGAATTGGTTAGTGATGATACAATTGACTTAGTTCTTGTATAGATTACTATTATATGATGTTATTAAGCTTTTTGATGGGTGAATATGGTTGTTTGATGGTAAGACCATCGAAGGACGCTTACGAAGGTTTATTGGTAAGACCTTATGATCTTGAATCCTTACTTCAACTGTGATGGCTTGGACTTGGTGATGATGTTCAATTGAAGTATTAATTGTTATGAGATTAGATAAGTGATGTATGATTAATGTAATTGAAATGTCCTGATTATGTGGATTGTGATTTTGTGATTAAGGTATGATGATAAAAGTTTAATTAGGAATCACTTATGTTCCGTAGTATAATATGATGATAATGGTGTATTAATCTCACAAATTAAGGGTTGTAATGGAAGTACAGTATCATGCAATACTTAGTGAGCTAAATGATATGCTATACAAGGGGGTTAGTCTCATATGACCTACACTAAGCTATGATTGATTAATAAAGGCTTAATGACATTTCAAAAAGGGACTTTAACTTAGCACAGAGTGAACTAGTTATGAGAAGTGTCCCTTCCCAATGTGGGAATGTAGGTTCACAATGGTTCTAATGAGATAGAGATTACAATGTGATGGTGCATAAAGAGGGTCTCTAGCATGTCTTCTAGTTCTTGAACTATGTTGACCCCATAGGAATACTAGCTAGTGGATCCAACTAAAATGTGATGTTCATGTTTTGGTTCTACCTTGGAAATTAGATCACCTTCTTTTGGTGTAGGGTTTCATGACACCGTATTCCACATTTAGCTCATGTGGTCGATGTTGGTTAAGGTAATTGTTCCCAAAAGTAAAATAAAGTAATAAAGTGAACACTAACTAGGGTATTTAAGGAATTTGACTTAGTGTAGGTAGGGGTATGAGACTCTATCTATACATTGCACAAGTTTTCCTTCAAGGAGGTCCTAGGAGGTTGTTCTTATGTTATTATATATACTGATATCATGAAATGTATAATGTTGACTTTATATGATGTTATTCTTCTGTATTGTTGGTTACAACGATGAACATGGTATTGGTATAAATTGCTATATGTGGTGAAGACTATCTATGATGAGATGTGTTATGAAGCATGGCATTACTTATGATATTCTATCTTGTTTACTTGATTTTGTGGGATTATGGGACTCCACATGAGCATTGCACTTGTAGGCTTGGGAATGTGATTGTTTGTAAGGGTCTTGTATGTGGATGATATGACTTATTAAACATGAAATGCTAATGTGACATTATGATGATATTGTTCTTGTGTATGAACATGCCTTGTGTTATTATAATCTTTGTCTTGTATATGCTTTCTTGTATGTGAATAAAGACTTTCAAAATGACTTAGCATGTTTCTAAAGAAATGGTCCTTTTCATGCATGTCTTCAAATGGTTTTATGTGCATATATCCATTCTTAGTACAAGTGGTGTACTAACCCATATTTCAATGTTTTCTACAAATATGTAGGTTCCCGCCATTGAGTTCATAGAAGGCCGAGTGAAAAAGACTTGGATTCATTCCTCCAAGTATTGGTAGGTCCTCATGTTCAAGGATGTTACCTTCTCTATGCTCTAGCTTTGCAGTTTTGTTGTCATAAAGACACTGCTCTTTCCTTTATCATTTGGATATTGATGTAAGCCTATAATGGCATATTGACTTTGTATTGGCTAAGCCCAACATTTGTTCTCTCTTTAGATGGTTCAATATAAGATGAAGTATTAGACTAATTCCTATGTATCAATTATGTTGTCTAAATGTGATGCCTGTGTATGCTACCGAGGAGTATAAGTAAACTCCATATATAAAGTGCGAGAGGTCTATGTAAACCTCAGTATATTTATATATATGAAAAGTTTTAATTTTTCCGCATTTTAAACCTATGAAATTTATTGTCAAATGCTAAGAGGGTAGTCTTAGTCCTCTTAGAGGACGACGGTGCCGGTTATGGCTAGGGGGTGCTCCTCGGTCTTGAAAAACATAGTATCAGAGCATGAGGTTGAAATAATTTTAGGATTGATGTTTCATTGAACAACGTGTACGTAGAGTCTTGTTCATGAGTGTGAAGCGCGCCAAACTTATGAATGTGAGGCTATGTGACGTTTAGGAATTCGCACTTATTGGTAATCTTGAAAGTCATGCCTTGAGATTTGAAACTCTATGTGTCCTCTTTCTTCTAATCTTTTATTTGTGGATATAGGATATGACTACAAGACGCTCATACCCAAGGAGAATTGAGGAAGATTTGTATAATGCGGGTGTTCCTCCCCTAGAGAACCAAGTCCCTCAACAAGGCAATAAAGTGACTCCTTAAGATGAAGCTCCGATCATTCCTCCACCTATGACTGATGGAGAGATAAGGTCGGCATTTCTGACATTAACTCAAGCCATGACTATCCAAGCTCAAACGGTACCCACTCAAGATCAAGTCATGATGGCTCAAGCGAATAGGGAGGTTGGACCCCGTGTACATCCAAATGCTAGTACCAAGGTTTCACGCTTGAGGGACTTCACTAGAATGAATCCTCATATGTTCTATTGGTTGAAAGTGAATGAGGACCCCCAAGACTTCATTGATGAGGTTTAAAAGATTTTTTATGCTATGGGTTTAACTTCGAATGAAAAGGCCGAACTAGCTTCCTACCAACTCAAGGACGTAGCTCAAACATGATACACTGAAGGGAGAGACAATAAGGACTTCAGAGCGGGTCCTATCACTTGGGAGGTGTTTAAAAGGGCTTTACTTGATCTTTTCTTTCCTAGTGAGAAAACGGAGGCAAAGAGGAGGAATTCATCAACCTTCATAAAGGAGGTATGAGTGTGCAAGAGTACTCTTGGAAGTTTACTAAATTTTTTAAATATTCTCCTTCCTTGGTATATAATCTTAGGGATGAGTTGAGTCTCTTTGTGATGGGAGTGTCCGATGACTTTGTTGAAGAGTGTCGTTCGGTGATGCTCCATGAAAATATGTATATCTCTCGATTAATGGTTCGTGCTCAACAAGTTGAGGAGACTAGACTCAAGAGGAAGAGTAGGGAGTTCAATAAGGCCAAGTCTTATGAGGGAGTTATTTCAAATGGTAGGCTTAAGATTCAAGACAAGCCTAGGTTCAAGAAGAGGGTTTCCAACCAAGTCCCTTCCAATTTCCCTAAGGAAAACAAGGATAGGGTGTCTATCCCTAATTCTCAAAAGGCAAGAAGCATAAATGCACCTAGAAAAAAACCTACTTGTGCCATGTGTGGTAATAAGCATTGGGGTGAGTGTCTAGTTGGGACGGAAAATTGCTTTGGGTGTGGCAAGAGTGGCCATAAGGTTAGAGATTGTATTAATGTGAGGAGTCAAGAGAACGGGAGTGGTCAAGTTCATGTAAGAGGTCCTTGTTCCGATGCTCCAAAGAGGAACTGCTTCTATGCTCTCCGCTCTAGGGGTGAGCAAGAGGAATGTCCCGATGTGGTCACCGGTATGTTAGAAGTCTTCTCTTTTTATGTTTATTATTTACTTGATCCCAGTGCTACATTATCATTTGTAACTCATCTAGTAGCTAGAATTTTCGATGTTCTACCTGATGTGTTGATTGAACCATTATCGGTTACAACCCCTATGGGTGACTCCGTTGTGGCTAGAAGAAACTTTAGTAGTTATCCTTTATCTTTGCCCAATAGAGTTACATGAGTGGACTTGGTAGTACATGATATTGTTGATTTTGATGTTATTTTGGGAATGGATTGGTTGCATGCTTGTTTTGCCTTCATTATTTGTACAACAAGGGTAGTGAAGTTCAATTTTCCTAGTGAACCCGTCTTAGAGTGGAAGGGGGGAATTCAATTCCTAGAGGTCGTATTATTTCTAGTCTAAAAGATTGGAAAATGATCTCTAACGGGTGTATTTACCATATTATAAGGGTCAAAGATCTAGACTCTGAAACTCTTCTTATTGAGTCGGTCCCCGTAGTGAGGGAATTTTTGGAAGTCTTTGCGAATGAATTGCCCGGAATTCCTCCTGAACAGGAAATAGACTTTGGTATTGACTTGTTATTGGATACAAATCCCATTTCAATCTTTTTTACCTGATGTCTCCGACGGAGTTAAAAGAGTTAAAGCTTCAACTCAAAGACTTATTAGACAAGGGTTTCATTCAACCTAGTATATCATCATGGGTAGCTCCGCTGTTGTTTGTTAAGAAGAAGGATGGGTACCTTAGGATGTGAATCGACTATCGTTAACTCAATAAAGTCACCATCAAGAACAAGTATCCTCTTTCTCAGATTGACAACTTGTTTGATCAACTCCAAGCAGCAAGCTACTTTTCTAAGATTGACTTGAGGTCAGAGTATCACCAACTTAGAGTGAGAGGTGAGAATGTACCTAAAATGGCTTTTCGAACTAGGTATGGTCACTATGAGTTCCTAGTAATATCCTTTAGATTCATGAATTCCCCGACGGCTTTTATGGACCTTATGAATAGAGTGTTCCAAAATTACCTAGATTCCTTTGTGATTGTGTTCATTGACGATATCTTGGTATATTTCAAGATTGAGGGTTAACACATGGACCATTTGAGGGTGGTATTACAAGTCCTTAAGGAACACCAACTATTTGCAAGTATAGCAAGTGTGAGTTTTAGTTGATATCGGTGGCGTTTCATGATCATATTATGCCAAGTTAGGGTATAGAGGTGAATCCAAAGAAAACCGAGGCGGTTAAGAATTTTCCTAGACCATTGACACCAACTGACAATAGATGTTTTTTGGGTTTAGTCGGGTACTATAGGAGCTTTGTGGATGGGTTCGCGTCCATTGATTCTCCTTTGACTACCTTGACCCAAAAGAGTGAAATTTGAGTGATCGTAGGCATGTGAAAGAATCTTCCAATTTTGGAAGGATAGGCTTACCTCCGCTCCGGTGTTGACTTTACCCGAGGGTACCAAGGATTTTTTGGTATATTGTGATGCATCCCGAGTGGGCTTGGTTTGCGTTTTTATGCAACATGGGAAGGTAGTAGCCTATGCCTTTAGACAACTCAAGGTGCATTAGAAGAATTATCAAACTCATGATCTTGAATTAGCAGTCATATTGTTTTATTTTAAAATATGGAGGCATTACTTATATGGTGTTCATATGGATGTGTATACCGAACATAAGAGTCTTCAAATGTGTTTACTCAAAAGGAGTTAAATCTCCAAAAAAGAAGATGGTTAGAACTATTAAAAGATTACGACATGAGTTTTCTCTACCACCACGGCAAGGCCAATATGGTTATTGTAATACCTCGAAAATAGCTTAGGTTCTCTAGAGTTTAATATGTTGGTCTTGGTGTTCTAATATCCTAAATATTCCTAAAATATATAAAATAGGCCATAGCTAAAATATTAGAGGTGTTGGAAGTCAAACGTCAAGGGACGACTAAAACGTTTGACGACTAAGTCACCAAAATGTCTAATATGTGGTTATATGTGTTTATGTGTGTTTCATGGTGTTTTAAGGTTCTTAATATATTTAATATAGCATGTATACACAGTCGTTAAAGTTTCGTGAAGTTTGGAGGTCAAACGACCAAGAACGTCCAAGGCGTTCGAAAGATATGCCTTGAGTCGACCTTGTACGTCTAGGCAAGTTTCGTTGAGTTTTACGTGTTCGTTTTGGATGAATTTCATGTTAGAGGTGTTAAACTTATAGACGATCATTTTTGGGCTAGAAACGTCCGGGAAATTATCCCCAAGGACCATCAAAGGGTCCTTGAAGAAGGACCCCAAAATCAGTGTGCAGGCTGTCCTAGGCAGCCTTGGCGACGGAGCAGTCAACGGCCAGTCGTCGCTGTGATGCCCCGTCACAGGGTTCTTTCGTAGGGTACTTAGCCATGGGTGAATATTGGAACCTTGGCAGGCCACTGTAGCCACCAACAGAGGGCTGCGACGCCCCGTTGTGGCCGTGACGCCCCGTCAAGGGCAGGCGTCGCAAGCACCTGTTCCTGCGCGCAGAGTTACTGCCAAACCAAAGGGTGAATTGTAAATTCACCCCACTTCTAAATTAAGTGTTGGACGGTTATTTGAGGGTCTTATGGGTATTTTAATCAACTATATAAGTAGTTAACACCCTAAAGACTTCATTCTTCCAAATTGAAAACCCAAAAACACTTAGAAAATATCCCAAAGACTCCATTGAAGACCCTATTGAAGAGGCAGCTTGGTGAGGGGGTTTTGAGTGGAAATTCTTCATCAAAGTGAAGAGTTATCATCCTTGAGTTATGACTTTTGATCCTTGAAACTTATTTCATCGAGGAGCCCAATCCTTAAGATGTTTTTCAAAGTTTTCTAAAGTGAATTGTCCAATTTCGGGATTCTACCATGGGTTCTTGCATACATGATTTCTAAACATTGAATTGTGATCTAATTGATATTGTATTGATGATTTTAACATAAATTACCTATGAACCCATGTAAACTGATGAACCCTAGTTTTGATTACTTATTGGGTAACTTGATATTAAGCTAATATTGATGAATTATTGTGTAGTTTCCTATGGGCTTTATAATGATATAAGAATTGTATTCAACTTTTATCTAATTGATCTTAGATTGTTAAACCTAGATTTAATTGATGTAGATTCATTGAGTCTTATTGTTATTGCTTTGAAATATTGTTCATGGCCATGGATAAGGGCCTTGTGATGTTGAATTGGTTGATTTGGCATTGAATTAAACTGTGGATGAGGGGATGAAGGTATGCTGCCCCATTTTCTTTAATTTGAAATTAATTATACTTAGATTCTATTGTGCTTGGTCTGGTCCACTAATGGTGGCGGTGTTATGTGTTTTACTTGCAATTGATGTGGCCTTGTCGGCGTTACTTTAAGCAATATTATGAGCATGGCCTTATTGGCAATTACTTGAAGTTATGTGGCTACTTGTGTAGTTTGATTATGTGAAGCATGAAATTACCTATCTACATGTGAAGTTATATAGTCATGTATTTATTCTTCTTGTTATGTCGCCTTAAGTGCGCATGTTAGACTTTTACTTGATATTATGAGAGTAGTGTTAGGTTAAGTCTTGGTTATTCCTACTTGACTTTATGAGTCTAGGTGGAGTATATTAATGGTGTTATGATGATATATAGGGTGACTTGAAGATGTTGGGTTGTTTTAGAGGTGTTTCTAGAATGACTTGTATTATGTGTTAAAAGTGAAGTATGTGATGTCTTGTCTTGGTTGACATGTATCTCTTGCTTGATGTATATATGATTATGGATATGTGATGTCTTGATTTAGGGTGTTATAACTCTTAGTCTTGAATGTATGAATGACATGTGACTTTAAATGATGTTATGAGAGTCTTTTATGTGCAAACCTTGACTTAAGGGGAAGGTTAAGATTGATTGAAGTGTAAGCCGTAATGGTATCCTTCAAAGTAAAGGAATGATGGACTTAAGGTTAGTTGGCTGGAACGGCATCATATTAACACTTAGGAAAGTCATCATGAGCTTCTTATCGCTATTGTGAGGTAGCCCTAGTGGACCTTCCTTGGTAGGGTAAAGGTAATTGAGTTATGAACTAGATACGGAACCCTTTTATGTAAACCTAATGTATGAAATATTCCATGAGAAAGAAGGCTAGCACCGAGTGAGTATGGCAAGGGAAGTAGTTCTAGTTAAGTATGAGACTAGAATACAAAGAAGCCCTTCATATTCCTTAACCATGTGCCTGTTGACACACAATTTTGGCCTAACATTTTAAAAAATTCATGATTTTTAAGTTTATTTATTTAATAGTTCAAAAATATATTTTTTTATAATTTTTTAATAAGTTTATCGATAACTGTCTTTAGTTTTAGAATTTAGAATTTCTTATTAGATAATTTTAAAATAGCATCTTTACATTATTAATATTCATTTTTTGATATTCTACGCAATCTAAGATATTTATTCAAATACGAAGATAATTTGCATATACGGATATTTTATCAACAAATAATTTTTGGGCCACTATTTTCATCCTATAATTTAGGCCCATTTTTAATAATTCCCTATATATAGAACATTTTGCCCATTAGGTTAAAGGGGTTGGATATTTTTAGGGATAAGGATTTTTCAGTTTGTTTATTCACAAAAGGAGTTTTCTCAGTGTTTCATTATTTTTTCCGGTGAGCTCACCGGGGCTCCACCAGTCCACCGCCACAAAAAAAAAAACATTGATCTTCCCTTACTTACATTTCCAGCAGTCAAACAATGTCTTTTTTCTGCTAAATCTAGCCTAAGAGATAGACCCAACACCTCACAACCTCTTCTTCTTCCTTAATGCCTCCGACCACCACCACAAAAAGTCACCGGAAACGACCTTCTCTAGCCATCGAACTCCGGTAAGCCACGAATCCTTCACTCTTTTTCTCTAACAACCAGACCCACCTCTGTTCTTCCTAATAACTAGAAATCCACCGGAATCCGATGAACAAGCAACCAAAATGAAGCTCTAACCACGCTAGTGCAAATCAGAATCAGACCACCGTGATGCCAACAAACTTCGGTAAAGAGGTAACATTTTGGTTTAGTCTTATTTTAGCTATTTTTCTTTGCATTTTCTTTTTTCGTTTCAGATATGGCCGGAGTGTTATTATTATTATGTTTTGGTTGAATTCCTTCATTTTTATTTTTGTTCGTTTATTAGAATTGCCAGTAGTTCGCCGGGGATAGCTTATTTCCTCTAAAAAAAATTAGGTTTAATATGTTTCGTGTTACATGATGATTTTTGATTTGTTAGTAGTTTTATTTTAATTTAATTATTTATTTATTTGTTAAATGTTGATATTCATTCATGGGTTCCAACTCTTGTTTAAGTTTCTTTTAGATATTTGATTAGTTTGGTTAAATAAGATTTAATTTGGTTATAAGCTAAGTTGCTTGTTTGCTGTAGTTGTTATTATTATATTATTACTATGTTGTTGTTTAGCTCACCCCTGATTGCATTGTTTATTATTACTATTTTTATTATTGTTATTACTATTTTTTTATGTTTGCCACATTATTTGGAATTTGTTTACTATTTCTTTTCGTTTTAGTTTCTGTCAATTATTTAATTCTGCTTTGTCTAGAGTTGAAGTCCATTTTCTATTTTTGGATATTCCAATTTTGTTACTAAGTTTGATTCAATTTTTGTTGGATAATGATATAGTTTTTGTTTATTTCCATTTAATTGTTGTGACACTCCACTTTTTAATTCTTTTCCATATTTAGTTGATATTGTCTTATTACAAAATTGTTTTGGACATTATTGAATTTCTATGCTTTGAGGTGTTGTACTGTTACTCCCTCTATTCACTGTTCTTGTTGATATTTGTTAATTATTCTATCTGTTATATTGATGTTATAAGTGGATTAATTCGAATAATATTGATATACTCTATAAGTTGTTTAGTTAGTTTTGTCTTAATGAGTTTTGTGTTATTTTTTTGTTTTTCAACTTATTATGATATTGATTAGTTTTATGTTAATTTAAAATGGCCAATGATAAAATCTCTTCGTCGGTTTTGGAGGTCTCCCCATTTTAAAAGACGGAAATTTATATTAATTACTTGTTAAAATGACTAATGAAAAATCTATCCGTCGGGTTTAGAGGCCTCCCCATTTTAAAAGACGGAAATTTTAGTTAATTTTATATATTTTGCTTGTTAAAAATGGCCGATGAAGAAATTACCGTCGATTTCCAAGGCCTTCAATGTTAATAAGACGGGTTTTTATTTTTTAGTTATTATTTCTTATATTCAATTTTATTCATGTTTATTTATTACTAACACTTTTACTAAGTGTCTTTACAGGTACACAGAGTTGCTTCCATTGAAGCTATTCGAAGAGCTCAAATTATATTTTTATTCATTATTATGTAAATATCGACGTTAGGCAAACCTTAGGCCGTTTCTTATGTTATTGTTTTATTTTATTACTTGTGATATTGCATATTTATATTACTTGTATATTATTATTATCTCCTCCTCAATTTGAAAAAAAATGAATTCAGTCGGGACCCACACTTGTGGATTTCGAAGGGTGCCTAATCCCTTCCCTTATAAATAATTTGAACCCCTACCTAGAATCAATTGGTTTCGTAGATCATAATGTTTTTCCTAGTTTTCCTAAAATTAGGTGGCGACTCCTTTTTTTAAAAAAAAACTCGTTTATTTTTAAAACTCTTTCAAAATTGAATCAATACATTATTTTTTGAGTCCCGGCGACGTTTTGCCCTATTTGAACATAGTAGGGATGTAAACAGAATGGCGACTCCGCTGGGGAATATTCAGAGGTTTTAACCAATATGAATTTAATTTTTTTTCACATTGAGGAATTTTTGTTTTATTATTATATTATACCTTGTATTTTTATATTTCGCTGATTATTTGTTTATTGTATTTATTCATTATTTATTTTATTTTGTGTATATTATCATTGCATTCATGGCATAATATTTACCGTCAAACGACAATTATTTCATTTCCACTAAAGGACGATTATGTGGGTTCGCAGTCGTTCATTAACCAAAATTTTCTCGGGGCACCCTGACGAGTGTAGTTGGCTACTTGATCGTCAACGATCGTTAACTGTCCCAGCCCAAGTAGTCCGTTTGGGTTACCTTTTCAACTCTAAATACAACCAACTCTTAGTCGACTAGCGTAGAGCGAAACCAAATCCCGAATTTAGCGCATTGAACTAGGACGATCCAACACCCAAGGCGTGTTGGGTCCATTAGAAAGACGACCTTCAGTCCATAATGGCCTCCGGCCTAAACGGACAATCACAATTGTCTGTAATTTGAAGGATGTATACGACATTTGACAAACCATGGTCCATCTGATTAGAGAGTTATTTTAATAGTCTATTTTTGTCAAATTCGGTTCTTCACAAGCTATCATTCCATCCAAAAGTGTTGACAATCGAAGATGACAACAAGTTCAAGAGAGAGTACCTTTCACAAAGGCTTAGAATAGGATGGTACCCTGGTGGGATTGAATATTTGTATTTTTTTTTCTTTCTTTCTTTTTCCCCTTACTTCAAATTCTATTTCATTTATTCATAAAATTGTACTAAGTGTTTTGGGAGACAATGGAAAGTTGTCAAAGGGCGTAATACATCCTTCAAATCGATAGGCCTATCCTAGGCATAAAAGGGTCACATATTTGTATAGGACGCGCAATAATTGTTTGTATGCTATGTGATATATTTCAGTTTGTCTTTAATCAAAACAGTATTTATGTGTTTATTCATTATTTGTGTGATATTTTGCATTATCCATTATGTACAGGAACTAACACTCTTACATTTTGAGTTGTTCTTCTTCAATAGCAAAAAATTGATTTATGTCCAAATTCAGAAATTATTATTTGTTCGAAGTCGTAAGAGACAAGAGGATTAGCGAAATTCGAGTCCTTGTATTTCACAGGACATTAATATTAAGTCAAAACGATAAATCAGGGGAGTATTTGAATAAGAGGTTGCATCCATTTATTTATATTATTATTTGGCGTGATGTTCCTCCTCTCACATATTTCTCATATTTTTGTAGGAATACCTCCCCGACATCAGTCGGGGATGGTCATAACAATGTCTCAATCTCGTGAAAATTGGAAAGAGACAAAGGTCCAAGAAAACATCCAAAAAGAGTACAACAAATCATTACTGCAGAAATTCGTAGGTTACATTCAACAGACAGTATAAATATTGACGATTAAGAGGCTATAAAACATATTAGTGCGAAAAAAAAAGGTCAAATTTTTTTTTAGTGGCGCTAGACCTAGAAATTTCTTTGAATTGTCTAAATCTTTAAATTATTATAAGTCATATCTGAACGAACTACGCGTACCTGATTCTCATTTTAATGAGATACGTAGGCAACCCTTCTCGGGTTCGGTATTATCTTCTCCAAAAGTAAAAATATAAAATCAAATAGTTTGTGCATATTTTCCAAGTCATATCTGCACGAACTACGCATACCTGATTCTCATTTCGGTGAGATACGTAGGTAACCCTTCTTGGGTTCGGTATTATTTTTCCAAAAGTAAATAAAAAATAAAAAAAAAGTTTGTTAATATTTTCAAAGTTATATCTACATGAACTACGCACACCTGATTTTCATCTCAATGAGATACGTAGGCAGCCCTTCTCGGGTTCGGTAATCATTCTTTAAAAAAAAAATAGCTTGTACATAATGTAAGAGTCATGTCTTCAGATCGATTGGTACCTATGTAGTTAAGAGCATGTAAATATATTTGATATGATAGAAAAGACTGACTTTGCGGTAAACTATAGATTCTCGTGGTACCTCTTATCTGTACTTTTGTGATGCTTGAAAATTCTCTTGCATGCAATCAAGATAAGAATAAAACTAACCTTATGTTTCATGTGCATTGTGTGGTGAGCTTTTGATCAAAGTTCAGTTGTGTTACACTGTTGATCTAGAACTTGACTTGAATGTTTTTCGAGGCGAAATTCTGAGTAATGTTCGGTTTGAGAAAGGATTGTAGGCCTTTTTTGACCCGATTGTGCCTTTCAAAGCCTACCAAATTACATTAATCCCTAGTTTTCCCACTTTGAGCCTGAAACCTTTCTTTGGACAACCACATCTTAACCACTACCCTTTTAAGTGTTTACAAGCACTATCCTCTCTTGGCCCAACCTTCTTGAGTGCACCAAGAATGTGCAAATTATAAGAGAAGATCCATGTTTGAAATTTCCGAAAGCAAAGATATCGAGTCTCCCAAAGTTAAGAAAACAAAAGACTTCTAGAGAAAAAAGAAATAAAGGAAGAAAGAAAAGGTGAAAGGAATAAAGAAAGGCAAAATTACCCTTACAAGGTCAATGAAATGTGGGAAGGAAAATACTCCAACAAAAAGGAGAAAAAATTTATAAGAAATGAGTGAAATAAAAGAAAAGCTCTAAGAAATAAGGACTCAAAAGAAGTCAAAACAAAGAGAGAAAAAAAGAAGAAGAGAAGAATGGAAAAGCTCCAGAAAATGAGAACTCAAAAGAAGTCGAAACAAAGGAAGAAAAAAGAGGAAGAAGGAAAAAGAGTCAAAAATAAGAATTCAAAAGAATTTGAGAGGTCAGAGAATAATGAAGAGGATCTAACGCAAATGCGTACCAATCATTAAGAGCACAAATTCTGTGTGACGCTCAAGGAGGAATTAAGTCACTTTTATCCCAAATAAATATCATACCCATCCCTAAGCCTACGTTACAAGCCAATGACAAGCCCTACATGATCTCATTCTAAATATTCTCACATAAGTGGAGATTTACATAAGGGTCAAGCATATGGTATCACAGTTGTGTGCATTGAATATTTTGTGAGTGTGAGTGCACTTTGAAAAATGTCCTGTAATCAAATGTTTCAAATATGTGTGAAATGGGACTAGCCTTTGTCGTGAGGGCACTTGAAACATAAGGATTGATACAATTCAAAACCTTTGTTTGAAGCAAGATGAACGGATCATGTTGATCCTTAAGTATATTGGAGGTACCACTTGAAGCTGTAGGAATTACCTCAAATTCAATCTTTAAAAAAAAAAAAAGGAATGAGAGATTTACCTGCAATCTAACTGTTGGTACCAATTGTAGTGAAAGTTTGACTATCTCATCACATTCTTTATTTTTCAAAAAAAGAAAAGAAAAAGTGAGCAAACACTCATTCTTTAATATTTTAAAACCTTTTTAAGAATCTTTCAATTTTATAAAAATAAAAAATAAAAAAAATTGCCTTTTAAGTTGTTCATTGTAAAAAAGTGTCATCGGATTAATCTTGTATGTGTGAGAGTCCTATTTTACTTAATGGATTGTCCGTCCCAAAATGTGACATATTTTTTTTTATCTCTAGGCTTTGGATATCACATGGAATATTATTTTCCTATTTCATCATGTTCATATTGTACATTTTCTACTAATGATCTTCTTTCAGATTCTTTGCAGTATTCATCATCTACAAGTTTGGAACTACATTTGACCTGATTCCTGGATCAACAGGATATGTAGGCGCCACAACGGCTCGGTCATATATTAAGTGTGATTATTATTTCTCCTTACAATAAAAACTGGGACAGAATTTTTGAAAATATCTCAAAAATTCTCAATAGAGGTGTTATCGCCAACAAGTCAAGATTGAAGATCATTTTGAGATTTGCCAAATTTCTAACTGGGACAAAATTTTTGAGGAAGACCTCAAAATTCTGATAAGTACTGCGAGAAGCTTGATAGCAACTACAAAGATCATGCATCGCGAATTAATAATCATGCATCGCGAGTCAATATACATGCATTGCAAAAAATCATACAATGAGAGTCAATATTCATGCATTGCAAAAATCATGCATTGAGAGTCAATATTCATGCATTGCAAAAAATCATGCATCGCGAATTAATATTCATGCATCGCGAGTCAATATTCATGCATTGCAAAAGATCATGCATCGAGAGTCAAAATCATGCATTGAGAGTCAATATTCATGCATTGCAAAAAATTATGCATCGCGAATTAATATTCATGCATCGCGAGTCAATATTCATGCATTGCAAAAGATCATGCATCGCGAGTCAATATTCATGCATCGCGAGTCAATATTCATGTATAGCGGAAAATCATGTATCGCGAGTCAATATTCATGCATTGCAAAAAATCATGCAATGAGAGTCAATATTCATGCATTGCAAAAATCATGCATCGAGAGTCAATATTCATGCATTGCAAAAAATCATGCATCGCGAATTAATATTCATGCATCGCGAGTTAGTTCATGCATCGAGAGTTAATATTCATGCATCGAGAGTTATCATTCACGCATCGTGAGAAGAATTCATACCTCGCAGAAATTCATGCATAGCGAGAAGATTTCATACCTCGCAGAAATTCATGCATAGCGAGAAGATTTCATACCTCGCAGAAATTCATGCATCGCGAGAAGATTTCATACCTCGCAAAATTTATGCATTGCGGGAAAATATTCATGCCCCGCAGAAGATCATGCATTGAGATTCAATATTTATGCATTGAAAAAATCATGCATCGCGAGTCAATATTCATGCATTGCGAAAGATCATGCATCGCGAATTAATATTCTTGCATCTCGAGTTAATTCATGCATCGAGAGTTAATATTCATGCATCGTGAGAAGAATTCATACCTCGCAGAAATTCATGCATAGCGAGAAGATTTCATACCTCGCAGAAATTCATGCATAGCGAGAAGATTTCATACCTCGCAGAAATTCATGCATCGCGAGAAGATTTCATACCTTGCAGAATTTATGCATTGCGGGAAGATATTCATGCCCCGTAGAAGATCATGCATCGCGAGTTAATTCATGCATCGAGAGTTAGTATTCATGCATCGCGAGAAGATTTCATACCTCGCAGAAATTCATGCATAGCGAGAAGATTTCATACCTCGCAGAAATTCATGCACCGCAAGAAGATTTCATACCTTGCAGAATTTATGCATTGCGGGAAGATATTCATGCCCCGTAGGAAATTCATGCATAGAGAGTCGATATTCATGCATCGAGAGTTAATACCCATGCATCGCAAGAAGGTATTTGCATTTGCATTTAAGACGCATCTATTCGGAGGTGAAGGATGTGCACCATATCTTTTCAACGTTCAAGTCGGGGGAAACTTGCGTTGAAAGATATTTGCATTTAAGACGCATCTATTTGGAGGTGAAGGATGTGCACCATATCTTTTCAACGTTCAAATCGGTGGAAACTTGCGTTGAAAGATATTTGCATTTAAGACGCATCTATTCGGAGGTGAAGGATGTGCACCATATCTCTTCAACGTTTAAGTCTGTGAAAACTTGCGTTGAAAGATATTTGCATTTAAGACGCATCTATTCAGAGGTGAAGGATGTGCACCATATCTTTTCAACGTTCAAGTCGGTGAAAACTTGCGTTGAATGATATATGCATTTAAGACACATCTATTTGGAGGTGAAGGTTGTGCACTCTATCTATTCAACGTTCAAGTCGGTGGAAACGTGCGTTGAAAGATGTTTACATTTTGTCCTACCGATGGACATACATTCAAAATCCTATCGATGAAACATCATTTTTTTTTCTTTTCATTCGTCCTACCGATGGACATACATTTCAAATCCTACAGATTGATCATCATCTTCATTCGTCCTACCAAGGGACCTGTATTTATCTCCATTTATCGTATCATAAGAGATGCTCCCCTTTTTCTTTTAGTTTTGCCTATATTAATGAGTTTTATCTTCTTTTTTTTTAGAATATTCTAGAGGATGCACTCTCAGAGGAGCCACATGTGCGAATTACTTCAACAAGGACGCAACGTATCATAGAACCTTTTGGAACAAGTCTGGGATTGACTTCCACCACATTCAACCGCCACGAATCCTTCACTCTTTTTCTCTAACAACCAGACCCACCTCTGTTCTTCCTAATAACTAGAAATCCACCGGAATCCGATGAACAAGCAACCAAAATGAAGCTCTAACCACGCTAGTGCAAATCAGAATCAGACCACCGTGATGCCAACAAACTTCGGTAAAGAGGTAACATTTTGGTTTAGTCTTATTTTAGCTATTTTTCTTTGCATTTTCTTTTTCCGTTTCAGATATGGCCGGAGTGTTATTATTATTATGTTTTGGTTGAATTCCTTCATTTTTATTTTTGTTCGTTTATTAGAATTGCCAGTAGTTCGCCGGGGATAGCTTATTTCCTCTAAAAAAAATTAGGTTTAATATGTCTCCTGTTACATGATGATTTTTGATTTGTTAGTAGTTTTATTTTAATTTAATTATTTATTTATTTGTTAAATGTTGATATTCATTCATGGGTTCCAACTCTTGTTTAAGTTTCTTTTAGATATTTGATTAGTTTGGTTAAATAAGATTTAATTTGGTTATAAGCTAAGTTGCTTGTTTGCTGTAGTTGTTATTATTATATTATTACTATGTTGTAGTTTAGCTCGCCCCTGATTGCATTGTTTATTATTACTATTATTATTATTATTGTTATTACTATTTTTTTATGTTTGCCACATTATTTGGAATTTGTTTACTATTTCTTTTCGTTGTAGTTTCTGTCAATTATTTAATTCTGCTTTGTCTAGAGTTGAAGTCCATTTTCTATTTTTGGATATTCCAATTTTGTTACTAAGTTTGATTCAATTTTTGTTGGATAATGATATAGTTTTTGTTTATTTCCATTTAATTGTTGTGACACTCCACTTTTTAATTCTTTTCCATATTTAGTTGATATTGTCTTATTACAAAATTGTTTTGGACATTATTGAATTTCTATGCTTTGAGGTGTTGTATTGTTACTCCCTCTATTCACTGTTGTTGTTGATATTTTCGCTTTGATATTTGTTAATTATTCTATCTGTTATATTGATGTTATAAGTGGATTAATTCGAATAATATTGATATACTCTATAAGTTGTTTAGTTAGTTTTGTCTTAATGAGTTTTGTGTTATTTTTTTGTTTTTCAACTTATTATGATATTGATTAGTTTTATGTTAATTTAAAATGGCCAATGATAAAATCTCTCCGTCGGTTTTGGAGGCCTTCCCATTTTAAAAGACGGAAATTTAGTTAAATCTATATTAATTACTTGTTAAAATGACCAATGAAAAATCTATCCGTCGGGTTTAGAGGCCTCCCCATTTTAAAAGACGGAAATTTTAGTTAATTTTATATATTTTTCTTGTTAAAAATGACCGATGAAGAAATTACCGTCGATTTCCAAGGCCTTCAATGTTAATAAGACGGGTTTTTATTTTTTAGTTATTATTTCTTATATTCAATTTTATTCATATTTATTTATTACTAACACTTTTACTAAGTGTCTTTACAGGTACACAGAGTTGCTTCCATTGAAGCTATTCGAAGAGCTCAAATTATATTTTTATTCATTATTATGTAAATATCGACGTTAGGCAAACCTTAGGCCGTTTCTTATGTTATTATTTTATTTTATTACTTGTGATATTGCATATTTATATTACTTGTATATTATTATTATCTCCTCCTCAATTTGAAAAAAAATGAATTCAGTCGGGACCCACACTTGTGGATTTTGAAGGGTGCCTAATCCCTTCCCTTCGAAATAATTTGAACCCCCTACCTAGAATAAATTGGTTTCGTAGATCACATAATGTTTTTCCTAGTTTTCCTAAAATTAGGTGGCGACTCTTTTTTTTTTTAAAAACTCGTTTATTTTTAAAACTCTTTCAAAATTGAATCAATACATTATTTTTTGAGTCCCGGCGACGTTTCGCCCTATTTGAACATAGTAGGGATGTAAACAGTGTCTACATGCGATGTGTCCAAGTTCTACCATTGGCAAGTAGAACAACCTCATCGGAGTAGGATAGAACTCCGGATTCCATGTCTTGCTACCATGGTCTATGTAAGTTATTGCCTATTCTCATCATGTGGAATACCTATTAGAATTAGATAAGTTTATGAAGTTTAGGTGGTGATATGAGACGCTATCTAGACATTGCACAATAGGCTTTGAAGGTGTTATGTGGAATTTCCTAGGTCTTGTCCAAGACCATTATGTGAGTGTCTTATGTGATGTATTATGTGAGTGTCGTATGTGATGTATGAGTTTTAATTAACTAATGAACTAATGACCTATGTTAGTAACTATGTAAATGAATGAGTACCTAATCTAAAGTGGCTTAAGCATTTCTTAGCTAAAGTGTGAGGAGGACATTGAAGGATGATCTCTTCATGTCTTATCTTTGGTAGTCTTGAGGATGACTCTAGTTAGGCAAGTTGGTTAATCTTGTTGACATGATCTAAGCTTTAGGTAGTCTTAAGGACTATTTAGGTAATCCTGAAGAGGTCACTATGGACGTTATCTTCTTGATTTACTTCAGTAGGTCTTTTGATAGCCTTTGGGTAGAGTATGTCATATCACCTATGGTTGGTCATTTAGTGAGAATGATTCTACTATAGGAGTCCATAGGATCACTTGAGTGTGTGTGTAAGGGATTGTATGGGCGGTTCCTTCACATTTTACTTATGGGAGACTTAGGATTCATGATTGGTAGAGAAATCTCACAATGATGTTTATGATTGCTTTGTAAGTATGTATGTAACTCATTGTAAGTAATCTTAAGGCTCGTTTAGGCACGTCTAGAGAGGGTGTATGGGAGGTCTCTCTTTGTGTGACTTAAGTGAATCTTAGGATGACTTTAAGTGAGGGAATTACATGCTAGAAGATGTTAAAAGGGAAGGCTAGGACTTCACTGTACAGTGAAGTGAACTCACTGTAAAGTGAGCTTTAAATTTATGAGTTTGGTTTTAATGTTATGTTATGTGTTTTTAAATTGATTAATGATGTTATTATGATTAAAATATGATTTATAAAATGAAGAGATGCATATTTCCAATAAAGTCTGTTTTCATGATTTTTATGCATACACTACACCATTTTAAGCCTACGACTACACTAATTCTGGGCTACACTTGTAAAGTGTTGCCTAAAGTAGTTTTGGGAACACTTTTAAAGCGTAGCCAAAATTTTTAACTTTTAGCTACGATAATTTTGGCAACACTTCAAAAGTGTACTCTTTAATGGTATAAGCTACACTTTATAAGTGTTGTTACAATATAATATAATTGGCAACACCTATTTACATATATGGCTACACTTCTAAAATGTTCTATTTTTATAATTGAAAAAAGAACACCTTATAAGTGTTGCCTTAAAAAATTCACTAAAATATTATATTCCCTCCAATATTTTCAACACTCCCTCCCATTTTTATTGGCTTAAAAAAATAAACATTAATAATTGATAAAACATTAACTTTTTTACTTCACTTTCCTCTTTTACTTCACTTTCTTCAGCCCTCTTTCACGTTTCCATACAGATTATTGATGAACAAAGAGCTGATGAACGGAGTTGAAGAGTTGAAGTCGTCAAACTGAGTGAAGATAGTTGAAGAACCAATTTTTTTTTCGATACACGCTGAAGAGTTGAAATCGTCGAAGAACTGAGCTGAAGAGTTGAAGTCATCAAAGATCTGATATCTCAAGTCATCTTCTCCAAATAATGATTTCTTGAAGATTAAGTACGATTCTCTTTTCTGATAGTTATTTCGTCAAGTGTTAGTTCGAAAATAGTGTTCTTGTTAGCTGAAGTGTTTGATTTTTTGTTTTGTGTTTAGAAGGAATGAATAATTTTGGGTTGTTGTCAAGATGACGAACTGAAGCTAATTAGTCTGGAGTGAGAATGGTGTTTAATAGTTATTGAGAATTCATTCTTTTGAATCAACTTGTTTGGGGTCGAGACCTAGTTTTTGCAGGTCTTAATGTACTGTATCAAAAATATTGCTTCTACTCTATGATTGTCAATTCTTTTAGCTTTCTGAATTTAAAAGGTCAATCTTGTTCAGATATGCTGTTATGGGTTAGGATTTTGTGACTGAAATTATGTTCTTTAGGAAGTTGATCCAATTGTGTAGAATGACGAGACACTTGGATCAGATGCATGGATGATTTTCTGTCTGATTTGGCAAATGCAATTCCTGGAATTGATGAAGCTATGAGTTTCGCCGAGATGCTCAAGTAAGTGATGTTTCTCCATTATAGATAAATACCATATATGGCTGTTGCTCCCAAAAGAATAAGATGGTTTATGAACTTCCAATATCAAGTGTTAAAGATTTGTACTTACATTAAGTTTTTGATTCCTGAGTAATAAGTATTAGCATTGGATTATATAAGGATAATTATACGAGATTTGTCTTTTGTATGATATGGGATGACAAAGGTTTCTTTGGATTTTTTTTTTTGAAAAGGTAAGTAAACATTATATTATAGCAGAAAGAAGTCTAGTAATAAGAAATTGCAAAGTTAGTACACTGTCTACAAATCCCTCATAACAAACCAAAATTGAAAAGATATGATTCCACTCTACAAAAACCTATTTCTGTAAAGCATCCATAGAATATAGAATTTGTTGTTCATACTTAACACCCTGAAGATTACACCAAAAACCCATAAGTATATGAGATTTTTTACGGTAGGTGTTTTCCCTTCAAAATCTTTCATTTCTTTACTTTCATACTCCATACAACCCAGCAGATAGAAGTAGGTACTGTAATACAAATCTTCTTCATTGTCTTACTGGTTTCTTTGAGTCCCAACAATGTTATACTGTCTCTTTAACTGTATGGCATAACAAAATGTACTTCAATGAGTTATTTGGATGAGTTTGTTCACTATAAACAGTGAGTGGAAAAGTAGGCTAATTTTCAATATTAAATCAAGTTATTGCATTAGATTTTAGGTTAGGCAGGAACTACTTGAATGATTCCTTGGCCTTCTGTAACTGGGAGATATTATATGACAAGTACAAGTAACCTGAAGAGGATGACCGTCGTTATTAGAAGTGGTAGTTATTCTTGTTCAGAAGTTGTTACCATTTGGAAAGTTCGGGTTCTATTTTCTTGGTGGTTATTGCAGCATCTACTGATTTTAGAATTGAGGAATTTGGGTACATTATGTATCATTAAGTAAACTCAGTTATATAGTGCTAAGATTTTTGACTCTTAATTTCAAGGACTAAACTAGAATATTGAGTATTCTTCCATAGTTGTTCTCCCTTGTTTATCTAGATTGCAATAGAAATAGCTAGTGGTGGTAAATTGATGTCCGTTTCACGTACTGTGTAGAGTTATCCTCTTCAGAATTAGGGATAGTGCATTACTCATTACATATCACCTTCAAATTAATAAAATGTAATGTTGTGTCTGCGGAGCTAATGCTGCTGCTGCTGCTTCTACCCATGATGAAATCCCTCTTCAGCAGATTGTATTATTGAAGATATTCCATGTGTACTACTTAACCTAAGCAAGCCACTTAGGGGAGCAATAGATTTCGAGAACCTATTCCAAAGCTTCTGTCTGTCATTTTTTTGATAACTGAGAAATCCAATCTGTAATCTGTATCTATTAGCATGTTGTAACTAAACAGTAAAGTAGTATTCTTTATCTAACTAAAAAGTAGTATTTACTTTCTTTCTTAATTGTGTCTATCCTATTAATTTTTCTTATTTTTTCCTTAGAAGTATCATCAGCATTTAAAAACATTTGTGGAGGATTCAAGGATTGATTTGGCATAGCAAAAGTGTCATGACTAGGTAAGAAACTTTTATCATTTTATAACACATGACTCTGATAACTTACTTGTGACTTCTAAAGCTTACTAGTTTCTAACAACGTGCGTTGCACGTTTATTTTTTTACTATTGTTATATAAATTAAAATTTTGCTATCAAATAGAAAATGTTTAAATCAACAATATTAATTTTACCAATTATATTTCATGTATCAACAAAAATAAATAAAAATGGATTGCGCATTTGGCATCAAGTCATCTTTATTTTAATTAAAAATTAATTTAAGGAAATGCGAAAGTCATCTACATTTTTATTAAAATGATACAATTTAACATTTAAATTAACTAATTAAATGCTTTTATAACATATGATTTGTGAAGTATTTAATGATTGTTACTCCAAGATTAAATATTCATATCTTCTTCTAGGAATTCACATATCTTATCCAAGGATTGGATGGATTTACCAAGGTATAGCAAAGAGTATATTGATGGCGTTGAATCATTTCTAGATTTTGCTTACTCTCATGGAGATCCTCAAGGAGAGGAAATTCAGTGTCCATGTGTAAAATGTTGTAATATTCGTTGGACTCGAAGGAATGTAGTGTATGATCATCTTATATGCCAATGAAATCACTTCTTTAAGGGAAGAATTGAGACAAGAAATGCGATATTTATTCACTCAATTGTTGCAAAACAACCCTGGATTAAATTTTCAAGACATACCAGGGTGTGTTGGATCTAACCTTGCTTCACCTATTGATGCAAGTAGCGCACAAGCTGTAAGAGGCAAAAATCTTGCACATTCTTCAGGTTCAGCTCATGATTCGGTTCTTCAAAAGGTATTTTGTATTTCACATTCTCTGTTAATAGTCTGAAGTTATTTTACTATATTGAATCTTTGAAAGTTCAATCTGTACTTTGTTTTTGTCACTTATTGCGTCCTTTTAGATTCTATACCTAATTTTGGATTGTAGTTGTGTACTTTTTCCCCTGTTGTTTACTGCTTTGAACTGTAATGGTTGTTGCGAGAGATGGTTTTAATTTTGAGATAGCTTTGTTGTATTTTCGTGAGTGAGTTTGTTGTTACTTGTTCTAGTTAAGCTCTGTTGTGATGTGGTTTGAGTTTCATCTTGTTGATGCTGGTTCTTGTTGTTGCTGGTTCTTGTTGTCTTCTTTAAATTGATTCTCTCTCTTTTTTGCTTGGTTTACCTTTTGATTTGTTTTGGAAGGAGTCTGAGAAGCTGTCAGTGAATAAAAATCATATAAGCTAATAATTAGGAGTTTTGGTATGTCCATGCTTTGTTGAATTGTCCTATAAACTCGGGTCATAAATGGT
Source organism: Solanum sitiens (assembly GCA_016801875.1). Classification (NCBI taxonomy): domain Eukaryota; kingdom Viridiplantae; phylum Streptophyta; class Magnoliopsida; order Solanales; family Solanaceae; genus Solanum; species Solanum sitiens. Next base: position 1,565,763 of record JABWTJ010000043.1, on the reverse strand, counting down.
CTTGTTTGAATCGATAAACTTCATTTTGCAGCATTTCAAACACAAGCTTAGTGTGTTGGTAGTTCTTATTTCAAACACATGCTGTCTCCTAGGCTTTTTGGTGTGTGATGAACTTGAGTGTGTAATGTTGAAGGAGTTGTTCTTGACAACTTTGGTTGAGTTACTCATGTTGATTTGAGTGTATTTGCTAATCTTGCAAAACTTGTTAAGTTTTCATTTCTAACAATTCAATTGTTGGGAAAATGCCTAACTTGTTAAACTTGTAAAGAATTTGTATTGCATTTGCAAGTTTTTGGAATTGTTGGGAAAATGCCTAACTTGTTAAACTTGTAAAGGCTTTTGTTTAGTGCTGAAACTTGTTTGTGTACTGCATTTGCAGTTTTCTAAAATCAAGTTTGCCTTGTTCCCCTTTGTTTTTGTTCTTCCTATCAGCTTCCATCTCTTTGCTCAATATCAAATTGTGAATGTCAGCTCCCAGTTCCTGCCTTAATACAACAGTAACTGGGAGATCTAGTCTATTCAGGTCTTTTTTTTATGTACAAAACTGGAAAATTTCATTCAACAGGCAGATTTTTTTATGTACATGCTTAGTTAATTCAACAGAATTAACAAGTCAGCTGCAGTGCTATTCTCTTTCTCTCTTTCTTCTTTCTGTCTTCCACAGCTGCAGTGCTGTTCTCTATCTTCGACCTCTTCTTCTTTCTGTATCTTCTTCTTTCTGTCTTTGAAAGTTGCAGTGCTGTTCTCTGTTAGCTTATTTTCGTCCTGTGCATTCTGTTCTGCATGAGAATTCTCGGCTATACGAGTTTTTTTAGATGCTGGACTTTTCTCAACATGCTTTTTCTCAGCTTTTGGTACCATTATAGGAAGAGAAAGGGGAATTTTACATATGCTCTGAATGGAATTTGGGATGATGTGTGTTTGTTGATCACTTTGTGTTTACAATACATGCAGTAACCCATAATCCACGTGATTATAAATGGTCTATATGATTTACGTATATATATTGATTTGGATTGGTTGGCTTACAATTAATACTCTCCAATTATGCACTTTCACATTTATTTCACTAACTTATAATTTTATTTTCAATGTGCAGGAAAATGCCGGTAATTGAATTTGAATTGTGGCAGAAGTAAACTCGATCTATTGTAGTAAACGATGAAGAGTTTTTGTACTATTGTCATATATGTTTGTATGCATTTGGTATTTTGGAATTTATTGATATTAGAGATCTTTAAGCAATTATTTTCTATGTTTTGGAGTTTTTGGACATGTTTCTTAAAGTTTATTTGAAATATATACGTTCGATTTAATTATGTGATCGTATATTGAATATATTCAATTCAATAGTATTGCTACACTATATAAGTGTTGCTGTAGATGATATATAAAGTTACACTTTATAAGTGTTACTTTAGATTAGACATAAAATTACACTTTGTAAGTGTTGCTGTAGATGCGATATAAAGTTACACTTTATAAGTGTTGCTCTAGATGAGATATAAAGTTACACTTTATAAATGTTGCTGTAGATGAGATATAAAGCTACACTTTATAAGTGTTGCTCTAGATGAGATATAAAATTACACTTTATAAGTGTTGCTATATATGAGATATAAAAGGCAGCACTTTTGAAGTGTTGCGCTAGATGACCTATAAAAGGCAACACTTTTGAAGTGTGACCAATAAAACCGCAAAGACAACGCTTTTAAGTGTAGTATAATAAAATATAGGTGTTGCTAATGCATCAAAACAAAGCGTGGCCTTATACTTCTTCGGCTATGCTTTATAAGTGTAGCCAAAAGTGGCGACATTTAATAAGTGTTGCCTAATGTCAAAGGTTACGCTTCATTTGGCCACCCCCTGAAAAGTGTTGCCTAAAGTCCAAAAGTGTGGCCTTTTATTTTAGGCCACACTTTTTGCTAGTTTAGGCTACACTTTAGTGGGGTGGCCGTAGGCCTAAAATGGTGTAGTGATAATGCCATACTTAGTACATGTGGTTGTACTAATTCCATGCTTTATTTTCTATCTATAGTTCTTAATAGGTGAAGATATTTTGGGAATTGAAGACTTGGACTTGGAAGATCGTTCAAGAGAAGTTGAAGTATGTCCTCAATTGACTCGAGGGCATATGTCTTTTATGTTTTCTTTGAAGTATTGTAATAGACTATGTATTTCTATTTTCGTATTGAAGTATGGGCCGTGTCCCAAGTATTCTTGTGTCTTAAGATGATGAGATTGAGACTTAGTGGTTTTCCTAATTTCTACTTATATGAAAGAGTTTAAAGACTTCTATATTGTTTTACGAAAAGTTTTAATTCCGCACTACTTTTCATTATGTATATGCAATGAATGATATGAAAGAGGCTTGTCTTAGAACTCCGAGAGTTCGACGACGCCGGTTACAATCCAAGATTGTACTCTAGATTCTAGGGTATGGTTTTGGGATGTGACAAGCTTGATATCAGAGCATAGGTTGGTGAAAGTGGTCTTAGGAATAAAAAAGTCTCATCAAGTCACGTCTAGTAGAGTCTTGACCATCGGTGTGAACCGCGATACATCTATGGGCGAGAGGCTATAGGACGATAGAGTTTCCCTTCTTTTCTACTCCTATGTCATGCGGTAGAGTAAATGTTATGATTATCCTTCTTATATGTTTCCTTGTGTTTCTAGGAGATGAATACTAGAAGGATGGCCGCTAGAAGGTTGGAAGAGGAGAGGGTGAATGAGGAGATTCCTCCTCAAGTTGAGCAAGGTGCTCAAGGTGCTCAAGGTACTCAAGTGCCTCCCCAAGGTGATCATGTTCCTAATGTGGGTGGAGGTAATGAGGTTCCGGTGGTTCATCCGGATTTGACTACTCAAGAGATTAGAGAGGCTTTGATGGATTTAGCTCAAGCCGTAACTACACAAATCAATTTGAGTATGATGCCTAGGGTTGTGGAGAGCACTATGACTTCTAGGTTGAGAGACTTTGTGAGTATGAATCTTGCTATCTTTCTTGGCTCTAAGGTAAATGAGGATCCCCAAAAGTTTCTTGATGAACTGTACAAGGTATTGAGTGCTATGGGGGTTACATCTAGAGAGAAGGCGGAATTGGCTTCATACCAATTGAGGGATGTTTCTCAAATTTGGTATACTCAATGGAAGGACAATAGGGCGGAGGATTCAAGTCCTATTGAGTGGGAAGAGCTTAAGGGAGCTTTTCTTGGCAAGTACTTTCCCCGAGAGAGGAGAGAAGTCAAGGTGGAAGAGTTTATTAATCTCAAGCAGGCAATATGAGTGTTGCGGAATACTCTTTGAAATTCTCAACATTGTCTAGGTATACTCCTTCTCTTGTGTCCAATCCAAGAGATGAAATGAGTCGCTTTTGTACCGGAGTAGCCGACTTGGTGAATGAAGAATGTCGTACCGCTATGCTTCATGATGATATGACCCTATCTAGACTCATGGTGTATGCACAATCTATTGAGGAGTCTAAACTTAGGAGGATGGATAGAAGTTTGAACAGTGTTGCTAGTGATCAAGAGCAACCTAGGTTCAAGAAAAGAGCTCAATCTCAGGAAGAGCCTAGGAGGGCTAAGATTAGGTTTGAGAAAGGAGGTAGTTCCAAGGATGGCAAACCTACTTGTGCCAATTGTGGCAAGAAACACTATGGTGAGTGTCTATTGGGTACCGGGAATTGCTTTGGTTGTGGTAAGGAAGGACATAAGGCTAGGGATTGTCCTACGATTGCTTCTAGAGGTAGAGAGGGTAAGCAAGTTGCTCCTAGTGTTCCAAAGGAAGATGCTCCAACTAAGAGGCGTTTCTATGCACTCCGTACTAGAGTTGAGAAGCCGGATGAGAATGAGGGTAATGATGATGTTGGTAAGTTCTCTTTCTTTCGTTAAGATTTGAGTTCCTTCTAAATGGGGGAGTATGGTTTGTAGATGGGATAGAAGTTCTTGAATTTGTTGCTTGTGCATGATGTATAGGAGTTTGGTTGAAATTGAATTTTATTGACCTCTTGCATTGTGTATTTTATGAAACTTTGAGTATGTTATAAGGTGTGTTTATATGATGTTACTTTGCATATTAGCATGTTCATATCATGAATTACCTTAAATGAGCATTTTTGGAAAATTTGCTAAAAATCACTGTAGCTTGTTAAACTGCTCAGTGTAAAATTTTAGTTAAAATGACTATTTGATTCGTTGGTCTAAAATTGTTGTACTGTGGTTAGAACTTATGTATATGAGTAGGTTATTGAGTATAAAATGAGTTTTTTCTATTTGGATTGAAGCATGTGAGTTTTGTAGCTTAACGAGTTATAGAATTGTCTTCTAGTTTCTTGTTGTGTTGCGAATATCTTGACTATGTGAACTTGATGTCTTCCTCTTGGTTATGTGTTGTATGGTTTGGTTATGTGCTGCTAGTTGATTCTCTTATCTTGGAAGTGTTAGGAGAGTGGCAAGTGTCATTCGAGGACGAATGTTGTCCAAGTGGGGGAGATTGTAATACCTCAAAAATAGCTTAGCTGCTCTAGAGTTTAATATGTTGGTATTGGTGTTCTAATGTCCTAAATATGCCTAAAATATATAATACAGGCAATATATAAAATATAAGAGGTGTTGGAAGTCAAACGTCAAGGGACGACTAAGACGTTTGACGACTAAGTCACCAAAATGTCTAAAATGTGGTTATATGTGTTTATGTGTGTTTCATGGTGTTTTAAGGTTATTAATAGAGTTAATATAGCATGTATATGCATCCGTTAAAGTTTCGTGAAGTTTGGAGGTCAAACGACCAAGAACGTCCAAGGCGTTCGAAAGATATGCCTTGAGTCGACCTTGTACGTCTAGGCAAGTTTTGTTGAGTTTTACGTGTTCGTTTTGGATGAATTTCATGTGAGAGGTGTTAAACTTATATACGATCATTTTTGGGTTGGAAGCGTCCAGGAAATTATCCCCAAAGACCATCAAAGGGTCCTTGAAGAAGGACCCCAAAATCAGTGTGCAGGCTATCCCAGGCAGCCTTGGCGATGGAGCAGTCAACGACCAGTCGTGGCTGTGACGCCCCGTAACAGGGTTCCGTCATGGGGTCCTTAGACAAGGGTGAATATTGGAACCTTGGCAAGACACTGTAGCCACCAACGGAGGGGTGTGATGCTCCGTTGTGGCCGTGATGCCCCGTCAAGGGCAGGCATCGCAAGCACCTGTTCCTGCGCGCAGAGTTACTGCCAAGCCAAGGGGTGAATTGTAAATTCACCCCACTTGTAAATTAAGTTTTGGAAGGTTATTTGAGGGTCTTATGGGTATTTTAATTAACTATATAAGTAGTTAACACCCTAAAGACTTCATTCTTCCAAATTGAAAACCCAAAAACACTTAGAAAATATCCCAAAGACTCCATTGAAGACCCTATTGAAGAGGCAGCTTGGTGAGGGGTTTTTGAGTGAAAATTCTTCATCAAAGTGAAGAATTTTCATCCTTGAGGTATGGCTTTTGATCCTTGAAACTTATTTCATCAAGGAGCCCAATCCTCAAGATGTTTTTCAAAGTTTTCTAAAGTGAATTGACCAATTTCGGGATTCTACCATGGGTTCTTGCATAAATGATTTCTAAACATTGAATTATGATCTAATTGATATTTTATTGATTATTTTAACATAAATTACCTATGAACCCATGTAAATTGATGAACCCTAGTTTTGACTACTTAGTGGGTTACTTGATATTAAGCTAATATTTATGAATTGTTGTGTAGTTTCCTATGGGCTTTATAATGATATAAGAATTGTATTCAATTGATATCAAATTGATCTTAGATTGTTAAACCTAGATTGAATTGATGTAGATTCATTGAGTCTTATGGTTATTGCTTTGAATAATTGTTCATGGCCATGGGTAAGTGCCTTGTGATGTTGAATTGGTTGATTTGGCATTGAATTGAAGTGTGGATTAGGGGATGAAGGTATGCTGCCCCATTTTATTTAATTTGATATTAATTATACTTAGATTCTATTGTGCTTGGTATGGTCCACTTATGGTGGCGGTGTTATGTGTTTTACTTGCAATTGATGAGGCCTTGTCGGCGTTACTTTATGCAATATTATGAGCATGGCCTTATTGGCAATTACTTGAAGTTATGTGGTTATTTGTGTAGTTTGATTATGTGAAGCATGAAATTACCTATCTACATGTGAAGCTATATAGTCATGCATGTATTTTTCTAGTTATGTTGCCTTAAGTGCGCATGTTAGACTTTTACTTGACATTATGAGAGTAGTGTTAGGTTAAGTCTTGGTTATTCCTACTTGACTTTATGAGTCTAGGTGGAGTATATTAATGGTGTTATGATGATATATAGGGTGACTTGAAGATGTTGGGTTGTTTTAGAGGTGTTTCTGGAATGACTTGTATTATGTGTTAAACGTGAAGTATGTGATGTCTTGTCTTGGTTGACTTGTATCTCTTGCTTGATGTATATATGATTATGGATATGTGATGTCTTGATTTAGGGTGTTATAACTCTTAGTCTTGAATGTATGAATGACATGTGACTTTAAACGATGTTATGAGAGTCTCTTATGTGCAAACCTTGACTTAAGGGGAAGGTTAAGATTGATTGAAGTGTAAGCCGTAATGGTATCCTTCAAAGTAAAGGAATGATGGACTTAAAATTAGTTGGCTGGAACGGCATCATATTAACACTTAGGAAAGTCATCATGAGCTTCTTATCGCCATTGTTAGGTAGCCCTAGTGAACCTTCCTTGGTAGAGTAAATGTAATTGAGTATTGAACTAGATATGGAACCCTTTTATGTAAACCTAATGTATGAAATACTCTATGAGAAAGAAGGCTAACACCGAGTGAGTATGGCAAGGGAAGTAGTTCTAGTTAAGTATGAGACTAGAATACAAAGAAGCCCTTCATATTCCTTAACCATGTGCCTACATGGGATGTGTCCAAGTTCTACCATTGGCAAGTAGAACAACCTCATCGGAGTAGGATAGAACTCCGGATTCCATGTCTTACTACCATGGTCTATGTCGGTTATTGCCTATTCTCATCATGTAGAATACCTATTAGCATTAGATAAGTTTATGAGGTTTAGGTGGTGGTATGGGACGCTATCTAGACATTGCACAATAGGCTTTGAAGGTGTTATGTGGAATTTCCTAGGTCTTGTCCAAGACCATTATGTGAGTTTCTTATGTGATGTATTATGTGAGTGTCTTATATGATGTATGAGTCTTAATGAACTAATTAACTAATGACCTATGTTAGTAACTATGTAAATGAATAAGTACCTAATCTAAAGTGGCTTAAGCATTCCTTAGCTAAAGTGTGAGGAGGACATGGAAAGATGATCACTTCATGTCTTATCTTTGAAAGTCTTGAGGATGACTCTAGTTAGGGATGTTCGTTAATCTTGTTGACATGATCTAAGCTTTAGGTACTCTTAAGGACTACTTAGGTAATCTTGAAGAGGTCACTATGGACGTTATCTTCTTGATTTACTTCAGTAGGTCTTTTGATAGCCTTTGGGTAGAGAATGTCATATCACCTATGGTTGGTGATTTAGTGAGAATGATTCTACTATAAGGAGTCCATAGGATCACTTGAGTGTGTGTGTAAGGGATTGTATGGGCGGTTCCTTCACATTTTACTTATGGGAGACTTAGGATTCATGATTTGTAGAGAAATCTCACAATGATGTTTATGATTGCTTTGTAAGTATGTATGTAACTCATTGTAGGTAATCTTAAGTGTCGTTTAGGCACGTCTAGAGAGGGTGTATGGGCAGTCTCTCTTTTTGTGACTTAAGTGAATCTTAGGATGACTTTAAGTGAGGGAATTACATGCTAGAAGATGTTAAGAGGGAAGGCTAGGACTTCTTTGTAACAGTGAATGGACTTCACTGTACAGTGAAGTGAACTCACTGTAAAGTGAGATTTAAATTTATGAGTTTGGTTTTAATGTTATGTTATGTGTTTTTAAATTGATTATTGATGTTATTATGATTAAAATATGATTTGTAAAATGAAAAGATGCATATTTCCAATAAAGTCCGTTTTCATGATTTTTATGCATAATGTCATACTTAGTACATGTGGTTGTACTAATTCCATGCTTTATTTTCTATCTATAGTTCTTAATAGGTGAAGAACTTTTGGGAAGTGAAGACTTGGACTTGGAAGATCGTTCAAGAGAAGTTGAAGTATGTCCTCAATTGACTCGAGGGCATATGTCTTTTATGTTTTCTTTGAAGTATTGTAATAGACTATGTCTTTCTATTTTCGTATTGAAGTATGGGCCGTGTCCCAAGTATTCTTGTGTCTTAAGATGATGAGATTGAGACTTAGTGTTTTCCCTAATTTCTACTTATATGAAAGAGTTTAAACACTTCTATATTGTTTTACAAAAAGTTTTAATTCCGCACTATTTTTCATTATGTATATGCAATGAACGATATGAAAGAGGCTTGTCTTAGAACTCCGAGAGTTTGACGACGACGGTTACAATCCAAGATTATACTCTAGCTTCTAGGGTATGGTTTTGGTATGTGACAGTTGCGGATTAAGATTCATATGACCATGGGTAGTGTGTCTCATGTAGAAGAAGGGAAGAAAGACCTAGTGAAAGATGTTCTTAGCTTGTCTAGATTGGGTGTTCGGTTGGAAGATTCCCCAAATGGTGGTTTTATGGTTCATAATAACTCCGAGTAATCATTAGGGATTGAGGTGAATTCTAATAAACATCTTGATCCGCTATTGATGGAGTTGATGAAATTGGTACTTAGAAAGTTGAATGAGTCATTCTCCCAAGGGGGAGATGGTGTGCTAAGGTACCAAAATAGGTTGTGTGTACCGGATGTTGATGATTTGAGTAGAAGGGTTTTGGAAGAAGCTCATGGTTCTCGATATTCTATTCATCCGGGTTCCACCAAGATGTATCATGAGCATAGAGAGGTGTATTGGTATGACGGCTTAAAGAGGGACATAGAGGAGTTTGAATCCAAGTGTCCAAATTGCCAACAAGTAAAAGCCGAGAATCTAAAGCCTAGTCGTCTTGTCACATCATGAGAGCAAAACCTAGAAGATATGGCACTCTCAGAGTGCGACATGGCGTACTTGACCTCTCAAAGGTCTTGTACAAGCCCTTTGACATCATTCATTGCATACATGTATGAAAAGTAATGCGGAAGTAAGACTTTTCACATGTAATATCTTAAAACATCTTTCATATTAAAATAATAGGAAAATACTAAGTCACAACATATGCCAATCTTAGGCTCAAGAATACTTGGGACACGGCTCATAAAATACGAATGTAGAAATACTTAGTCTATTTCAATACTTTGAATTAAAAGAAATCTAAATATAGTTATGCCCTCGAGTCAAGTGAGGACATACTTTGACTTTCTTTTAAGAATCCTAGTTTCAAGGCTTTGCATCAAGATGCTTCTCACCTTCCACCTACACCTTTAGATATAACAAGATGTATGAGATTAGTACAAACAAATGTACTAAGTATGGCTTAATGCATAAAACATGAGAAACGGATATTTATGAGAAATCTGCTCTTTTTTATTAAACATCATATCATAAGCATAAGAACTACATTTAAACACCAAACATCACATTTAGGAAACATTACAAATTATACTCAATTTATATGCACATTACAGTAAGGTCACAGTGACCTCACATTTAGCTTAGAGTGACTTCACTGTAACTTCACCAATAATTCACACATCACAAGGTAGCACCAATAACACCTACAAAACACATAAACATGAGATCCTCCTACCAAAGGTGATTCTAAGGCTCACTTGAGTGAGTTACGAAGCGACTGCCCATACAATCTCTTCACACACACCTAACAGATCCTTTAGACCACCTAAGCTAAGAGCATTCTCAATTCACATAATAGAATATATATATATATATATATATATATATATATATATATATATATATATATATATATATATATATATATATATAACATTCTCTTCCCAAAGTCTATCAATAGACTTACTTAAGTAATGAAAGAAGAAAACGCCCATACCCTATCCAAGCTTACCAAAATAATCCTTAAGCATACCTAAGTTTAGATCATGTCTACTTTATCAATTTACGTTCCCTATCTAGAGTCATTCTTAATATATCCCTAGGTAAGACATGAAGTGACCATTTCCATGCCCCCTTCACACCTTAACTAAGCAACCCTTAAACTACTCTAGGTAAGTACTTAGTTATTAATATACTTACCAACTTAAGTCATTATCTTTATTAGTTCACTTAAGTGAAATTAAACATATAAGGACATTCAAGTAATGGTCTTGGAGAAGACCTAGGGACTCACTTACTAACAACTTCAAAGCCTAATCGTGCAATGTCTAGATAGCGTCCCATATCACTACCTAAACTTCATAGGACTTCTCCAATACTAGTAGGTATCCCAGATGCTAAGAATAGTCAATAACCGACATAGGCCATACTAGCTATGCATGGAATCCGTAGTCATGAACCTACTCCATTATAGGTTTGTTCTACGACCCAATGGTAGAACTAGGACATATCCCATGTAGGCACATGTTTAAGGAATATAAAGGGTTTCTTTGTACTCTATCCTCATCCTTAACTAGAGCTACTTCCCAAACAATACTCACTCGGTGCTAGCCTTTGTTCTCATAGAGTATTTCAATAAAGAAGTACTTGAAAAGGTTCCATATCTAGTTCACAACCCAATCACATTACACCTTACCAATGAGAGTTCACTAAGGCTACCTAAAATTGTCGAGAGGATAGATCAATGAATTTCCTAGGGATGTTTTCATGCCATTCCAGTCAACCAACCCTAAGTCCACCATTGACACTTGAAGGATACCATTACGAATTTCTAATTCAAGGATATCATAACCTTCCAACTAGGTTGAAGGGTAACAATAAAAGATCTTCCAAACAATGATCAAGGTCACATGTCAATCACACATACAAAACTAAGAAGCTCTAAGCATACTAAGTCAAGAACTCATATTCATATTGTACATGTATCAAGTAAGGGACACAAGTCTACCAAAACAAGACACACACATGCTTCACCATATCACATATAGCATGTCATTCTAAAAGCACATAGGTATAACCAATATCATCTATAGGACATCCTACTCACTACTATAGTATCATCAACCTACGTATCACAAGTATCATATAATATATCAAGAAACATCATACTTCAACATCAAGCAATCCATATAAGGACTACACTATGGTCTACTAGAGACACACATCATAGAGTAGAAGAACTCATCCTTTGACTCCACATCAACACATATGTCATCGTGACATTCATAATATCAACATAATCCAGATATAACATGCTAAAACCATAATACTTTAAGTAATGTCGATGAGGCCACATTATTCCCAATTCATAAAGTAATGCCGACAAGGCCACATTAGTAAGAAATATAGCACATAGCACCGCCACCATAAGTGGACCATACCAAACATCATTACTATCTAAAGCCTATACTACACCACTTAGAGAATTTTAGGTCAACATACCATTGATCCAACCTCACAACTTCAATCCATAGCCAATTCATCCAACACAATATACCAAGGCCCTTAACAATGCCCATGATCATCAATTCAACCCAATTATCACCATACATAATAAATCAAGGATAATAAAACATGAATTTATGAAATTAGGGCAGCCAATGAACAATTCTAGCATGATTCATTCATAATTCAATAGCCCTAATCAAACTTCCTAAGAATTCAATAGCATTAAGACATAATCAATTCATCCATAAAGTAATCAAATTTAGGGTTACATGAATTACATAGGTTCATAGAGTTTTTATGTTAAAATAATCGAATTGACAACAATTCAATCAATATACAATTATTAATATTTAACTCAAGAACCCATGGATAGATTACAAAATTGGACAAGTTCATCTTTGAAAGATATTAGATATCACTTTGAAGTTTGGCTCCTTGAAGAAAAGAGATTCAAGGATGAAGGCCATACCTTAATTCATGATAGACAACGAATTTGATGAATAATTGATGAAGAATCACCAAAGAAATCTTCAATCCAAGCTCTATCTTGAGTTTTGGCTCCAATAGAGTTCTAGAGAATTTCTTAGAGAATTTGTTTTTTTGATTTGGAATAATGAATTTATATAGGTGTTTAAGACATATAAAACTATTTATAATACCCAAAATAACCTTAGGAAACCGCCTAAAATTTATTTGGACGTCGGGTGAATTTACCAATTCACCCTTCACTTTACAGTGAATGTGCGAAATTGCAGACTCAAACGACGCCTTCCTCACCTATGCCTCGTCGCCCAACCAACGTACCAACCTGTTAGTCTGTGGTTTGGGTCAGAGGCTGGAAAAAATGATGCCAAGCTCCCACTCCTAAGTCTCCATCAACGACCTCCACCTACAGGGCGTCAACCAGCCTACAGGGCATCGATTGGCTCCGTAGGCGGGACTGCCTTAGGCAGTTTTGGCCACCAAGATGGGTCCTTCCTCAAGGACCCTTGGTTGGTCCTTGGGGACTTTTACCCGAACGTTTTCAACCCGAATATGTTTGTATATGAGTTTATGACCTCTAACATCAATTTTATCCAAAACTAACACGGAAAACTCAACGAAACACACTAAGACACACAAGGTCGTTTCAAGGCAAACCTTTCGAACGTTATGAACGTTCTTGGACGTTTGACCTCCAAACTTCACAAAACTTTAACCACTGCCTCATATCCTCATTTTAACTCATTTGAGGACATGAAAACATAAAGACACAAGCGTTAGGCTCTAGTTTCACCTAAGTCGTTTTAGAGGTGTTACAATCTCCCCCACATGGACAACATTCGTCCTCGAATGACACTTGCTTCATATTAAAACACTTTCAAGAGATAATAAACTCAAAACTAGCAACACATAACCATACCAAACAATAAACAATACACAATTATGAGGAACACCAATTTCACATACTTTAATAGACTCAAAACACAACAAGAGGATAGAAACTAATCTACAACTCATCATACAATAAGGCTCTCATGAGTCATTTCAATTAGCAATAAATCCTTCTACATTCATTATATTGCTAATATACATCAATTATATACACACTACAACAATTTTCAACAAAAGAGTCAAATGTTCAAAAATCTTACAGTAAGCCGCCTGGCATTACAGTGAACATGCTTCAAAATTTCAAAAATGCTACTCTTAAGCAATTAATGATGGAAGCATGATAATATAAGAGATACAACCATATAATCTCAATTTACAACATAACTATAACTTCATGAAATGAAAAATGCAAGGAATCAATGAAATTCAATTCCAACAAGACTCTTAAACATAATGCAACATGCAACAAGCTACTATTACTTTCTAACTCTGAAGCTTGAGTTGAATAGAAGAGATGAGGCAACAATCAAAACTTCACTACTCACCATACTCCCCCTAATAGAAGGAACTTATAACAATAAAAATAAAAGCTATAACTTACCAACATCATCATCATCATCAGGCTTTAATCATCTAGCCCGGAGTTCATAGATGTGATTTTTCCTTGGAACATGATAAACCAGAACACTTGGAGGAAGTTGCTTACCTTCCTTTTCTTTAGCCGCAATAGTAGGACAATCCCTTACCTTATGTCAATCCTTACCACAACCAAAGCAATTCCCGGTACAAACTAGGCATTTCCCACAGTGCTTCTTCCCACATGTAGCACAAACGGGCTTACCCCCTTGAGAACCACTACCCTTCTCAAGTTTGACTTCAGGATCTCTAGGTTCATCTTGAATTTGATCCATCTTTTGAAACTAGGTTGTTTTTTCTCACTAGATCCACCCCTCTTAAAGATCCTTCAAGTCCTACTAAGCTTGGACTCTTTAATGGATTGAAAATACACCATGAGTCTAGACAAATTAATGTCATCATTGTGCATGGTCGTACGACACTCTTATTTCACAAGGTCGACAACACCGGTCACAAACCTACTCATCTCATCCCTACGGTTAGACACCAAGAATGGAGAATAGCTAGACAACATAGTAATAATCCTCAACACTCATATTGGCTTGCTTGAGATTAATGAACTCCTAAACCTTTGCCTCCCTTCTCTCACGGGGAAAGTACTTTACTGAGAAAGACTACTTAAACTCTTCCCACTCTATAGGTCCCGACTCAACCAGACTATTATCTTTCCATTGATTGTACCACAATTGAGCAACCTCCCTCAATTGGTACGAAGCCAACTCTACCTTCTCCCTAGAAGTCACCCCCATGGCACTCAACACCTTATACACAACATCTAGAAACTCTTAGGGATCCTCTCCCACCTTAGAGCCATGAAAAATAGGAGGATTCATCCTCACAAAGTCTCTAAATTTAGATGTTATAGTACTCTCCACAACATTCACTGTAGGTTCAGTACCCCTATTCACATGGGAAGTCATGGCTCGGGCTAAATTAAGTAAAGCTTATAAATCTCCCCATTAGTCATTTATGGGGGAAGTACCGGAACCTCAATACCTTCACCTCCAATAGGGACTTGAACACCTTGAGGAGGCATTTGAGCATCTTGAGGAAATTTAACTCCTTGTAGAGCTAGTCCATCTTGAGGAACTTCCTCTTGCACTCCTCCTTCTTTCAACCTTCTAGTGGCCATCCTTCTAGTATTTATCTCCTATAAAAAAAATATAAGAGATTAGGAATAGACACTTACAACCTTAACTCTATAGGCAAGACACAAGATTGACGAAGAAAGTGAAACTCTATCATCCTATAGCCTCTTGCTCATAGATGTGTCCCGACTCACAGTAATGATGAAGACTCTACTAGACGTGGCTTTATAAGACTTTTTGATTCCTAAGACCACTTTCATAACCTATGCTCAGATACCAAGCTTGTCACATCCCGAGAGCACACCTTAAAAGATATGGCACTCTCGGAGTGCGACATGGCATACTTGACCTCTCGGAGCTCTTGTACAAGCCCTTTGATATCATTCATTGAATACATGTATGAAAAGTAATGCGGAAGAAAAACTTTTCACATGAAATATCATAAAACATCTTTCATGTTAAAGTCATAGGAAAATACTAAGTCTCAACATATGTAAATCTTAGACTGAAGAGTACTTGGGACATGGCCCATACAATATGAATATAGAAATACTTACTCTATTCCAATACTTTGAATTAAAAGAAATCTAAAGATAGTTATGCCCTAGAGTCAAGTGAGGACATACTTCGACTTGCTTGAAAGAATCCTAGTTAACAAGCTTTGCTTCAAGAAGCTTCTCACTTTCCACCTATACCTTTAGATATAACAAGATGTATGGAATTAGTACAATCGCATGTACTAACTATGACTTAATGCATAAAACATGAGAAACGGACATATATGAGCAACATAATCTTTTTTATTAAAACATCATATCATAAGCATAATAACCACATTTAAACACAAAACATCACATTTAGGACACATTACTAATTATACTCAATTTATATGCACATTAAAGTAAGGTCACAGTGAACTCACAGTGAGCTTACAATGACTTCACTATAACTTCACCAATAATTCACACATCACAATATAGCATCAATAACACCTACAAAACATATAAACATGAGATCCTCCAACAAAAGGTGATTCTAAGGCTCAGTTGAGTGATTTATGAAGCGACCACCCATATAATCCCTTTACGCACACCTAAGAGATCCTTTAGACTACCTAAGCTAAGAGCATTCTCATTTCACATAATAGAATATATATATAACATTCTCTTCCCAAAGGTTATCAAAAGACTTAATTAGGTAATGCAAGAAGAGAACGTCCATACACCCTCTCCAAGATTACCTAAATAAACCTTAAGACTACCTATGTTTAGATCATGTCTACTTTATTAATTTACTTTCCCTATATAGAGTCAATCTGAAGACTTCCCTAGGTAAAATATGAAGTGACCATTCCATTGCCCCTTAACACCTTAACTGAGTATCCTTAAACTACTCTACGTAAGTACTTAGTCATTAACATACTTTCCAACTTAAGCCATTATCTTTATTAGTTCACTTAAGAGACATTCAACATATAAGGACATTCAAGTAATGGTCTTGGAGAAGATCTAGGGACTCACTTACTAACATCTTCAAAGATTAATCGTGCAATGTCTAGATAGCATCCCATACCACCACCTAAACTTCATCGAACTTCTCCAATGCTGGTAGGTATCCCATCTGACGAGAATAGGCAATAACCGACATAGACCATACTAACTATGCATGGAATCCAAATTCATGAACCTACTCCGTTGGATGTTTGTTCTACGGCCAATGGTAGAAGTAGGACACATCCCATGTAGGCACATGGTTAAGGAATATGAAGAGTTTCTTTGTACTCTAGCCTCATCCTTAACTAGAGCTACTTCCCAAACCATACTCACTCGGTGCTAGCCTTTGTTCTCATAGAGTATTTCAATGAAGGAGTACATAAAAAGGTTCTATATGTAGTTCACAACCCAATCACGTTACACCTTACCAAAGCGGGTCCACTAAGGCTACCTACTATGGTCAAGAGGATAGCTTAATGACTTTCCTAAGGATGATCTTATGTCATTCCCGCCAATCAAAATTCCACCATTCACATAAGAAGGATAATATTATGACTTTCAACTTCAAGGATATCATAACCTTCCATCTAGCTTGAAGGTTCCACATAAAATACTTTCTTAACAATGTTGAAGGTCACATGTCAATCACACATACAAGACTAAGAAGCTCTAGCATACTAAGTCAAGAACTCATATTCTCATTTTACATGTATCAAGTAATAAACACAAGTCTACCAAAACAAGTCACACACATACTTAACCATAGCACATATAACATATCATTTTAGAAGCACATAGGCATAACCAATATCATCTATAGGTCATCCTACTCACTACTATAGTATCATCAACCTAAGTATCACAAGTATCATATAATCTATCAAGAAACATCACACTTCAACATCAAGCAATGAACATATGGAATACACTATAGTCTACTAGAGACACAGATCATCAACTAGAAGAACTCATGCTATGACTCCACATTAACACATAAGTCAGAATGACAGTCCTAATATCGACATAATTCAGATATAACATGATAAAGCCATAATACTTGAAGTAATGCCGATGAGGCCACATTATTCTCAATTTATAAAGTAATGCATACAAGGCCACATTAGTTAGAAGTATAACGTATAGCAACGCCACCATAAGTGGACCAGACCAAACATCATTACTATCTAAAGCCTATACTACACAATTTAGAGAAATTTAGGTCAACATACTTGTTTTAATCGGAAAAGGGATTTTCATAAGTTTTTGAGGTTTTAGAGTCGCCAATTAATTTTTGAAGAAAAATCAAGAAAACTTCAACTTTCAAAAGACTTTAAACAGAGAAATATCTAGTGAAAACATTAAAGGGGGTTCGGGGATTAACATTAATATTTTAGGAAGGTGTTAGGCACCTAAAACATCCGCTAATGCGGTTTTCCGACAACTAACTTTGGCTAAGACTTAAAATTGCGATAAGAATATTTTTTAGAGTTGTTTGAAAATTAATGTCCAACTTTTATCTAAGTGAAATACCTAACCTGAAGAAATTATTTTGAAAACTACTTAAACTTGATTTACTTTTAAGTTGTTAAAACAAAATGGCGTTTGCGGGGATTTGGAAGTTTCTTAACTTAAAACTAACTAACAAATAAAGCAAGTAAATAAGCAAAAAATAAGAGAGAGGGAAAGAGATTTGGGTCCAAATCCGGTTTCTGTTCGCCTTGACCGGTTTTTGGACCCACCTATTTTGGGTTATTTAACCCATTTGTCTTTTTGGGTGTTTGACCCATTTCGTT
Organism: Solanum sitiens; assembly: GCA_016801875.1. Classification (NCBI taxonomy): domain Eukaryota; kingdom Viridiplantae; phylum Streptophyta; class Magnoliopsida; order Solanales; family Solanaceae; genus Solanum; species Solanum sitiens. The sequence goes on along the minus strand of JABWTJ010000043.1, from coordinate 1,547,813 downwards.
CGTACCTGTCCTAGACTAAACAATAATAAATACTAAATAAATACAGAAAAAGTAAAAGGCGACAAGGGCTTATGCCCGAAAATAAATTCAATACGAAATGCAAAGAATAAAATGGGTCTTCTAATTCTGACTTCTTCAATTATCTTCAATTTTGTTTACTTGAATGTCTGTATGTCGATTTCGCCGGCTGACTTGATAAAGGGAGTTGAACCTTTACGACTCTCTCTCAAAATGCGGAGGGGAACGTGAGTTCTTGGTGAACTCAGGCCGTTTTACATGCAACAGAATGATAATAAAGATTAAATTCAGATAGTGATGTCTCCAATGGTATCCCTAAGTGATAACAAAATTTACTTGACTGCAAAGGAAGTATGAAAGAGTAACAAATTTTGAACAAACAAGACAAATGGGTAGCAGTTGAGAGACAAAGCAATAAGAGATGACTATAATCAGGTTTGTGGAACCTTCACAGTAAACACTTAAAACAAAGTTAATCATATTTATGTTTCCTTAAATAAATCTTCAAGTAGCCAAAACGAGACTATGGTCAAACAAGTTTAACACATACCTAGATAAATATGCTAAGGATCAAAAAGCACACCAAAACTCATTGTCCAAACTAGATTAACCAAATATTCAAGTAAATTAAGCGCGAAGTTTGAAACTAAAAAAAACTCGATATTACTATTGATAATAAGCTAAAAATTACTGCATTTTTAAACCAACGTAAGCACTCAACTCACTAAAATGGCCAGACAACTCAACAGAGACTTGATGATTCTCAAGAACCAATTTCAAAGAAAAAGGGACATCAAGTATAGTTGAGCCACGGGAGAAAGAATCATACTGGCTGGGACTTGGCAGATCCCTAAACAAAAATGATTAATCCTATGGAAACAATCAACAATACACAAACCATTAATACCCAAGTGATAACAGATCAAGTATTTAAATAACTGGGAAATGACCTGCTATGTTAAACACGAAAATGAACAACAACTTTACAAGCAAACTGGAAGCTTCATTGAAACGAAATGGACCTAGTAAACATGATAACTTACTCGGGAAAGAAGACTCTTAAGACTCAACGAACAGCGACATATAATAATAAATAAACTCTAAATGATAATGCATCCTTAAATAGACTACCATCAGTTCAAAAATCAATCAGCGAATAACCAACTAAAATATTTTTCACACTTCAGCACGACAAAACAGCCGAGATAAAAAGAGATAAAGATAAAACTATCGGAGAAAGGGTTACCTCTTTTGGGGGCAGCGAATGGGACTGGCGAGTAAAGATGGGCGACTTTCACCGACGACGGGAACATCAAACGCAAATAAGAATGGGAACTTGGACAACAGCTTATCCCAAACAACAGAGCTATCAAATTTCTTCTTTCGGAATATGTTTCCCTATATTAAAATGATGTTCTATCTCAAGATTTCTCTGTGTTTTTCTTGCGGAAACAAGGAATGACTAAATTTCTTAACAATTTTTCAACTTCCCCTTTCTCAACAGAGACTCTCCAACGATTATCTGTATATATTTTTTACGAGATAAAAATTTTGCATCTCTTAAAACTCTTTTTGACTTCTAAAATATCCCCTAACACTCTGTAAGTCTCGACGTTTTCTTCTCCAATTTTTTCACAGTGAGAAAGAGAATATATATAGGGAGGATTAGGGTTTCCAACACAAGGAGCGGGATCCCCTCAGAAATTTGGTTTAAGGCCCATAAAAATAGGGAATCCGAAAATCAAAACCCTTACCCCCTTTTTGACAGACCCATCTTCTGGCCCATTTCTAAAGAAAGAAAGGCGAGATCAACGTCCAAGATCGACTTCCCGTCCTTGGAAGGCAACGTGGTGCCATTTCGTGGAGTCGAGGACGAATGGCAGCCGAAAATCGCAGAAAAAGCTGAAGAAAGAAGATGCGTGCTCTGCTTGGAGACGTTAGAACGTCATCCACGCGCCTGGAGAGACTGGCACGCGTGAAGGATTCACGCTAATGGGTTAGCTCAAGGCTTCGATCGCGATGGGTACTGGAATTTTCCGTATTTGTCGCATTGGAGAAGAAAAACACGCACAGGTTCTGGGAATTTTGGATGCTTCTCTGTTCTTCTTTTGGGAAAGGTTTAAGTGGGTCGGGTAAAAAAAAGGGAAGGGCTGAATAAATAAAATAAAATGGGCCTGGGAATTTTGCTGAGTCTGGAGAGCTAGGATGGAAAATTGGGAAAGGGATTTGGGAAGAGTGGGCTGCTGACAATCAAAAGGAGGCCCAAATCTTTGATCTCAAAAGAATTGGGATTCAAACTAGTAGCTGGTCGCATTTGCGATATAGCCAACTGGAGGCTAAAACTTAGCCGACTTGAAGCTAATTGACGAACTTGATTAAATTTTAAATGAGATGAATTAATATATATTAATCAACAAGCTTCTTGATTTCAACGGAATGAAATAATTAACTTAGCAAAATCGAATAACTCAAAGCTATAAATAATTCAAATTAAACTAATTTTATTTGGACATTTAAATTAAAGTAAAATCATTTCGACACGATTTTCAAATATTTATAAAATACACCAATTGTTTATAAAAATCATATGAAATGCCCTTTTTACTAACTATAATTTATATCAATCAACCGAGATTGCTAAAATGACTTTGAAAAGTATTCGACTTTTTATAAAACTAATTATTCTCAATCGTTTGGGAATTAAGAAGCTCATGAATTAATATATATCGGGGAAAGTCAAAATTGGGTGTCAACAACTGTCCCTCATTTTACTTGGATTGATGCAAGAAATACGAGGAAAATGAAATTGACCAATCCAATTTTGTTCGACCACACATTCATCTTTAGGAAAAGAATTTGGGACGGACTTTAAGAGTTATGGCCGAACCCTGGAAATGGGTTTCATACATATCTCAGGCTACATGAGAATTCAGGCCACTTGTAGTTCGATACGCTAGATTTAACGCACGATTTTGGAAGAATTCAAAATTCATCTCTATACCGGCTTATGAAGGTACCGAAATGCTCGGGAATGAGATTTAAGTGCGAATGTTGGAATACAGCCGAGTTTTCGACATTGAGCTCGCCTACATATCCTTATACCTCAGGAATCAGGCTGCTTATAGTTCGACTCGATTGATTGAAAAGGAAATCTATTATGCTAGATAACCTTTGGTTCCGGATAAGTGACAAATTAAATCGAGTATGAAAAGAAGGCTTGTAACCTCTTAGCCATGAATGTGGCGCGCTTCACACCCATAATTAAGAACTTACACGGACATAATTTCCAAAACTCTTGGTACATCGTCACTCAGATTGGAAACTTGCCTCCGGTAGATCAAAATTCCGGGTGCAAAACTGAAACTGACAAAAACGAAGGAAAACCCACATGCCTTAAGATAAGGGTGTGGTTTGATTGTGGTGGAAGTCGCTCCTCTGCTAGCGTCCTAAGAGTTTGACACTCCTCTTTGGACTATGTCCCAGTTCGCTGCTAAGAAAAGTTCCACGTTGTGCTGCATCCTTTTTGATGTCATCCGCACCTGTGGTATGTTTTGGAGAATTCATCCTTTCGGATGCTCTCGACAAAGACCGAGATAAAACTCGTCAGCATAAAAAATGCAATTTAAATGGGAGACAGTGTCTTTTACCGTGTTGACACTTAATTGTACGCCTCGACATCTGACGTCAACTCGATTGGTTTGACGTAAAGCAAATAAAGTTTATGTCTTGTGTTTGCAATGTAATCTTCGATGCGCTCTTCATGTGATGTCGAAATAAACAAAATCTGATTGTGCTAATATTTCTCTTGATGTCAATGTATTCTTCCTATGATGTCGACATAAATGAAAGAACATGCAGTGCTGCTATTTTCTTGAGATGCACGATTTCTGCTCTGATAGTGCATGATTTCTTGCGGGGTATGAATATCTTCCCGCAATGCGTAAATTTCTGCGAGACATGAATCTTCTCGCGATGAATAAATTTTGCAAGGTATGCAATCCCCTTGAGATGTATAAATTTCTGCGAGGTATGAAATCTTCTCGCGATGCATAAATTCCGCAAGGAATGAAATCTTCTTGCGATGTATAAAATTTCTGCGAGGCATGAAATCTTCTCGCGATGCATAAATTCCGCAAGGTATGAAATATTCTTGCGATGTATAAATATTAACTCGCAATGCATGATCTTCCGCGATGCATGAGTATTTGACTCGCGATGCATGATCTTCCGCGATGCATGAGTATTTGACTCGCGATGCATGATATTCCGCGATGCATAAATTCCGCAAGGTATGAAATCTTCTTACGATGTATAAAATTTCTGCGAGGCATGAAATCTTCTCGCGATGCATAAATTCCGCAAGGTACGAAATCTTCTTGCGATGTATAAATATTAACTCGCAATGCATGATCTTTAGCGATGCATGATTATTAAATCGTGATGCGTGGTCTTCCGCGATGCATGATCTTCCGCGATGTATGAGTATGGACTCGCGATGCATGATCTTCCGCGATACATGAATATTGACTCGCGATGCATGAATATTGACTCGCGATGCATGATCTTCTTCTGAATAATCATATCGTCTTAATTGACGATAATGGTAAATTGACTTCCAGATAGTACATCGTCTTGATCGGCAACAATATAAATGACCCCTCCGGATAATGTATCGTTCTGATCGACGATAACATAAATAAACCTTCCGGGTAATATATAATATCATATCTGCAAATGGCATTCTTTACGAAAACCATAAACTCTTCCTTAAGATTTTTACTTTATTCACCTTCGAATTTAACTGGACGTTCCTTACAAACATCATGTTGTTGTAAATTTGATTGAAATAAACAAATCATATTCTCAAGTCTCCACCATAAGCGATATAACATGATTCCTGCAATCCAGGAAAACTATTGATTTTGGGAGAGTTTCCTCCTCCCTTGACTCCTCCATATTTATTGATCAGAGGAATCTGCTGATTTCTGAGCAATATCATAAGCCTGCATCCACAGAAAAATCATTAGTTTTTAAAACGGACTGATCTGTGTCGATTCTTCAGTTGTCTGCTCCTTGTCCTGCTATCTCCAATTGATCTTCCTGATCTTCCAACTCTTGATAGATTAAGACAAATATTTCATGCCAAAACAAATGAAACCTAAAAAAGAAATATTTTAGAAAAAATAAATTTTCGAGAAGTAAAATTTTGAAAAGGGGCACTGCCAAATGTCATGTCACGTCAGGCTTAGCGAACTTCTTTGAGTTTGGGTGATCGGAGGTTTATTCGCTAGGGAGTATTCACAATCACTCCAGACTGTCGATAAACCCATGTTGAAATTTTGAGGCCATCCTCAAAATTTCTGTCCCAGTTACCAGTTATCTTCAACTGTCGGTAAGTAAATCATGGAATTTTCGAGGTCCTCTCGAAAGTTCTGTCCCAGTTGCAAATTTTGAAGTATTTTCTGTCTTGGATTGTTGAGGAAAAATCTTCTTCTTAAGAATTTTTGAATCCCTCTCAAAAATTCTGTCCCAGTTTCTATTGTAAAGAGGAATAGAAATCTTACGGGAAATATGACCAAACCCTTGTGGCGCCTACGTATCCCGTTGAGGCAGGAATCAGGTCAAACGTAGTTCCCTCTCCAAGGCTGACTAAGATAAGAAAATTACAAAGAAAACCGTCCGAGGCCGACACAGGCCGCCTACGTATCTCATTCTTGAGAATTCAGGTCGAACGTAGTTCAAAATACAAAAAAAACATAAAGGGGATAAAGAGGTGACCGAGGCCGACATAGGCCGCCTACGTATCTCATTCTTGAGAATTCAGGTCAGACATAGTTCATTACATGAGGGATAAAATTTTAAACAAAACAAATACAAGCAAAATGGAACAATTACAAGTAAATGACAAAAAAACAAACTGAAACTTCACACATAGTATCTCTTGACAGCATCTGAGTTGATCGGTTTTGGCCACGCGGTACCATCCATCTCTGACAGGACCAAATCACCTCCAGATAATACTTTACGAACCACGTACGGTCCTTGCCAATTTGGTGCGAATTTTCCTTTGTACTCGTCTTGATGAGGAAAAATGCGCTTAAGGACCCATTGACCGATTTCAAAAATTCTGGCTCTGACTCTCTTGTGGAAAGCACGAATCATTCTTTGTCGATACAACTGACCATGACAAACGGCAACCATTCTCTTTTCATCGATCAGCGTTAACTGATCAATTCTCTTGCTAACCCATTCAGCATTACTTAACTCAGCTTCTTGGATAATTCTCAATGAGGGTATCTCAACTTCGGCAGGTATGACTGCTTCTGTTCCATACACTAGCAAGTATGGAGTAGCTCATGTCGACGTTCGGACAGTCGTTCGATAACCCAATAAAGCATATGGCAACATCTCGTGCCAACCTCGGTGATTATCAATCATTTTCCTCAAAATTTTCTTGATATTTTTATTGGCGGCTTCTACAGCTCCATTCATTTGAGGACGATAAGCGGTCGAGTTTCGATGAGTAATCTTAAACTGCTCACATATCTCTCTCATCAAGTGACTATTGAGATTTGCGTCGTTGTCAGTAATGATTGATTCTGGTACTCCAAATCTTCATATCAAATTGTTACGAACAAAATCAGCTACAACTTTCTTGGTTACCAACTTGTAAGAAGCTGCTTCCACCCACTTGGTGAAATAATCAATGGCAACCAAAATAAATCTGTGTCCATTAGAAGCGGCAGGCTCTATCGGACCGATGACATCCATACCCCAAGCTACGAATGGCCAGGGTGAACTCATAGCATTAAGTTCATGAGGTGGAACTCGTATTAAGTCGCCATGTACTTGACACTTAGGACATTTCTGCACAAACTTACAACAATCATTTTCCATAGTCATCCAGAAATAACCGGCTCAAAGATCTTCCTTGCCAAAGTGAGCCCGTTCATATGCGTTCCACAAACTCCAGCATGTATCTGTTCGATAAGCTTCGCAGCTTCAACAGCGTCGACACATCTTAAAAGACTCAAATCCGGAGTTCTCTTATGAAGGACTTCTCCACTTAGAAAGAAATTGAGGTCCATATGGCGTATCGACTTCTTTTGATTGGACGTCGCATCTTCAGGATAACTCCCAGACTCCAAATACCTCTTTATATCAAAATACCATGGCAAACCGTCTGGTTCTGCTTCAACATGTGAACAATGAACTGGATGTTCTTTCAACTCTATATCCAAAGGATTAATATAGTCGGTATCTGGATGTTTAATAATTGAAGCGATGGTGGCAAGAGCATCGGCCAACTCATTCTGTATCCTAGGAGTATGTCTGAACTCTATCTTACGAAATCACTTGCATAACTTTTGTACATACTGTACGTAGTGTATGATCTTCGGGTTCTTTACAGCTTATTCTCCTTGAACTTGATGAATCAAAAGATCTGAATCTCCAATAACTAACAACTCGTAGACATTCATGTCGATGGCCATTTTCAAGCCAAGAATACAAGCTTCATATTCGGCCATGTTGTTCGTACTATTAAATCGGAGCTTAGCTGCCATGGGGTAGTGCTGACCAGATTCTGACACTAAGACTGCCCCAATACCTTTTCCTTGGTGATTTGCTGCTCCATCAAAGAATAATCTCCAACCAGGATATGCTTCAGAAATATCTTCACCCACAAATGACACTTCTTCATCGTGAAAATAAGTCTTGAGCGGTTCATATTCTTCATCAACAGGATTCTCTACAAGATGATCAGCCAAGGCCTGTGCCTTTATTGCCTTCTGAGTCACATACACGATATCGAACTCACTCAACAACATTTGCCATTTGGCTAACTTTCCGGTTGGCATCGCCTTTTGGAAAATATACTTCAACGAGTCTATTCTGGAAATGAGATACGTAGTGTAAGAAGACAGGTAATGCCTCAATTTCTGAGCAAGCCAAGTCAAAGCACAACATGTTCTCTCCAACAGAGTGTATCGAGACTCATATGGAGTAAACTTCTTGCTTATGTAATTGATATGTCTCTCTTTCTTCCCTGTCTCGTCGTGTTGACCGAGCACGCATCCGAATGCACTATCTGATATGGACAAATATAGCAGCAGAGGACTCCCTTCTCGTGGAGGAACTAATACCGGTGGATTTGACAAATAGTTCTTGATAGCATCAAAAGCAGTCTGACACTCTTCAGTCCACTTTATCGGAGCGTCTTTCTTCAACAGCTTGAAGATAGGCTCACACACCACGGTTGATTGAGCTATGAATCGACTGATGTAATTCAACCTTCCTAAGAAACTCATCACCTCTTTTCTCGTCTTCGGCGGAGGTAACTCTTGAATTGCTTTAATCTTAGAAGGATCGAGCTCAATACCCCTTCTGCTGACTATGAATCCCAACAACTTGCCGTCAGGAACTCCAAAAGCGCATTTACCGGGATTTAACTTCAAGTTGTAACGACGCAAACGATCAAAGAATTTCCTTAGATGCGTCAAGTGATCCGAACTCTCACGGGATTTGATTATGACATCATCCACGTACACTTCAATCTCCTTATGAATCATGTCGTGGAAAATAGTCGTATAGCTCTCATGTAAGTGGCCTCGGCGTTCTTGAGGCCGAACGGCATCACCCTGTAGTGATATACGCCCCAATGTGTAATAAAAGCTGTTTTTTCCGCGTCTTCTTCATCCATCAAAATTTGGTGATAACCTGCATAACAGTCCACAAATGACTGCATCTCATGTTTGGCACAGTTGTCAATCAAAATATGAATATTCGGCAACGGAAAATTATCTTTCGGGCTAGCCTTGTTGAGATCTCTATAGTCAACACAAATCCTGATTTTCCCATCCTTTCTGGCGACCGGAACGACGTTGGCCAACCAGGTTGGATATTGTGTTACTTCCACCAATCGGGACTCTATTTGCTTGGTGATTTCTTCCTTAATCTTCAAACTCAGTTCAGGCTTGAATTTTCGAGTTTTTTGCTTCACCGGCTCGCACCCTGGGTTAATCGGTAGCTTATGAGATACAACATCGGTACTCAACCCTTGCATATCACCGACTTCCCAAACAAACACATCACTATATTCGGCAAGCAAATGAACCAGGCTCTCCTTCTGAACCTCATTTAGGTTGGTGCTGATCTTAACCTCTTTAACACATTCCGGATCTCCCAAATTCACCGTTTCCGCTTCCTCTAGATTTGGTTTATGCTGATTCTCGAACTGCCAAAATTCCTCGGCTACATAGTCTGGTTCCCCATTTTCTTCTTCATAATCGTCAACCTCGTCATCACCTGCCTCATTTTGTTCATTTAGCTCGTGACATGACATTTGCAGGTCTGTAACTTATGTTACTGAAATCATAAACAAACAAAATTAGGAAAGTAAGGTATAACAAACGACTAAATAATAAAGTCAAAAACAAAGAGGCTTTCATTTAAAACAATGCAAACTTTGGCCATGGCATGGGCCATGTTGCCTTTTTTGAACATCACAATGAAAATCCAAAAATTTGAACAATTAAGAAAATGCAAAATGGTGGGTCCCGGGCCTCTTTCGGACTACCACCGATTTTAATGTGCATGAAATGACGCCTTTCTACCGAAGAGTTTGGGGTATCAGGATCAGCGTGGAGGTCCAGTTCCGCAGCACCTCCCCTGGTTCAGCATCACGAATACCAGATAGCTCGACCTCTTCCTTGATAACAGCATCGATCTCCTCGAAGAGGTCACAGATTCCTTCCCTAAAGTCTTCAGGGGCATACTCTCAGATCGGAAGGATTGATACAGATGCGGGATAGGCTTATCCAACCCTTGATCCTTTTTCTTCTTCATCTTCATGTCGTCATCTGTGGGGGTGTACACCAAACCATATCTGGATCCCGTAATCAGGACCGGAACAGGCTCAATAGTTCCTTGGGAATCTCTTCCCAATCCGAACCCTGGCTCAAAACCATTCTGCAGCATCACAGTGGCTATCATCTTGTACACGACATGCATTGGAGCCTGTGGGGCCAAGTCTTCACCAGTGGCATTCACCAGCTCCACCGTGTAAAAGTATGTACCTCGCGGTATCTCCTCTATGATCGGCACCAGTCTTCCTGAGTGACTCCCCTCACCATCAATAACCAACTCTTCTTTCTTCCACACGAGCTTCATCATCTGATGGAGAGTAGAGGGGACGGCTCCAGTCATATGGATGAACGGCCTTCCCAGAAGAAGGTTGTAACTGGTATTTATATCCAATACTTGAAATTGCGCGCTGAACTCTGCGGGGCCCATTTGAATGGTCAAATTCACTGCTCCCAATGTGTCTCTTTGAATCCCATCAAAAGCTCTCACATTGACTTGGCTTTGCTCCATCTTCCCCAAGTCAAAACGTAACTGCTTCAACGTTGACAATGGACAAATATTTAATCCGGATCCGTCATCTACCAAGACGTGATTTATGACCTTCTCACGACATATCACAGTGATGTGTAGCGCCTTGTTATGTGACCTCCCTTCGACAGGCAGCTCATCGTCACAAAAGCTGATTCGGTGCCCTCGAATAACCTGATGAATCATGGCAGCCACGTTATCACTACTTGTACCTGAGGGTACGTATGTATCGTCGAGAGCTCTCATTAAGGCCTGCCTATGGGATTGAGAGCTCATCAGTAGGGCGCACACGGAGATCTGAGCCGGAGTCTTCTCTAAATGTTTGACGATGGAATAATCCTTTGGTTGCGTCCTTCTCCAGAATTCTTCCGCTTCTCCTTTGCTTATCGGCCTCTTATCCTGGTCCTTCTTCTGTCCTCCGAGAGCAAGCTCATCAAGAGCGTAGCACATTCCAGACCTGGTCATGCCTTGAGCAGCAGCGGTTTCAATAACAAACTTTGGCTTGACGAGAGTTTCTGACGGCACCAAGGCAACAACCTTTGTAGGTGTAAACATAACGAACTCTCTTCTTTCTTTGACGCTTAAAGAAGCGACAACCCTTTCCAAGTCCTCATGCACAATGGGGGTAATTATCTTTGTTCTACACCCGTCTTCATCCGTTTCAATCATATTAACATTGCCACCTCCATGATTCGGCAACGGGTTTGTATTGACATTTGGCGCCGCCGGTTGGAGAGAAACTACCCCCTGATCGATCAGATCCTGGATTTTGTGCTTAAGGTTGATACAATCTTCTGTGTCATGTCCAACACTATTGGAATGATAAGCACATCTTTGATCTGGCTTGTAGAACTTTGAATTGACATCCACGAGCTTGGGCCCCACAGGGTGGATATATCCAGCCGCGGCTAGTCTCTCAAATAGTTTGGTCCGGCTTTCAGCAAGTGCAGTAAAGTTCCTTGGAGGCCTTTTTTCAAATCTGGGTCGGGAAGGGTCATAACCACTTTGTTGAGGGGGAGGCACCTGCTGATAATTTCGGGTATTCGGACAAGGGGCTTGGCTTCTAGGATAAGGGTTTGTTTGATAATTTGGCGATGGAGCTTGGTAATTCGGGAGGGTTTTTTGATATAATGGGGCTTAGACTTGATAAACGGGTGATGGTGCTCGGTAGCTCGACTGTACATTGGCACAGTAGGGAGCAATATTCTGATAAGGGGATGGAATCTGGTAAGGTTGAGGGTAATTTGGGTATATGGGGGAAAGATTTTGGAGATTAAGGGGTGGGCTCTGGTACAACGGAACTTGAGCGTTTGTATAGGTGGGGTAGTATTATGGTTATTGGGATGATTGGATTGCGGGTAGTAGGCTTGGTGAGACTTTGGGGAAGGCCTAGAACGATCTTGGGAATGTGCTGAGCTTCTGGGGGGTTTTCTTCCCCCAACGAGACAGCGGCAACTTCCTCTCTTTTCTTCTTCATCAATCCTGAAGATCCAGGTGACGTGGATACATGGGCTTTCTTCCCCGATTTCAAACCGTCTTCGATAGCCTCACCAACTTTGACTATCTCCCGAATTTAGCTCCGACTAGCAGCATGATTCTGTCGTAGTATTCTGGCTCCTGCACTCGCACAAACACTTCCACGATCTCTTTCTTTGTCATGGGCGGCCTTACTCTTGCTGCTTCCTTCCTCCATCTATAGGCAAACTCCCTATAGCTTTCAGTTGGCTTCTGCTTCATCTTCTCTAGAGAATACCGATCGGGAACTATCTCAATATTATATGCAAATCGGTCAATGAAGTCTTTGGCCAGCGCATTCCAACTGGGCCACTGCCTGGTTCCGTGTGACGTAAACCACTCGAGGGCCTCCCCACATAGACTTCGGCTGAAAAGCCGCATCAACAAGTCCTCATCCCTGCCAACTCCCACGAGCTGGTCACAATATGCTCTCAGATGAGCCATGGGGTTGCCTATTCCCCCGAAGGTGTCAAACTTTGGAATTTTGAACCCTTCGGGAAGGTTCAAATCTGGGTGGATGCACAACTCTTCGTAACTGAGTCCAACGACGTCTGGGATGCATTGTAGCTCTTTCATATCCCTTTTGATTTCCTCTTTTATATTGATCTTTGCATCCTCCTTTGCCTTACATTCTCTTTCCTGTTCTTCATAGTGATCCAACTCAGAACCGTGCACCTCGTGCTCGGCAGGAACGGGAACTTGGAAGGTGGCTCTTTTTGGGAGGGGTGGAGCTATAGATGGACTTGGAACGTTTTGGGCGGTCTGGTAGTTCTGTGGGTAAGCCTGAGGATTGGTGTTCTGATTTAAATGGTGATGAGGTGTTTGGGGATTGAAGGCAGTTTGATTTTGATTTTGGTTTTGATTCTGTGGCGGTGGGGCGGTTTGAGTATTCTGAGGATGGGGTGGCATTTGAGGGTGGTTATTTGGAAGAGGCGATGGAGTTTGGTAAGATACAGAATCGTATTAGGGTTTTTGGGTTGTTAGATCTATCACAGACGGATTATGCACAGGTGTAGCTGATTCTGAGTTGGATCCGTGTTTGATGAAGGGAAGTAGATCGGAGGTCTTCCATCAACAATATTAGGACCAAATCCGGGTGGAGGCATATCTTGTCTCCATTGCATTTCAACTCTCATTTCAGCGACTTGTTGTATTAGCTGCATGATCAGTTCATTCTGTTCCGCTACGGTGGGCTGGGTCACCACAACGTCAGTAAGACTTACTTCGTCGTTGTTGTCTCCCATGACTGTCTTTCCTTTGTCTGAATTTTGTCTAGGGAAGGAATCTGTAGGACCTTTTGATCTGGTGAAGTAAGGATGATCTGCCAGCTTTGATCGACACAGATCAGTTTAAAAGTACCTGAGAAGCAAAAAAACTCAAAGGCAGATTTGTCAGTGCAGATTCTTAGTACAAAATGCATAATATCACACAGAGAGCAGATAAATACAAAAGTTACTTTGTTTGAGGATACCTTTAACCCACGAGTAAAGACGAAACAGATTTTTCACAAGCAGGAATTTGCTTACTCTTTTAATTTGACACTATCTCAGAAAGGCCAAATCACGTTGAGCTAAGGTCTTCTTGCAGTTGCTTTCTGACGTCCATTAATCTGATCTTTGTATCCTCTTGTAATATGAAAAGGAAGAATGAAAAATTTTAAAAGATAGGGGCCGGGCCTTGGAAGGCTGCCTACGTATCTCTCAAGGAGAATTCAGGCCCAACGTAGTTCGAGTAGAAAATAAAACATTGATTTTTCATTCATTCATTCGTCGGGATTACAAGGAAATGGAAATACGACAAAGCTTTAAAGATAAACTAATGACTCCATCTCAGTCATTTTCTTCTCGTGTGCTGTATCAATGTCGAGGAACAAACTCGACTCGAATCTTTCCCAGGTTAACGAGGGATTTGAGGTCGTAGCAAAATCCAAGACATCTAGAAAGGCTATGATCTATGGCATCATGATAAGCACAAAGTTTGAAGACTTCCCCTCCAACGGGATCGAGACCTCTGTCATCATCGTGGAGGGAGGCTAAGACCCCATTCTTAACCAATTCCATGTAGATATGCAACATAGATTCCTTGAACGGAGTGAAGTAGTGACAAACAAACTGAGTGAGCTCAATTGGCTCTAACGGATCGTAAGTGAGAACAGTATCGTCACCCCATATGTGCGGGATATCCCCAATGTCGATCTGGTGGCAAATCCTCATTTTGAGTCGCACACATTCCTCTATAGTGTGTCCTCGATGATTTGGGTGGAAGGCGCACACTTTCGAATAGCTCCCTTGCCCAATAAATGAAAATGACCCTTCCTCAGGTGCCCACCCAAGATGCTCACACAAAAAGGCGCAAGTTAGGACGCTCGCTCCCACACGGTGTGTCGGCTCGTAGGCCGAAAGAGTAATCCATCTGTCTCCTCCTCTCAGACGGCCTAGAAATGGAGGCTTGTAGAAAATTTCCTCGTCAGCGTCTTCGCCAATTGCTCCAGGATGAGTGTCATCTGTTCCACCACTAGCCTCTTGTTCGCGGATACAGTATTTCCCGCGCATTTTCTGAAGCTTGTCCATCATGTTATGGTGAAACTCATTGTTCTTCTTCCTTAATGCAGACATTCTTTCCTTCATAGCGATGAATTTTGCCATTTCCGCTGTCAGCTCCTCATCCAGTGCTGCATTTCTGGCTAACAGACTGGCGGTTTCTGACTCTATCCTTGCCTCTCTCACTTCCTTTTCTTGCACCTTTAGTCGAAGCATGTCTAATTTCTCACTCAAGTCCTCTGTCTCCACCTCAACGTCTTGCTTCCTCTTCATCTTTGATGTCAAATCCTTATCCAGCGTCACAGTTGCAGGTCTGTAGACTGATGTGGCAACTTCGACTCTGAGTCCTTCTTCTCTAACCTCCTGGATTTCACGCGTGATCTGTTCTATCTTTCTCTGTAAATCTTCTCTTGTAAGTTCTCTCTTGATATTCTTACCCTTTCCCATAGCAGTGATTTGCTTTTCCTGAGGCAGTAGAGTAACGTTTTAAAATCTGTGGTATGAGAGATGTCTTTTGAGTGAGAAACTTAAGACTCGGAAAATTTTGGTCGGACATTTTGTAACAGTGACTTGTTTGTATTTTTTGGAAATTTCTGAAAAAGAGTGGGTTTTCGATATCCTCATTCACAGCAACACAACACATAAGCAGTTAAATAGCACATATATCGCGTCCTAATCATGCATGTGACCCTTTTGTGCCAAGGGTAGGCCTAGCAAATCTGAAGGATGTATTGCATCATTTGAAACATATTGTTGCACCCCCCCAAAATATCTTTAATTAAAATTATAATGCTCGTTACATAATTTCAATCAAAACGGGGTACATTTTTAGGGAGCGGATATAATGCGAATACAGATAGAAAACAATCCCACGCAGGGGAGTTAGAAGGTTGATGGCTCTGCTCCTCTTCTGGCTTTCTTTACTTCTTCGCAAATAATGCACTTGCTTGTGAACACGTACGGCTCAGCGAACGCAGCTTTGGAAGATGTTGGTATGAAATGTAGAGTGTTCATCTGCTCGTCCAGGATCGTATCCAAACGCATCAGACAAGTCCTTGTATCAGCTAATTCTTGTGACGTCCCAGCCAAAACCCTCTAATTTTCTAACTCTTGGAACTGGTATTCCTGCTCCTTTTGATGAAATTCTTGCTCTCTTTTCTGAAATTCCTGCTCCTTTTTCTGAAATTCCCGCTCCCTTTGCTGAAATTCTTGCTCCCTTCGGTCCCATTCTTGCTGAAAATGATATGCATGGATTTGAAGCTGTGTCTGTACATCTTCAATTTCTCGACCTGCGTGTGGTGTTGGGTTCACTACACCACATAGATCATTCTTCAACCATGTCTTGTATTCATCGACATACCCAGCTTCATATCGGTTTTCAGCCATATCCCATTTCATGTTGACACGTCCGGCCCACTCTTGGAGGATGATCTTGGCGAAAGGTATTTTGCCGCTCTCGCTGTAATCGACAATAAAAGAGCTAGCATCTCCTTGGACGGGTAGGATTTGTGTTCTACCAAATTGCCGCATCACCCTAGCTGGGTTGTAAGGCCGTAATCCTCTGATGCCGGGAAGGACTAAAAATGGAAGTTTGGCCCCTTGTGCTGCTATCCTCTCGGATTTGAAGTTTGGTAACATCCATTGTATATCTCCTTCTCTCAAATCATAAAATACCCTTGCCCACGCACCCCTGGTGGTATGAATTGGGAATCTGCGGATGCTTAGGTAGAATTCATAATTATCCAGGGGACTCGTCTTGCTTGGCTTGGCCAATTCTTGTGGTCGAGCACCGTCCCTTTTGCAGAGATGTTCAGTCATCCACCATTAAAGTAGAATGTTGCAACCTTGGAAAAACGGAAATCCGTTCTTACACAAACTCAAATATCGAAAAATGTCGGCCAAAATGACCGGAGCCAAACTGCAGTATTTCTTTTCTTCTTGTTTCTTGCCTATCCCTCTGAAAATGGCATCTACTACCATCACGACTCAGGTGTCGATATCTTTTTCTCCATCTTTAGGGAACACCATAGTTCCTAAAAGGCATGCGGAGAATGCAATGGTTTGGGTTTGCCTCCAAGTACTGTGATTATGGAATTTATTTGGAAATTGCTCGAAATAGCTATCGTGCCCCCATCTTTCGAAGAATCTCATTAGTGGTATGCTCTGGGCGTCCAACCAGTTAGCCCTTACCAGTAACAATATGTCTCTCAATTCTCCGGCAGTTGGCCTATCTGGCAGAAGGATATGATGATCGGGACATTTTTTCCTCTTACCACATGTCCCAATAGGTCTATACAGTCTTTAATTTCCTCTAGTGTTGGTGTTATTTCGACGTCTCCAAATCGAAACACCATCCTTTTGTCATCCCAAAACCGAGTGATAACCTCGATAAACGTGGGCCAAACTTTGAAGTCCATTATCGAAGGTAAGTGACCCAAGTGAATCGAGATTTCTCTCTTTTGACAATCTTTGAGGTTGTCCCACCATACAAGGAGAATGTCTGGCGTCTTGGTGACCATGTTGAAATGAAAGGAACTGACTCGACATCTACAAAAACATACAATCAGTTAATTTCCACCCCCCACGATACAACAGATATTTAAACACGCAATACATCCTTCAGAGCATACAAATATGATTGTCCTATCGAGCCGTGGGCTCTTTGGACTCAAGGTGGTCTTTTTAATGGGCCCAAAACTTCTTGGGTGTTGGGTCGTCTTAAGCCAATGCGCTATTTTCGGGATTGGGTTTCGCTCTATCTTAGTTTAACTAAGAGTGGGTTGTATTTAGAGTGGAAAGGGTAACCTAAGCGGACTACTTGGGCTGGGACAGTTAACGATCGTTGACTATCAAGTAGCCAACTACACTCGTCAGGGTGTCCCGAGAAAATATTTGGTTAACGAACGACTTCGAACCCGCATAATCGTCCTTTAGTGAAAATGAAACAATCGTCGTTTGACGAAATTATGATATGCCATGAATGCAACAGTTTAATAAAGCGATAAAGTAAACAAATTAACAATTATATACATAGCCAAATAAAGTTAGTTTTTAAGGTTAGAATCCTCCTAGTCCCCAGCGGAGTCGCCATTTCTGTTTTAATCGGAAAAGGGATTTTCATAAGTTTTTCAGGTTTTAGAGTCGCCACTTAATTTTTGAAGAAAAATCAAGAAAACTTCAACTTTCAAAAGACTTTAAACAGAGAAAAATCTAGTGAAAATATTAAAGGGGGTTCGGGGATTCACATTAATATTTTAGGAAGGTGTTAGGCACCTAAAACATCCGCTAATGCGGTTTTCCGACAACTAACTTTGGCTAAGACTTAAAATTGCGATAAGAATATTTTTTAGAGTTGTTTGAAAATTAATGTCTAACTTTTATCTAAGTGAAATACCTAACCTGAAGAAATTATTTTGAAAACTACTTAAACTTGATTTACTTTTAAGTTGTTAAAACAAAATGGCGTTTGCGGGGATTTGGAAGTTTCTTAACTTAAAACTAACTAACAAATAAAGCAAGTAAATAAGCAAAAAATAAGAGAGAGGGAAAGAGATTTGGGTCCAAATCCGGTTTTTGTTCGCCTTGACCGGTTTTTGGACCCACCTGTTTTGGGTTTTTTAACCCATTTGTCTTTTTGGGTTTTTGACCCATTTCCTTCGTACCTGTCCTAGACTAAACAATAATAAATACTAAATAAATACAGAAAAAGTAAAAGGCGACAAGGGCTTATGCCCGAAAATAAATTCAATACGAAATGCAAAGAATAAAACGGGTCTTCTAATTCTGACTTCTTCAATTATCTTCAATTTTTTTTTACTTGAATGTCTGTATGTCGATTTCGCCGGCTGACTTGATAAAGGGAGTTGAACCTTTACGACTCTCTCTCAAAATGCGGAGGGGAACGTGAGTTCTTGGTGAACTCAGACCGTTTTACATGCAACAGAATGATAATAAAGATTAAATTCAGATAGTGATGTCTCCAATGGTATCCCTAAGTGATAACAAAATTTACTTGACTGCAAAGGAAGTTTGAAAGAGTAACAAATTTTGAACAAACAAGACAAATGGGTAGCAGTTGAGGGACAAAGCAATAAGAGATGACTATAATCAGGTCATAAATAGTAGAGTAACTGATACTATTTAATAACAAAACTCTCCTGCCTAGGCTGCCAAATTTTATCACTTTTTGAAGAAACGCACGATCTTGAAATAACACACCAAACAAAACTCCCATTCACCGACCGTAATTTAATTTCTATGGTTTGAGAATTTGCATACAAAGATATCAAATGAATTATCACTTCTATCCAATAAATTATAGGAAACTATATATAAAGTAAAAAAAAAAAACATAAGTTATTAGGCTGGATAAAACAAATAATTAAAATCAAGAAGCTTTGAGCAAAATGGTGCAATATTATATGCAAAGGTAAGTCCACGAGCAATTTAATACCACTAATAACTCATTCTCTTGCCAAACTGCTAGACCAAAAAAAACGAAACAAGAAAAAAAGATAATAAAATGTAAAGAATAAAACATAAAAATTCCAGCAAAACAATACTTCACACAAATTTGATGTCAAAATGTTTAAATCAAGTTAAAAAAAACATAAAGGAAAGGGGTTTGTGGAACCTTCACAGTAAACACTTAAAACAAAGTTAATCATATTTATGTTTCCTTAAATAAATCTTCAAGTAGCCAAAACGAGACTATGATCAAACAAGTTAAACACATACCTAGATAAATATGCTAAGGATCAAAAAGCACACCAAAACTCATTGTCCAAACTAGATTAACCAAATATTCAAGTAAATTAAGCGCGAAGTTTGAAACTAAAAAAAAAACTCGATATTACTATTGATAATAAGCTAAAAATTACTGCATTTTTAAACCAACGTAAGCACTCGACTCACTAAAACGACCAGACAACTCAACAGAGACTTGATGATTCTCAAGAACCAATTTCAAAGAAAAATGGACATCAAGTATATTTGAGCCACGGGAGAAAGAATCATACTGGCTGGGGCTTGGAAGATCCCTAAACAAAAATGATTAATCCTATGGAAACAATCAACAATACACAAACCATTAATATCCAAGTGATAACAGATCAATTATTTAAATAACTGGGAAATGACCTGCTATGTTAAACACGAAAATGAACAACAACTTTACAAGAATACTGGAAGCTTCATTGAAACGAAATGGACCTAGTAAACATGATAACTTACTCGGGAAAGAAGACTCTTAAGACTCAACGAACAGCGACATATAATAATAAATAAACTCTAATTGATAATGCATCCTTAAATAGACTACCATCAGTTCAAAAATCAATCAGCGAATAACCAACTGAAATATTTTTCACACTTTAGGACGACAAAACAGCCGAGATAAAAAGAGATAAAGATAAAACTATCGGAGAAAGGGTTACCTCTTTTGGGGGCAGCGAATGGGACTGGCGAGTAAAGATGGGCGACTTTCACCGACGACGGGAACTTCAAACGCAAATAAAAATGGGAACTTGGACAACAGCTTATCCCAAACAACAGAGCTATCAAATTTCTTCTTTCGGAATATGTTTCCCTATATTAAAATGATGTTCTATCTCAAGCTTTCTCTGTGTTTTTCTTGCAGAAACAAGGAATGACTAAATTTCTTAACAATTTTTCAACTTCCCCTTTCTCAACAGAGACTCTCCAACGATTATCTGTATATATTTTTTACGAGATAAAAATTTTGCAGCTCTTAAAACTCTTTCTGACTTCCAAAATCTCCCCTAACACTCTGTAAGTCTCGACGTTTTCTTCTCCAATTTTTTCACAGTGAGAAAGAGAATATATATAGGGAGGATTAGAGTCTCCAACACAAGGAGCGGGATCCCCTCAGAAATTCGGTTCAAGGCCCATAAAAATAGGGAATCCGAAAATCAAAGCCCTTACCCCCTTTTTGACAGACCCATCTTCTGATATTTCTGCCCATTTGTAAAGAAAGAAAGGCGAGATCAACGTCCAAGATCGACTTCCCATCCTTGGAAGGCGACATGGTGCCATTTCGTGGAGTCGAGGATGAATGGCAGCCAAAAATCGCAGAAAAAGCTGTACCGAATCGTACTATCCTAAAGAAAGAAGACGCGTGCTCTGCTTGGAGACGTTAGAATGTCATTCACGCGCCTGAAGAGACTGGCACGAACTTAATTTACTTGGGTTAGCTCAAGGCTTCGATCGCGATGGGTTCTGGAATTTTCCGTATTTGTCGCAATGGAGAAGAAAAACACGCGCAGGTTTTGGGAATTTTGGATGCTTCTCTGTTCTTCTTTTGGGAAAGGTTTAAGTGGGTCGGGTAAAAAAAAGGGAAGGACTGAATGAATAAAATAAAATGAGCCTGGGAATTTTGCTGAGGCTGGAGAGTTGGGCTGGAAAATTGGGAAAGGGATTTGGGAAGAGTGGGCTGCTGACAATCAAAAGGAGGCCCAAATCTTTGATCTCAAAAGAATTGGGATTCAAACTAGTAGCTGGTCGCATTTGCGATATAGCCAACTGGAGGCTAAAACTTAGCCGACTTGAAGCTAATTGACGAACTTGATTAAATTTTAAATGAGACGAATTAATATATATTAATCAAAAAGCTTCTTGATTTCAACGGAATGAAATAATTAACTTAGCAAAATCGAATAACTCAAAGCTCTAAATAATTGAAATTAAACTAATTTTATTTGGACATTAAAATTAAAGTAATCTTTTTGACATGATTTTCAAATATTTATAAAATAAACCAATTGTTTATAAAAATCATATGAAATGCCCTTTTTACTAACTATAATTTATATCAATCAACCGAGATCGCTAAAATGACTTTGAAAAGAATTCGACTTTTTATAAAACTAATTATTCTCAATCGTTTGGGAATTAAGAATATAACGCCCCAAAATGAACTAAGGTGAACTAGAGCCTCATGGTTGTTTCTTGAGTTAATTTTAAGTTAAACGGAGTTAGTTTGGTGTCCTTAGGCAGTGTGCAAAGTTTGGTTAAGTTTGGAGTTCAATCGACCAAAAACGTCCATGACGTTCGGATGGTATGCCTTAGAATGTACTTGTATGTCTTCGCGAGTTTGGATGAGTTTTATGTGTTTGTTTTACTTGAAACATGCGTCGGATGTTCCTTAGACCTAGACGACTTAGTTTAGGGGTTTCACGTCCGGGCACGACCTCACCTAGGACCCACAAGGGGCCCTAGATGAAGGGCCCAAGACTTGGGCAAAGTCTGCCCATCAGTGGCTCACGACGACCATGGCGATGGTCCGTTGCACTCAGGATGGTCCGTCGATCCAGGCCGTCGCTAGTGACAGAGAGTGGAACTTGGACAGGCTCCAGTTGGAGCCAAGGTGTTCCTCGACGGGACCCCATGACGGTCCGTGGTGAATGTGACGGTCCGTCGAGGAGGTCTCATCGACGAGGCCTGCCAGTGCACGACTTAAGGCTGCCAACTTGGGGTGTTTTATGTAAATACACCCCAAGTCTAATAAGACCCTAGGTGTATAATTTTGGTGTTTTTAGGTTATATTAAATTAGTTTTAAACCCTAGACCTAGACAAGACCCTCTCAGTTCAAGATCCAACTCTCTCTGTCTCTCAAGAAAAACTCTCTCAACTCTCTTGGAAGCTAGAAGTCAAGGAAGGATAGGAGGATGGATTGGGACTTGTTTCTTCATCAAATTCGTGGGTTTCTTTCTCCTAAAGGTATGGTATCCATTCTTGAATACCTTTCCATTCAAGAAGCCAACTTCAAAAAATGGTTTTCAAAAGGGGGGTTTAAACTCAACTTCTTCTAAACTTGGATTTCTATTATGGGTCTTCTTGTAACTAAGTTCTAATGGTTTAAATGTATTTATCTTGGTTTGAATAGATGGTTTTGATGTTAAAACTCCATGAAACTCTTGTTTATGCATACTTCAAATTTTGACTTGAAAATGGGTTATGTGAGCATGATTCGAGTAGGGTATGAACTTGGGTCTTCTTGTATTTGTCATGTTGGTGTAGATACTGCCCTAAGGGCCTTAATATGGTGAAATATTGATAAATTGTTTATGGGTAATGATGGTTTGATTCGTTGATGAGTTGCTCTCATTGTATAATTCTTATTATGAATTGCTATTTGAGTGGTATGGTCCACCTTATGAGTGGCGGTGCTAATTGATGAACTTGATGTTACTTGGTATGGTTTGAGTATGTGATCTTGAAGGTCTAATATGTGAAAATGAAGATATATATTGGAAATGGGTCTTGTGTTGTGTTTGATGTAGCTTGAATTGCATGTTTGACCTAGTTTATGTCTAAATGAAGTATATGATTATGAGAAGTATGTAGAGTGTGTAGCTTGATGAATCAAGGTTAAAGTATGAGTAGAACTTGATGATAATGAAATGATGCTTATATGCAAGGTGTGCACATGTACACATACACTCTTTTAAGATTTGTATTATGTCAAGTTGAGCAAAAAGGGGAAATCTTGAGGTGGACGCACTTCGTGAGTTGAGATGTAGTGTCTAGTAACAACCTCTCCATTTCCTAGTGGCTATTGGAAAAGCCATGTAAACGCTAAGAAGCATGACCTTACACTAGGCAAGTAAGGATCCCTCATCCGATAGGGGTTAATATCGGGATTCCATGTCTAGCTCTCATGGTCTTTGTCGGTTAAGCTAACTCCCACAAAAGAATTGATTTGAAACTAATTATCTTGTGTATTGTTGAAATTGTGTATGTATGTCGTGAAGTGCTCAATCCACATTAGTTACCAAGTAGGAGCATTGAGTGGGAGTAGTAGTATGGGATGCTATTCTCACATTGCACTTGGTGTGACCTATACCTACTATGGGAGAAGAGTACCTTCATGAAATCCGTGTGAATGAGTACTATGGTGTAGTGTTATGGAGGATTATTGTGGAGTACTTGAGTAAATGGAATCCATTAGGAGTACTAAGTGGGAGTGGTAGTATGAGATGCTACTCTCACATTGCACTTGGTATGACCTATATTTC
The DNA here is from genome assembly GCA_016801875.1 of Solanum sitiens. NCBI lineage: Eukaryota > Viridiplantae > Streptophyta > Magnoliopsida > Solanales > Solanaceae > Solanum > Solanum sitiens. The sequence continues at coordinate 1,524,312 of JABWTJ010000043.1, read as the reverse complement.
CATGAGTGTTTTGCATATGTTAGCCAAGGGCGTGGATTTGATTTATAACGAAGTAAGTCTAAGATTAGGTAGTTTTAAGGGTCGCTTTGGTGTGCTTTGAAGGGAGGTGTAATGAGAGTCCCTTCTTGGCTAACCTCAGGGAGTCTTAGAATAACCTTGGGTTAGGGCAACTTCAAAGAAATAGGGTTCATATGACTTGGACCGTGCCATTCACTGTAAGGTCTTCATTGTAAGAATTCAAAATGTTCACTATGATGCTTTATTCAATTTTATTGCAAGTTTAGCAAAGTTAATTGAAATGTTCCTTTTGTTTACTTTAAGTTTGGTAAGATAGCCATAAAGTGTTAATTGTTGATTCTTATGTGGGTTTGCTTCTAGATTCATGAAGGTTATATTTGAATTGCATAAAAGCTATCTTTACTAAAATGTCCCTTTTTGCATGTTTTTGCATATGCCATACTTAGTACATTGTTGTACTAACCCCATACTTTTTATACCTTATGAGTATAGGTTGGAAGCCTTTGGAGGATCGAAGTTGAAGCTTGGGAATTCTATCTCTCAAGACTTGGGTATGTCCTCATATATTCGAGGACATAGTTTTTATGTTTCTTAGTTTCCTTATTAAGACTTAAAGATTTATTTACTCTATTGTAAAGGGCCGTGTCCCTAAGATTCTAAGTCGTGTCTTTAAGTTGGCTTGTGACGATAAGATTTCCTAGTATTTATGAAAAGACTCCTTTATTTATTATTATCGTGAAAAGTTTTAATTTCGCACTACTTTTCATGCTTTATGTTATGAATGCTAGTTAGAGGGCTTGTACGAGACCCCAAAGGGGTCAAGTATGCCCGGTCACGATTTGAAGGTTTTCCCTAACTTCTAGGGGGTGCTTTCGGGTCGTGACAAGACTTGGTATCAGAGCATAAGGTTTTGGGAAATAGTTTAAGGTCTGAAAGTCACACAAGCCACATCTAGTAGTATCTTGGTCATTGGTGTGAGTCGCGACACATCCATGGACAAGAGGCTATAGGATGCTAGAAGTTTCACTTTCTTCTCTATTCTAGTATCGTGCCTTAGAGTTGAGTATATAAGGTGTCTATTCTCAACCTCTCCTTTTGTGTTTTTAGGACATGAATATGAGGAGATCGACCACTAGAAGGGAGGAGGGAGGTGTACCAAATGAGAGAGTCCTTCCTCATGTTGACCAAGTTCCTATTGTTGGCTTAGGGGAGGAAAATGAGGAGGTTCCTCTTCAAGAACCTCAAGTGCCTCCTATGCCTCAAGCTCCTTTTGTTGAGGGTGATATGACTAATACGGAGTTGAGGGCTGCCCTAATGAACTTGACCCAACGCATGACGGCTCAAGCTCAAGTTGTCAACAATCACTTTGTGGGCCAAGCTAACCTAGGAGATAGGCCCCAACAAAATTCTAGTACTCCCGCTTCTAGGATTCGGGATTTCATGAGGATGAACCCTCCTACCTTTCATGGCACTAAGGTGGATGAAGATCCACAAGGCTTCATAGATGAGGTTTTCAAGGTGGTAGATGCTATGGGTGTGACCCCTAGGGAGAAAGCGGAATTGGCCGCTTACCAACTTAAGGATGTTGCTCAAGTGTGGTATGAGCAATGGAGGGGTGAGAGACCCTTAGAAAGAGGACCGGTTGATTGGGAGGAATTCAAAGAGGCTTTCCTAGATAGATTCTTTCCTTTAGAGTGGAGGGAGAAGAAGATGGTTGAATTCATGAACCTCCGTCAAGGGGGAATGAGTGTGCAAGAGTACTCTCTCAAATTCACCCAACTCTCTAAGTATGCCCCAAACAGGGTAGCCAACCCTAGGGCTAGGATGAACAAGTTTGTGATGGGCGTGTCTAGCTTGGTGGAAAAAGAGTGTCGTACGACTATGCTTCTTAATGACATGGATATCTCTAGGCTCATGGTTTATGCGCAACAAATTGAGGAGTCCAAAATTAGGGAGATAAGGCAAGAGGGTAAGAGACCTAGGTCGGATGATTCTAGTCACCAAAGGCCTAAGAAGAGGTTTTATCCCCAAGATTCTTCTATGGGAAACAAGGATAGGGCTCCAAATCAATCTTCTCAAGGTGGTGGTCATTCCTATGAAAGGGCTAGGTGCCCTACTTGTGGCAAGCAACATGGGGGTAAGTGTCTTGCCGGAACAGATGGTTGTTTTGCATGTGGTAGTAGAGGCCACAAGATGAGGGACTGCCCAAACCTTAAATCAATGGGGAGAGATGTCAATCAAGCTTCCCTAGATCCTAATGCTCCCAAGAAGAACCCTTCCTATGGGGTGGGGGCTAGAAAGGATAATTAATCCGGATTGATGGTTTTGGTAAGTCTCAACTCTTGGTTATTGTTGCTTTTGTGTTATGAAATGAGTATATATGGTTAAATAGTTCATATGATCATGTCATCTTGATAAATTTCTCAAAGAGTGGAATTTTGAAAGTTTTGTATATTTGACAATGTTATAGTGAATATTCACTGTGAAAAATTTGCAATTTAAGAAAAAAAATTGCCTTGCCTTAATTGAAGTTTAAATATGTGCAAAATTGTTGTATATGAGCATGTTTAATGTTGGAGAAGGTAGTTCCTCCATAAAAGAAGTTTAAGGTTGAGTTTTGACTTTGTGAAGTTTAGCAAAAGTAGTCTGTGTTGATAAGTGTTGAAAGTGTGAAATGATGCTCCTTGCTAATGGATGCTTTGATTGTTGATGTTTTGATCATGATCTAAGTGTCCTATATGATGCTAAGTGAGTCCCTGCTGTTCTTAAAATTTAAGTGTCATTCGAGGACGAATGTTATTCCAAGTGGGGGAGAATATAACGCCCCAAAATGAACTAAGGTGAACTAGAGCCTCATGGTTGTTTCTTGAGTTAATTTTAAGTTAAACGGAGATAGTTTGGTGTCCTTAGGCAGTGTACAAAGTTTGGTTAAATTTGGAGTTCAATCGACAAAAAACGTCCATGACGTTCGGATGGTATGCCATAGAATGTACTTGTATGTCTTGGCGAGTTTGGATGAGTTTTATGTGTTCATTATACTTGAAACATGCGTCGGATGTTCCTTAGACCTAGACGACTTAGTTTAGGGGTTTGACGTCCGGGCACGACCTCACCTAGGACCCACAAGGGGCCCTAGATGAAGGGCCTAAGACTTGGGCAAAGTCTGCTCATCAGTGGCTCACGACGACCATGGCGACGGTCCGTCGATCCAGGGCGTCGCGAGTGACAGAGAGTGGAACTTGGACAGGCTCCAGTAGGAGCCAAGGTGTTCCTCGACGGGACCCCATGACGGTCCGTGGTGAATGTGACGGTCCGTCGAGGAGGTCTCGTCAACGAGGCCTGCCAGTGCACGACTTAAGGCTGCCAACTTGGGGTGTTTTATGTAAATACACCCCAAGTCTTATAAGACCCTAGGTGTATAATTTTGGTGTTTTTAGGTTATATTAAATTAGTTTTAAACCCTAGACCTAGACAAGACCCTCTCACTTCAAGATCCAACTCTCTCTTTCTCTCAAGAAAAACTCTCTCAACTCTCGGAAGCTAGAAGTCAAGGAAGGATAGGAGGACGGATTGGGACTTGTTTCTTCATCAAATTCGTGGGTTTCTTTCTCCTAAAGGTATGGTATCCATTCTTGAATACCTTTCCATTCAAGAAGCCAACTTCCAAAAATGGTTTTCAAAAGGGGGGTTTTAAACTCAACTTCTTCTAAACTTTGATTTCTATTATGGGTCTTCTTGTAACTAAGTTCTAATGGTTTAAATGTATTTATCTTGGTTTGAATAGATGGTTTTCATGTTGAAACTCCATGAAACTCTTGTTTATGCATACTTCAAATTTTGACTTGAAAATGGGTTATGTGAGCATGATTCGAGTAGGGTATGAACTTGGGTCTTCTTGTATTTGTCATTTTGGTGTAGCTACTGCCCTAAGGGCCTTAATATGGTGAAATATTTATAAATTGTTTATGGGTAATGATGGTTTGATTCGTTGATGAGTTGCTCTTATTGTATAATTCTTATTATGAATTGCTATTTGAGTGGTATGGTCCACCTTATGGGTGGCGGTGCTAGTTGATGAACTTGATGTTACTTGGTATGGTTTGAGTATGTGATCTTGAAGGTCTAATATGTGAAATGAAGATATATATTGGAAATGGGTCTTGTGTTGTGTTTGATGTAGCTTGAATTGCATGTTTGACCTAGTTTATGTCTAAATGAAGTATATGATTATGAGAAGTATGTAGAGTGTGTAGCTTGATGAATCAAGGTTAAAGTATGAGTAGAACTTGATGATAATGAAATGATGCTTATATGCAAGGTGTGACATGTACACACACACTCTTTTAAGATTTGTATTATGTCAAGTTGAGCAAAAAGGGGAAATCTTGAGGTGGACGCACTTCGTGAGTTGAGATGTAGTGTCTAGTAACAACCTCTCCATTTCCTAGTGAGCTTTCTAAGATAGACTATTATGTTTAGAAATCCGTGTGGAGTTATGCCTAGTACCGAGAGGATATGAAGGGGAGGTGGATTGCACTTCATTAGTTGAGATGTTGTAATCCAAAGTACCTCTTGAGATGAGTACTCCTCGTTAGTAGAGAGTGAGTTACTTAGTAACAATCTCCTTATCCCTTAACTATGTGCCCGCATAGGTGTAGCTATTGGAAAAGCCATGTAAACGCTAAGAAGCATGACCTTACACTAGGCAAGTAAGGATCCCTCATTCGATAGGGGTTAATATCGGGATTCCATGTCTAGCTCTCATGGTCTTTGTTGGTTAAGCTAACTCCCACAAAAGAATTGATTTGAAACTAATTATCTTGTGTATTGTTGAAATTGTGTATGTATGTCGTGAAGTGCTCAATCCACATTAGTTACCAAGTAGGAGCATTGAGTGGGAGTAGTAGTATGGGATGCTATTCTCACATTGCACTTGGTGTGACCTATACCTACTATGGGAGAAGAGTAGTGTGAATGAGTACTATGGTGTAGTGTTATGGAGGATTATTGTGGAGTACTTGAGTAAATGGAATCTATTAGGAGTACTAAGTGGGAGTGGTAGTATGGGATGCTACTCTCACATTGCACTTGGTATGACCTATATTTCCATGAGTGTTTTGCATATGTTAGCCAAGGGCGTGGATTTGATTTCTAACTAAGTAAGTCTAAGATTAGGTAGTTTTAAGGGTCGCTTTGGTGTGCTTTGAAGGGAGGTGTAATGAGAGTCCCTTCTTGGCTCACCTTAGGGAGTCTTAGAATAACCTTGGGTTAGGGCAACTTCAAAGAAAAAGGGTTCATATGGCTTGGACCGTGCCATTCACTGTAAGGTCTTCATTGTAAGAATTCAAAATGTTCACTATGATGCTTTATTCAATTTTATTGCAAGTTTAGCAAAGTTAATTGAAATGTTCCTTTTGTTTACTTTAAGTTTGGTAAGATAGCCATAAAGTGTTAATTGTTGATTTTTATGTGGGTTTGCTTCTAGATTCATGAAGGTTATATTTGAATTGCATAAAAGCTATCTTTACTAAAATGTCCCTTTTTGCATGTTTTTGCATATGCCATACTTAGTACATTGTTGTACTAACCCCATACTTTTTATACCTTATGAGTATAGGTTGGAAGTCTTTGGAGGATCGAAGTTGAAGCTTGGGAATTCTATCTCTCAAGACTTGGGTATGTCCTCATATATTCGAGGACATAGTTTTTATGTTTCTTAGTTTCCTTATTAAGACTTAAAAATGTATTTACTCTATTGTAAAGGGCCGTGTCCCTAAGATTCTAAGTCGTGTCTTTAAGTTGGCTTGTGACGATAAGATTTCCTAGTATTTATGAAAAGACTCCTTTATTTATTATTATCGTGAAAAGTTTTAATTTCGCACTACTTTTCATGCTTTATGTTATGAATGCTAGTTAGAGGGCTTGTACGAGACCCTAAAGGGGTCAAGTACGCCTGGTCACGATTTGAAGGTTTTCCCTAACTTCTACGGGGTGCTTTCGGGTCGTGACAAAGAAGCTCATGAATTAATATATATCGGGGAAAGTCAAAATTCGGTGTCAACAACTATTGATCCAACTTCACAACTTCAATCCATAGCCAATTCATCCAACAAAATATACCAAGGCCTTTACAAATGCCCATGATCATCAATTCAACCCAATAATCACCATACATAATAAATCAAGGATAATACAACATGAATTTATGAAATTAAGGCAGCCAACTTACAATTCTAGCATGATTTATTCATAATTCAATAGCCCTAATAGAAGTTCATAAGAACTCAATAGCATTAAAACATGATCAATTCACCCATAAAGTAGTCAAATCTAAGGTTACATGAATTACATGGTTTCATAGTGTTTTAGGTTAAAATCATCTAATCGACAAAAATTCAATCAATATACAAAGATTCAAAACATTTAATGCAAGAACCCATGGATAGATTACAAAATAGGACAAGTTCATCTTTGAAAGAATGTAGAAATCATTTGAAGTTTGGCTCTGTATCATCCCACAAGTACACCCTAGAAGTTAGAGTATTCTTGTGATGTCACACGGCAAGTGATACTTCAAAAAGTCTCATCTAAGCCTCTCGTATCGTTCATTGCATAATAACATACTAAATTGTGTAAGAATTTAAAACTTTCTTCACACACGAAGAACTCTTTTCATAAACAATACACAAGCGGAAGACTTTCATTAAAACATTAAACCTTTACAATAACCCCTTGAACCATCTAAACTTTAGAGTATACAACACTTGGGACTAAGTGTAACGACCCGTATTCTTGAATCCGAATCGCCACCGGCGTCGTTGACCTCTAAGAGGTCGCAGACAAGCTTCATCTTGCATTCATCACATTCATCTAGTTAAATTTGCAGAAAATTTAAAACTTTTCATATGTATGAAGTTTACTTAGACTTCATATAGTCATTACATATTAACATCATATACTAAGCTCAACATAAGAAAACAACCATCTATCGTAAGGAATTAATTCGAAACAGAATATGAACATATCATTAATACGTTTGCCAGAAATGGCCTTATTACAAAATATTTTGAAATAAACTGTGAAGTAAACGCTAGGGACAACATCCACTAGCTATGTCTATATCTAAAGCTGGACTAATGCATGTAGCATTCTCGAAATCAAGAGGACCCACCAAATGGTCTGGAGAAACGCTGAGGTCCAAACCGGTGGAAGTGACGTCAAACTGCCCTCTGTCTTGCACCTATAAAAATAGTAAATAGTAGGGGGTTAGTACACCACTTGTAATAAGTATAAGTGTATGCACACATACACATAAGCTATGCATGATCAATGAAATCTCTTCCTAAACAACATGCCATTTCTGGAAAGTCTAGTCATTAGACTTTCCTAATTCGTTATTTGTGAATTGTCGTACAAATATGATGTATTATAATGCATTCAAACCACACAACTCATTTTCTATTTGATTATAAGACAGTATTATCATCAACATAATTTTAGAACCACTCGGGCGAAGATTTGAAAATTTTGTCCTCCAAACCCGAGAGCTCAAAATTTGACACTTAGATTATTTTTCAGTCTTTTTCTTATTCTTCTTGTGTAGTTCAATAATTCCTTTAGTCCTATGTTTTACTTAAAAGTGCAATGATTCATTGTAGTTCCATACCCACAATGAATCAATGTAAGTAATCCAAGGATTAAGGAATGATTTCCCTACCTTTTAGTGAGTCATTCTTTACTCTATATATTCATAAACATTTCATAAGCCAATTTTATTGGCTATGCCATCTGTTTGATTACTTTCATGTTTGGGAAGTTATAAGTCATTTAACTACCATGATATTTCTACTTCCCTTCTTGGCATCGTATAAGAAGTCACTATAAGCCAATCTTATTTGGCTTTGCCCATTATTTGCTAAAACTTTCATGAGTGTGACTTTGGCAATTGACATTCTTAAGCTCTTCATCATTGCTCACTTTGAACGTACGTTCCATCATCATCATCATTCTCACTTTCATAGTGACATCATTAGGAATAAGATCATGCGAGCTAACATGAAATCCAGTGTCTGCCCCACACCGAAAAGGGGTGATTCACCGGTTAAAATAAATCTAGACCATGTAAGTTACTCATGGAATCCAGTGTCTGCCCCACACATGGAAAGGAGTGATCCCTGACTAAGGCGAATCCATCTCAAGTGTTCACTCCACACCTAAAAGGAGTGACTCACGGCTATAGTGAACCAAGAATATATCGTGAACATTAATCAACATAGATCATATGAGCTAAACATGAAATCCTGTGTCTGCCCCACACCATAAAGGGGTGGAATCACCGGCCAAGGTGAAACCGTACATGCCTAGCTCGCTTGTGGAAACTACTGGCTAGTTCCTATGTTGGTTAGACATAGTTCGAAGACTAGGGACTTAATGAGACTACTTATCCACCTCGGTGGTAGCCTCGTCGCATGAGACTTACACGTGCAAGCACATGCTCATAACTAGTCTATCGGTGATGTGCTCACTTTCATTATTTTCTTTTATCTTTTAGAGTTGACTCAAGCATTATGGAAGCTTGCTTCTAGATTGAGATTCACTTACTCTTTTGATGACTTGTCATTCTTACTTTACATTGATGAAATATGAATTGTCCTTACATAACATCCTTACTTTACATTGATGAAATGTGAATTGTCCTTACATATCATCCTTACTTTACATTGATGAGATGTGAATTTTCCTTACATCTCATCCTTACTTTACATTGATGAAATGTGAATTGTCCTTACATATCATCCTTAGGTGTTAATGGGACTAGTCTCACACATTCTAACACCTTCATTTGTGAGTATTCTTTTAACATATTAACTTAGGTGTAAGTAAGACTTGTCTCACTTCCTTTAACACCCAATTCTGGTCATTTACTTAATTTAGACCCCTTTAATTATGTTATAACTCACGTTACTTCTTTATTTTAGTGTAGTAGCTTCATATCATCGTTTATGGACGATGATCACTTCATTCAATGAGTTTTATATGTTCATAGTTCATTCTTTTAGAGCATGTTGGGAGTTGTCCCAATGAATGGCATGCCCTTGGTTATGGATTCATTGACTTACTTTAGAAGTGCTTATAATATCATTTGATATTTTAACTACACAAGATTGGCATATGATTAGTATTGGCCTCAACAATTGGGAAGTTATACTAAAAAAACATTTTTATTAGCATAAGCCAATTTTACGTATGTTCATATTTAAATTGAATATGTATGAACCTTTAGTCACTCTTTCAACCATTTCATAAGCTCCTAGCCATTAGCATGCATTCATATTGACAAAGTAGAGTTAGCCAACTTTATTGGCATCAGATAGTCAATTAATTCAAGATGTGATTTCATAGATGTCCTGGAGCCAATTCTTAGTTCATGACTTTAGGGTGACGTTTTTAAGACATATTGTACAACATCATATTAGCATTTGATGACTTTAGCATCTTCATAACGTTACAAAACAGCAAGTCAACATTCATCACACACACATCAACACTTGACATTTATGGACGTAACTAACATATGATCGGTTCTTAATTCACGTTGTAAACATTAGCTTAATACGATTTTAAGTTCGTAGGTTCATGCGACATTCATTAGTAGTACACATAAAATCAGTCAGCACCACATACCAATAACATGATCTCTAACCTATTCAACATGGAATCGAAAAGGATACTACGGACAAGGAGTTCGGTGAGAACACGGGAACAACCCTAGTTTTCAAGATCGTTGAATCGTTGTAAAGAAAGTTCTCTTGGAGAAAAAAGTCCATAGGAGAGAAACACATACATTAAGTAGAACTTAATCTACGAAGACAACTTTGAACGAGACCTTGAAGCTACCTTGAATTCGCCCTAGAGATTGATGAACCTTTTTCACGTTTTAGCGTTCTTGATTACTGCTTTTGCGTTCTGTGGAAGTCTAAGTGTTTTGATCGTGAATGATTAGGTTTAGGAACTGAATTTGAATTATTCAACTAAGGCCATTTTAGTAAATTAACCAACTGATTAGTAAATTACCAAAATGCCCTTCCTAAGTTGACTATACATAGGAAGATATTGACTTTGATCAAAATCTGGAAATTGACATTGACCCTTGTTTCGGTCAACATTTTGACTTTTAATTAATTAATTAAATCCTTAATCTAAATAATTTAGGGACCTAGGGAAATTACCAAAATACCACTAAGTCACTAGCACCACAACTAACAATTATGGACCATCCTAGGTTAGGTACTAGGTTGTCCCCTTAAATAGTACTTGGTTCCACCCGATTTGTCCTAGGTTGTCGGGTGCATTAGGGGGTCCAATTCGGTTAATCCTAGGTTAGTTGACTGGTTAGGATAGTTAGTTAGGACTTAGAGTTAGTTAGGTTGGCTGGTCCTACATGGAAGGACCAGCTCGTGCGTGTCTTGCCTAAACGCACTAACCGAATTCGTTAGGGTGGTTCCATGGTCCCCCTTGGCCGGCTCCTTCACGTGTGATGCCCAAGTGCTTGTGTCATGACCCGGATTCTGGAATCTGAATCACAACCAGCGTCGTTGACCTCTCAGAGGTCGCAGACAAGCCTCTTCTTGCATTCATCACATTCATACGGTTAATTTTAGCGAAAAATTTAAAAAAATTTGTTTATAGTTGAAGTATACATAGATTTCATATAAACGCATATCTTTAAGGAAGTTCATTGCTCATACATCAACCATCTAATTATAAGATCATGCAACTTGAAAGAAATGGAATCTCATGTCATAAGTAATACTTGCCAAAACGGCATCATTTCAAGCGTCTGAATAAAATAGGAAAGAAACACTAGTGGGACCTACCCCACTAGTTCAAACCTACTACTAAGCAAGAAATATAAAGGCAGGCATCCTCGAATGCATGAGGACCTACCAAGTTCGGATGAAATCTCTGAGTCCGAACAGCTACAATGATGCCCTCAACGTCCACCTGAGCCTGCACCTAAAATAGTAATATTGTATGGAATTAGTACACACTTGTACTAAGTATGGATACATGCAAAAACACATAACGGTAATGCGTGAACAAGGATGGCTCTTCCTAATCAACATACTTTCTTAGAAGGTCAAGTATCTTAACTTTGACTATTTCGTAATAGGAAGGTCATGCCATGAATATGTCACACATCATACACACATAGGTTCACATAATATACATTTCATGTTTCATATAGTATACATTTCATTTCCATGAGACCTTGGAATCATGGGCATAGCATTAAGACATCTCAAGTGAGGACCCAACATATGGGATCTCAATCCGAGGGTCTCCTTTAGCAAACACAAAGCCTTCTTCATTCATTCATTTGTACTTCACATTATTCATTTCTTTCATTCATAGGCTGGTGTGAACACCAGCTATACCTAGGATGAAGTTTAAGACTCTCATCGGTATCATGAAGTGCAATGACCAAGAATGACCTAAGGTCAATACTTAAGTCCGATCTCACCTCCTGATTGTCTTGCATAAACACCTTCGGTATCGTTCATTTCATTATCTTTCATACTTTGAGGAACTTCAACCTTAACCGACATAGATCATGTGAGCTTCATGAAATCCGGTGTCGTCCCCACACCAAAAAGAGTGGAGTCACTGGCCAATGTGAAACCAAAACATTCTATCTTCATGGGTTCGAACCAAGCTAGGTCCCTATGTTGGCAACATAGTTCAAATACTAGGAGATTTAAGGAGACCCATACCAACCTTGGTGTACAGTCTCATCTCATGAGATTTATGTGAACCTCCGCCCTTCCCGAAAGAAGGCATCACCACCCATAACTAGCCTATCGGTGCTCAGTTTAAAGTTCCTTTTTACATTCAACTCATACATCATCAAAGATTGCTTCTAGCATGAGGTAGTCACAGCTCATTAGATGATTTCTCATCTCTTCTTTACGTATTAAGTGTGAATTGTCCTTACACTTACATATAGAGTGTGATTGAGACTTGTCTCTTAATATTCAACACTGTCTTAGGTGAGTACTTTTGGTGACCTTATATTGGCGTAGGTACAGCTTGTCTCACTTGCACTAGCCTCATATTGTGGTGCCACCCTGTTCTTTCTTAACATCTTCTCATTTCATCTTTACTCACCTTTCATTATTTTTTCATCGGTTAACATAGATATGCTCTCTTAGAAATTGCATTTAGTGACATTGCTTTTTAGGCATATATGCAGCTTGTCTCACTGCACTAGCCTATCATCATGTAGTCACTCTTTTCTTTACATATTAACTATGAATTCATTCTTGACACTTTCTTTTGGAATATGCTTGAGACTTGACTACTACATCATTCTACACTCACATAGGTGAGTACGTTTGGTAACATTTATTTAGGCTTGGTTGAGACTTGTCTCACCATTCATCTTAGCCTCTTATCATGTTGTCACTGTTTTCAATAGCATCATAGTATAATATAATTACTCACCTCATTACGTGAATGTTCATTTAATAATCTTATCATTAACTCATGTTCTTACCCAATTCGGGTTACTCATAATTGACTAAGTGTTTCATGACCATCTAAGTATATGTTGTGTATGACTTATGCATTTTACACATGCAGCCAAGGGACCCAAGTTCAATCCCTAGTGGCTGCATTTTATTTAATTATATATGAGACTTATGTGTCTCCCAATTTCGGCCAAGAGGACCCATGTTCGAATCCCTTGGGCAACACTTTAATTTTAATTATTTAAAGTGTTAAGTGTCTCCATAAGTTCGTCCAAGAGGACCCATGTTTGAATCCCTTGGGAAGCACCTTATTTTTAATTATTTAGAGTTCTACGTATCTTCCTGAATTCGTCCAAGAGGATCTGGATCGAATCCCAGTGGCCTCATCTTTTATTATTTTATTTTGGTGTGAGATTTATGTATCTCACACCCTTGGCCAAGGAGCCAAGTTCGAATACCCCTTCCCTCACTGTTTTCTTTTTCTTTTAATTCCAAGCTTCTTTCAACCTGCCCAAGTTCGAATCCCCTCTCTCACCCTATTTTCTTTTCTTTTATTTTAAGGCTTAACCTCTTAGTATTAGGACCTTAAGAATTTCGATATTCACTCTAAATGGCAGAAACTATTACTCTTCATATATATTAGTGACTTGACGAAACCATATTCATTTAACATAAAATTTTAATTCACTTTCTTACATTTAGCCTAGGCGTTTAACTCATAGTTTTACATATACTTTTGACCAATTCATTAAGGACTTTACTTTCACTTTCTTATTCATGAACATAACAATTTCTTTTGCATGTTAAACACACAACATTGCATAACACATGATTCACCATTTTCTTCAAGTTAACACTAACAATACAATTTCGAAAAATAGCATGTTTTGTGCACATATGACATTCAACATTCGGACGTACATAACAAATCATAAACAGCCCATAACATACATTACACACAACCACAATCATTCCTAAACTAATCTACCAGAAGTCATACCAACGCATGCATCAATTCGTTCATAGGATCTAATGACAGGGGCATGCAACGGGGGACAACCTTAGTTTTTTGAATGGATTTAGACTGAACCTTAGGGGCCTCTTGGGAAAGGGTCCAAGAGAGAATAAAACCCATACCTTTTCAGCCTTGACAACCAGCCACAACCACACGCCCCAGCCCACACACAAACCTTTCTTTCGAACTTTGATCATTGTTTGCAAGTGAAGTTCTTTACTTAAAACACATAGGCGTACGAATTCTCACTTTTGTTTTTTGATGGATGCAGCCAAGAACACTTTTAGAATAGTGAGTTTTACGTTTATATTCTGTTTTTGAAGTGTGGGATAAGGCTGAAAACGTTTTTAGGAGTAAATTAAAGAATTAAGAGTGGGCAAGAAGCACACTCCTAGAGGGAGTTGTGCGCCCCTTTTTGTGGGAATTGTTGTTGACTTATTCAACACAATTTTAATTATAAAAATCAGATTATAAATGCATATTAAGTTATTATAATTCCCCTTCTTATTTTCTCTAATTTTTAATCCTTTAATTCGTGCCTCATTATGCTTCCAACTTGGCTCGAACCCGAGTTGTGGAGGTAAGGTCATCTCGGGTGTGACCACCGAGATTTGACTTATTTCGACTAATTAATATCTTTATTTAAATAATTAAATATCAGCCTAGGGTAATTACTACACTACCCCTACCCCCAAAATTACCTTTATACCCCTAGAACCCTTAAAACCTAGGACTAACCCTCCAAGTCTGGTTAAGACTCATCCGGGTGATCCTAGTATTCGGGTACACTACATGGCTGGAACCAACTATGCCTAGCTCAACTAACTCACAAAGTTGGTTGGCTTGGCTGATGCATAGGTTCAGAGGTCTGGTTCTACGTGCATCAATCCGTGTGAACCATGTCTAACCTAGGCATTCTATGTACATTTAGGCCTTACTTAGCATAGTCGTTTTCGGGTTGTCATAGCTTGCACATGGGTTTGTTGCACTTTCCTAACTTATTTATCTTGATGGCTCATTTGGGAATGATTACTTATTGTCCCAAGGACCCTCACCATGTCCTTTAGCACTGCTTAATTTACATGATCATTTTAAATGGTCATGTGCTATAGTATCTAAGCTTGACACTAGGATGCCTCATACCTCACACGTTAGTTGTGGGTCTATATGTACATAGTGCCAATTATATTAGCTTAGGGTCTTCATTGCAGGTACATTTATTGAACAACAATCTTGGATTGAGGTATGGCAACCCAAAAAGTGTATTTGATATTCGTATATAGCAAATTGGCTACTATTCTTAACCAATTTTTTCTATACTATGGCCAATATTTCTCAATATTGGGCATTGGGGTACCTATGTTTCCCTAATAGGCTATCCTAAGGGCATGCTGGGCTCTTCATTAGACATATGATTTTCCAGAACGTTACATTATCCCCCCCTTAGGAACATTCGTTCCCGAATGACACTTACACATCATTAAACAAAGAGGGTGATTTTTGGAAAGTTTCTTTATCATGCTTAAACTTTTCTCTTTTGTGAATATCTGATTCACACTTATTTGGATGATTCATAACATTCAAGCTTATCTGAAACTTCATATTTGAGATTGAGGAATTTCCTTCTCAATAACACTTAACTTAATGCACATCACAACTCATGCAATACAAAAATCATTTCTATGCTTACACAAAGATTTAATCACACTAAGGTTCATACAAAAGGGTTCCATATCAAGTTCATAACCCAATTACATTTACCCTACCAAAGCAAGGTCCACTAGGGCTATCTCACTATGGCGACAATAAGCTCATCATGACTCTTCTAAGGATTGATATGATGTCGTTCCAGCCAATCAACCTTAAGTCCATCATTCATTACATGAAGGATACCATTACGGCTTTCGACTTCAAGTTTCATAAGCTTACCACTAGGTTCAAGGTTTCACATAAAGGACCTTCTTGTCATCATTCAATGTCTTACATAACATTCGTACATTCAAGACTAAGACTCTTTAGTTCCTAAGTCAAGATATCACATATTCATATTCATACAAGTATCAAGTAAGGGACACAAGTCTACCTAAACAAGACACAACATACTTCACTTTAGCACATATAACATACATTCTTTAGACACTTAGGAATGACCCTTAACATCATTTAGTCAAACTATTCATTACCTTAACATCATCAACATAATCATTATAGACTCCTATAGACAAGTTGGGAACAACCATGTATCAACTCTAAGACTACACAAATAAGCACATAGTCATAGTATAACATGATCACCTAATAACTTCAATAAGAGAACACATACTTTTACATTACTTCACATATAGGTACATATGATCATACTTCACATAATCAACTACACAAATCAACATAATACTTCAAGTAGCGCCGACAAGGCCACATCAATACACATAACACCGCCACCATAAGTGGACCATAACAATCACACATAATCCAAGATATAAATTACAATAGCTATACATAATAATAAAAGCGTTAGGGCAGAATACCACCCACTTGAACTCACCACTTCAATCCCAAGCTAAATCATCCAAATCAATACCATAAGGCCCTTACCCATGGCCATGAACATTTTCAATACATAAATCATAATACTCAATGAATCTAAGTAAATTCAATATAGATTTACCAATCTAAGGCCAATTACATATCAATTGAATACAATCCTTTCATCATTAGAAAACCCATAGAGAGCTACACTAGAATCTACAAGCATTAAGTTCATATCAAATCAATAAGCCTAATAGTCAATAGATATAAGATTATTCATTACTCAATTAATTAAATTGAAACAACCTATACATCATACATACATAATCTATACATGAATCAAAAGCCCATACCAATCTACACATGAATTCAAAATGCTCAAAGCATAATCAATTCACCCATATTTTAGTGAAAATTAGAGAATTGAGAAGCTCAAGGGTTCATGGAGGATTTCATTGGAAAACATAAATTAAACATCAATAACATCATATCTTAACGTTTGAAAACCTTTCATGCAAGAACCCAAGACTTAGAGTAGAAATTGGACTTTTTCATCTTTTTGAAATCCTTTGAAAATCATCTTTGAAATTGGCTCTAAGGTGATAGAAAGCCTTAGATGAAGAACTCTCATACCTTATTTGAAGAACCCAATGCTGATTGAAGAAGAAACTCCATTGAAGATCCATCTTCAAGATTCATCTTCACTTTGAACTCTCATGGAGGTTTTTGGAGAAACTTTTGGAGGGAATGCGTTTTGATCTTGAGAGTTTAATGACTTATATACTCTTAAATACCCATAAACACTAAAAACAACCGTCCAAAGACTTATAGGGGAATGGGGTGAATTTACAACGTCACCCCTTAAATTAACAGAAAACTGGCAGCAGACACACGGACCCATCGACAGAGGCATCGACGGACAGTGGTCTCACCCACGCAGCGTAGTTTGGGTCTCGTGGGTTGCACCTGCAACTCCCCAACCTTCAGGACAGGTGGATCAATCTACGAGACCCATCTATGGGTCGTCGCCTGGTCGACTGGCCATCGTTTGGGTCGTCGATTGCCGCTGCCTGGCAGTGTTGAGCTCCAATGTTGGGGTCCTCCTTTAGGGCCCTTGTGGGTCCTATGTGAAGTCCTACCCGGACGTTTCAACCCCAAACATGAATGTATACGAAGTTAGGACCTACCGCATCAGTTTCATCCAAAATGAACACGTAAAACTCAACGAAACGTACTTAGATATACAAGGTCATCTCAAGGCACATCTTTCGAATGTCATGGACATTCTTGGACGTTTGACGTCCAAACTTCATGAAACTTGACACACTGCCTATATAAACCATATAAAATCATTTAATGATCATATAAGCTCGTGCATCACACATAAAAACATAAAACCACATATGAGGCACTTAGGTGACTTAGTCGTCGAACGTCTTAGTCATCCCTTAACGTTTGACTTCCAATGCACCTAAAATCTTAGCTACTTCCTCAATAACACTTTATAGACCATTTTAGGACCTTAGACTATCATTACAACCACGTTAGGCTCTAGCTTTACCTAAGTCATTTTTGGGACCTTAGAGGCTCCTTGAAGAACGAGATTCAAGGATGAAGGGCATACCTTACTGATGCTATACCACAAAATTGATTAAGAATTGATGATGAATCAGCAAAGAAATCTTCAATCCAAGCTCTATCTTGAGTTTTGGCTCCAATGGAGTACTAGAGAATTTCTTAGATAATTTGGGTTTTGATTTCGAATAATGAATTCATCTAGGTGTGTAAGACATATAAAACTATTTATATACCCAAAATATCCTTCGGAAACCTCCTAAACATTTATTTGGACGTGTTTTGAATTTACCAATTCACCCCTTCACTTTACAGTGAATCTGCAAAATTGCAGACTCAAACGACGCGTTCCTCGCCTACGCCCTGTCACCTAACAAACGGACCATCCTGTTGGTCCATGGTTTGGGTCAGAGGCTGAACAAAAGAAGGCCAAGATCCCACGCCTATGTCCCCATCGAAGACTCCACCTACGAGGCGTCGACCAGCCTATAGGCATCGATTGCCTCCGTATGTGGGTTGCCTTAGGTAGTTTTTGATACCAAGATGGGTCCTTCCTCAAGGACCCTTGGTTGGTCATTGGTGACTTTTACCCAAACGTTTCCAATACGAATATGTTCGTATAAAAATTAAGGACCTCTCACATCAATTTCATCCAAAATGTACTGGTAAAACTCAACGAAACACACTAAGACACACAATGTCGTTTCAAGGCAAACTTTTCGAACAACATGGAGGTTCTTGGACGTTTGATCTCCAAACTTTATGAAACTTTAATCACTGCCTCCTAACCTCATTTTAACTCATTTCAGGACATCAAAACATCAATACACAAGCGTTAGGATCTAGTTTCACCTAAGTCATTTTAGAGGTGTTACATGTCTAATCCAAGAAATGGGTCTTCCTACTTAGAATTGGGAAGAAATTCTCATGGACTTTGTTGTTGGGTTGCCTTGAACCGGAGGCAAAATGACTCAATTTGGGTTATAGTGCATAGATTGACAAAGTCCGCTCACTTTATTCCCGTTGAGTCCACTTATACGGCGGAGGATTATAAGAGGATCTACATTGATTAGATGGGTGACATGGGATCCCTTTGTCCATCATATCGGATAGAGGTGCACAATTCACATCTCATTTTTGGAGGTTTTTCCAAAAAAGGTTGGGTACGCAAGTAAAGCTTAGCACAACTTTTCATCCCCAAATGGATGGTCAAGCAGAATATACTATTCAAACCACAGAGGACATTTAAAGATCTTGTGTGATATATTTCAAAGGCAATTGGGAAAATCACTTGTCGTTTATTGAGTTCTCCTATAACAATAGCTACCATTCTTGTATTTCAATGGCCTTATTTGAATCACTCTATGGTAGGAGATGGAGGTCTATAGTTGGGTGGTTTAAGTTTTGTGAGTCCTCACTCCTTGGTCCCGAAATTGTGTATGATGATATTGAGAAAGTTCTGGTGATAAGTGATAGGTTGAAAATAGCCTATTGTTGGCAAAATTCCTATGCCGACAATCGGAGAAGAGATCTTAAATTTGAAGTGGGTTATAAGGTGTATTTGAAGATTTCACCTATGAAAGGGGTGATGAGATTCGTTAAAAAGGGAAGTTAGTCCCCGATATGTGGATCCCTATGAGGTTTTTCCACGGGTTGGAAAGGTTGCATATGAGTTGAGACTACCTAGTGAACTCTCTTCGGTTCATTTGGTATATCATGTCTCTATGCTTAAGAAATGTATTGGCGATATCATATACATTCTTCCTATTGAAGGGTTATGTGTGGATGAGAACCTTTCCTATGAAGAGGTTACGGTGCAAATTCTAGATCGCCAAGTCAAAAAGTTTTTGAACAAAGAGGTGTCTTTCGTAAAAGTCCAATGGAGAAACCAGCTAGTTAAGGGAGCAACATGGGAGGTTGAGGCCCACATGAAATTTGGCTATCCTCATCTTTTTCCAAATTGATGTTAGTAATTCGTCTTAAAATAAAATAATGAATAATGTTTATTTGGCTTATTTCTAAGTAGGTGCGTATTTTTGTAAAAGTTTATGTCAGAATGAGTTCCCATGAAAAAGGATTTTTGTGTTAGCTTGCACTAATGTGAAATATATGTTTTGTATTATTGAGATTTTTGGTCTTTTGATGTTGTCTTGAGAATAATAGCATGGTAACTCATTGATGTCATTTTGAGCTCATGGTTATGTTGAAAAGGTAGTGTCTCATAATGTGTTATGAAATGTTGAGCTCTTTTATGTTGTGATTTGAGTTGCTATGTGTCATGCCATGTTATGTGTTGAATGGAGTTGTGAAGTACTCCTATGAGCTGTGACTCATGATGATTATATATGCATATTGTTGGTTGGGCTTATAGTATTGAGTCTATCCTTTCCATAAAAAAAGATTTTAGTGTCATTCGGGGACGAATGTTCCTAAGGTGGGAATAATATAACATTCCAAAAGTCCATGAACTAATCTAGAGCCTCACATGATGAACTAAACCTTAAAACATTGTTTCTAATCCTAACTTAATGTATTGAAATTAGTTATGAAGTGTTAGAGTCTAAACGTCAAGAAACATCCAAGACGTCCGGAAGCTAGTTCAAATGAACTAGTAAACAGTCCTTAGGTTTCGTGAAGATTTTGAGGTTTTGTATGAACTCTTAAACTTTTAAAATAACTTTAAATAGGTAAAATCATGTATATAGGGAAAAAAATACAGGTCCGCCCCCCAAGGATTGCCCGAGGGGTCCACGAAGGGACCCCAACCTTGGCCAAGCAAGCTCCCAAAGAAGCAACAAAATTGAACATTGGTGAACTGTCTCCAGGTTTCGGACATATTACCCCAAGGACAAAAATTCTTGATCCGCGTCGCGTACACATGGCGGACTCTTCTGGTTCAAAAATTAATTTGGTAAATCTTGCGGGAACAACTCTGCGACGCGGACTTTTTTTCCCAGGAAAATCTGAAATTTTGAATTCAAGTTTGACTTCGTTAAAGGGTCAACTTAAGTGAGGGATCTTCTAGGTATTTAATAGGAGGGTTATATATTGATTTTTAATTAGTTTTACCTCACATTCACTCACTCAAATCAAATCCCCAAATGAAAACCCAAATGCTCTCACCTTTCTCTACTTTCTCTCTCTATTCATCCTATATTAAAGGAAGCAAGAAGGTTGAAGAAGAAAACAAAATTCTCTAGGATTTCACTCAAATTTTGTGAATAAAGATTCATTAAGGTATGTATTATTCACTCTTGGGTTTTCTTTCCCCAAGATATCCTTCAAAAGATGATTTCTAAATCACCCAGTTCCAAGTGTTTTCTTCTACATATAGGTTTTCTTCTAAACATGAAATTGATGATTTATTATGACTAATTGTGATTAGAAATGTCTAATTAAGTGTTGATTGTTGAGTAATTAATGTTTATTAATGGTAATTCATGTAGATGATGTCCTTTCCGCAATTTCCCCAAATCTTGGATCTTCCTTTTGAATTGATGGGAATTGATGAATATATTGATTCTTAGACTTGTTTTAACTATTCTAATTCATTCACGGACAGCCTAGGGTAATGTATTTGGGATTTAATCTAATTCTTGAATAATTCATGATGAACCCTATTCCCCTAACCCTAAGTCATGGATTGCTGTTAATTTGGTTAGTGATGATACAATTGACTTACTTCATGTATAAATTACTATTGTTTGATGTTATTAACCTTTTGATGGGTGAATATGGTTGTTTGATGGTAAGACCATTGAAGGAGGCTTATGAAGGTTAATTGGTAAGACCTTATGATCTTGAATCCTTACTTCAATTGTGATGGCTTTGACTTGATGATGGTGTTCAATTGAAGTATTAATTGTGAGTACATTAGATAAGTGATGTATGATTAATGTAATTGAAATCTCCTAATTATATGGATTGCGATATTGTGATTAAGGTATGATGATATAAGGTTGATTGGGAATAACTTATGTTTTGTACTATAATATGATGATAATGGTGTATTAATCTCACAAATTAAGGGTTGTAATGAAAGGACATTCTCATGCAATACCTAGTGAGCTAAATGATATGCTATACAAAGGGGTTATTCTCCTATGACCTACATTAATATATGATTGATTAATAAAGGCTTAATGACATTTCAAAAAAGGACTTTAAATTAGCACCGAGTGAACTAGTTATGAGAGGTGTCCCTTCCCAACGTGGGAATGTAGGTTCGCATAGGTTCTCATGAAGTAGATATTACAATGCGATGGTGCATAAAGAGGGTCTCAAGCATGTCTCCTAGTTCTTGAACTATGATGCCCCCATATGAATACTAGCTAGTGGATCCACCTAGAATGCCATGTTCATGTTTTGGTTTTACCTTGGAAAGTAGACCACTTTTTTTCGTTGTAGGGTTTCATGACACCGGATTCAACATTTAGCTCATGTGGTCTATGTCGGTTAAGAAAATTGTTCCCGAAAGTAAAATGAAGTAATAAAGTAAGCACAGACTAGGGTGCTTAAGGGATTTGACTTAGTGTAGGTAGGGGTATGGGACTCTATCTATACATTGCACAAGTTTTCCTTCAAGGAGGTCCTAGGAGGTTGTTCTTATGTTATTATATATAATGATATTGTGACATGTATAATGTTGAATTTATATGATGTTATTCTTCTATATTGTTGGTTACATTGATGAACATGGTATTGGTCTAAATTTCTATATGTGGTGAAGACTACCTATGATGACATGTGTTATGAATCATGACATTACTAATGATCTCCTATCTTGTTTACTTGATTTTGTGGGATTATGGGACTCCACATGACCATTGAACTTGTAGGATTGGGATGAGATTGTTTGTAAGGGACTTGTATGTGGAAGATATGACTTATTGAACATGAAATGCTAATGTGACATTATGATGATATTGTTCTTGTGTATGAACATGCCTTGTGTTGTTGTGATCTTGTCTTGTATATGCTTTCTTGTATGTGCATAGTGTCTTTCAAAATGACTTAGCATGTTTCTAAAGAAATGGTCCCTTTCATGCATGTCTTCAAATGGTTTTATGTGCATATATCCATTCTTAGTACAAATGGTGTACTAACCCATATTTCTATGTTTTCTACAAATATATAGCTTCCCGCCAATGAGTTGAAAGAAGGCCGAGTGAAAAAGACTTGGATTCTTTCCTCCAAGTATTGATAGGTCCTCATATTGAAGGATGTTACTTTCTCTATGCTCTAGCTTTATAGTTTTATTGTCATAAAGAAACTGTTCTTTCCTTTATCATTTGGATATTGATGTAAGCCTATAATGGCATATTAACTTTGTATTGGCTATGCCCAACATTTGTACTCGCTTTAGACGGTTCAATATGAGATGAAGTATTAGACTAATTCCTATGTATCAATTATATTGTCTAAATGTGATGCCTCTGTATGCTTCATATGCGAAGAGTATAAGTAAACTCCATATTTAGAGTGCGAGAAGTCGATGTATACCTCAGTATATAGATATATATTAGAAGTTTTAATTTTTCCGCATTTTAAACCTATGAAATGTATTGTCAAATGCTAAGAGGCTAGTCTTAGTTCTCTCTGAGGACGAAAGCGCCGGTTACGGCTACAGGGTGCTCCCCGATCTTGGAAAATATAGTATTAGAGCATGAGGTTGAAATATTCTTAGGATTGATGTCTCATTGAACCACGTGTACGTAGAGTCTTGTTCATGGGTGTGAAGCGCACCAAACTTATGAATGAGAGGCTATGTGACATTTAGGAATTCACACTTATTAGTAATCTTGAAAGTCATGCCTTGAGAGTTGAAACTCTATGTGTCCTCTTTCTTCTAATACTTTTTTTATGTATATAGGATATGACTACAAGACGTTCAGTTGAAAGGAGAATTGAGGAAGATTTGGCAAGTGCGGGAGTTCCTCCCCTAGAGAACCAAGTCCCTCCACAAGGCAATAAAGTGCCTCCTCAAGATGAAGTTTCGTTCATTCCTCCACCTATGACGGATGGAGGGATACGGTTGGCATTTCTGACATTAACTCAAGCCATGACTAAACAAGCTCAAGCATTACCCACTCAAGCTCAAGCCATGACGGCTCAAGCGAATAGGGAGGTGTGACCCCGTGTTCAACCAAATGCTAGAACCAAGGCTTCACTAGAATGAATCCTCATAAGTTCTATGGGTCGAAAGTGAATGAGGACCCCCAAGACTTCATTGATGAGGTTTACAAGATTTATTATGCTATGGGCTTAACTTCGAATGAAAAGGCCGAACTAGCTTCCTACCAACTGAAGGATGTATCTCAAACACGATACATCGAAGGGAGAGACAATAAGGACTTCAAAGCGGGTCCTATCACTTGGGAGGTGTTTAGAAAGGTCTTTCCTTGATCTTTTCTTTCCTAGTGAGAAAAGGGAGGCGAAAGTGGAGGAATTCATCAACCTTCATAAAGGAGGTATGAGTGTACAAGAGTACTCCTTGAAGTTTACTAAATTTTCCAAATATGCTCCTTCCTTGGTATCTAATCCTAGGGATGAGTTGAGTCGCTTTGTGATGGGAGTGTCTGATGAATTTGTTGAAGAGTGTCATTCGACGATGCTCCATGAAAATATGGATATCTCTCGGTTGATGGTTCGTGCTCAACAATTTGAGGAGACTAGACTCAAGAGGAAGAGTAGGGAGTTCAAGAAGGCCAAGTCTTATGAGGGAGTTACTTCCAAGGGTAGGCTTAAGATTCAAGACAAGTCTAGGTTCATGAAGAGGGTTTCCAACCAAGTCCCTTCCAATTTCCCTAAGGAAAAGAAGGATAGGTTATTTAACCCTAATTCTCAAAAAGGCAAAAAGCGTAAATTCACCTAGCAAGAAACCTACTTGTGCCAAGTGTGGTAAGAAGCATTGGGGTGAGTGTCTAGTTGGGACGGAAAATTTCTTTGGGTGTGGAAAGAGTGGCCATAAGGTTATAGATTGTACTAACGTGAGGATTTAAGAGAAGGGGAGTGGTCAAGTTCAAGTAAGAGGTCCTTGTTCCTATGCTCCAAAGAAGAACTGCTTCTATGCTCTCCGCTCTAGGGGTGAGCAAGAGGAATATCCCGATGTGGTCACCGGTATGTTAAAACTCTTCTCTGATGATGTTTATGCTTTAATTGATCCCAGTTCTACATTATCATTTGTAACTCCTATAGTAGCTAGAAATTTTGATGTTCTACCCGATGTGTTGATTGAACCATTATCGGTTACAACCCCTATGGGTGACTCCGTTGTGGCTAGAAGAATCTTTTGTAGTTGTCCTTTATCTTTGCCCAATAGAGTTACATGGGTGAACTTGGTAGAACATGATATGGTTGATTCTGATGTTATTTTGGGAATGGATTTGTTGCATGATTCTTTTGCCTCCATTTATTGTCGAACAAGAGTAGTGAAGTTCAATTTTCCTAATGAACCCGTCTTAGAGTGGAAGGAGGGTAATTCAATTCCTAGAGGTCGTATTATTTCTTGTCTAAAAGCTTGGAAAATGATCTTTAAAGGGTGTCTTTAACATATTATAACCATCAAAGATCTAGACTCCGAAACTCCTCCTATTGAGTCGGTCCCCGTAGTGAGGGAATTTTCGAAAGTCTTTCCGAATGAATTGCCCGGGATTCCTCCCGAACAGGAAATAGACTTTGGTATTGACTTGTTACTGGACACGAATCCCATTTCAATCCTTTTTACCTGATGGCTCTGATGTAGTTGAAAGAGTTAAAGCTTCAACTCAAAGACTTATTAGACAAGGGTTTCATTCAACCTAGTATTTCAACATGGGTAGATCCGGTGTTGTTTGTTATGAAGAAGCGTGGGTCCCTTAGGATGTGCATCGACTATCGTCAACTCAATAAAGTCACCATTAAGAACAAGTATCCTCTTTCTAGGATTGACAACTTGTTTGATAAACTCCAAGGGGCAAGCTACTTTTCTAAGATTGACTTGAGGTCAGGGTATCACCAACTTAGAGTGAGAGGTGAGGAAGTACCAAAAATGGCATTTCGAACTAGGTATGGTCACTATGAGTTCCTAGTAATGTCCTTTGGACTCATGAATGCCCCGGTGGCGTTTACGGACCTCATGAATAGGGTATTCCAAAATTACCTAGATTTCTTTGTGATTGTGTTCATTGACGATATCGTGGTATATTCGAAGATTGAGGGTTAACATATGGACCATTTGTGGGTGGTATTACAAGTCCATAAGGAACACCAACTATTTGCCAAGTATAGCAAGTGTGAGTTTTGGTTGATATCAGTGGTGTTTCATGGTCATATTATGTCAAGTTAGGGAATAGAGGTCAATCCGAATAAAACAGAGGTGATTAAGAATTTTCCTAGACCATTGACACCAACCGACATTAGATGTTTTTTGGGTTTGGCCGGGTACTATAGGAGGTTTGTGGATGGGTTTGCGTCCATTGATTCTCCTTTGACTACCATGACCCAAAAGAGTGTGAAATTTGAGTTATCGGAGGCATGTGAAAGAAGCTTCCAATTTTTGAAGGATAGGCTTACCTCCGCTCCGGTGTTGACTTTACCCGAGGGTACCAAGGATTTTTTGGTCTATTGTGATGCATCCCGAGTGGGCTTTGTTTGCGTTTTTATGCCACATGGGAAGGTAGTAGCCTAAGGTATCAAAATAGAGTGTGTGTACCGGATGTTTATTATATAAGGAGAAGGGTTTTTGAAGAAGCTCATTGTTCTCGATATTCTATTCATCCGTGTTACACCAAGATGTATCGTGATGATAGAGAGGTGTATTGGTGTGATGGCTTAAAGAGGGACGTAGCGGAGTTTGAACCCAAGTGTCTAAATTGTCAACATGTAAAAGGCGAGCATCTAAAGCCTAGTGGTCTAGCACATCCTGAGAGCACACCCTAGAAGATATGGCACTCTCAGAGTGCGAAATGGCGTACTTGACCTCTTGAAGGTCTTGTACAAGCCCTTTGACATCATTCATTGCATATATGTATGAAAAGTAGTGCGGAAGTAAAACTTTTCACACGAAATATCTTAAAACATCTTTCATATAAAAAACATAGGAAAATACTAAGTCTCAACTGATGCCAATCTTATGCTAAAGAATACTTGGGACACGACCCATAAAATACGAATATAGAAATCTAAAGATAGTTATGCCCTCGAGTCAAGTGAGGACATACTTTGACTTTATTGAAAGAATCCTAGTTTCAAGGCTTTGCATCAAGACGCTTCTCACCTTCCACCTACACCTTTATATATAACAAGATGTATGGGATTAGTACAAACACATGTACTAAGTATGGCTTAATGCATAAAACATTAGAAACGGATATTTATGAGAAATATGCTCTTTTTGATTAAACATCATATAATAAGCATAAGAACCACATTTAAACACAAAACATAACATTTAGGACACATTACAAATTATACTCAATTTATATGCACATTATAGTAAGGTCACAGTGAACTCACACTGAGCTTACATTCTTCACTGTAACTTCACCAATAATTCACACATCACAAGATTGCATCAATAACACCTACAAAACACATAAACATGAGATCCTCTTACCAAAGGTGATTCTAAGGCTCACTTCAGTGAGTTACGAAGCGACCGCCCATACAATCTCTTCATACACACCTAAGAGATCCTTTAGACTGTCTAAGCTAAGAGCTTTTTCAATTAACATAATAGCATATATATATATATATATATATATATATATATATATATATATAACATTCTCTTCCCAAAGGTTATCAAAAGACTTAATAAAGTAATGCAAGAAGAGAACGTACATACACCCTCTCAAATCTTACCTAAATAATCCTTAAGACTACCTAAGTTTAGATCATTTCTACTTTATCAATTTACTTTCCATAGCTAGAGTCAATTTTAAGACTTCCCTAGGTAAGACATGAAGTGACCATTCCATTGCCCCCTTCACACTTTAACTAAGCATCCCTTAAACTACACTAGGTAAGTACTTAGTCATTAACATACTTTCAAACTTAAGCCATTATCTTTAGTAGTTCACTTAAGAGACATTCAACATATAAAGACATTCAAGTAATGGTCTTGGAGAAGATCAAGGGACTCACTTACTAACATCTTCAAAGCGTAATCGTGAAATGTCTAGATACGTCCCATACCACCACCTAAACTTTATAGAACTTCTCTAATACTAGTAGGTATCCCATCTGATAAGAATAGGCAATAACCGACATAGACCATACTGGTTATATTTGCATGGAATCCAGAGTCATGAACCTACTCCATTGGAGGTTTTTTCTACTGGCCAATGGTAGAACTAGGACACATCCCATGTAGGCACATGCTTAAGGAATATGAAAGGTTTCTTTCTACTCTAGCCTCATCCTTAACTAGAGATACTTGCCAAACCATACACACTCGGTGCTAGCCTTTGTTCTCATAGAGTATTTCAATAAAGGAGTACATGAAAAGGTTCTATATCTAGTCCACAACCCAATCACATTACACCTTACCAAAGTGGGTCCACTAAGGCTACCTACAATGGTCAAGAGGATAGCTTAATGAATTTTCTAAGGATGATCTCACGTCGTTACCGCCAATCAAAAGTCCATCATTCACATAAGAAGGATACTATTACGACTTTCAACTTCAAAGATACCATAACCTTCCAACTAGATTGAAGGTTCCACATAGAAGACTTTCATAACAATGTTCAAGGTCACATGTCAGTCATACATACAAGACTAACAAGTAGCATACTAAGTCAAGAACTCATATTCTCATTGTACATGTATCTAGTAATAAACACAAGTCTACCAAAACAAGACACACACATACTTCAGCATAGCACATATAACATATCAGTTTAGAAGCACATAGGCATAACCAATATCATCTATAGGTCATCCTACTCACTACTTTAGTATCATCAACCTAAGTATCACAAGTATCATATAATCTATCAAGAAACATCATACTTCAACATCAAGCAATCCACATAAGGCCTACACTATAGTCTACTGGAGACACAGATCATCAACTAGAATAACTCATTCTGTGACTCCACTTTAACACATAAGTCATAATGACATTCCTAATATCCATATAATCCAGATATAACATGATAAAGCCAAAATACTTGAAGTAATGCCGATGAGGCCACTTTATTCTCAATTTATAAAGTAATGCAGACAAGGCCACATTAGTCAGAAGTATAGCACACAGCACCACCACCATAAGTGACCATACCAAACATCATTACTATCTAAAGCCTATACGACGCAATTTAGAGAAATTTAGTTCAACATACCATTGATCCAAATTCACAACTTCAATCCATAGTCAATTCATCCAACAAAATATACCAAGGCCTTTACCAATGCCCACGATCATCAATTCAACCCAATAATCACCATACATAATAAATCAAGGATAATACAACATGAATTTATTAAATTAGGGAAGCCAACTTCCAATTCTAGCATGATTATTCATAATTCAATAGCCCTAATAGAACTTCATAAGAACTCAATAACATTAAGACATAATCAATTCACCCATAAAGTAGTCAAATCTAGGGTTACATGAATTATATGGTTTCATGGCATTTTAGGTTAAAATCATCTAATTGAAAAAAATTCAATCAATATACAAAGATTCAAAACATTTAATGCAAGAACCCATACCAAAATAGGTTGTGTGTACCGGATGTTGATGATTTGAGGAGAAGGGTTTTGGAAGAAGCTCATGGTTCTCGATATTCTATTCATCCGGGTTCCACAAAAGTGTATCGTGATCATAGATAGGTGTATTGGTGGGATGGCTTAAAGAGGGGCATAGTGGAGTTTGAATCCAAGTGTCCAAATTACCAACAAGTAAAAGTCGAGCATCTAAAGCCTAGTGGTCTTGTCACATTTCGAGAGCACACCCTAGAAGATATGACACTCTCGGAGTGCGACATGGCATACTTGGCCTCACGAAGGTCTTGTACAAGCGCTTTGACATGATTTATTTCATACATGAATGAAAAGTAGTGCGGAGTAAAATTTTTCACACGAAATATCTTAAAACATCATTCATATTAAAATCATAGGAAACTACTAAGTCTCAACATATGTCAATCTTAGACTCAAGAATACTTGGGACACGGCCCATACAATACGAATATAGAAATACTTAGCCTATTTCAATACTTTGAATTAAAAGAAATCTAAAGATAGTTATGCCTACAGTCATGTGAGGACATACTTTGAATTGCTTGAAAGAATCCTAGTTTCAAGGCTTTGCATCAAGACGCTTCTCACCTTCCACCTACACCTTTATATATAACAAGATGTATGGAATTAGTACAAACACATGTACTAAGTATGGCTTAATGCATAAAACATGAGAAACTGATATTTATGAGAAATATGCTCTTTTTGATTAAAAGATCATATCATAAGCATAAGAACCACATTTAAACACCAAATATCACATTTAGGAAACATTAAAATTATACTCAGTTTATATGCTCATTACAGTAAGGCCACAATGACCTCATAGTTAGCTAACAGGGACTTCACTGTAACTTCACCAATAATTCACACATCACAACATAGCATCAATAACACCTACAAAACACATAAACATGAGATCCTCCTACCAAAGGTGATTCTAAGGCTCACTTTACAATCTCTTCACACACACCTAAGAGATCCTTTAGACTACCTAAGCTAAGAGCATTCTCAATTCACATAATAGAATATATATATATATATATATATATATATATATATATATATATATATATATATATATATATATATATATATATATATATATATATATATATATATATATATATATATATATATATATATATATAACACTTTTCCAAAGGTTATCAAAAGACTTAATTAAGTAATACAAGAAGAGAACGTCCATACACCCTCCAAGCTTACCTAAATAATTCTTAAGACTACCTAAGTTTATATGATGTCTACTTTATCAATTTACTTTCCCTATCGAGGGTCAATACTAATTCTTCCCTAGGTAAGACATGAAGTGACCATTCTCATGCCCCCTTCACTACTTAACTAAGCAACCCTTAAACTACTCTAGGTAAGTACTTAGTCATTAACATACTTTCCAACTTAAGCCATTATGTTTATTAGTTCACTTAAAAGACATTCAACATATAAGGACATTCAAGTAGTGGTCTTGGATAAGATCTAGGGACTCACTTACTAACATCTGCATAGCCTAATTGTGCAATGTCTAGATAGCGTCCCATACCACCACCTAAACTTCATAGAATTTCTCAAATACTAGTAGGTATCCCATATGATGAGAATATATAATAACCGACTCAGACTATACTAGCTATTCATGGAATCCAGAGTCATGAACCTACTCCGTTGGAGATTTGTTCTATGGGCCAATGGTAGAACTAGGACACATCTCACGTAGGTACAAGGTTAAAGAATATGAAGGGTTTCTTTGTACTTTAGCCTCATCCTTAACTAGAGATACTTCCCAAACCATACTCACTAGGTTCTAGCCTTTGTTCTCATAGAGTATTTCAATAAAGGAGTATATGAAAAGGTTCCATATCTAGTTCACAACCCAATGACATTACACCTTACCAAAGCGGGTCCACTAAGGCTACCTACAATGGTTAAGAGGATAGATCAATGACTTTCCGAAGGATGATTTCATGTTTTTCCATCCAATCAAATCTAAGTTCACCATTCACATATGAAGGATACCATTACGACTTTAAACTTCAAGGGTATCGTAACCTTCCAACTAGCTAGAAGATTCCACATAAAAGACCTTCTTAACAATGTTCAAGGTCACATGTCAATCACACATACAAGACTAAGAAGATCTAGCATACTAAGTCAAGAACTCATATTCTCATTGTACATGTATCAAGTAATAAACACAATCTACCAAAACAAGACACACACATACTTCACCATAGCACATATAACATATCATCTTAGAAGAACATAGGGATAACCAATATCATCTATAGGTCATCCTACTCACTACTATATTATAATCAACCTAAATATCACAAGTATCATATAATCTATCAAGAAACATCATACTTCAACATCAAGCAATCCACATAAGGACTACACTATAGTCTACTAGAGACACACATCATCATCTAGAAGAACGCATGCTTTGACTCCATATTAAAACATAAGTCATAATGACATTCATAATATCCACATAATCCAGGTATAAAATGATAAAGCCATAATACTTCAAGTAATGACAATGAGGCCACATTATTCCCAATTCATAAAGTAATGCCGACAAGGCCACAATAATCAAAAGTATAGCACATAGCACCGCCACCATAAGTGGACCACACCAAACATCATTACTATCTAAAGACTATACTACACAATTTAGATAAATTTAGGTCAACATACCATTGATCCAACCTCACAACTTCAATTCATAGCCAATTCATCAAACACAATATACCAAGGCCTTTGTAATGCCCATGATCATCAATTTAACCCAATAATTACCATACATAATAAATCAAGGATGATACAACATGAATTTATGAAATTAGGGAAGCCACTAAAAATTCTAGAATTATTTATTATAATTCAATAGCCCTAATAGGAATTCATAAGAACACAATATGATTAAGACATAATCAATTCACCGATAATGTTATCAAATCTAGGGTTACATGAATTACATGGTTTCATAGAGTTTTTAGGTTAAAATCATCTAATTGACAAAAATTCAATCCATATACAAAGATTCAAAAAATTTAATGCAAGAACCCATGGATAGATTACAAAATAGGAAAACTTCATCTTTGAAATACTTTAGAAATAACTTCGAAGTTTGGCTCCTTGAAGAAACGTGATTCAAAGATGAAGGGCATACCTTAATTGATGCTAGACCACGAATTTGATGATGAATTGATGATGAATCACCAAATAAATCATCAATCAAAGCTCTATCTTGAGTTTTGGCTCCAATGGAGTTCTAGATAATTTCATAGAGAATTTTTATTTTGATTTTAAATAATGAATTCATCTAGATGTTTAAGACTTATAAAACTATTTTTAATACCCAAAATAACCTTAGGAAACCTCCTAAACATTTATTTGGACGTGGGGTGAATTTACCAATTCATTCCTTCACTTTACTTTGAATCTGCCAAATTGCAGACTCAAATAACGCCTGCCTCACCTACGCCTCATCACCGAACCAACGAACTGTCCTGTTGGTACGTGGTTTGGGTCAGAGGCTGACCAAAAGAAGGCCAAGATCCCACGTCTATATCCCCATCGACGCCCTCCACCTACAGGGCTTTGACCAGCCTATAGGGCATCGATTGCCTCTGTAGGTGGGACTGCCTAAGGCAATTTTGGCCACCAAAATGGGTCCTTCCTCAAGAACCCTTGGTTGGTCCTTGGGGACTTCTGCCCTAACCTTTCCAATCCGAATATGTTTGTATAAAAGTATAGGACCTCTCACATCAATTTCATCCAACAAGAACTCGTAAAACTTAATGAAACACATGAAGACACTCAATGTCGTTTCAAGGCAAACTTTTCAAACGTCATAGACGTTCTTGGACGTTTTGACCTCCAAACTTCATGAAACTTTAACCACTGCCTCCTAACCTCATTTTAACTCATTTTTAGACCTCAAAACGTCAATACACAAGTGTTAGGCTCTAGTTTCACCTAAGTCATTTTAGAGGTGTTACATCTCTAATCCAAGAAATGGGTGTTCCTACTTTGAATTGGGAAGATATTCATACGGACTTTGTTGTTGCGTTGACTCGAACCCGGAGGAAAAATGACTCAATTTGGGTTATAGTGGATATATTGACAAAGTCCGCTCACTTTATTCCATTTAAGTCTACTTAACGGCGGAGGATTATGCGAGGATGTACATTGATTAGATGGGTGAGTCTTTATAGAATCCCTTTTTCCATCATATCGGATAGAGGTGCACAATTCACATCTCATTTTTGGAGGTTTTTCCAAAAATGTTTTGGTACGCAAGTAAAGCTTAACACCGTTTTTCATGACTGTCACAACCTGAAACCATACCCTAGAAAATAGGATACAATCTTGGATTGTAACCGGCGTCGTCGAACTCTCGGAGTTCTAAGACAAGCCTCTTTCATATCATTCATTGCATATACATAGTCATTTTAACCAAATTTTGACAGTGAGAAGTTTAACAAGCTACAGTGATTTTGCCAAATTTTCAAAAATGCAACTTTTTGGCAATTCATGATATGAACATGCTAATATACAAAGTAACATCACATAAACACATCTTACAACATGCTCATAACTCAATAAAACATACAATGCAAGAAGTTAATGAAATTCAATTTCAACCAAACTCCTAAACATCATGCACAAGCAACAAATTCAAGAACTTCTATCCCATCTACAAACCATACTCCCCCACTTAGAAAGAACTCAAATCTTAACAAAAGAAAGAGAACTCACCAACATCATCATCACCCTCATTCTCATCCGGCTTCTCAACTCTAGTACGGAGTGCATAGAAACGCCTCTTAGTTGGAGCATCTTCCTTTGGAACACTAGGAGCAACTTGCTTACCCTCTCTACCTCTACAAGCAATCGTAGGACAATCCCTAGCCTTATGTCCTTCCTTACCACAACCAAAGCAATTCCCGGTACCCAATAGACACTCACTATAGTGTTTCTTGCCACAATTGGCACAAGTAGGTTTGCCATCCTTGGAACTACCTCCTTTCTCAAACCTCATCTTAGCCCTCCTAGGCTCTTCTTGAGATTGAACTCTTTTCTTGAACCAAGGTTGCTCTTTATCACTAGCAACACTCCTTTTCAAACTTCTAGCCATCCTTCTAAGTTTAGACTCCTCAATAGATTGTGCATACACCATGAGTCTAGATAGGGTCATATCATCATGAAGCATAGCTGTACGACATTCTTCATTCACCAAGTCGGCTACTCCGATAAAAAAACGACTCATTTCATCTCTTGGATTGGACACAAGAGAAGGAGCATACCTAGACAACGTTGAGAATTTCAAAGAGTACTCCTCAACACACATATTGCCTTGCTTGAGATTAATAAAATCCTCCACCTTGACATCTCTCCTCTCTCGTGGAAAGTACTTGCCAAGAAAAGCTCCCTTAAACTCTTCCCACTCAATAGGACCCAAATCCTCCGGCCTAATGTCCTTCCAATGAGTATACCAAATTTGAGAAACATCCCTCAATTGGTATGAAGCCAATTCCGCCTTCTCTCTAGATGTAACCCCCATAGCACTCAACATATTGTACACTTCATCAAGAAACTCTTGGGGATCCTCATTTACCTTAGAGACAAGAAAGATAGGAGGATTCATCCTCACAAAGTCTCTCAACCTAGAAGTCATAGTGCTCTCCACAACCCTAGGCATCATACTCAAATTGATTTGAGTAGTTACGGCTTGAGCTAAAGCCATCAAAGCCTCTCTAATCTCTTGAGTAGTCAACTCCGGATGAACCACCAGAACCTCATTACCTCCACCCACATTAGGAACATGATCACCTTGGGGAGGAACTTGAGCACCTTGAGAACCTTGAGGAACTTGCTCAACTTGAGGAGGAATCTCCTCATTCACCCTCTCCTCTTCCAACTTTCTAGTGGCCATTCTTCTAGTATTCATCTCCTAGAAGCACAAGGAAATTCATAAGATGGATAATCATAACATTTACTCTACCGCACGACATAGGAGTAGAAAAGAAGGGAAACTCTATCGTCCTATAGCCTCTCGCCCATAGATGTGTCACGACTCACACCGATGGTCAAGACTCTACTAGACTTGACTTGATGAGACTTTTTGATTTCTAAGACCACTTTCACCAAACAATGCTCTGATATCAACTTTGTCAAAACCCAAAACCATACCCTAGAAAATAGTGTACAATCTTGGATTGTAACCGGCGTCGTCGAACTCTCAGAGTTCTAAGACAAGCCTTTTTCATATCATTCATTGCATATACATAGTGAAAAGTAGTGCGGAATTAAAACTTTTCATAAAACAATATAGAAGTCTTTAAACTCTTTCATATAAGTAGAAATTATGAAAAACATTTAGTCTCAATCTCATTATCTTAATACACAAGAATACTTGGGACACGGCCCATACTTCAATACGAAAATAGAAATACATAGTCTATTACAATACTTCAAAGAGAACATAAAAGACATATGCCCTCGAGTCAAGTGAGGACATACTTCAACTTCTTCTTGAACGATCTTCTAAGTCCAAGTCTTCACTTCCCAAAGCTCTTCACCTATTAAGAACTAAGATAGAAAATAAAGCATGAAATTAGTACAACCACATGTACTAAGTATGGCATTATGCATAAAAATCATGAAAACGGACTTTATTGGAAATATGCATCTTTTCATTTTACAAATCATATTATAATCATAATAACATCATTAATCCATTTAGAAACAAATAAGAAAGCAATTAATTAAGAATATCAAATTTAGGCATCACTTTACAGTAAGTTCAATTCACTTTACCGTGAATTGACTTCACTGTTTCAGTGACTTACTAACTCCTTTAATAACTAACTTCTAGAATGTAATTTCCCTCACATAAAGTCATCCAAAGATTCACTTAAGTCACACAAAGAGAGACCGCCCATACACCCTCTCTAGATGTACCTGACGACCCTTAAGATTACCTACAATGAGTTACATAATTACTTACAAAGCAATCATAAACATCATTGTGAGATTTCTCCACCAATCATGAATCCTAAGTCTCCATAAGTAAAATGTGAAGGAAACCGCCCATACAATCCCATTCACACACACTCAAATGATCCTATGGACTCCTTATAGTAGAATCATTTCTCACTAAATCACCAACCAAAGGTGATATGACATTCTCTACCCAAAGTCTATCAAAAGACCTATTGAAGTAAATCAAGAAGATAACTTCCATAGTGACCTCTTCAAGATTACCTAAATAGTCCTTAAGACTACCTAAAGCTTAGATCATGTCAACAAGATTAAGCAACTTGCCTAACTAGAGTCATCCTCAAGACTACCAAAGATAAGACATGAAGAGATCATCCTTCCATGTCGTCCTCACACTTTAGCTAAGAAATGCTTAAGCCACTTTAGATTAGGTACTCATTCATTTACATAGTTACTAACATAGGTCATTAGTTCATTAGTTAATTAAGACTCATAAATCACATAAGACACTCACATAATACATCACATAAGACACTCACATAATGGTCTTGGACAAGACCTAGGAAATTCCACATAACACCTTCAAAGCCTATTGTGCAATGTCTAGATAGCGTCATATACCACCACCTAAACTTTATAAACTTATCTAATGCTAATAGGTATTCCACATGATGATAATAGGCAATAACCGACATAGACCATGGTAGCAAGACATGGAATCCGGAGTTCTATCCTACTCCGATGAGGTTGTTCTACTTGCCAATGGTAGAACATGGACACATCCCATGTAGGCACATGGTTAAGGAATATGAAGGGCTTCTTTGTATTCTAGTCTCATACTTAACTAGAACTACTTCCCTTGCCATACTCACTCGGTGCTAGCCTTCTTTCTCATAGAGTATTTCATACATTAGGTTTACATAAAAGGGTTTCATATCTAGTTCATAACCCAATTACATTTACCCTACCAAGGAAGGTCCACTAGGGCTACCTCACAATGGCGATAAGAAGCTCATGATGACTTTCCTAAGTGTTAATATGATGCCGTTCCAGCCAACTAACCGTAAGTCCATCATTCCTTTACTTTGAAGGATACCATTACGGCTTACACTTCAATCAATCTTAACCTTTCCTTTAAGTCAAGGTTTGCACATAAGAGACTCTCATGACATCATTTAAATTCGCATGTCATTCATACATTCAAGACTAAGAGTTATAACACCCTAAATCAAGACATCACATATCCATAATCTTATATACATCAAGAAAGAGATACAAGTCAACCAAGACAAGACATCACATACTTCACTTTTAACACATAATACAAGTCATTCTAGAAACACCTCTAAAACAACCTAACATCTTCAAGTCACCTTATATATCATCATAACATCATTAATATACTCCACATAGACTCAGAAAGTCAAGTAGGAATAACCAAGACTTAACCTAACACTACATTCATAATATCAAGTCAAAGTCTAACATGATCAATTAAGGCAACATAACTAAAAGAATACATACATGACTATATAACTTCACATGTAGATAGGTAATGTCATGCTTCACATAATCAAACTACACAAATAGCCACATAACTTCAAGTAGATGCCAATAAGGCCATGCTCATAATATTGCATAAAGTAACGCTGACAAGGCCACGTCAATTGAAAGTAAAACACATAACTCCGCCACCATAAGTGGACCATACCAAGCACAATAGAATCGAAGTATAATTAATATCAAATTAAAGAAAATGGGGCAGCATACCTTCATCCCCATATCCACACTTCAATTCAATGTCAAATCAATCAATTCAACATCACAAGGCCCTTACCCAGGGCCATGAACAATAATTCAAAGCAATAACCATAAGAATCAATGAATCTACATCAATTAAATCTAGGTTTAACAATCTAAGATCAATTAGATATCAATTTAATACAATTCTTATATCATTATAAAGCCCATAAGAAACTACACAACAATTCATCAATATTAGCTTAATATCAAGTAACCCAATAAGTAGTCAAAACTAGGGTTCATCAATTTACATGGGTTCATAGGTAATGTATGTTAAAATCATCAATACAATATCAATTAGATCATAATTCAATGTTTAGAAATCATTTATGCAAGAACCCATGGTAGAATCCCGAAATTGGACAATTTACTTTAGAAAACTTTGAAAAACATCTTGAGAGTTGGGCTCCTTGATGAAATAAGTTTCAAGGATCAAAAGCCATACCTCAAGGATGATAATTCTTCACTTTGATGAAGAATTCCCCTTCAAAACGCCACACCAAGCTAATCCTTCAATTTGGACTTCAATGGAGTCTTTGGGATTTCTAAGGGACTTTGGAGTTTTGATTTTAGAAGAATGAATTATTCTAAGTGTTAAACACTTATATACTCATTTAAAATACCCAAAAGACCCTTAATAAACCGCCTAAATTCTTATTTGGAAGTGGGGTAAATTCTTGACAGAAAATCTGCTCGCAGGGAAACACCCCACAATGACCTGCCCATGACGGGGCGTCACTGCTGACACGGGGCGTCATGGCCCTCCGTTGCAAGCAACAGTGGATTGAAAAGGTTCCCAAATACACCCTTGGACAAGGCCCCCACGACGGAACCCTAGTGACGGGGCGTCACAGCCATGAATGGTCGTCGACTGCTCCATCGCCAAGGCTGCCTGGGACAGCCTGCACACAGACTTTTGGGTCCTTCCTCAGGGACCCTTCGATGGTCCTTGGGGATAATTTACCAGATGTTTCCAACCGAAATATGATCGTCTATTAGTTTAACACCTCTCACATGAATTTCATCCATAAAGAACACGTAAAACTCAATGAAACTCGCCTAGACGTACAAGGTCAACTCAAGGCATATCTTTCGAACACCTTGGACGATCTTGATCGTTTGACCTCCAAACTTCACGAAACTTTAACCACTGACTATACATGCTATATTAACTCTATTAAGAACCATAAAACACCATGAAACACACATAAAGATATAGAAACACATAAGAGACATTTAGGTGACTTAGTCATCAAACGTCTTAGTCGTCCCTTGACGTTTGACTTCCAACACCTCTTATACTTTAGCTACTGCCTCTATACCACATATTAAACATATTTAGGACCTTAGAACACCAAGACCAACATGTTAGACTCTATAGCCCCTAAGCTATTTTCGAGGTATTACAATCTCCCCCACTTGGACAACATTCATCCTCGAATGACACTTGCCACTCTCCGAACACTTCCAAGATAAGAGACTCAACTGGCAGAACATAACCAAACAATACAACACATAACCAAGCGTAAAATATCAACTTCACATAGTGAAGATATTCGCAACACAACAAGAAACTAGAAGACAATTCTATAACTCTTTAAGCTTCAAAACTCACATGCTTCAATCCAAATTGCAAAAACTCATTTTATACTCAATACCCTACTCATATACATCAGTTCTAACCATATTACCAAAATTTTAGACAAACGAATCAAATAGTCATTTTAACCAAATTTTGACAGTGAGCAGTTTAACAAGCTACAGTGATTTTGCCAAATTTTCAAAAATGCAACTTTTTGGCAATTCATGATATGAACATGCTAATATGCAAAGTAACATCACATAAACACATCTTACAACATGCTCATAACTCAATAAAACACACAATGCAAGAAGTTAATGAAATTCAATTTCAACCAAGCTCCTAAACATCATGCACAAGCAACAAATTCAAGAACTTCTATCCCATCTACAAACCATACTCCCCCACTTAGAAAGAACTCAAATCTTAACAAAAGAAAGAGAACTCACCAACATCATCATCACCCTCATTCTCATCCGGATTGTCAACTCTAGTACGGGGTGCATAGAAATGCCTCTTAGTTGGAGCATCTTCCTTTGGAACACTAGGAGCAACTTGCTTACCCTATCTACCTCTAGAATCAATCGTAGGACAATCCCTAGCCTTATGTCCTTCCTTACCACAACCAAAGCAATTTCCGGTACCCAATAGACACTCACCATAGTGTTTCTTGCCACAGTTGGCACAAGTAGGTTTGCCATCGTTGGAACTACCTCCTTTCTCAAACCTCATCTTAGCCCTCCTAGGCTCTTCTTGAGATTGAACTCTTTTCTTGAACCTAGGTTGCTCTTGATCACTAGCAACACTCCTTTTCAAACTTCTAGCCATCCTTCTAAGTTTAGACTCCTCAATAGATTGTGCATACACCATGAGTCTAGCTAGGGTCATATCATCATGAAGCATAGCTGTACGACATTCTTCATTCACCAAGTCGGCTACTCCGGTACAAAAGCGACTTATTTAATCTCTTGGATTGGACACAAGAGACGGAGCATACCTAGACAATGTTGAGAATTTCAAAGAGTACTCCTCAACACTCATATTGCCTTGCTT
The DNA here is from genome assembly GCA_016801875.1 of Solanum sitiens. NCBI lineage: Eukaryota > Viridiplantae > Streptophyta > Magnoliopsida > Solanales > Solanaceae > Solanum > Solanum sitiens. Next base: position 1,483,448 of record JABWTJ010000043.1, on the reverse strand, counting down.
GAGATTAATAAACTCCTCCACCTTGACTTCTCTCCTCTCTCGGGGAAAGTACTTGCCAAGAAAAGCTCCCTTAAACTCTTCCCACTCAATAGGACCCGAATCCTCCGGCCTATTGTCCTTCTAATGAGTATACCAAATTTGAGAAACATACCTCAATTGGTATGAAGCCAATTCCGCTTTCTCTCTAGATGTAACCCCCATAGCACCCAACACCTTGTACACTTCATCAAGAAACTCTTGGGGATCCTCATTTAGCTTAGGGCCAGGAAAGATAGGAGGATTCATCCTCACAAATTCTCTCAACCTAGAAGTCATAGTGCTCTCCACAACCCTAGGCATCATACTCAAATTGCTTTGAGTAGTTACGGCTTGTGCTAAAGCCATCAAAGCCTGTCTAATCTCTTGAATAGTCAACTCCGGATGAACCACCAGAACCTCATTACCTCCACGCACATTAGGAACATGATCTCCTTGGGGAGGCCCTTGAGAACCTTGAGCACCTTGAAGAACTTGCTCAACTTGAGGAGGAATCTCCTCATTTACCCTCTCCTCTTCCAACCTTCTAGCGTCCATCCTTCTAGTATTCATCTCCTAGAAACACAAGGAAATTCATAAGATGGATAATCATAACATTTACTCTACCGCACGATATAGGAGTAGAAAAGAAGGGAAACTCTATCGTCCTACAGCCTCTCGTCCATAGATGTGTCACGACTCACACCGATGGTCAAGACTCTACTAGACGTGACTTGATGAGACTTTTTGATTCCTAAGACCACTTTCACCAACCTATGCTCTGATACCAACTTTGTCAAAACCCGAAACCATACCCTAGAAAATAGGGTACAATCTTGGATTGTAACCGGCGTCGTCGAAATCTTGGAGTTCTAAGACAAGCCTCTTTCATATCATTCATTGCATATACATAGTGAAAAGTAGTGCGGAATTAAAACTTTTCATTAAACAATATAGAAGTCTTTAAACTCTTTCATATAAGTAGAAATTAGAAAAAACACTAAGTCTCAATCTCATCATCTTAATACACAAGAATACTTGGGACACGGACCATACTTCAATACGAAAATAGAAATACATAGTCTATTACAATACTTCAAAGAAAACATAAAAGACATATGCCCTCGAGTCAAGTGAGGACATACTTCAACTTCTTCTTGAACGATCTTCTAAGTCCAAGTCTTCACTTCCCAAAGCTCTTCACCTATTAAGAACTAAGATAGAAAATAAAGCATGGAATTAGTACAACCACATGTACTAAGTATGGCATTATGCATAAAAATCATGAAAACGGACTTTATTGGAAATATGCAACTTTTCATTTTACAAATCATATTATAATCATAATAACGTCATTAATCCATTTAGAAACACATAAGAAAGCAATTAATCAAGAATACCAAATTTAGGCATCACTTTACAGTAAGTTCAATTCCTTTTACAGTGAATTGACTTCACTGTTTCAGTGACTTACTAACTCCTTTAATAACTAACTTCTAGAATGTAATTTCCCTCACTTAAATTCATCCTAAGATTCACTTAAGTCACACAAAGAGAGACCGCCCATACACCCTCTCTAGATGTACCTAAACGACCCTTAAGATTACCTACAATAAGTTACATACATACTTACAAAGCAATCATAAACATCATTGTGAGATTTCTCCAATTTCTCCACCAATCATGAATCCTAAGTCTCCCATAAGTAAAATGTGAAGGAACCGCCCATACAATCTCTTTCACACACACTCAAGTGATCCTATGGACTCCTTATAGTAGAATCATTTCTCACTAAATCACCAACCATAGGTGATATGACATTCTCTACCCAAAGTCTATCAAAAGACCTACTGAAGTAAATCAAGAAGATAACGTCCATAGTGACCTCTTGAAGATTACCTGAATAGTCCATAAGACTACCTAAAGCTTAGATCATGTCAACAAGATTAACCAACTTCCCTAACTAGAGTCATCCTCAAGACTTCCAAAGATAAGACATGAAGAGATCATCCTTCCATGCCCTCCTCACACTTTAGCTAAGGAATGCTTAAGCCACTTTAGATTAGGTACTCATTCATTTACATAGTTAATAACATAGGTCATTAGTTCATTAGTTCATTAAGACTCATAAATCACATAAGACACTCACATAATGCATCACATAAGACACTCACATAATGGTCTTGGACAAGACCTAGGAAATTCCACATAACACCTTCAAAGCCTATTGTGCAATGTCTAAATAGCGTCCCATACGACCACCTAAACCTCATAAACTTATCTAATGCTAATAGGTATTCCACATGATGAGAATAGGCAATAACCGACATAGAACATGGTAGCAAGACATGGAATCCGGAGTTCTATCCTACTCCGATGAGGTTGTTCTACTTGCCAATGGTAGAACTTGGACACATCCCATGTAGGCACATAGTTAAGGAATATGAAAGGCTTCTTTGTATTCTAGTCTCATACTTAACTAGAACTACTTCCCTTGACATACTCACTCGGTGCTAGCCTTATTTCTCATAGAGTATTTCATACATTAGGTTTACATAAAAGGGTTTCATATCTAGTTCATAACCCAATTACATTTACCCTACCAAGGAAGGTCCACTAGGGCTACCTCACAATGGAGATAAGAAGCTCATGATGACTTTCCTAAGTGTTAATATGATGCCATTCCAGCCAACTAACCTTAAGTCCATCATTCCTTCACTTTGAAGGATACCATTACGGCTCACACTTCAATCAATCTTAACCTTCCCTTTAAGTCAAGGTTTGCACATAAGAGACTCTCATAACATCATTTAAAGTCACATGTCATTCATACATTCAAGACTAAGAGTTATAACACCGTAAATCAAGACATCACATATCCATAATCTTATATACATCAAGCAAGAGATACAAGTCAACCAAGACAAGACATCACATACTTCACTTTTAACACATAATACAAATCATTCTAGAAACACCTCTAAAACAACCCAACATCTTCAAGTCACCCTATATATCATCATAATACCATTAATATACTCCACCTAGACTCATAAAGTCAAGTAGGAATAACCAAGACTTAACCTAACACTACTCTCATAATGTCAAGTCAAAGTCTAACATGCGCACTTAAGGCAACATAACTAGAAAAATACATACATGACTATATAACTTCACATGTAGATAGGTAATTTCATGCTTCAGATAATCAAACTACACAAATAACCACATAACTTTAAGTAATTGCCAATAAGGCCATGCTCATAATATCGCATAAAGTAACACCGACAAGGCCACGTCCATTGCAAATAAAACACATAACACCGCCACCATAAGTGGACCATACCAAGCACAATAGAATCGAAGTATAATTAATATCAAATTAAAGAAAATGGGGCAGCATACCTTCATCCCCATATCCACACTTCAATTCAATGTCAAATCAATCAATTCAACATCACAAGGCCGTTACCCATGGCCATGAATAATAATTCAAAGCAATAACCATAAGAATCAATGAATCTACATCAATTAAATCTAGGTTTAACAATCTAAGATCAATTATATATCAATTGAATACAATTCTCATATCATTATAAAGCCCATAAGAAACTACAGAACAATTCATCAATATTAGCTTAATATCAAGTAACCCAATAAGTAGTCAAAACTAGGTTTCATCAATTTACATGGGTTCATAGGTAATGTATGTTAAAATCATCAATACAATATCAATTAGATCATGATTCAATGTTTATAAATTATTTATGCAAGAACCCATGGTAGAATCCCGAAATTGGACAATTCAGTTTAGAAAACTTTGAAAAACATCTTGAGAGTTGGGCTCCTTGATGAAATAAGTTTCAAGGATCAAAATCCATACCTCAAGGATGATAATTCTTCACTTTTATGAAGAATTCCTCTTCAAAACGCCACACCAAGCTGATCCTTCAATTTGGACTTCAATGGAGTCTTTGGAATTTCTAAGGGACTTTAGGGTTTTGATTTTAGAAGAATGAATTATTCTAAGTGTTAAACACTTATATAATCATTTAAAATACCCAAAAGACCCTTAATAAACCTCCTAAACTCTTATTTGGAAATGGGGTGAATTTACTAAACCCCTGACTTGGCAGAAAATCTTCTCGCAGGGAAAAACCCCACGATGGGGCGTCACGGCTGAGGCGTCATGGCCCTCCGTTTCAAGCAACAGTGGCTTGCCAAGGTTCCCAACTACACCCTTGGACAAGGCCCGCACGACGGAACCCTTGTGATGGGGCTTCATAGCCATGACAGGCCGTCGACTGGTCCATCGCCAAGGCTGCCTGGGACAGCCTGCTAATAGACTTTTGGGTCCTTCCTCAAGGACACTTCGATGGTCCTTGGGGATAATTTACCGGACGTTTCCAACCCAAATATGATATTCTATCAGTTTAACACCTCTCACATGAATTTCATCCAAAACTCACACGTAAAACTCAACGAAACGCGCCTAGACGTACAAGGTCGACTCAAGGCATATCTTTCGAACACCTTGGACGTTCTTGATCGTTTGACCTCCAAACTTCACGAAACTTTAACCATTGACTATACATGATATATTAACTCTATTAAGAACCTTAAAACACCATTAAACACACATAAACACATAGAACCACATAAGAGACATTTAGGTGACTTAGTCATCAAACGTCTTAGTCGTTCCTTGACGTTTGACTTCCAACACCTCTAATACTTTAGCTACTACCTCTATACCACATATTAAATATATTTAGAACCTTAGAACAACAATACCAACATGTTAGAATCTAGAGCCCCTAAGCTATTTTCGAGGTATTACAATGACCAAATGGATGGTCAAGCAGAACATACTATTCAGACCCTAGAGGACATATAAAGAACTTGTGTGATAGATTTCAAAGGGAATTGGGACAATCACTTGCCGTTATTGATTTCTCCTATAACAATAGCTATCTTTCTTATATTTCAATGGCCCTATTTGAAGAAATCTCTAGTAGGAGATGGAGGTCTGTCATTGGCTGCTTTAATTTTTGTGAGTTCACACTCCTTGGTCCCGAAATTGTGTATGATGCTATTGAGAAAGTTCCGGTGATAAGTGATAGGTTGAAAACAGCCTATAGTTGGCAATGTCCTCAGCCAACAATCGGAAAAGACATCTTAAATTTGAAGTGGGTGATAAGGTGTATTTGAAGATTTCACCTATGAAAGGGGTGATGAGATTCGGCAAAAAGGGAAGTTAATTCCCAGGTATGTGGATCCCTATGAGGTTTTACCATGGGTTAGAAAGGTTGCATATGAGTTGAGACTACCTAGTGATATTGCTTCGGTTCATTCGGTATTTCATGTCTACATGTTTAAGAAGTGTATTGGAGATATCCTATACATTCTTCCTATTGAAGGGTTATGTGTGGATGAGAACCTTTCGTATGACGAGGTTCCGGTGAAAATTCTAGATTGCCAAGTCAAGAAGTTGAGGAACAAAGAGGTGTCCTCCGTAAAAGTCCAATGGAGAAACTACCTAGTCAAGGGAGCAACATGGGAGGTTGAGGCCTATATGAAATCCCGCTATCCTCATCTTTTACTAATTGAGGTTAGTAATTCCTCTTAAAATAAAATAATGAATAATGTTTATTTGGCTTATTTCTAAGTAGGTGCATATTTGTAAAGCTTTATGTCAAAATGAGTTTTCATGAAAAAGGCTTTTTGTGTTAGCTTGCACTAATGTGAAATATATGTTTTGTCTTCTTGAGATTTTTGGTGTTTTGATGTTGTCTTGAGAATAATAGCATGGTAACTCTTTTATATCATTTTGAGCCCGTGGTTATGTTGAAAAGGTAGTTCCTCATAATGTGTTATGAAATGTTGAGCTCTTATGCGTTGTGATTTGAGTTGCTATGTGTCATGCCATGTTATGTGTTGAATGGAGTTGTGAAGTACTCCTATGAGCTGTGACTTATGATGATTATATATACATGATGTTTGTTGGGCTTCTAGTATTGAGTCTATCCTTTCCATACAAGAAGATTTTAGTGTCATTCTGGGACGAATGTTCCTAAGGCGAGAATATTGTAACACTCAAAAGTCCGTGACCTAATCTAGAGCCTCACATGATCAACTAAACCTTAAAACATTGTTTCTAATCCTAACTTAATGTATTAAAACTAGTTATGAAGTGTTAGAGTCAAAACGTCAAGAAACGTCCAAGACGTCCGGAAGCTAGTGCAACTGAAGTAGTAAAATGTCCATAGGTTTCGTGAAGATTTTGAGGTTTTGTATGAAGTCTTAAAATTGTAAAATAACTTTAAATAGGTAAAATCATGTATATAGGGAAAAAGGTCCAAGTCCAACCCCCAAGGATCGCCTGAACTTTGGCCAAGAAAGCTGCCAAAGCTACAGCAAAATTGCACTGTGGTGAACTGTCTCCGCGTCGTGGACATAGTCTCCCAAGGGCCAAAAGTCTTGGTCTGCGTCATGGACACATAGCAGACTCTTCTGGTTGAAATATTAATTTAGGAAACTTGCGGGAACAGCTCCGCGATGCGGACTTTTTTCATGACGAAAATTTGATATTTGGAATTCATGTTTGACTTCATTAAAGGGTCAACTTAAATGATGGGTCTTTTAGGTATTTCATGGGAGGGTTATATATTGATTTTTAATCAGTTTTACCTTACATTCACTCACTCAAATCAAAATCTGCAAATCAAAACCCAAAAGTTCGCACCTCTCTATACTTTTTCTCTCTATTCATCCTCCATTGAAGGAGGTAAGAATCTTGAATAAGAAGAACAAATTATCTAGTATTTCACTCGAATTTTGTGGATAAAGCTTCATTAAGGTATGGATTCTTCACTCTTGGGTTTCCTTTCCCCAAGAGGTCCTTTCAAAATTGATTTCTAAATCACCCAATCCATAGGTTTTCTTCTACAAATGGGTTTCTTCTAAACTTGAAATTAATGATTAATTATGAATAATTATGATTACTCATGACTAATAAAGTGTATATTTTTAAGTAATTGATGTTGATTAATGCTAATTCGTGTAGATCATGTCCTTTCCCCAATTTTCTCAAATCTTGGATCTTGCTTAAGTTAATGGGAATTGATGGATGTATTGATTGTTAGACTTGTTTTAACTATTTTAATTCATTCATTGACTGCGTAGGGTAATGTATTCTTAGGATTGAATCTAATTCTTGAAGAATGCATGATGAACCCTATTCCCCTAACCATAGGTCATGGATTAATGTTGAATTGGTTAGTGATGATACAATTAACTTAGTTTTGTAAAGATTACTATTGTATGATGTTATTAAGCCTATTGATGGGTGAATATGGTTGGTTGATGGTAATACCAGTAGAGGAGACTTATGAAGGTGAATTGGTAATACCTTATGATCTTGAATCCTTACTTCAATTGTGAATTCTAGTACTTTATGATAATGTTCAATTGAAGTATTAATTGTGATTAGATTAGCTAAGTGATGGTATGATGAATGTAATTGAAATTTCTTGATTATATGGATTGTGAGATTGTGATAAAGGTATGATCATACAAGATTGATTTGAAATCACTTATGTGCCTTACTATGATATGATAATGGTGTGTTACTCTCACAAATGATGTGTTGTAATGAAAGGACATTCTCATGCAATAACTAATGAGATAAATGATTTTCTATACAAGGGGTTTAGTCTCGTATGACCTACATTAAGATATGATTGATTAATAAAGGCTCAAAGACATTTTAAAAAGGAACTTTAGCTTAGCATCGAGTGAACTAGTTACGAGAGGTTTCTCTTCCCAATGTGGGAAGGTAGGTTCACAATGGTTCTCATAAGATAGAGATTACAATGCCATAGTGCATAAAGAGTGTCTCAAACATGTCTCCTAGTTCTTGAACTATGTTGTCCCCATAGGAATAGTAGCTAGTGGATCCACCTAGAATGCTATGTTCATGTTTTGGTTCTCTCTTGGCAAGTAGACCACCTTTTTTCGGTGTAGGGTTTCATGAAACCGGATTCCACATTTAGCTCATGTGGTCTATGTCGGTTAAGGTAATTGTTCCCTAAAGTAAAATGAAGTAATAATTGAACACTAACTAGGGTGACTTAAGGGGTTTGACTTTATGTAGGTTGGGGTGTGGGACTCTATCTATACATTGCATAAGTTGTTCTTGAGGGAAGTTCTAGGAGGTTGTTCTTATGTTATTTTGTATTATGATATCATGAAATGTATAATGTTGACTTTATATGATTTTATTCTTATATGATGTTGGTTACATTGATGAACATGGTATTGGTCTAAATTGCTATATGTTGTGATGACTACTTAAGATGATATGTGTTATGAAGGAAGATATTACTTATGATCTCATATCTTGTTTATTTGATTGTGTGGGGTTATGGGACTCCATATGAGCATTTCACTTGTAGGATTGGCATGGGAGTGTTGGCAAGGGTCTTTTATGTGGATGATATGACTTATTGAACATGGAATGCTAATGTTACATTATATGATATTGTTCTTGTTTATGAACATGCCTTTTGTTGTTGTGATCTTTGTCTTGTATATGCTTTCTTTTATGTGCATAAAGGATTTAAAAATGACTTAGCATTTTTCTAAAGAAATGGTCCCTTTCATGCATGTATTCAAATGGTTTTATGTGCATATATCCATACTCAGTACAAGTGGTTTACTAACCAATATTTATGTGTTTTCTACAAATATGTAGGTTTCTGCGATTGAGTTCATAGAAGGCCGAGTGAAGAAGACTTGGATTGTTTCCTCCAAAGTATTGGTAGGTCCTTGTGTTCGAGGATGTTGCCTTTCTATGCTTTAGCTTTGAATTTGTATTGTCATAAAGACATTGTTCTTTCCTTTATCATTTGGAATTGATGTAAGCCTATAATGGCATATTGACTTTGTATTGGATATGCCCAACATTTGTACTAGCTTTAGATGGTTGAATATGAGACGAAGTATCAGACTAATTCCTATGTATCAATTTTGTTGTCTAAATAGGAAGCCTATGTATTCTTCATATGCGAGGAGTCTAAGTAAAATCCTTACGTAGTATGCAAGAGGTCTATGTAAACCTTACTATATATATATATATATATATATATGAAAAGTTTTAATTTTTCCGTATTTTTAACCTATAAAATGTAGTGACGAATGCTAAGAGGCTAGTCTTAGTCCTCTCCGAGGACGATGACACCGATTATGGGTAGGGGTGCTCCCTGGTCATGACATTTTTGATATTGAGTGAGCTGATACTAATGTTAATTGGAAAATACTAGCAAACCTATTGGTGAAATCAGGCATTGTGTTCATCTTTGTGAGTGTGAGTGTTGAATTTGATTCTGGAACATAAATGCTTGAACCATTGTGTGTGAAAATTGAATCATACTTTGTGTGAGGTTGTTTGAACATTGTTGTTAATCTTGAACTTGCATTTGAAACAAGTATCATGATCTTGAGAATCTTTGATAATTGTGTGTCACCACTTGAGTCTTTGAGTACACAATTGATCCTTGCATGAGTAACTTGAGTCTTGTTGTGTACATTCATGATTGAGTCTTGTGTAACACCGTTTGAGGCATCCTTTTAGAACTGCTGGACTTGAGTTTTGTTTGAGGACAAAAAAAAGTTTAAGTTGGGGCTATTGACAAGTCCACGATTTGGACTCACTTAGCGCTATATTTGGATAGGTTTAGAGTCATCAAATTCATATTTTATCTCAATAAGTGATGAAAAACCTTAAATTTTAGGTATTTATATTTGGAGACAAAGCATTGACACAATTGAGAAAAAAGGAGCAAGGAAGCTGAAAGAATAAAGAAAAGACGGCCCGAAGATCGCCTAATCAATTAGGCGAGTCACAAAATGGACTTGATCTTGCCTAATGTTCCAGTGTGTTGAGCCTTGAAGGAGAAAATCGATTCAGAGGTGGAAAGGAGAAGTCTACGTGTCGCTTAATAGTTCTGTGATGCATTGCGATATCGCCCAATGTTACAGAACTTGAAGATTATAAAGGCAAAAGAAAAATGGCGATCGAATATACCAATGGATGGATCGTTGAGTTGACAAGCGATCCCGACTTATTGAGTCGACTGATCCTTCGTAGCACAATTTTTGACGACTACAAATATTTTTTTAAGTTCTTAGTTTACTATCTAGACATTGAGCAATCAGATAGAGAATTCTAGTTTTAGTTCTTAATGTTTGGAGACATTTTTCCTTAGCTTTTTGAAAGATTTCAAATTTTCCAATTCCTACAAATTGGATTTGGGTGTTGAAGAATCTTCATCTTTGACTTGTGTAAAGACATTTTCTATCGTACCCAACGGATAAAAACACTTTTCGGTAATTTTTCTATATCTTTCCCATGCCTAGGTAAGACCCAATTCTTAGGGTGTGATTATGTGAATATGGGTTGAATTTACTGATGGGTCTTGCTAATTAATAGTTAATATGTTGTTTAAATGTGATTTCGTTTAGTAGGTGTGTATTAACTTAATGGGATTGTAGTTGCAAATATAATTTCTTCTCTTGTTTTTGTCTTGCTCGAGAGAGGTTTTAAAACCAAGACTACCGAATCAATAGTTGATTCTTATCATGAAAAACGACACTAACTAAGGTTCGAGTGTCTACGATCGTCAATAATATAGTAACCCAACTTAGGGTAGAGTTCGTGTCCAAGGGAGCGGATTCGAGAATGTGTAGCTAAATAAATATACAAATAAAAACATCATAAGTAAAAGGGGGTTACACGAAAGTATCAAATATCAAATAAGGGGTTTGTCACAACTATAGTAAAATAGAAAAACTTAGAGAAAATAAAGTATGAGGCGGAATTCATGGGATATGACCGCAATACAAGTTAATATACATTATTGGGTACATGCTTTCGATAGGAAATTTGTAGAAAAATAGTGACTAGGTTGATATTTAATTGGATATAAGTTCTCTCTTGAGCAACTTACCCTGTTTCAAATAGGTTCCTTCGAACACCCATTTGCCGCATCAAGTACAACCTATGCCTTACAACACTAACTCTATCGAGCTGAGTGTAAAGATATGGGACTAGCGATCATCCTGTTTCTCCATCGTTTTGGTCAGAGGATCCACAATGTTAGGCCTAAGCTCCCATAACTAAGTGTGGAGCAACACCTACTTCTTGACGGGGCGCAACTAATCAATGAGGCGTAGAATGGAGTCATCAAAAGGGCTATTTTGGCATCTTCTTGGCAAATATTTAGGTCCACCTCAAGGACCCTTAGGGTGGTCCTTAGGGAGTCTTACCCGGACATTTCGACCCTTAACATGACAATCTACATGCTAGGGTCTCCTCAACTCATTTTAGACTCCAAACGACACATCAAAACACATACATGCAAAGAGCACACTAGGACACACAAGACTAGTTTTCGGACGTGTTGTTCGTCCTTTCACCTTTGACATGAAACCTCTTAAAACCAACCATTACAAGTTGTGTCACACTATAACGACCCGAAAATCAAAATAGGTAGAACTAGAGCCTAGCATGTGTTCATGAGTTTATATGGTCTTAAAACAATGAATATTAGTGGTAGCAGTCAGTGTGATGAGTTTGGAAAGATTGGAAATGAAACGTCCAAGAACGTCCAAGACGTTCGAAAGTTAGCTTTTAGACGTGCTTGTGTGTTCTAGTGAGCCTTTGCATGTTTTACGGGTTTTTTAGAGTTCAAATGGACAAAAGGGGTTCCTAACATCTAGACAAACATGATTAGGGTTGAAACGTCCAGGAATAACTCCCTAAGGACCACCCAAAGGGTTCTTTAAAAAGACCCAAACCCTGGCATTAAACTACTAAAAAGCAGTCCCAAACGACGAGCCTAAAGGACGGGCAGTAGCTTCATCGATGCCACGTCGATTGGGGGCGTAGCCCTACACTTAGTGGTGGGAATTAGCCCCCTTTTAAGGAGCCTCTTACAAAAACCACGGACATGCAGGACTGTAACATTCTAGAAAATGTACTTGTCTAGTGAAGAGTCTTTTAGGTTTTAAGAATATGTATTGGGGTACATAGGCATCCCAATGCCCAATATTGAGTAATATTGGGCATGTTAGAGAATATTGGCTTAAGGGTGTTAGCCAATTTCTATGTATTAACAAGTAACTTAAACCAAGCTTGTTTAGGAATTGTACCTTCAATGAAGACCCTAAGCTAAAAAATTTAATTTCATCGCTTACACACATTAGGTACGAGGGATCCAAGTGTCAAGCCTAGGTACCATAGAACATGATCATTTAAAATGATCATGTTGATTAAGCAGTGCTCAAGGATATAGTGAAGATTCTTGGGACAAGAAGTGAACTTTCCAAGTGCAACTACAGAGTGCACTGTTAGGAAAGTGCACGGCAACACATGTGCTACCGGCCGAGAGACCAAGACCAACCAATTTGGTTAGGACGGATAGGGGGCCGACACGCGTTGGGTCAATCCACGTGGGGCCGAGCTTCCTAACCAATCCTAGGCTCTAACTAACATACCTAACTAGCTAACTAACCTAGGACTAACTGAAACGATCTACCTAGTGTGCCCAAAATCCTACGACCTAACCGGGTGACACTAGCCGAGTAGCTAATTAAAGAAACATCCTAGTTCCTAACTTAGGATGGTCCAATAGAGTTGGTTATGGTCCTAGTGACTTAGGGGTACTTTAGTAATTACCCTACGTCACTTAAATAATTAAATTAGCAACTTAATTAATTAATTTAAATTAATGGTCAAACCCGAGACCCTAAGCAAATTTTTAGAAATTTGGCTAAGTCAAATGTTCTCCTATTTTTAGTCAATTTAGGAGGGGCATTTTGGTAATAAGCTAATTGATTTGTTTAATTAAGTTAATTAGAATAAGTTGAATTAGTCAATATTCAGTTCCTAAGACTTAGACTCACGTTTATCCAGTAGTCTCTCACGACTGAAAAACAGTGAGCAAACGTAAGAAAAACAAAAAAATACTCTCGGTTCTCCTTAGGCAATTTTAAGGAATTTCTTCAAGATTTTCGTGCAAAGAACAGAGTAATCTTTGTATATTCAATTCTACAGTAAGGTATGGGTTTTATCTCTTGGATTTCTTTCCCCAAGAGGATTTGCAAATGTTTTGAATTCAAGAAAACCGAAACTAGGGTTGTTCCCAATGAAATTGTCAAATGTTAATCTCCCTAGTTCTCCCTATTTCCGATCCTAGTAGTAAGTATAATGCAAAAATCGAGCATGTTGTTGGTATGTGGTGCTAAATGATCATTATGTGTAGTTTTCAGTGATTTGATAATGTCAAATGAGACCTATAGGTTAGATCCGTATGATTAGAATATCATTTACATGAGATAAGGAACGTTGTAATGCCTAATTGTGTTCGAGAAGATGAAATTGTTATAAGTCGTTTATGAAATTCAGTATACTGTTGAAAGGAATGAAGGTTTCGATTACTGTGTATGTTTACAGTAGATATGTTTGTAAGTGTTTGGAACACAATGTTTCCAAGAAGAAATAAGAATGAGAATCAAAGCTAGTTAATGAATATTCAATGCCAAATCAACTTTATAGCTTGGCCAAACTAAGCACTGAATTGTTCTTATAGGCTAACCAAAGGTTAAAAGTTGGCTTGCTTAAAATGATGAGATTACTATAGTATATACATGAAGTTAATGGACTTGGCTAGTGATAATATCATGACAAGTGTTTAGTGAAAGTTTGGTTTATGCCAATAAATTGGCCAGCAATATTATTTCCAAAATATGTAATAGAATTGGCCAATGACTAAGTCATACCAATCTTATATGGCCAATGTAAATTATGATGTTTCTTGTAATCCAAATACATGTTAAAGATTGACTTGACAAGATGTAAATCAATGAACTCATAACCTAGGGTATGCCAATGATTGGGACTAGTCCCAACATACCCTATCTAAATGAACTTGTGAACATAGTAGCACATTGAATAAGTCCTTATAACTTTCATAAAGAATGGTACAAGACTACTAAATAACATTGAAAAAGATAAGGTGAGTAATGAAATAACTAAAAGCTTATGAGTTATGTAATTGACCTAGAAGGAGGTATTAAAGGAAGAGAGACAAGTCACACTTGCACCTAAACAATTATGTTAAAAAATACTCACATAAGAGGGTGTTAGAAATCGTGAGACAAGTCTCATTAACACCATGATTAAACAATTATGTTAAAGATACTCACATAAGAAGGTGTTAGAAATCGTGAGACAAGTCTCATTAACACCATGATGATAATGTAAGATTTAAGTTTACATTCATCAAGTAAAAAAACGGATGACAAGTCATCCATTGAGCTAAGCATACCTCATACTAGAAGCAAGCTTCCATAAGTCAACTCTAAAAGTTGTAAAGTATAATAAATCTGAGCTAAGCACCGATAGACTAGTAATGAGCTTGTGCAAGCACATGTAAGCCTCATGAGATGAGACTACCACCAAGGTGGATAAAGGGTCTCCAAATTCTCCTTCTTTGAACTATGTCGCCAGCATATGTTACTAGCTAGTGGATCCACCTAAGAAAGCTAGGAAGTATTCGGTTTCACTTTGGTCGGTGAACCACCTCTTTTTAATGTGGGGAAGACACTGGATTTCATGTTAGCTCACATGATCTATGTCGGTTAAATGCGCAAGATTTCTTTAAGAAAGTAAGAAAGTAAGAAAGAAACAAAGAAAGAAAGAAGTAGGAAGATGAGGAGTGTTCGGATAGGATGACCAAAGGGGTGAGGTTAGACTAAGTAATGATGTAAGTCATTCTTAGTCATTGCACAGAAAGATCCCAATGGAAGTCTTAAAAGAATATCCTATGTCAACCTAGTATGTTCAAAGTGAACGTGATATCAATGAAGAAGAAATGTATGTTCAAAGTGAACTAAGTAAGCAAAAGCATAAGAATGTCAAATCATCACTGTTTGATAAGAATGAAGTTTTAACAGTTATTGGTTTATGCCAATAAAGGGAGCAAAACATAATGACCCATCAATTGGAGTATGAATATATCCCAGTATCTATATATTATGCAAATAATCAAATAATGGGCATAGCCAATAAAGATTGACTTATAAAGACTTCATGCCCAATTTTATAAAAATGGAAAGAACAACTTGTGAGTAGGGTAGTCAAATCATTTACTTAGTCTTTTGGATTACTTACTTGATTTATTGTAGGTATGGGACTACAATGAATCATTGCACTCGTAAGTAAAACATAGGATCAAAGGACATCATTGAACTACACAACAGAAAGAAGAAAAGACTGAAAAATATACTAATATGGGACTACAGTAAGGTATGGGTTTTATCTCTTGGATTACTTTCCCGGGGAGGCTTTTCGAACGTTTTGAATCCAAGAAAAACAAAACTAGGGTTGTTCTTAATGAAACTGTTGAATGTTCATCTCCCTAGTTCTCCCTATTTCCGATTCTAGTAGTATGTATAATGCAAATCTCAAGCATGTTGTTGGTATGTGGTTCTAACTGATCATTATGTGTAGGTTTCTGTGATTTGATAATGTCGAATGAAACCTATAGGTTAGACTCGTATGATTATAATATCATTTACATGAGATAAGGAACATTGTAATGCCTAATTGTGTTCGAGAAGGGAAAATTGTTATAAGTCGTTTATGAAATTCAGTTTACTGTTGAAAGGAATGAAGGTTTCGATTACTGTGTGTGTTTACAGTAGATATGTTTGTAAGTGTTTGGAACACAATGTTTCCAAGAAGAAATAAGAATGAGAATCAAAGCTAGTTAATGCATCTTCAATGCCAAATCAACTTTATAGCTTGGCCAAACTAAGCACTGAATTGTTCTTATAGGCTAATCAAAGGTTAAAAGTTGGCTTGCATAAAATGATGAGATTACTATAGTATATACATGAAGTTAATGGACTTGGCTAGTGATAATATCATGACAAGTGTTTAGTGAAAGTTTGATTTATGCCAATAAATTGGCCAGCAATATTATTTCCAAAATGTGTAATAGAATTTGGCCAATGGCTAATTCATACCAATCTTATATGTCCAATGTAAATTATGATGTTTCTTGTAAGCCAAATACATTTTAAAGATTGACTTGACAAGATGTAACTAAATGAACTCATAACCTAGGGTATGCCAATGATTGGGACAATTCCCAACATACCCTTTCTAAATGAACTTGTGAACATAGTAGCACATTGAATAAGTCCTTTTAAATTTCATAAAGAATGGTACAATACTACCAAATAACATTGAACAAGATAAGGTGAGTAATGAAATAACTAAAGGCTTATGAGTTATGTAATTGACCTAGAATGGGGTGTTAAAGAAAGTGAGACAAGTCTCACTTACACCTAAACAATTATGTTAAAGATACTCACATAAGAGTGTCGTAGAAATCCTGAGACAAGTCTCATTAACACCATGATTAAACAATTATGTTAAAGATGCTCACATAAGAGGGTGTTAGAAATCGTGAGACAAGTCTCATTAACACCATGATGATAATGTAAGATTTAAGTTTACATTAATAAAGTAAAGAAAGGGATGACAAGTCATCCACTGAGCTAAGCATACCTCATACTAGAAGCAAGCTTCCATAATGTATGAGTCAATTCTAAAAGTTGTAAAGTATAGTAAATCTGAGCTAAGCACCGATAGACTAGTAATGAGATTGTCCAAGCACATGTATGACTCATGAGATGATACTACCACCAAGGTGAATAAGGGTCTCCAAATTCTCCCAGTCTTTGAACTATGTCGCCAGCATAGGTTACTAGCTAGTGGATCCACCTAAGAAAGCTAGGAAGTATTCGGTTTCACTTTGGCCGGTGAACCACCTCTTTCAGTGTGGGGAAGACACTAATTTCATTTTAGCTCACATGATCTATGTCGGTTAAATGCTCAAGATTTCTTTAAGAAAGAAAGAAGTAGGAAGATGAGGGGTTGTCGGATAGGATTACCAAACGGGTGAGGTTAGACTAAGTAATGATGTAAGTCATTATTAGTCATTACACATAAAGATCCCAATGGAAGTCTTAAAAGAATATCCTAAGTCAACCTAGCATGTTCAAATTGAACGTGAGATCAAAGAAGAAAAAATGTAAGTTCAAAGTGAACTAAGTAAGCAAAAGCATAAGAATGTCAAATCATCAGTGTTTGATAAGAATGAAGTTTTAATAGTTATTGGTTTATGCCAATAAAGGGAGCAAAACATAACCATCAATTGGAGTATGATTATATGCCCAGTGTCTATATATTATGCAAATAATCAAATAATGGGCATAGCCAATAAAGATTGACTTATAAAGACTTCATGCCCAATTTAACAAAAATGGAAAGAACAACTTGTGAGTAGGGTAGTCAAATTATTTCCTCAGTCTTTTGGATTAATTACTTGATTCATTGTAGGTATGGGACTACAATGAATCATTGCACTCGTAAGTAAAACACAGGATCAAAGGACATCATTGAACTACACAACAGAAAGAAGAAAGGACTGAAAAATAAACTAATATGGGACTACAATGAATCATTGCACTCATAAGTAAAACATTGGATCAAAGGAGATCATTGAACTACACAACAGAAAGAAGAAAAGACTGAAAAAGAAACTAAGTCTGGGAGAGGGAGCTCTCGGCCTAAGGGGAGCAAAAACATTAATTTTTGCTTGAGTTGTTCTAAAATTATGTTCATGATTCCAAGGTCTTATGTTCATATAGAAAATGAGTTCTGTGCTTTATATGCATGATAATATGTCATATTCATAGCATGATTCATAAATAATGAATTAGGAAAGTGAAGTGACTTCACTCTCTAAAAATGGCATGTTGATATAGGAAGAGCTTTCCTTGATCATGCATAGTCCTTATGTGTTTATGTGCATACACCCATACTTTGTAAAAGTGTATACTAACCCATATACAATTAGTATTTCTATAGGTGTAGGTCCTTAAAGAAGAATGAAGATCAGTTGAAGTTGTTTGGACTAGTACCTCCAGACTTTGGTAGGCCTTTTTGAGTTCGAGGATGCCTACGCTTTATATTCTAGCTTTAGTATATTAGACATAGCTAGCGGATGTTGTCCCTAGCGTTTCCTTTCAAACATTTGTTCAAGCTTTTATATTAAGGCCGGTTTGGCAACTCTTAATTATATTATGAATTCTTCATTTCAATTGTTCAATCTGTTAATAGATGGTTGTTTATCTTGAGCCGTTAGTATATCACTCTTATGCAATTATATGAAGTCTAAGTACACTTCAGTAAAGTTTAAAATTTTCCGCTAAATTTAATTGTATGATTGTGATGAAAGCTAAGAATAGGCTTGTCTGCGACCTCTGAGAGGTTAATGACGTCGGTATCATATAGGGTCTAGGACCCGGGTGTGACAAGGACGTTCCGTTGGTTGGTAGACGAATCGTTGATGGGTTCTATCAATTAAGGCATGAAATTTTTCTTGTATGTCTCGGCCAACGCAGGGGTATTTCGGGAAATTCACCTAGCATCAAAAAACGTCTTGGGCTATTATTTTTTGCGTTTTTGGGTATTTTAAGTTACTTTATAATCCTAGACTATATTAGAGTTCATTATTCAAAATCAAAACCCAAGACCAAAATAGAACTCTCTAGAACTCCATTAAAGCTAGGAGCAAGGTTGAATCTAGGAGATTGATTTCTCCACTGATTCTTCATCAATTTCCTGGATAATCTTTAATACAGATATGGTGTTTCATCCTTGAATCCTCTTCCATAAAAGGTGTCAAATTTCAACGGTTTTTCAAAGATGTTCAAAAACATAGAATCTTCTATTTTTACTTCAAGCCATGGGTTCTTGCATGAAATGGTTTAAATCAATGATTTATGATCTAATTGATGTCAATTGAATTTTGTAAGATTAAAAACTCTATGAACCCATGTATTTCATGATTTTATATTTTTGGTTCTAATGTGGGTGATTTGATCATGGTCTAATTGTATTGAATTCTTGTGTACATTGTATTGTGCTATTGAATTATGTATAGATCATGATAGAATTTTTTATAGGCTGCCTTGATTTGATGATATTCATATTGTATATAGTTGGATCTTTGGTATGGTTTGATTGTTGGTTTAAAATTGTGTATATGCCTATTAGTAAGAGCCTTTATGAAGTGAATTGATTGAGAAGGCTAAGGAATGGTGATGTTGATGATGGGAATGTGTTAAGATGACCTAATCTCTCTATATTGTGTAGAATTGAGATTGAATTGTATTGATTGGTATGGTCTAGTTATGGTGGCAGTGTATATATGTTATAATTGTTACGAACATGGCCTTGTCGGCATTATTATGTGAATTGTGTTATTATAATTGTATAGCTTGTATAGATGATCAAGCTGAAGGATGATTATGCTTATATGTATGTGTGAGGATAAATGATTTTCTCTAATTTGTTATATGTGATTATGATAAACTATGGTGATGTCTCTATATGATGATAATGTGTGTGTCTTGATTGGTAGACTTATGTCCCTCTACCTCATACATGAAAGTATGAAAGTGTGAACTCTTGACTTAGTAGGCTTAAGCACCTTTGTCATGTATGTGTATGAATGATTGAAATAAGGCCTTGAACATGTAAAGAAGATTAATAACTTGGAACATTCAATACAGAAAGAAGGTTATAGAATCCTTGAAGTTGAAAGTCGTAATGGTAACCTTCTTGAGTGAATAATGGATTTATGGATAGGTTGGATGGAACGACATGAAACCATCTCTAAGGAAGTCATAAGAGCTATCCTTATAAACATTGAGTGGCAGCCCTAGTGGACCCATTCTTTGTAGGGGGTATTATGGTTAGGTACGATTGAGGAATATTACCTTTTCATATGACTTATTGTGATTGAACTTACTCTATGAGAACTAAGGCAAAGCACCGAGTGAATATGGTTGTGGTAGTGACTCTACTTAAGATGAGACTAGAGTATCAAGAAACACTTGATATTCCTTAAACATGTGCCTAATTGGGATGTGACTTAGTTCTACCCTTGGAAAGTATATCACCCTCCCTCGAGTAGGGTAGACTCATGATTTCATTCCTTGCTAGTATAGTCTATGTCGGTTAATTCCTATTCTCATCCTGTGATATGCATTCTAGTGTTGGAGAAGTTCTAAAATGTGTAGGTAGTTGAATGAGACGCAATCTAGACATGGCACGAGTAGGCTTAGAAGATGCTAGGATGAGGGTTCTCTATATCCTCCAAGACCATTATGTGAAGTCCTTAATTGTAGAAATGTCTTGTAAATGTCTTAATGAATATTGTTGACTTAATTTAATGTAGGTTGAATAGAAGTATCCCTATCTAGGGTAGTGTTAGACCCGTTGACTACGTGAACTATCCATGTGCAGGCATGGTAAGGATTTGGGCATTGGTCTTGGCATCCAGGTGGCTAAATAGGGCATACAAGTTTCAAAGTGCTTGGATGTTTGCAAGAAAGCTTGGACGTGCAAGTCTTATGTGTGGGCAACCTTCGTCAGAAATACAAAGCAGTGTGTTGGCTTAACAAGTCAAGGCTGTGGGACTTGACGATGGCAAGGCAAAGTCATTTATATGTATTGGTGAAATAAAACTAAGTGTTGGAAGACAGCTAAAATATTTTAAGTGTTGGAAGCATGTTGAAGTATTCTAAGTGTTGGAATGTAGGTTGAAACATTCTAACTGTTAGAATATTGTTATTTCGGTTAGGATAAGAATGTAATTCGAATTATATTCTATCTGTTAGAAATATAGTTGTTGGAAACATTAGTTTAAATCCTGTGGTGACAAGTGTTGGACCGGTGTCACTTGTAACTGCCCAATGTAACTGTCTTGTATAGGAATATTTTGAAGGTGGAAATATCGTCTAAGTGTGGGAAGTGTGTTTCTAGCCTTCGACAAGTTTATAAAGCCTTTTACTTTGTTGATTTGATATTAATAAAAGGTTAGGAAGAGTTCTCGTATGTTGGTTGTGTTGCTATATTGTTTACTTCTTCAGAAAAACTAAGTTAAGTATTTCTATGCTTAAACAAATTCTTGAGGGTTAAGTCTGAAGTTTGCAAATGTTTGTAGACTTCCTTGGAGTAGTGTTAGATAAAAAAAATTGACCCTCTTTCAATTTGTTTTACAGAGCGGTTGAACGACGGTAACGAACGCATAACCTTGAGAAATAATGCGCAAAGTTGAAGCCTTCGTTGGGCTCACTGATGAAGTGATGGATGACCCAACATTGGTGGATCTCCTGGCGCAAATTATCAATTTGATATTGGACGCTGACAAAATTTGAGGGGACGTTGGTGTGTTTCAGAAAGATGTTGACGAACACATGGCTGAAACCTTGAATTTTTGTGAGAATACGAAGGTACATTTGGAGGGACTGCAGAAGGATAATGAAAACTTTCCTTCATAGATCGTTGTATTGTGTCGGGATGTGGCAACGTTAAGTTCAAATCATCGGAAATCATCCAAGGTTCAAATTCTGGAACCTAAAGCTTTTTGTGGCGCAAGAGTGTTGAAAGAACTGAAAAATTTAATCTGGTATGGAACAGTATTTTACTACTGCAAGGGTTCCTGAAACGGACAAGTTAAACATTACCAGAATGTATTTGAGGGGTGATGCGTGGAGGAATCAAAATGCAGATGATGTATGTGTTGGACGACCTAGAATTGATACATTGGATAAGCTAATGAAAGAAATGTGTGATCAATTTCTTCCTAGCAACACCTCTAGGCATGCAAGGTATATGTTGAAGTCACTGAGGCAGACGGGTTCAATGCGGTATTATATTAAGGAATTTACCTCTGTGATGTCTGACATTCAAAACTTGTCTGATGATGATAAATTACATAACTTTATTTCGGGTATGCAAGGCTGGACCCAAAACAAACATCGGAGGCAGAATGTCAAAGATTTGTCAGGGACAATTGTTGCTGCTGATTCGTTAGTAGATCTCCGGACGACTCGACTTACTGCTGATGTTCCTTCTACTTCAAAATCCAAGAAAAAGGGTTAGAAAAAAGGGGACTGGAAAAGGGATAATCGTAAAGACTATACCAATGATAAAGGGAAGTCACAAATTAAGGAAGGAAATAAAGAAAACAATTCAAAGAATAAGGATCGAAATCTGAAAGGTTGTTGGACTTGTGGTTGTCCTCATTTGGCTAAGTCTTGTCCGAACAGGGAAAGAGTGAATTTTTTGCTTGCTGGAAAATTGAATCAGGGTGAAGAAGGAGAGGAAGTCGTGGCGGGTATGGCAAATCTGTTGGGTTTGTCTTTCAATCATATTACATTGGTTAATAATGTGGAGGGGACATCTATGACTTCAAATCCACATAATTCATTTATTAATATAGAAATGAAGAAAAAACAAAAAAGTGTGACACCAATGGTTGATACGGGGCTACTCATATGTTTATTGATGTTAATAGTGCTGTAAAATTTGGGCTAATGTTGACTAAAAGTCCTTTCTACGACAAAACAGTGAACGCTAAGGCACAACACATTGTTGGTGTCACGATCGGGGAGCACATCCTTGACGTAACGGGCGTCATCGTCCTTGGAGAGGACTAAGAATAGCCTCTTAGCATTCGACATAACATATGATAGGTTAAAAATGTGGAAGAATTAAAACTTCTCATATGGCATAATTCGAGAGCACC
This sequence comes from Solanum sitiens, assembly GCA_016801875.1. NCBI lineage: Eukaryota > Viridiplantae > Streptophyta > Magnoliopsida > Solanales > Solanaceae > Solanum > Solanum sitiens. Next base: position 1,460,697 of record JABWTJ010000043.1, on the reverse strand, counting down.
TCCTAGACGTTACTGGTGTCATCGTCCTCTAAGAGGACTAAGACTAGCCTCTTAGCATTCATCATAACATATCATAGGTTAAAAATGCGGAAGAATTAAACACTTTTCATATATATATTTATATAGTGAGGTTTACATAGACCTCTTTCATACTAAATAGGGAGTTTACTTAGACTCCTCGCATATGAAGCTTACATAGGCTTCTCGTTTAGACAACATAATCGATACATAGGAATTAGTCTAATACTTTGTCTCATATTGAACCATCTAAAACGAGTACAAATGTTTGATATAGCTGACACAAAGTCAATACTCCATTATAGGCTTACATCAATATTCAAATGATAAAGGACTGAACAATGTCCTTATGACAATACAACTTCAAAGATAGAGCATAGAGAAGGTAACATCCCCTAACATGAAGACCTACCAATACATTGAGAAAAGAGACCAAGTCTTCTTCAACCGGCCTTCTAGGAACTCAATGGCCGGAACCTACATATTTGTAGAAAACATAGAGATATGGGTTAGTACACAACTTGTACTAAGTATGGAAACACATGCACATAAAACATTGAAATTATGATTAAAGGGGACATTTGTTTAAAACCATGATAAGTTACTTTGAAAAACCTTTATGCTCAATCATGAACACATATTATCCAATCATCACATATTAATTAAGACAATATCATATAAAATACATGACCAACATCATCAAGTAAAGTCAAGTCAACATATGTAGGAGCATATTAGAGCACATAACTAAAGAAACTCCAACATAATGTCATAACAACAAAGTATGTATAAGAGTTCATAACATTACAACATATGCAAGACCCTTACTAATAACCCATGACCAAGATTGCAAGTGCAAATGATCAAGTGAAGTCCCATAACCCCACACAACTAAGTAAAACAAACAAGGGATCACAAGCAATGTGTAGCTTCACATAACATAACATCATGAATAGTAATCAACATATTTAGCAATATATACCAATAATATGTTCATAAGTGAAACTAACATCATATAGGATCATCAATATTTAAAGTAAACATATGCATATCATTTACTTTATAAGAACATAAGAACAACCTCCTAGGACTTCCCTCAAGTCCAACTAGTGCAATGTCTAGGTAGAGACCCATACCCATACCTAGACTAAGTCAAACCCCTTAAGTCACCCTAGTTAGTTATCACTTTAATACTTCATTTTTACTTTCGGGAACAATTGTTTTAACCAACATAGACCACATGAGCTAAATGTGAAATTCGGTGTCATGAAACCCTACACCAAAATAAGGTGGTCTACTTTCTAAGGTAGTACCATAACATGAACATAACATTCTAGATGGATACACTAGCTAGTATTCCTATGGGGGCAACATAGTTCAAGAACTAGGAGATATACTTTGAGACCCTCTTTTTGCACAATTGTATTGTAATCTCTATCTCATGAGAACCATTGTGAAACTACCTTCCCACATTGGAAAGGGACACCTCTCATAACTAGTTCACTCGGTGCTAAGCTAAAGTTCCTTTTTGAATGTCTTTAAGACTTTATTAATCACCATAGCCTAGAATAGGTCATAGGAGACTAACCCCTTGTATATCATAATCATTAGATCATTCGGTATTGCATGAGAAATGTTTTTCAATACAACCCTCATATGTGAGATTAACCCATTATCATCATCATGTCATAGTAAGACACATAAGTGATCCACAATCAACCTTATATCATCATACCTTAATCATAATCTCACAATCCATATATTCAAGACATTTCAATTACATTAATCATACCATCACCCATATAATATAATCACAATTAATGCTTCAATTGAAAATAATCATCAAGTACAAGCCATCATGAAGTAGGGATTTAAGATTATAAGTCTTACCAATTTACCTGCACAAGCTTTCTTCCATGGTCTTAACATTAACCTACCATATTTATCCATTAAAAGACTTAATAACATCATATAATAGTAATAAACACAAGAAGTAAGTCAATTGCATCATCACCAACCAATTCAATAGCAATTCATAACCTAGGGTTAGGGTAATAGGGTCAATTCATGATCTCTTCCATAGAACTAGGTCTAATGTAACGTCCCTAAAATGAACTATGTGAAACTAGAGATTAACATGTGTACCATGACTTAAATATGTGTTAAAATGATTAAAAATGATGTTTTAAGACAGTTTTTATAGTTTGGTGATGTTTGAAGGTCAAACATTCAAGAACGTCCATGACGTTCGAAAGACGTGTCTTGGAATGTTCTTCTGTGTCTTAGTATGTTTTGGCGAGTTTTATGTGTTGGTTTAGTTTGAAAATGATGTGAGGGGACCCTAGTACCTAGATTAACATGTATAGGTGTTCAACATCCTATTACAACTCAACCTAGGACCCACAAGGGGTCCTATAAGAGGACCCAAGACTTGGTAAGAAAACTGCCAAGACTGCCTCAATCGACGCCCCTCACCTACAGCCTGTAGGCTGAATGATGCCACGTCATTGGAGGCGTAGATCAATCCTTAGTGGTGGGATCTAAAACCACATGTGACTATCCTCAGACCCAATCGATGCCACAGCAGGACAGGCCCTCGACCAAGAGACGCCCTGTAGCTAGGGGTCGATGGTCACGGTAAAGCTGCATGAAATTCTGCCAAGGCTTGGGGTGTTTTGGGAAATTCACCCCAAGTATTTTTTGAAACATGGCTGATTATTTTAGGGTCTTTAGGTTATTTGAAGTTGGTTTAAAGTCTGAGACCTAGATAAAACTTCATTTTCAAATATCCAAAACTCCTCACTTAAGAAAGAACTCTCTCAAACTCCATAGAAGCTAGAACTCAAGGAAGGGATAAAGGTGAAGGTTTTGGACGTTTTATTCATCAAAATTTCGCGGGTTTCTTCTCATTGAGGTATGGTAGTTCATCCTTGAAGTTTCTTTCAATCAAGGAGTCACTTCAAAGAGATTTCAAAAAGAGTTTTCAAACTCCAACTTCTTGTATTTTTGACTCTAAGCATGGTTCTTAGCATGAATACGTTTTAAGGATTGAAATAAGTTGTTTTTTGTGTTAGTTTATGTTCTTAATGTCAAAACCCCAATGAACCCATGCTCATGCATATTTCCAACTTTTAGCTTATGAAGTGGGTTTAGTGTAAATGTCTTAATAATGTTAGGAAATGTTAGAGTTGTATTTCTTTATGTGATATTGAGTTTTGCTACTGCCTTAAATGCCATTTGATGATGATTTATCATAGAAATTGAGAAAATATGGTGAAAGCTTGGATGAATGGTAAGTTGGTGATATTGTTCAGTTCTTAATTTGAAATGCTCTTGAGTGGTATGGTCCACCTTTGGTGGCGGTGTTTACTTGAAGTATATGAATCTGTATCTATATGTGTATTGTTTGTATGGCCTTGAAGGCTTGATGCATGAAGTAAAGTGATAATGATGATGTTCTTATTGATAGGCTTTATGAAGCTTGAAATGTATATTTTGTATAGATTATGTTAAATGAAGAATGTGTATATGTAAAGCATGCTAGTGTGTGATATATGATGAGTGAAGTTATGAGTATGTTTAGGAGTCAATGTCATGAAAATGGTGATTATGTGAAAGATGTGCTCACATGTACACACACATATTTGAATGAATGAGTGAAGTAATTGAATGTAAATGGGGTATTTTAGGGTGGACACTCTTCGTGAGTAGAGATGAAGTGTCTAGACCATCTATACTATTCCTATAGTAAGAAGAAGGAGAGTTTTGGGGTGGACACTCTTCATTAGTTGAGATGAAGTGTTTAGTAGAAACCTCACTTTTCCCAAGAGCTTTCCAAGTTAGGTTGGAGCATGGATACCTTTCGTGAGTTGAGATGTGGTGTCAAATAGTTATCATTTAAACTTTAGTAATGAATGTTTAAGACTCCGTGGGGGAGTTACGCTTAGAACCTAGAGGATTTGAAGAAGGGGTGGTTACACTTCGTGAGTAGAGATGTTGTACCCAATGTACCTCTTGAGATGAGCACTCCTCGTTATTCGAGAATGGGTTACTCAGAAGAAATCTCCTCTTCCCTTAACTAGCACCCGCATAGGAGTAGATACTGGAGAATCCATGTAAAGGCTCAAGAATGACCCTACCCTAGGCAAGTGGGGATCCCTCATCCAGTAGTGGTTAATACCAGGATTCCATGTCTAGCTCTTATGGTCTATGTCGGTTAAAGCTAGCCCCCACAAAAGAATGTAATGAACTAAGTCTTCTAAAGAGTGTACTACTTTGGGTAGGTGGTGGTATGGGACGCTATATATTCATAGAACGAGTAGGCACTTGAAAGGGGATTTTTGGTGTGTCTTTTTATGCAATGTATGAATGGGTCATTATGTGATGTCAATGAAGTTAGGTGACTTAATTTATAATGTTATGAAAGCATGTTAAAGTTATGTCTTGTATGATGAAGTTTATGAATGAAGAATGTTGTGTGCTTGATCTAAGGGAATCCCCAAGGAGTACCTTATGGGAGTAGTAGAATAGGTTGCTACTTTCATATTGCACCTTCTGTAACTCGGGGTTGCCTTGAAGAAGGGCACTTATGTGAAGCCCTAAAATTTAAGCATGTTTCTCAAGTGTCTATTTATAGAATGTGGAGTTGTTACCCGTGCGAAGTAAGCCTATAATGGGTAGCCTTAAAAATAAGTTAGGTGTGCATTGAAGGGATTGTATGGGTGGTTCCTTCATATCTTACCTTAGTGACTCATAGGATAACCTTGGTTAGGGAAACTTCAAAGGAAATGAGTTCAATGTGAGTTTAAATGAAATGAGTTGAATGTAAGGTTTTCTTGAGTTCAGCGTAATGTGCATCTTTGTGTTAAAATTATGGAAGTTCTACTCTATGTTCTAAATGATGATTTACATGTCATTTTGCTTCTATACTCATGAAGGTTTACTCAATTAGCATGAAAGCTTTATTTCTACTAAAATGTCCTCTTTTGCATGTTTTTGCATAATGTCATTCTTAGTACAATGTTAGTACTAACCCCATACTTTTCTGTACTCTATAAGTATAAGTTGGAAGCAAGTGGAAGTCTAGAAGGCAAAGCTTGGAAATTGATTCTCCTAAGACTCAGTATGTCCTCATATATTCGAGGACATAGTCTTTACCTCTTTAGTTTCTTCTATTAAGACTTGTATAAGACTTATTATATATTTTCTTTCAATGTAAAGGGTCATGTCCCTAAGATATTTTAGATGTGTCTTTAAGTTGGCTTTTGATGAGGAGACTTACTCTTTAGTATTTTATAAAAGATATTTCCTTATTATTATTAATGTCGTGAGAAGTTTTAATCCCGCACTACTTTTCATGTCTTATGTAATGAATGATAACTAAGAGGCTAGTACAAGACCTCCGAAGGGTCAAGTATGCCTTGTGACAACTCAAGAGTGCTCCTTTCTTCTAGGGTGTACTAGCGAGTTGTGACATCTAACATCAATAACTACCCTAATTATACATTAACCAATCATCTTATAACCATAATAATCAAAGGAAACCAAGAAGAATACAATTTGAAAAATAAATTTCGGATTCATAATGAAACTCATGTTTTCTCAACTTTTGGAAATCAAATTTGAAAAACCCTTTGGGGAATGGAATACCAAAGGTGAAGATCTTCCATACATTAACAATCCTGAATATTGATGGAGACGAAGTTGGATTCTTGCAACCCTAATGCCCTTTGACCTTGGTCTTCAATGGTGTTCTTTGGGAAGAGAGAAAGTAGAGAGAAGGAAGAGGATTTTGAGTTTGGAAATTAAAGTGTGTTAGGTTAGTTTAATGAGGGTTAGACTATTTATAGTCCCCTAACAAACTCAATTAAACATCCCCTAACCCTAATTAACCAACTAACCAATCAATGACTTCATTAAAAACTTAACAGTGAAAACCAGACCCTGACCTACGAGACCTCAACCTACGGTCCGTAGGTCAGTCGGACCCCCCGTACTGCACAACCGTCTTTAGTGACATAGAGTGGTTTTTGGACCACTTTTTAAAATTTTTCTAAGGCTGGACCAACGACCACCATCGCCGAGCTGTAGACCTATCGACGTTTCATCGATTGGTCCGTCGTTTGGCCACTGTCAATTTGACACCTTTTGGTCAAATGCAAGGATCCTCTTCAAAGACCCCTAGGGTGGTCCTTTGGGAGTTGTACCCAAACGTTTTGACCATAAATACACTCTAATACATGTTCAACACCTTTCTACCAAATATCATTGAATTCCGACTCTTAAAACCCCATGAAAATATGCCACCCATGAAACATGCCAAGACACACTAACCTCTATTTCACTAGTCTCAGGACGTCATGGACGTTCCGTGAAGTTTTGACTCTAAAACATCATTAATGTTTCAAATACATTATTTTAGGTCTTAATGTCACTACCGGGGAGCACCCCTATACTTAAACATTGTCGTCGTCCTCGGAGAGGACTAAGACTAGCCTCCTAGCATTCATCATTACATTTCATAGGTTAAAAAGTGCGGAAAATTAAAACTTTTCACATACAACTATATAGTGAGGTTTACATAGACCTCCCACATACTACATATGGAGTTTACTTAGACTCATCAGATGTGAAGCATACATAGGCTTCTCATTTAGACATTATAAGATACATGGGAATTAGTATAATATTTCGTCTCATATTAAACCGTCTAAACGAATACAAATATTGGACTTAGCCAATACAAAGTTACATGAAAATATAGGCTTACATCAATATTCAAATGATAAAGGAAAGAACAATTTCTATATTAAAATACAACTTCAAAGCTAGAATGTTGAAATAGGTAACAACCCCGAACATGAGAACCTATCTATCCTTGGAGAAAAGAGTCGAAGTCTTTTTCAATTGGCTGTTCTAGGAACTCAATGGCCGGAATCTACAATGTTGGGTAAAAGGGATAAATATAGGTTAGTACAAACCACATGTAGTAAGTATGATTCCTACGCATAAAATCATCAATGCATGAGAAAAAGACACAATTTAGTTAAAACCACACTTTATGTTCAATAACTCAACATGCACATATATGGAACATTATAAGTCAACCCAACATGATATTAACTCAACACATAATCAACCTAAAGCAATACTTGTGCAATGCCAAGAATAGAACCCCATAACCCTATCCAAAGCTAAGAATCACAGTAAGCCACTTACAACATAATCTAATACTTAATAATAACATGCTTGATTCATAAGGTCATATAAAGCTTAACATACATAAAGTGTAACCAACTTGATCATACAACCAACTACTAGACTCATCCCTTAGGATCCCACATGTGCAATGAGTAAGAAAAGTCGCATACCCTCCCTCACCCTATATAGTAACCTTTAAGATAACCCTAATAATAGTTTACATACTTGACTTATTTATTTACCTTATTACATTAGGGAAAATAGTGCAATAACCGACATAAGACCAAGTGAGCTACATGGAATTCAGTGTTCTCCTCCCACACCGAAAAGAGAGGGTTAACACTTGCCTACGGTGTAGTAAATCTTACATAGCTATCTAAGTGGATCCACTAAGATATAGTCCTATGTGGGCACATAGTTAAGGGTCAAGGAAATTGTTACTAGAAACCTTTGGATTATTAACGTGGAGGTTTCCATCTCATGAGACCATATATCTCGGGAATACGGACTTACTAAACGTGAAAAAACCCATGTGGGAGGCCGGACTTGCTAAACGTGAGGCCTCCATCTCATTTACATGCCCTTTCGGTGCTAAACATCTATTCCCTTTAGTAATCATCATACTCTTCATACAATATAACATTAGTCTCTTCTAGACCACTTTTTGAACATCTTACCATAATAGCTCATAGGTATTTATAGTTGAGAACTATCATTTCACTCTAGAAACCACATACAAGTGAGTAAACCTTTATAATCATGAGGAAATACTTTCAATCATATAATAATCATACCATAATATACTTGCATACTTCATAGACAATTCAATAGTCTAGGGTAAAGGATGATAAATACTTGCTATCAACATCACAACAACACATTAGACATACAAGTATTACAATCTAAATAATGCATGCTTTATAATTGAATTAAAAAAGAATCAATCTTCATACCTTATTTCCGCCTCATTGCCTTCATACTTCAATTACCAATAATTACATAGACAATGCATAAACAAGGTAAATCCAAGAAGTAATACATATTAATTTCTACTCTACACATTTATATGATCATTATCTTTCACAATTACTATAGAATTTCAAGACATAATGAATGTAGGAAAGAACAATGGTTCAAAGAGACAATATTGAGTGATCTTCATAAATTGACCATTAATACATAGTTAAACAATGATAATAGACTATAATTCATCACAATTGCTTAACAATTCCGTTTTGAAAAGACAACTCATGTCTAGATTGAAACCCTAGTTGTGGGGATGTTGAAAATCATCTTTGGAAGGGCCTATTGAGGAAAGGAATCTCAAGAATGAAAAAAAAAACATACCTTAGTGATGATCTTGCCACAAATTTGAGATGAAACCCTTTGTGAATTCATCCTTGAATTGGAGATCTAGTGTTCTTCAATGGAGGTTGAAGTTTAGGGAAGAGAGAGACTAGAGAGATGTGAGTTTAGGAATTGTGTGTGTTGGGTTAGGTTAATGAAGGCTTGGTCTATATATAGTTCCTTAATTAACTTAATTATACCTCCCTTAACCCCTAATTAATTAACTAATTAAATGAACCCACTTAAAATTGTACAGCATAACACAAGCCTGACCTACGGTCCGTAGGTCAGTCGACGCCCATTGCACCCATTGTCCTGCACATCCGTCGATAGTGTCATGAGTGTCACGACTGAGGAGCACCCCCTAGAAGTAACATGGCATACTTGAAGTATTGAATGTCTTATACAAGCCCATAGTTATCATTCATCGCATTTACATAGGTAAATTTTAAAGGAAAATTTAAAACTTTCATAGCACATCATATGCTAGAACATCACTTCAATTATAAATAAAATATCATAATACACGGTTAAAGATACTAGTCTCTTTTTTCCATCCTAGACTAAACATCATTAGAGTATAATAGTGTCACATCAGGGGAGCACCCCTTAGAAGTAACCGGTGTCGTCGTTCTTGAAAAGGACTAAGACTAACCTCTTAGCATTCATCATTATATTTCATAGGTTAAAAAGTTTGTAAAATTAAAACTTTTCATTTGCATCTACTTCATGAGGTTTACTTAGACCTCTCGCTTACACATAATATATTTATAGCGAGTGTACATAGACTCCTCGTATAAGAAGATTACATAGTCTCATACTTTTATGCCACATATAGACAACATTCATAATATCGTCTTAAAAAGGTATGTCTCGTATTAAAACATTTAAACAGAATAGAACAATATGGGCATATCCGTTACACAACTGTAAAATGCCACTTAGGGCTTAAACAATGTCTTGAAACAACATGAGTGAAATGAACGTCTTTATACTATAACAAAGTAACATAGGTAGAGTGGTATAAAGGCATCATCCTCGGAATATGAGGACATACCCTCACTTGGACAAATGATCCAAGCCTTCCTTCAAAGTGGTCTCGAACCCTTCAACGATCGGACCTAAAATGTTGGGGAAAAGGGATAAATGGCTTTAGCAGATCACTTGTACTAAGTATGGAATCATATGCACATACAATATATAAATCATGCTAAAAAGGGACATTTGTTCAAAACCATGCCAATTACATTGAAAAGCCTTATGCACAATCAAGAACACATATTAGACAATAATCACATATTCATTAAGACAATATTATATTCAACATAAGACCATCCTACTCAAGTTAAGCCAATGTCAACATGTTCATATCATAATAGAATTCATAATCAATGTAAGTCCAACATCATGCTAAAACCACAAAGCATTCATAAGAGTTCATGATATCATACCCTTAGAAAGACTATTACTCATAAAACCCCACTAAGTCTACAAGTGCAATGACTAAGTAAAGCCCCATAACCTTAAACAATCAAGCAAACCAAATAAGCAATCATAAGAAATGCCTAAAATCACATAACATGGTATAAGAGTAGTCATCATCATACTTTATCAATATAGACTATTAACATGTTCATAAATGAAACCAACATCATATAGTATCATGAACATATAGAGTCAACACATACATTTCATTCACTTTATAAGACCATAAAACATAAGAACATCCTCCTAAGACTTCCCTCAAGGCCAACTAGTGCAATGAATAGGTAGAGTCACATACCCCTACCTAGAAGAAGTCAAACCCCTCAAGTCATCCTTGTTAGAATCCACATTATTACTTCATTTAACTTTCAGGAACATCTTGCCTTAAACGACATAGACCACATGAGCCAATGTGGAATCCAGTGTCATGGAACCCTATACCAAAAGAAGGTGGACTACTTGCCAAGTTAGTACCAAAACATGAACATAGCATCTATGTGGATCCACTAGCTAGTATTCCTATGAGGGAAACATAGTTCAAGAACTAGGATATGTAGTTGGGACCCTCTTTATGCTACATGCATTATAGTATGCAATCTCATGAGTACAATAGTGAACCTACCTTCCCTATGTGGGAAGGAACACTCCTCACTACTAGTTCACTCGGTGCTAAGCTAGAGTCCCTTTTGAAATGTATTTCATTAATAAGCATATCTTAGATTAGGTCATAGGGTCTACCTCCTATATAGTCATAGTCATATCTCAATAGGAACTTCATGAGAACACCTTTCATTACAACCCTCATATGTAAGATTAGCACATTAACATCATTATATCATAGTCAGTCACATACGTACTTCATTACCAACCTTATATCATTACATCTTAAGCATAATCGCACAATCACACAATTAATACATTTCAATTCAACATCATGCCAATACTAATCAATCTTATCATCAGGTATACTTCAATATAACTTCATCACTAAACAAAAGTAATCATAATTGAAGTAAAGGTTTGAGATCACAAGACTTACCCCAATCTCTTTCACAAGCCATCATCATAGTCTTACCATCAACCAAGTCAATTCAATCCAATAACAGGTATAATAACTTCCATCAATGGTAATTAACACAATAATGAAGTCAATTGCATCAATACACATCAATTCATCACTAGTTCATAACCTAGGGTTAAAGATGAATAGGTCATCTCCCACAAACTAGGTCAATACATCAAGGACTAGCATAATTGAATTACAATACATCATAATCTACTCATAATTATACAAAAATATCATATACAAATCCATTTAGAATATTAAAATTCGTAATAAAAGAAACCCACTTGAAACTCTTCTTTTTGAAATCAATTTGGAGGAACCCTTTGGGAAAAGAATCGCAAAGGTGAAAGAAATACCATACCTTGTTAATTGATGAAGATTGATGTAGAAAATTAGTATTCTTGCTTCATAGAACCCTCCTTTTTCTTGGTCTTCTATGGAGTTTCTTTGGGAGAGAGAAAGAAGAGAGAAGGAAGAGCAATTGGGTTTTGGGAATTATGAGAGTTGGGTTTAGCTTAATTAGGTTTGAGGTCTTTATAGAAGTCATTAACTAACTTAATTAGACCTCCCTTATCCCCTAACTAATTAACTAACCACCCAAAAAATTAATTGGATTAATTAAAACATGGCATCCAGCATAGTGACCTGACCTACGAGACCCCAACCTACGGACCATAGGTCAATCGACGACTAGTGTGTCCTCCGTGCTGCACATCCGTCATTTTGGTCAGAGACTTGCCAAAATGACCCCCTCATGAAATTTACCAAGGGACCATCGACTCCCCGTCTATTGTCCTACGTATCGTTGGTTGGCAACCGTCGATGGCACTGTCTTTATATAGCTTTTAGCTAAACAAGAAGGGTCATCCTCAAGGACCCTTTGGTTTGTCCTTGGGAGTCGTACCCTGATGTTTCGACTATAAAACAACTCTAATACGTGTTAGCCACTGTTTTACCAAATTATGTCATTTTCCGACTCTTAAAACCTTATCAAATAGACTAAGGCGCGCTAGCACCTCTTGAACTAGTTTTTGAATGTCACGGACGTTCCTTAACGTTTTGATTCTAAAACTTCCTAAATGACTTACATACATTATATTTTACCTTAAAAATGTTACAACTCTTAGAATCTCATGTTAGGCTTTAGATTCATAGTATTACAAATAGGGACACGACCCTTTCAACATAAAACATAACTACATTATTACACAACTTTACAGTAAGACATGACTTAGGAAATCCTTGGACTTAAGGATTCCTTTCCTTGAGCTTGTGAATCACATATCAATTTCTTCACCATTAGAGACATCCTTTAAGCATCCATAACCTACACTTGTTTAAAAAGGTACAGAAGAATTGAGTTAGTACAATAATGCACTAAGTATGGAAACCATGTAAAAACATGCATTTAAAAGGGACATTTTACTTAAAACCATGCATCATGCCTTTTTGTGAAAACCTCATAAAACATTGACACAATAGCATTATACAATTAACATACTTCATATAGGCATATTGAATGGGCATACATCATATAAAATCACACATTGCATATAAGGCATATTAATCGTCACTTTACAGTAAGCATACTTAATTTACAGTGAGCACATTCACTTTACAGTGAGTTCATTCAACTTCATTTCCTAAACTTCCCAAGTAACCCTCTAGTGATCCTTGGTGCAATTCATCACCTTAAGGCCATAAGGTACTCATACATACCACCTACATAAGCTATTACATACCTTCATAGAACCATTTCATATAATAAGGCACATACTTCACATTAAACCCAACATAATACCCTACTCACAATCCTAATCTAAGTCTACTAGTGCAATGTGCATGCGAAGCCCCATAACCTCAGACATACTTAGTAAACCTATCATAAGACCATAAGCATCATAACATGTAATTCATACACCAACCATAATACTATAGTCAACTACATGCATATAAGGTAGGACCTTCAATCATATAGTCAATAAGACCAATTGTGGACGTAAGCAGAGACCACATCATATAGACTCATTAGGACTCCTACCATGCATATTATCACAACAAGTAGACAACACTACAATGTCATGCATAAGAAACATAAACATAGTAACATATATTAGAACACCTTCCTATAACACCCTTGAAGAGCTACTTGTGCAACGCATAGGTAAAGTCACATACCCTCACCTACACTAAGTAACTTCTCTTAGGTTATCCTAGTTAGGGACCTTACTTTACTTCCATTGTCCATTTTACTTTAAGGAAACTATAGCCTTAACCGACACTAAGACCATGGGTGCTACATGGAATTTGGTGTTGTAGAGACTTACACCAAGGGAAGGTGCTCTGCTTTTCCAAAGTAGAACATTAACACATGCTAGCATACTAAGTGATATCACTTGCTAGATCCTATACAGAAAGCATAGTTGATGGAACTTGGAGGCATATATGGAAACCCTCTTTATGCCTATTGAGGAATTGTAGTTATCCACTTGTGGAAATATCACTCTAAGCCCTTTAGGCTATGAGGATAACCACCTCGTGAGGACTATGGTAAACCTACCTTCCTACAATAGAAAGGGACACCCCTCATCTTCAAGTTCACTCGGTGCTAAGATAAGTTTCCTTTATTGAAAAGCCATTATTGTCTTTACTTTATAAAATGTAGGCTTAGGAGAGTTAACTCCTCATATTCTTAGATCATTGGTCATAGATGAGAGTTCATCAATCTAAATTATGTGAGATGTCCATTCACATGGACATAACATATGTAAAGCACCATCTAGTTTAGGGTACACTTGAGAACACCTTTCAAGGCCCCTCCATTGACTAGATCATCATACATGTGTGTGTGTACATTTATGTGAGCAAACCTTTTACATAACACCTTTAGACCACACATATTCATACTTTACTTTATTCATGCATAAGGGCATATGTGTAACTACATGAGAAATCCTTTCATATAAATACATTTAAATACTAGGCATAATAATACTTCTATCATACCATATACTTGACATTTAGCATATAAGACATGTTCATAACATACTCATGCATTCATATTCATGTACATTTATCACAAACCTAGGAACTATCCTATCAAGGGACACATGTGCAATGCACAAACAAGGTCCCATACCCTTGCCCATACTAGTACACCTATCAAGTCATTCCTAGTTAAGGCAATACATAACATGCTTCATAGACATATACCTTATATGCATAGTAGTAGACACAAGTACATATGAGAATAACCTTTCATTAGACACCATGAACCTATACTACTTGTAAACATGCATGAAGTTGAGTGTGTGTACATTGGTCAACATGATCACCTAATGGCTATCAACAACACATTGAGGAAGCTACCCTCTTAGGACCACAATGCACATTCAAGCATAGACCACATAACACATAACAACATAGGATACAAGATGACTTCAAAACTTGCATTCAAGACTCCTAACCATAGGTAATAACACATTCATATAGGGGTATATAGGTAAGGGGTCATTAACCATTATAACTCATCAATTGCATCGCCTAAACCAACCCTAACATAGTCCTACACATGCTCATAACATTAACAATATGACCTAGTGTCACGACCCGAAAGTACCCCCTAGAAGTTAGGGGGAGCCCTTGGGTCATGACAGGGCGTACTTGACCCGTTTGGAGTCTTGTACAAGCCCTTTAACAATTGTTCATTACATAAGACATGAAAAGTAGAGCGGAATTAAAACTTTTCACGACACTTAATATAAAAAGGAAATCTTTCATAAATACTTAGAGAATCTCATCATCACAATCCAACTTAAAGATACGACATAATATGTTAGGGACACGGCCCTTTACATTGAAAGAAATACATATAAGTCTTTAAATAAGGAAACTAATAAAAGGACTATGCCCTCGAATATGTGAGGACATACTTTGTATTGAGAGAATATTTCCCAAGCTTGTCTTCTAAACTTCAACCTTTCTTCCAAAACCTATACTTATAAAGTATAGAAAAGTATGGGGTTAGTACAAGACAATGTACTAAGTATGGCATATGCAAAAACATGTAAAAAAAAAGGACATTTTAGTAAAATAAGCTTTTATGCAAAATAAGTAAAACATTCATGAATTTAGAAGCAAAACAACATAAGAAACATCATTTAACACTTAGAGATGGATTTCCATAATTTCAGCAAAAACAGGCACTTTACAGTGAACTACTTAACAATTACATTGAACTCTTGTGACATTACAGAGAACAAAAATAACTCCAAAATAGTGAACTCCCAAGGTATTGCCAAGAGTAAGTGAACTCATTTCCATAGAAGTTTCCCTAACCGAGGTTATCCTAAGACTCTCCAAGGTAAGACATGAAGGAAACACCCATACACCTCCTTCAATGCACGCCAAGGAGATCCTTAAGACTACCCACCATAGGCTTACTCCACTTGGGAGAACAAGTCACCACTCAATAACAAGACATTAGAAGAACACTCAACAACACACCAAGACTTCCCTTTTGGAATGCCTACATAGTGCAATGAGTAAATGGCATCTCATTCCACCACCTACCATATGTAATTCACTCTTTTAGAAGTCTTGGCACCAAGACTCCCCTTTTGAAAGGTCTACTTAGTGCAATGGATGGATAGCGTCCCATACCACCACCTACCCTAAGTAGTACGTTCTCTTAGAAGAATTAGTTCATTCAATTCATATAAGACTAACCAAGACTCCCCTTTCGGAATGCCTACCTAGTGCAATGGATAAATAGAGTCTCATTCCACTACCTACCCTAAGTAGTACACTCTTTTAGAAGACTTAGCACTTTTATTAATTTTGTGGGGGTTTTCTTAACCGACATAGACCATGAGAGCTAAACATGGAATCCCGATACTTCTCTTATCGAAGAAGGGTCCCCCCACCTGCCTAGAGTGAGGTCTTTTCTTTTAGATTTTACATGGCTTTCCCAATAGCTACACCTATGCGGGTGCATAGTTAAGCGATTAGGAGATTTCTACTAAGTAACTCATTCTCTACTCACGAGGAGTACACATCTCAAGAGGTACATTGGAATACAACTTCTCAACTCACGAAGTGTAGCCACCCCTTCTTCATATCCTCTCGGTGCTAAGCATAACTCCCCATGGATTCTCATCATTCATTACTAAAGCTCAAGGATAACTTTTGGACACCACATCTCAACTCACGAAGAGTATCCATCCTCCAACCTACATTAGAAAGCTCTTGGGAATAGTGAGGTTGTTACTAAACACTTTTTCTCAACTCATGAATAGTGTTCACCCCAAAATTCCCCTTTTGACTTAACTTAGCTTCATTCATTCATTCAAGTGTGAGTGTGTGTACATGTGAACACACCTTGCACATAATCATCATTTCATTTACATTTCATTTTATACATGCTTATACCTTCTTTCATCACATCACACACTTTAACATGCTTCACATAATCATATAAGTCATTTAGACATAATCCTTAGCATACTTTTCATAAAAAGCTTCATAAAACACAATAACAAGAATAACTTCATTTCCATATTTCTTCACATATTGTGCCTTCATGGCCTCATTCACAATAAACAAGTAACTACACATTCATACAATTCAAGTAAACACCGCCACCAAGAAGGTGGACCATACCACTCAAGAGCATTTCATAATTAAAGCTAAACAACAAATCAACTTACCCTTTAATCCAAGATTCCATCACCTCTAACATTTTACTCAACAATTCATCATAAATTAGCCCTTAGGGCAGTATCTAAACATCAATAACACCAAAAGTAAACTAAAACTCAAAGACTACAAAACCAAGCTCATTTAATCCCCTTTCTTAAGCCACAATTTGATTAAAAAAAAAAGATTTAACATGATTTTATAGAAGTTTTAGCATTAAAATCACCAACTAACATTAGAAACATCATATTTGAATCATTAGAAATATTTTCATGTAATCCCCATATTTAGAGTTGAAGATAGAAGAAACGAGGGTTGGCAAAACTCTTTTTGAAATCTATTAGAAAGGGGCTCCTTGAATGGAAGGGAGTTCAAGGATGACTACCATACCTTAGATAAGAGAAAACCCACTGATTTTTGGTGAAGAAATCGACCACCAACAGCCCTCCTAGCTCTTCTTCACTTCTAGCTTCCAAGGAGACTTGAGAGAGAGTTTTAAGAGAGAGGGGTTTTCGATTTTATGAAATGAGGTCTAAAATTAGGTCTTAGGATTTGAAAAACTTTAATATACGTAATAAACCCTAAAATAAACGTCCATGGTTCATAAAAGACTTGGAGTGAATTTACCAAACACCCCAAGCCTTGGCAAAAAAAGAGCAGCTTTCACAGGCACCATCAACGAGTCCTAACAGACGGACCTTTTCCCAATCGACGCCCCGTTTGTGGAGATCCGTCGATTGGGACTTAACTTATTCCTTGAGAAAGATTCCACACCATGCATGGCCAATCGATTCCCAAGTACGACGGGACGTCGTTTGACCAACAGTCTGTCCCTTGTGGCCGTCGTTTGGTCACTGCTTTGCAGCTTCTTGCCAAGAGATAGGGTCCTTTTCTAGGGCCCCTCGTGGGTCCTAGGTGGGGTCATACATGGACGTTAAACCCCTAAACATAGTCATCTTGGTCTTAGGAGCATCTCACACCAATTTCAAGAAAAATGAACACGTAAAACTCACTCAAACACATGAGAACACACAAGCACTATCTAAGGCATATCTTCCGAACGTCATGGACGTTCTTGGACGTTTGACCTCCAAACTTTACAAACTGACTAATGACACTAATATAACTCATTTAAACTTAAAATTAACTCAAGAAACCATCACGAAGCTCTAGTTTACCTTAGTTCGTTTTAGGGTGTTACACCTAGATCACAACTAGAATGGAAACTAGGCATGATACTTTACATTAGATGATCGTCACCCCCACACATTCATAATACAATTGCTTTTAATGTCATGATCATATCACATCACATATATATTGACAATAAGGTAAACACCGCCACCATAAGTGGACCATACCACACAATGCGTTACAAGGATAAACATCTAACAATTCTATAGAAAAGTAAAGAAAGTAGGCAATCTTACCAATTCCTAAGACTTTGATCATCATTGATAATACTTCTTTTTCATAAAAAATTCAATAATAGGGCAGTATCTAAAAGCATCTTAACATAAACGAATTCATGCTTCATCTATCCTAGAATTAAGCTCACATTGTGTACATTGCATTATCAATCCATAAAGGGTAAGAGAACATAGATCAATCTCACCCAAAACTACCTTACTTTTATCATCAATGATCAATACTCATCATTCATCAATAATTTATATATATGGCAGTAGATAAAGAGATCATAATCTAAACGAAATCATACTTCAATTGCTCTAGAATCGAGATCATACAAGTGTTCTATATTTGCAATCAATAGAAGATAGAAGAACATAAGTCAATACTACCAAATCTTCAAGCCTTGATCCACATTGATCACTTACATATAATTCACCATCAATATGCATAATAGGCATTAGATATAAGCAATTCAAAATGCTAGAACCATAATTCAATCAACACAAAGTCAAGATCAAAATGCTCATAATATAGGCTAATTTGAGAATTGAAGGGAACATGGGTTCATCATGAAATTGCATTGAATTTTACTTTTAAATAAGTAATGTATCATCAATTCATCATAAACATGCTTTTGAAAATGTTTTGAGAAAGAACCCATGGCTAGATTGAAAACTAGGAATTTTGATCATGAACTTTCAATGAAAACATTGGATAGAGCTTTTTAGATGGAAGATTATCTAAAGATGAAGGATCACCATACTTTATTGTAGGAGAAAAACACTACATCATTATGAATAATCCATGGGAATCCAAGCTCCATGTTGTTCTTCAGCTTCATCTCCAATTGAGGTTTCTAGAGAGGTTTCTTTTTTAGAGGGAAAAGTCTAATTTGAATAATCATTGATTGGGAATGGGATTTTCATGTTATTAAATAACTTAATATACCTAAAATACCCCATAATAACCGTTCATAGTAATTTAGGAACGTGGGGTGAATTTTGCATTCACCCCTTAATGAAATAGTGCAGGCAGGCAGTTTGCAGACTGCATCGACGGAGAGCAGTCGACGGGGCACTTATGGAATGACGGCCCGTCCTGGTGCTCCATCAATGGTGAAGGAGGCTGCTTATTGGTGGATCCTGATCACACAGCTAAGTGTTGAGCTATTCCCCCCATAGACGGCGCGTAGAATCACTGACGAGGCGTCGTTCTATGCTCATAGGTAGACACTGCCAAGGTAGTGTATAGGCAGCTTTTGGGGTCCTCCTTGAGGGACTTTTGTGGGGCCCTTGGAAGTTGTACCCGGGCGTTTCAAATATAAATACACTCATTAACATTTTAAGGACCTTCGATATTAGTTTCAACCAAAATGAACACATAAAACATGTCAAAACACACTAAGACACACATGCACGCCTCAAGGGCTAAATTTCAAACGTCTTGGACATTCTTGGACATTTGACTTCAAAATGACTTCAAATCAATCACACATTCTGTAAAACACTTAATTAACAGGTTAACAAGCTTATAAGTCACATGTGAGGCTCTAGACACCCTAACTCATTTTGGGGGTCTTACACTGTGACTGGTCTTTTGGGGCCTTTTTTAAAATGGCTAAGGCTCCACCTACGGAGGCCATCGACGCCTCGTCGACTACACAACGACTCATCGACTGGTCTCGTAGGTAGATACTTCCAATAGACAATTTTTTTGTCATTTTGGAAGGGTCTTCCTCAAGGACCCTTTTGGTGGTCCTTGGGGAGTCATACCCGGACGTTTCTACCTCAAACATATTCTAATACATGTTTGACACATCCCTACAATATTTTATCAAATATAGACTCCTAAAACCCATGAAGCATGCTAAGCCACACTAGCACCTCACTAGTCACCGGACGTCATGGACGTTCCTTGACGTTTTGACTCTAAAACATCATAAATGGTTTATGAACTTTATTTTTTTTCTTAAAAAAGTGTTTCAAGCCTTGGATACTCATGTAACTCTATTGGTCAAAGATATAGTACAACTCCTATAGATTCTTCTAGACACAAAAGACCCAGCCACCGGGGTTGTAACCGAAAATGGTTTACTCAAGTATCGGGTAGAACATCAAACATTTTGGCTAAAAGAGGAATTGCAATGATAATGTAACACCGGAATCAAGTAAGGTATAAACATCAATAGAGAATACATGTAACATACCGGTGACCACATCGGGAGACTCCTCTTGCTCACCCCTAGAGCGGAGAGAATAGGAGCGATTCTTCTTATGATAATCGGGATTGGGAGCACTTGCTTGTGCTTGAGCATTTTGTCTCCCTTAAGCCTTCATCATAGGACAATCCCTCATCATGTGACCACTCTTCCCAAAAGCATAGCAATTTCCCTTACTAACAAGGCACTTGCCTTCATGTTTCTTACCATATTTAGCATAAGAAGACTTATCCACATATGGACCACTACCTTTTTCCTCCTTGGGCTTGGGTGTAGAGCCTTGACTTTTGTTCACCCTTGGAATGGTAGAAGGACTTTTATTGGGGAACCTTTTCTTGATCCTTGGCTTATCTTTCACATCAAATCTAAGCTTAGAAGAATTTCCATATTCGGCCCTTGTCCTCTTCAACTCTCTACCAATTGTCTTAAGCTTTTGCTCCTCAATTTGTTCGGCATAACAATGAGAGGAGAGATGCCCATGCTAGGAATCAACATAGCAGACCTACATTCAATCACCACAAGGTCGGATACCCTTATAACAAATTTGTTCATCTTGGCCCTAGAATCCGCCATAATGGTAGGAGCATACTAGGATAGTTGAGTGAATTTGAGATTATACTCCTTCATACTCATACCTCATTGGCGTAAGTTGATGAATTCTTGCATTTTCCTCTCCCTTAGTTCCAAGGGAAATAACCTATCAAGGAATTCCGTCTTAAAGCTCCCCAAGTAATCCGGTCTTCTCTAATCGGCCTCTCATCCTTGCATTTCTTGTACAAAACTTGAGCCACATCTTAAGTTGGTAGGCGGCTAGTTCTGTCTTATCTTGAGAAGACACCCTCATAGTATGTAGAACCTTGAACACTTTATCAATGAACCGTTGTGGGTCCTCCTCCACTTTAGAGCCATAGAAAGTAGGGGGATTCATCCTTGTGAAATCCCTAATCCTTGAAGCGGTAGTGATAGCATTAGAGACCACTTGCACCAAAGTATCCCTAGCAACTTGAGTAGCCAACAGTTGGGTCAATCTATGAATGACCGCCCTTATATCAACATTAGACATAGTCCCGTCTTCAATAGGAACTTGATGATTTTGAGCAGTCGGAGGGGGAACTGCCTCATTCACATTCTCCTCTTTGATCTTTCGAGCATTGTTCCTTCTTGTATTCATTGACTATAAGCACAAGAAGGAGATTAGAATATAAGGACATCTAGATTTAAGACTCTATATGAACGACTTCATGAATACTAACAAAGTGACACTTTCCTAAACATCACATAGCCTCTCATTCATAAGTGTGGCGCGCTTCACACCCATGAACAAGACTCTATGAAAACGTTGTTCAATGAGATATCAATCATAAGATTTCTTTAACCTCATGCTTTGATACCAAATTTGTCACAACCGGGGAGCACCCCCTAGATGTAACCGACGTGGTCGTCCTCGTAGAGGACTACGACTAGCCTCTTAGCATTCATCATTACAATTCATACCTTAAAAAGTGTGGAAAATTAAAACTTTTCACATACAACTATATAGTAAGGTTTACATAGACCTCTTGCATACTACATATGGAGTTTACATAGATTCCTTTCATATGAAGCATACATAGGCTTCTCATTTAGATAACATAAGATACATAGGAATTAGTCTAACATTTTGTTTTATATTGAACCATCTAAACGAGTATAAATCTTGGACATAGCCAATAAAAAGTCAACATGCCAATATAGGCTAACATAAATATTCATATGATAAAGGAAGCAACAATATCTTTATGACAATACAACTTTAAAGCTAGAATGTATAAATAGGTAAAATCCCTGAACATACGGACCTACCAATCCTTGTAGAAAAGAGTCCAAGTCTTCTTCAATTGGACTTCTAGGAACTCAATGGCCAGAACCTATAATGTTGGGGAAAAGGGAATAAATATGTCTTACTAAAAACTACATGTACTAAGTATGGTTCCTATACATACAATAATCAATGAATGAGAAAAGGAAAAATTTAGTCAAAACCACGCTTTATGTTCAATAACTCAACATGCACATATATGGAACATTATAAGTCAACCCAACATGATGTTAACTCAACACATATGCCACCTAAATCAATATTTGTGCAATGCCAAGAATAGAACCCCATAACCCTATCCAAATCTAAGAATCACATTAAGCAACTTACAACATAATAGAATACTTAATCATATCATGCTTGATTCATAAGTTCATATAAAGATTAACATACATAACATGTAACCAACTTGATCATACAACCAACTACTAAAATCATCCATTAGGATCCCACATGTGCAATGAGTAAGAGAAGTCTCATACCCTCCCTAACCCTATGTAGTAACCTTTAAGATAACCCTAATAATAGCTTACATACTTCACTTATTCATTTACCTTATTACATTAAGGAAAATAGTGCAATAACTGACATGCGGCCATGTAAGCTACATGGAATTCAATGTTCTCCTGCCACACCAAAGAGAGAGTTAACATTTGCCTAATGTGTAACCAATCTTACATAAACTATCTAAGTGGATCAACTAAGTTATAGTCTTATGTGGTCACATAGTTAAGGGTTAAGGATATTTTTACTAATAACCTTGACTTACTAACGTGGAGGTTTCATCTCATGAGACAACACACATCTTGGGAATTCAGACTTACTAAACGTGAAGAAACCCATATGGGAGGTCGGACTTACTAAACGTGATACCTCTTCATACAAGATCACATTAGTCTCTTCTACACCTCTTTGTGAACATCTTGTCATAATAGCTCATAGGAATTCATAGGTGAGAACTATCCCTTCACTCTAAGAACCACATACAAGTGAGTAAACCTTCCACTCAACACTTTGTTATAATCATGAGGAACTACTTTCAATCATATATTAATCATACCATAATATACTTGCACACTTCATAGCCAATTCAACAGTCTAGGGTTAAGGATGAGAAATACTTAGTATCAACATCACAACCACACATTACACATAGAAGTATTACAATCTAAATAACTCATGCTTTGTAATTGAATTCAAGAAGAATCAATCTTCATACCTTATTGCCCCTTTATTGCCTTCATACTTCAATTACAAAAAATTACGTAGCCAATGCATAAACAAGGTAATTCTAAAAAGTAATTCATAGAAATTTCTACTCTACACATTCATATGATCATCATCTTTCACAATTATTATAGAATTTCAAGACATAATAAATGTAGGAAAGAACAAAGGTTAAAAGAGACAATCTTGAGTGATCTTCATCAATTGACCATTAATACTTAGTTAAACAATGATAACAGACTATAATTCATCACAATTGATTAACAGTTTTGTTTTGAAAAGAGAACCCATGTCTAGATTGAAACCCTAGTTTGGGGGATGTTGAAAATCATCTTTTGGAGGGCCTCTTAGGGAAAGGAATCCCAGGAGTGAAAGAAACCATAAGTTAGTGATTATATTGCCACTAATTTGAGATGAAAACCTTGGTGAATTATTCCTTGAATTGGAGCTCTAGTGTTCTTGAATGGAGGTTGAAATTCAGGGAAGAGAGAGACTAGAGAGATGTTAGAGAGATGTGAGTTTGGGAATTTCGGGTGTTAGGTTAGGTTAATGAAGGTTAGGTCTTTATATAGTTCCCTAATTCACTTATTTTTTCACGACCCGAGAGAACACCCTAGGATTTAGGGCGCTATCTCGGATTGCAACACGGCGTCAACGACCTCTAGGAGGTCTAAGAGAAACCCTTTCGGTAATTCATTGCATACATTTATGAAAAGTAGTGCAGAATCAAAACTTTTCATACGAAATAATAATACTTCAAAATATCTCTTTTATAGAAAAACATAATGAAAGGCTAAGTCTCAAAAGCATAATCTTAGACATATGAATATAGAAAATAGCTAAGTCTATTACAATACTTTCAATAAGGAAAACTAAACATCAAGATGTCCTCGGATCTAGTGACGACATACCAAACTCTTTGCTTGAATGAACAATAATCCAAGCTTTAACTTCGAGACTACTTTCAAACGTCACCTACACCTTTAGAGATAGACAAAAAGTATAGAATTAGTACAAACACTTATACTAAGTATGGCGTAATGCATAAAATCATGAAAAATGGACATTCATACAAAACATGCTCTTTTTGATGAAAACATCATTATATAAGTATAAGAACAACATGTAACACCTTAGAAACGTACAAGACATCACATAAGCATTTTATCAAATATTGAAGAACATTACAGTGAACTAAATTTAACTTTACAGTAACCTCTTTTAACTTACATTTTTCTCATCAAAGGTTATCCTAAGATAAGATCATTCCCTTTTTACTTTCGTTAAATCCTCACCTAAGGTTACTCTAAGATTCAACTAAGTAGGACAAGAAGAGACCGCCCATACAACCTCTTCAAGCTTACCTAAGCAACCCTCAAAGCTACCCTAGGTAGAGCACATCCTATTCCTCATACGTTAGCTAAAGTCGTGATCGTTTATTAAGTGAATTAAACATTTCATTCATTATACACTTCACATAATGGTCTTGGAAAGACCTAAGTACTCACATGCTAACATCTTCAAAGTCTAGTCGTGCAATGTCAAGATAGCGTCCCATACCACTACCTAGACTTCCTAGAACTTATCAAACACTAGTATGTATCGCACATGATGAGAATAGGCAATAACCGACATAGACCATACAAGCTAGGTATGCAATCCGGAGCTTACCCTACTCCGATGGAGGGTGTTCTACTTGCCAAAGGTAGAACTAGGACACATCCCATGTAGGCACATGGTTAAGGAATGTATAAGGTCTTTTATGTACTCTAGTCTCATTCTTAAGTAGAGCTACATTGTACTCTACTCTCTTTCTCAAGTAGAGCTACAAACCATAACATATTCACTTGGTTCTAGCCTTTGTTCTCATAGAGTAAGTTCGATATAAGGGACATATGAAAAGGTACCATCTCTTAGTCATTACCTAGTCATAATGCACCTACTAAAAATGGGTCCACTAGGGCTGCCATTCAATGGTCTGTAAGGATTGCTTATTCCTAACCTTCTTTCTATATAAAAGATTCCACATATTAGTCATGCTTAGAAGGGCACCATCTTAGGTCTAACGATCCTAGACTTTCATTAAACATTCATCCATACACATACAAGACAAAGGTTCCTAAGCCTACTAAATCAAGACGTTCATATTCATCATATTCATGTATCAAGTAAGGGACATAATCTACCAAAATAAGACACATCATTAATTCACATTAGCACATATAACATATCATTCTTTGAAGCACTTAGGAACGACCCTTATCATCTTTATATCATCCTATATGTTACTATAACATCATCAATATAACCATCACATACTCATATAGTCAAGTAAGAATAATCATGTATCAATTTTAAGAATTCACACATAAACACATAGTCATAATCCAACATGATCACCTAATATCCATAGAAGAACACATACTTACACTTAATCGCATGTAGATAGATATAATCATACTTAACAAAATAATTGAAATCTAATTAACATAAAATAAAGAGAATTAGTTCAGCGTAGCACCAATCTATTCTTACCACTTCAAACCATGTCTAAATCATCCAATTCAATACCATAAGGCCCTTACCCATGGCCATGAATATCAATTCAAAATATAATCATAATACTAGACGAAACTAGGTCAATTCAATATATATTTAACAATCTGAGACTAATTAGACATCAATTGAATACAATTCTCACATCATTAGAAAGCCCATAAGAAACTACTCATTAATCCATAAGTATAGAAGCATGATCACTTAACCCATAAAATAGTCAAAATAGGAATTTGCATGGCTTTCATGGGTTCATAAGAATTATAGCTTTAAAATAATTCATTAACATCAATTCAATTCTAAAACATTGATTTAAAACCTTTTATGCAAGAACCCATGGCTAGATTATGAAAATTGGACAAATCATGTTTTTGATCATCTTTATAAAAAAAATCCTTGAAGAAAGAGATTTCAAGGATGAATAGCCATACCTTATAGATGAACAATCCACGAAATCTTGGTTGGAAACTTCAAAACCTTAGTCTTCTTCCTTAAGCGTTTTCTAGTTCTTCAATGGAGTTTGGAAAAGAGAGCGTTCTTGAGAGATTAAGAGAATTTCGTGTGATTCTGGTTTGGGACGTGTAATTGTGGTCTAAAACTGACTTAATATCTATATATAGACGTCCCATATGTTACCCTAAAGATCTTCTACTTAAATTACCTAAAATGCCCATCCTAATTCGACTACAACTAGGAGAACATTTGACCTAGTCTAATTCGGGTTTGACCATGATTCTTAATTATTTAAGTTACTAATTTAATTAATTAAGTGACCTAGGGTAATTACTAAAGTACCGCTAAGTCTTTAGGACCATAACCAACCCTTTGGACCATCCTAGGTTAGGTACTAGGTTGTCTCTTACTTGACTTAACCGAAATCTAGAAATTGCTTGGTGGTTTCGGTTTTGTCTAGTTAAATTAATTAATTAAGTAACCTAGGGTAATTACTAAAGTACCCCTAAGTTTTTAGGACCATAACTAACCCTTTTGGACCATCCTAGGTTAGGTACTAGGATGTTTCTTTAGTTAGTTATTCGGTTAGGTCACCCGGTTAGGTCTTAGGATTTTGGGAAACCTAGTTAGTTTATTTTAGTTGGTACTAGGTTAGTTAGTTAGTTAGGGACGTTAGTTAGGACCTAGAATCAGTTAGGGAGTTTGGCCCCACGTGATCTTACATGCCTGCCCCCTAACCACCCTAACCGATTCTGTTGGGGCTTGTCTCTTGGCCGTTGGTAGCACATGTGCTTGCACATGTGTTGCCGTGCACTTTCCCTAACCGTGCAATCATGGAAAGTTCACTCCTTGTCCAAGGATCCTCAGTATGTCCTTGGGCACTGCTTAATCTACATGGTCATTTTAAATGGTCATGTCCTATGGTACCTAGGCTTGCGGATGCCTCGTACCTAATATGTGTATGTGAAGAATACTGTATTTTAGCTTAGGGTCTTCATTGCAGGTACAATTCCTAAATAAGCTTGGTTTAAGTTTCTTGTTAATACATGAAATTTGGCTAACACCCTTAAGCCAATATTCTCTAACATGCCCAATATTACTCAATATTGGGCATTGGGA
Organism: Solanum sitiens; assembly: GCA_016801875.1. NCBI lineage: Eukaryota > Viridiplantae > Streptophyta > Magnoliopsida > Solanales > Solanaceae > Solanum > Solanum sitiens. The sequence continues at coordinate 1,433,040 of JABWTJ010000043.1, read as the reverse complement.
TGCCTATGTACCCCCAATACGTATTCTTAAAATCTGATAGGCTCTTCACTAGACAAGTACATTTTCTGGAATGTTACATTATCCCCCCCCCCCTTAGGAACATTCGTCCCCGAATGGCACTTGCCACACCTTGAACATTTTTAAGGGTTAAGACTCAAATACTAACAGTTCATAACAATACAACACAGTATACAATACACAATACACGCATGAAAGGAAGACATCAATTTCACATACCTTTAAGAGACTCACAACACAACAAGAAAATAGAATTACTTATACAACTTATCATGCAATAAGACTCACCCTTTTTTATTTCATATAGGAGTAATTTCCTTCTCCACATAATATCATGCTCATATACATCAGTTATATACACATCATAACCATTTTTCATAAAAGACCAATTTAGCCAAATTTTCAAAACCTTTACGGTAAACACCAATTTCTTTATAGTGAAACATGCTCAAATTTCCAATAATGCAACTCTTAAGCAATTTATGATGGAAACATAACAATACGAGAGATAAAACCATATAAACTCACTTTAAAAACATAATCATAACTTCATGAAATACACGATGCAAGGAATCAATGAATTTCAATTTCAACTAGACTCCTATACACAATGCTACATGCAACATGATACTATGACATTCTATGTCTCAATCTTGAATTGAATAGAAGAGATGAGACAACAAATCACTATTCGACTACTCACCATACTCTTCCCCACTTACAAGGAACTCATATTAACTAAAGAGAGAAAATTATAACTTACCGGCTTCATCATCACTCTCATCCAGCTTTTCTCCTCTAGTCCGAAGTGCAAAAGAAACTCATAACATTTCACTCTACGGCACGACATAGGAGTAGAAAAGAAGGGAAACTCTATCGTCTTATAGCCTCTCACCCATAGATGTGTCGCGACTCACACCGATGGTCAAGACTTTACTAGACGTGGCTTTTTGAGACTTTTTGATTCCTAAGTACTACTTCATAACCTTATGCTCTGATACCAAGATTGTAACGACTAGAGATAACACCCTAGGATTTAGGGCGCTATCTCGGATCGCAACACGGCGTCGTGGACCTCTCGGAGGTCTAAGACAAACCCTTTCGTACCATTCATTGCATACATTTATGAAAAGTAGTGCGGAATTAAAACTTTTCATATGAAATAATAATACTTCAAAATATCTCTTTTATAGAAAAACATAATGAAAGGCTAAGTCTCAAAATCACAATCTTAGACATATGAATATAGAAAATAGCTAAGTCTATTACAATACTTTCAATAAGGACAACTAAACATCAAGATGTCCTCGGATCTAGTAATGACATACCAAACTCTTTACTTGAATGAACACTAATCCAAGCTTCAACTTTGAGACTCCATTCAAACGTCACCTACACCTTTAGAGATAGACAAAAAGTATGGAATTAGTACAAACACTTATACTAAGTATGGCGTAATGCATAAAATCATGAAAAACGGACATTCATACAAAACATGCTCTTTTTGATGAAAACGTCATTATATAAGTATAAGAACAACATATAACACCTTAGAAACATACAAGACATCACATAAGCATTTTATCAAATATTGAAGAACATTACAGTGAACTAAATTTAACTTTACAGTAACCTCTTTTAACTTACATTTTCTCATCAAAGGTTATCCTAAGATAAGATCATTCCCTTTTTCATTTCGTTAACTCCCCACCTAATGTTACTCTAAGATTCACCTAAGTAGGACAAGAAGAGACGGCCCATACAACCTCTTCAAGCTTACCTAAGCAACCCTCAAAGCTACCCTAGGTAGAGCACATCATATTCCTCATACGTTAGCTAAAGTCGTGATCGTTTATTAAGTCAATTAAACATTTCATTCATTATACACTTCACATAATGGGCTTGGAAAGACCTAAGGACTCACATGCTAACATCTTCAAAGTCTAGTCGTACAATGTCAAGATAGTGTCCCATACCACTACCTAAACTTCCTAGAACTTATGAAACACTAGTATGTATCTCACATGATGAGAATAGGCAATAACCGACATAGACCATACGAGCTAGGTATGGAATCCGGAGCTTACCCTACTCTGATGGAGGGTGTTCTACTTGCCAAAGGTAGAACTAGGACACATCCCATGTAGGCACCTGGTTAAGGAATATATAAGGTCTTTTATGTACTCTAGTCTCATTCATAAGTAGAGCTACATTGTACTCTACTCTCTTTCTCAAGTAGAGATACAAACCATAACATATTCACTTGGTTCTAGCCTTTGTTCTCATAGAGTAAGTTTGATATAAGGGACATATGAAAAGGTATCATCTCTTATTCATTACCTAGTCATAATGCACCTACCAAAAATGGGTCCACTAGAACTGCCATTCAATGGTCTGTAAGGATTGCTTATTCTTAACCTTCTTTCTATATAGAAGATTCCACGTATTAGTCAGTTTAGAAGGGCACCATCTTAGGTCTACCGATCCTAGACTTTCATTAAACATTCATCCATACACATACAAGACAAAGGTGCCTAAGCCTACTAAGTCAAGACGTTCATATTAAGCATATTCATGTATAAAGTGAGGGACATAATCTACCAAAATAAGACACATCATTAATTCACATTAGCACATATAACATATCATTCTTTGAAGCACTTAGAAACGACCCTTATCATCTTTATATCATCTTATACATTACTATAACATCATCAATATAACCATCATATACTCATATAGTCAAGTAAGAATAATCATGTATCAATTTTAAGACTTCACACATAAACACATAGTCATAATCCAACATGATCACCTAATATCCATAGAAGAACACATACTTACGCTTAATCGCATGTAGATAGATATAATCATACTTCACAAAATAATTGAAATCTAATTAACATTAAATAAAGAGAATTAGGGCAGCGTATCACCAATCCATTCTTACACTTCAAACCATGTCTAAATCATCCAATTCAATACCATAAGGCCTTTACCCATGGCAATGAATATCAATTCAAAATATAAATCATAATACTAGACGAAACCAGGTCAATTCAATATATATTTAACAATCTGAGACCAATTAAACATCAATTGAATACAATTCTTACATCATTATAAAGCCCATAAGAAACTACTCATTAATTCATAAGTATAGAAACATGATCACTTAACCCATAAAATAGTCAAAATAGGAATTTTCATGGATTGCATAGGTTCATAAGAATTATAGATTTAAAACATTGCATTAACATCAATTCAATTCTAAAACATTGATTTAAAACCTTTTATGCAAGAACCCATGGCTATATTATGAAAATTGGACAAATTTGATCATCTTTAAAAAAAATCATTTGAATTGACTCCTTGAAGAAAGAGATTTCAAGAATGAATAACCATACCTTATATATGAAGAGTCTGTTGACACCCAATTTTGACCCTCCCCAATATAAATTAGTTATATCGAGCTTCCTAAATTCCAAACGATTTAAAATAATTAGTTTTATAAACTTTCAAGAAAAACATAAGCTAATATATATATATATATATATATATATATATATATATATATATATATGTATATATATATATATATACATATATATATATATATATATGTATATATATGTGTGTGTGTTTATATGTATATATATGTGTATATATAGCTTTGCAAGTTATAATTTTAAATAGTTTTGTCACATTTTAAATTTTTAGATGATATATATGTTTTACATAATTATGTATATGATTAGTTTATTTTATAAATATTTGAAAATCATCTCAAAAAGATTTTGTTTTAATTAAATAGTTGGTTGATTAGTTCAATTATTCAACGGTATATATTAGGTTAATTAGTTTATAATTTAGTCGATTATTTTACTTCGTTAAAATTATGAATCTCTTTAATTAATTTATATTAATTCATTACCCAACTTAAACCCATTTGGACAAACCACTTTTGGGCCTTTAAGTTTGCAATTTTCAGCAGCCCATTTCATAATTTCCAGCCTACCTAATTTCCCATTCAAACCCAATTCCCAGCCCACTCTCTTTACCTCCGATCCGGCCCATGCCAAAGCAAAAGAAACCCAGGACATTCACCTCCTCAATGCGTGCAACAGCAACAAAAACCAAATGACCATTGTACGTTGTTCTCCTTCTTCCTCAACGCGCGACTCAGCAACCAAAAATCGATCTAGCGCGTCCGAGTCCAGCGAGCAGTGCGTCTCTCTCCTTCTCTGCCTTATCCTCTCTGTTCGAGAATCGGTCCAGGAGTCCTCATCTCCCTTCTCTTTCGTCCTTTTCTTAGAATCGGACGGCCCTCACCAATTTTCCATTAAGGAACTATACGAGAGTGGTACTGAATGGAGCTGGCAATTTTATCTTTTGGGGAGATTTTTTGAATTTTGAATTTGAAATTTCACCCTAGATCTACCCGATTCTCCCCCAATCTGTTCTTCTCTTGTCCTATATATACTCATCTTCCTTTAACGTTGAGAGGGAGGATTCTTTTGTTTAGACACAAATTTTCTATCAAGAATAGAAGAGAATTTTCATAAAAATAAATAAACTACGAAATCGAACATCTCCAAAAAATAGCTACAGGAAAAGATACATTAAGAGCTCACAAGCTTTGTATCATTAAGAGCTCACAAGCTTAGCGATTTTCTCATTCTAATTCGTCGGAGCTTGTCGGAATCTGGTAAAGTTTCGTTTGAGGTGAAGTCATTGTTCTTCATCTCGTTGTCTCAGTTCGCTGCACCGAGAGAGGTATACTTTCTTATTTCGTTCTTGAATCGTACTTATACATTAGTTTTATAGTCCATTATCTAGCGGCTGATTTGGATCAATGCTTGTGACTGATCTTAGCTCTCAACAGATGTGTTTTTTCTTCTTCTTATGTTTGTTTGGATTCAAAATGATTTGAATGTGTATGTATGGATTCTGGAGGACTGATGTTCGATCGTTTCTCTACTAGTTGCTGCTTGTATTTCTCCTCTGTCTTAACTTGTCTTTAAAAATGAAGTTTATAGCTTGGGTTTGATTTCAGTTAGATGCTTATCCATTTAGACAGTAGCGTTTAGTTAGTTTGTTTTTTTTTAGTTCATTTTCGATGACTTATTTATGAGCAGCTGCTTAAGATTTCAGTTTATTTCAAGTCCTTTTTTTTTTCTTTAGCTTATTGCTTGCTTTCCTTTGTTATATTATTGTCTTAATTTCTTCAAGCTATGTGTGTGATTTTAATGTTAGCAAAATATGGGGCAATTTGGTTTCTTCCTTTTCAGTTAAGTATATTGGGTATGGTGTGTTCCTTTTTTTTTTTGGCAAAATCTAGTCTTGTCTTGTCTTGGTGGCATGTATACTTCGTAATTTGTTTTGAAAGGCTCATGTTGAATTAATCTCGCAATGTCTTGCTGTTTGTTGCACGATTTAGTAGGCATTGGTTTGATTTGGTTGGCTTAAGTAAGAATCATGCTAAGCTTCCTTTTTTTTTTATGCATGAACTTGGACCGAGTCTTCATGGACTCCCCATCCCTCGCATATCATTAAGTTGCATTTCGAGTCGGCCCTTCCATTTTTGGATTTCGGAAGTTTGAAAGGATTGAAAGAGGAGTTGTCCTGCAGATTTTGAAGGCTGAAAATAGGCTGAAATACGATCTTTATACACTGATATACAATCCAGCGTAACAAATACGTGACCAAAAATGACAATACAGGTTGCAGAGGCTAAGATAGATCGTATACATTTGTTATATGGTCCAATATACAGGGAAGAGGGCCAAAATACTGCTCATATATGGTGGTATACACGGAATATATACGCAGAAATCAAACATAAAAATAGAAAAAATAAATGGGCTGAAACCCATCAGCAGGCCCACTTTAAAGTTTAGGACAGGTTTGTGTCAAGCCCAAGAATTTGAAATTGGGCAAAAATCCAAATGTGATATTTCCTCTTCCTTTTATTTATTATTATGTTTGACTAACGCTTTTTTTTATTTATTTATTTAATTAAATTCCCCAACGTAAGTCATTTCTTATTTTCATACACTTAACTTATATATATATATATATATATATATATATATATATATATATATATATATATATATATATATATATATATATATATATATATAATTTCTTTTTTTTACTTATCACTTAGTTTTACTTATATTCCTATATTTGTCTTATAACCCCACGTCACTCTCTTTTAAAATGATCTCTTTTATTATTTTTGCTTATTTTCCCTAAATATCTAAAATATATATATAATAGTAGGTAAGTAAATGAATAAAAAACGGATTTTCTATACATAGTTTATTTGAAAGTCATTTTAGTCAAATCGCCGGTCAACCGCGAGTTAGCGGGCATTCCGAGGGCCTAACACCTTCTCGGAATGTATATTTGAACTTCGAACCCTCTTTCAATCGATTTTATCTGTTTAAATCTTTTGAAAATAATTAAAAGTTTTTCTTGATTTTTACTAAAAAATCAAGTGGTGACTCTGTTAATTTTGAAAGTTAATTTCTCTTAAATTATAACATTAATTGATTTTTCAAAACTTAGTCATTTTTAATTTACTCCATATATATTTTAAGTAAAACAGAAATGGCGACTCTACTGGGGAATAATTAAGTTCTAACCATGAGATTTGACTTTTTGACTAATTGTTCTTAGTTGTTAAAATGATGTTTGTGCCGAATATGTTTAAATTTTCTTAATACTGTCATTGCATTCATGGCATCTTTCGATATAAATGTATAGTATATTAAAGGACGGTTTGCGGAACCGCAGCTGGACTTTTTATACTCAACCATTTTTCAGAACGATCGATAATTTATTGGTTCGTCATGCGTCCAATGGTTTTCGTGAATTCCAGCCTAAGTTGTCCACTTGGGTTCCCGGTCTCTCAAAGCCACTCTTAGTCAACTAGGATAGAGCTAAACCAAATCCCGATTTTAGAGCATTTTGAACTAAGATGACCCAACGTCCAAGGCGTGTTGGGCCCATTAGAGAGACCACCTTGAGTCCAAAACAGCCCACGGCCTAAACGGACGTTCATACTTATGTGTTTAAATTTGAAGGATGTATACATTGTTTGAAAAATCATTGACTCGTGGGGTAAGAATTAGGCTATAGTTATTTAGGTTTAAGAAAGAGCATCACAAGCTACAAATCCATCCAAAGACGTTGGCACACGGAGATGACAAAAATCAATAAACAAGAAGGATGTGTCATGGAAGCATAGTATAGGATTGTACCCCTACGTGGGACTGATTATTTTGTATCCCGTTTTCCCCGATATGTATCCCCATTCATCTTAATCCATAAAAGTTGTATAAATTTGAGTTTTGGGGCAATGAAATATTTTAAATGACGTATACATCCCTCAAATCGCTAGGCCTACCCTTGGCATAAAAGGGTCACATATTTGCTTAGAACGCGCAATATTTGTTTATGTGTTGTATCTGCTTATGTTAATATGTTGTTTTATCTGGAGATATTCTAGCTCACTCTTTTTCAAATACTTTTAGAACCCCTAAGCACAAATATCAAGTCACTATCAAAAGCGCACCCAATACTCTTCGAGTCTTTAGTTTCCCAAAAAAAAATGAACTTTATTTTTTTAAAATATTACTCTCATATCAGAAAAAATCATCATTTCAAATCAAAAGAGGTTCAACTGGGTCGAACTACGTAGGACCTGAATACTCTTTTGCGAGATACGTAGGCAACCTTTCAAGGTTCGGTCCCCGATTTTGAGAATTTTTATCTTTTCCAACTCTTACAAAGAAATTAGAGTTACATCTCAATCAAAAATCAAAAGTGCGACAATGAAAGATACAATCGACTTTGTACCGATTCAAGTGGACAATTCTGATTCATTAATCCTAAAATCAATAGACAAATTTCTATCTATTAAGTCATCTATGCGTGGGATAATTTATCTTCAAATGAAGCAATTCGTATGTGTTTACAATAATGTGTATGATATTTTGTATTAACTATCATCGACACAGACTAACACATTTGCCTTTGAGTTGTTTTTCTTTGTCAGGTACTCAAAACTGATCTGTGTTGAGAAAATGGCTGAACATCCATACTTCACCAGGTCCAAAGACCCCAAAGATTCCTTCTCCGGCCAATATTTGTCAAAAGTCAAAAAGAAAATGGTGGAAACTGTTGAAAATACGGATTTGAATGAAATTACTATGAATGAGCCTATTATTGTTGAACAGAACAAGTTGATTGCACAGTTACTCTAAGAGATTGATGAAATGAGGACTGAAATGGACAAGACCCGAGTTTTGACAAATTTGGCTATCATTGCTAACACTCATACTATAGACAACGAGAGGCCTCCACTCCATTTTCCTACTTCATATCCAACGTCCGAACATTTTCCAAACAATTCAACCACCTCTACAATTCCAAAACCTTCCATCATTGAATTAACCACCTCTAACCCGCACTATGCTAGTTCCTCACACCAAAAGTCACCTACTTCTGAAAATCCAGATACCAACATTCTCCAGAATTTTCCTCGTAATCATCAAATTCCTACTCAAATTATCCAAAACCCACCTACCACTCAACTCAAACCTCTAAAAACCACATTTCATCTTCCAATATCACCTGAATCGTACCCTTCTCTTACCACGCATTTTGAACCGAACATTCTGAGAAGAAGGAAAATGAGTGGATGGTCAGTAAAGGAAATGTTGAGCAAAGCGTCAGACAGGAAGTCATGAATGCAATGAAAGACTTTCGACACACTCCAGACATTGTAGGGTTCAATTATGAAGATTTGTGTTGTGATCCATATTTGGAGCTTCCAGAAGGTTTTAAAGTACCAAAGTTTGATACATTTAGTGGAGTTGAGAATCCTTTAACTCATTTGAGGGCTTATTGTGATCAACTCATAGGAGTTGGGAAAAATGAGGCTTTGCTGATGCGACTCTTTAGTCGAAGTCTGAAAGGAGAAGCTTTGGAATGGTTTATTTCTAAAGAGATCAAGCAGTGGCCAAGTTGGAATGCTTTGGCTAGAGACTTCATTGAAAGGTTTGATTACAATGTAGAATTCATTCCTGACCGATACTCTTTGGAGAAAATCAAACAAAATTCTACTAAAAGTTATCGAGAGTATGCCTACCGCTGGAGAAGAGATGCCGCAAGGGTTAGACCTCCCATGACCGAGAAATAAATTATTGAAGTCTTCGTGCACATTCAAGAGCCTGAGTATTACAACAGGATGTTACTCATTTTAGGAGGGAAGTTCTGTGAGATAGTCAAAATTGGTGAAGCTATCGAAGATGGTCATAGGACCGGAAAAATCATCAGAATGACTCCACGAGATGAATCCCCAAGACTGTTAAGGAGAAAAGGAGAAGATGTTTCTTCTATCTCATTTGAATCGAACCAAAAATCAAAGAGACGTGCTGGTCTTAATGTTCGAAAGCCTTTACCATCCAAAAACTACTCTTTAGCTCCACAAAATCCTTACCCCATCCAACCAAGTTACCAGTCTCCACCATCAAATCATCCAAATTACCAAGCTCCATTTCTATATTACCCAAATGCTCAATTAAATTACCAAACTCCATTTCCAAATTACCCAAATGCTCAGTCAAATTACCAATCTCCATTTCCAAATTACCCAAATGCTCAATCAAGTTACCAAGCTTCATTGACAAATTACCCAAATTCCCCTCATAGCTACCAAGCCTCACAATCTCCAAATTTCCAAACAACAACCTCTACTCGCCAAAATCTCCCCAGTTACCGTCAAGTATCTCAATCTGCACGAAATGATCATAATCTTTCCTGTCAGAAATTTTTAAAGAAACCTTCTCGAGTCTTTACTCCATTGGTTGAAAGTCGAACTCAACTTTTTGAGAGGTTGAAAGCAGCTGGTCTTATACAAACAATTGACCCAAAAAATGTCAATGTCAATTCCAGACTTTACATGCCCAATCTTCATTGTGCTTACCATTCAGTATGTGCTGGACATACCGCTGAGGATTGCATCAATTTGTAGCATAAAATTCAAGACTTGATTTATCAAAGAATTGTCACCCTTCAGACTGTCACTGTTGATGCCAATGGTAATTCACTGTCAAAGCGCGAAGGATTCATTATTAATATGATTGACCCAAGGTCTCAAACACCTCCTTGTCAAAACACCCCAAGTTATCGCCAAATGCCTCCCCCTCAGCAAGGTCATTATGATCCTCATCGTCCCAGATTCGAGAAGAAACCTGCTCGGAATTTTACGCCACTCATGAAAAGTCGGACGAAGTTATTTGAGCAACTGAGTGCGGCAGGTATTATTCATCTAGTTGGGCCCAAGCCTGTTGATACTAGCTCCTAATTTTACCGAGCTGATCGAATGTGTGCATATCATTCCAACAGTGTCGGGCATGATACTGAAGATCGTATCAATTTAAAACACAAGATCCAGGACTTAATTGACCAGAATGTGGTCAAGACTGTTGTACCTAACGTCAACAGTAATCCTCGGTTGAACTATGGAGGCACCAGTATCAATAAGATAGAGACATAGGATGAATGGTGCACGGTAAAGGCGATAGTTCCGTTTGGTCCGAAAATCTTGAGAAAGTTGTAGCTTCTTCGAGCATAATTGAGAAACACAATTTTATGAGCATGACATCCCATCAAGTTGTTGCTTCTGTGTCAAGAGAAGGCCAAAACGGAAGGGAGATTAATCATGTTCCACAAAAGTCTTTGCCTCATTTAGGCGAGTCCTTACCGGTAGAGGAATGTACCAAAGATGACGGTCTTGGAGAAGGAATATGGGATCTTTGGGAAGAAGGTGACGCTGCACCCAAGAAGATGATCGAGACACCAGGCATACGAGACGCCAAGCCGATGGAGCGAGTTCTTAATAGGACTTCCACTCCGCTCTTTATCTTTCGCTCAACTTGATAGACAAAGATGAATTTTATGCTGTTTTCAAAATCAGTGGTAGTTCGAATGAGGCTCGTAACCCACCTTTTGTGTTGCTTTACCTAATTATGATTTAATTTCCCTCGTAATGTTTTGAAAAATGCAAAATGACTCATGGTCGTGTCCAAAGTTCGTATTTCCTTACCTTCAATTAAAGTCTCTCCTATTGCGAAAATTCAGTTTACTTGTTTTAATTCTGCTATCTAACTCTCTGTCTTTGTTTCAGTATTACAAAAATAAATATAATTTTTAAAACCTGTCAATATCACGTTATGTCACAAGCTGAATGAATATGATGAGGTAGATGAAGATGAGTTATAAGAGTATGACGATGAAGTCGTGATAATCAAACGACTTGTCAAAAGTTGAAACAGTTTGAGACTCAGGGCAAGTCGAATCTGGGGAGACAAAAACTGTAAATCTGGAAAACGATGACTATGTCAAAGAAGTCAGAACAGGGTCCATCTGAGAGAAGATCAGTAAAGAGAACTCAACTGTTGCTTAGAAAATATATCGACACATTTTTTCGAGCATGTCATGATGGAACATAGACATTCATCGCAAGTTGTCAATCAACTCAGATGCTATCAAGAGCTACTATTTATGAAGATTTTAAATGTTTTTTATTTCTTTCCCTGTAATTGCATCGTTTGTTTGAAATCGTTTTATATTCTGTAGTTAAAAAAATTATTATCTCCTATAATGAACTACGTCTGACCTGAATTCTCAAGAATGAGATACGTAGAAGGCCTATGTCGGCCTCGGTCACCCCATTTATCCCTTCAATATTTCTTTGTATTTGAACTATGTTCAACCTGAATTCTTAAGAATGAGATACGTAGGTGGCCTATGTCGGCCTCGGTCGGCTTCTTTGTAAGCTTTTTATTTTGTTAATCCTTGAGTGGAACTACGTTTGACCTGATTCCTGCCTCAACGGGATATGTAGGTGCCACAAGGGTTCGGTCATATCTCCCGTAAGATTTCTATTCCTCTTTACAATTGAAACTGGGACAGAATTTTTGAGAGGAACTCAAAAATTCTCGAAAAGAAGATTTTTCCTCAACAAGTCAAGATTGAAGATATTTCAAGTTTTGCAACTGGGACAGAAATTTTGAGGATGGCCTCAAAATTTCAACATGGGTTTATTGACAAGTCTAGATTGGCTTTGAATACTCCCCGGCAAATAATCAGATATACCTCCAAGCATCAGGATCAAAGAAGTTCGCTAAACCTGACATGACATGACACTTGGCACTGACCTTTTTCAAAATATTACTTCCCGAAAATTTACTTTCTGAAAGATTTTCCTTTTATGTTTCATTTGTTTTGCATAATATATTTTGTCTTATCTATCAAGAGTTGGGAGATCAGGAAGATCAACTGGAGATAGCAGGACGAGGAGCAGACAACTGAAGAAATCGACACAGATCAGTCCGTTTTAAAACTAATGATTTTTTTGTGGATGCAGGTTTATAGCTTTGCTTTGATATCAACAAATTCCTCCGATCGATGAATATGGAGAAGTCAAGGGAGGAGAAAGCTCTCCCAAAATTTAATGGTGTTCCTGTAGACGCAGAAAATATTTTATGTTGCTTATACCGGAGATTTAAGAATATGAATGGTTTATTTCAGTCAATTTCCAACAATATGAAGTCTATAAGGAACGTCCGGCTAGATTCGCAGGTGAATCAAGCGAAAATCTCAAGAAAGAGTTTACGGTTTACGGTTTTCGTAAAGGACGTCATCTGCATCACAATGTTAGATATGATATTATACATTACCCGGAAGGGTCATTTATCTTATTGTTGATCAAGACAATACATTACCCGGAAGGGTCATTTATCTTATTGTTGATCAAGACAATACATTACCCGGAGGGGTCATTTATTTTCAATCAAGACGATACACTATCTGGAAGGTCATTTTGTTGTTATTGTCAATAGAGGCGATATGATTATCCAGAAGGCAACCAGAAGATCACTATGTTGCTCGATTGAAGCACTATCTTCATTTGGTACCAAAGATGACATCAAGAGTTAATATTTATGCATCGCAGGAAGAAATTCATACCCTGCAGAAAGTTATGCATCGCGAGAAGATTTCATGCCTCGCAGAAATTTATGCATCGCAAGAAGATTTCATACCTTGCGGAATTTATGCATCGCGAGAAGATTTCATGTCTCGCAGAAATTTTTACATAGCAAGAAGATTTCATACCTTGCGGAATTTATGCATCGCGAGAAGATTTCATACCTCGCAGAAATTTATGCATCGCGGGAAGATATTCATACCCCGCAGAAATTTATGCATCGCAAAAAGATTTCATACCTTGCGGAATTTATGCATCGCGGGTAGATATTCATACCCCGCAGAAATTCATGCATCGCGAGAAGCTTTCATGCCTCGCAGAAATTTATACATCGCAAGAAGATTTCATACCTTGCGGAATTTATGCATCGCGGGAAGATATTCATACCCCGCAGAAATTTATACATCGCGAGAAGATTTCATGCCTCGCAGAATTTATGCATCGCGGGAAAATATTCATACCCTGCAAGAAATTTATGCATCGCAAGAAGATTTCATACCTTGCGGAATTTATGCATCGCGAGAAGATTTCATGCCTCGCAGAAATTTTTACATCGCAAGAAGATTTCATACCTTGCGGAATTTATGCATCGCGGGAAGATATTCATACCCCGCAGAAATTTATGCATCGCGGGAAGATGTTCATACCCCACAAAAATTTATGCATCGCAAGAAGATTTCATACCTTGCGGAATTTATGCATCGCGGGAAGATATTCATACCCCGCAAAAATTCATGCATCGCGAGAAGCTTTCATACCTCGCAGAAATTTATACATCGCGAGAAGATTTCATCCCTCGCAGAAATTTATGCATCTTGAGAAGATTTCATACCTCTCAGAAAATTATGCATCGCGAGAAGATTCCATGCCTCGCAGAAATTTATGCTATCGCGAGAAGATTTCATACCTCGCAGAAATTTATGCATCGCGAGAAGATTTCATACCTCGCAGAAATTTATGCATCGCGGGAAGATATTCATACCCCGCAAGAAAATTATGCATCGCGAGAAGATTTCATCCCTCGCAAAAATTTATGCATCGCGAGAAGATTTCATACCTCGCAGAAAGTTATGCATCGCGAGAAGATTTCATGCCTCGCATAAATTTACGCATCGCGGGAAGATATTAATACCCCGCAAGAAATCATGTACTACCAGAGTAGAAATCGTGCATCTCAAGAGAAATATTCATCCACCGGCATCAGCTGCATTTCTTTTATTTATGATAAAAGTAAACATCAAGAAGAGCATCGAAGACGACACCAAGAGAAAATATCAGCACTGCATCAATTTTTATTTATGTCGACATCACATAAAGAGTACATTGAAGATTACATTGCAAACACAATACATAAGCTTTATTTGCTTTACGTCAAACCGATCGAGTTGACATCAAATGTCGAGGAGAGCAATTAAGTGTCGACACGGTAAAAGACACTGTCTCCTATTTAAATTACATTTTTATGCTGACGTGTTTTATCTCAGTCTTTATCGAGAGCATCCGAAAGGATGAATTCTCCAAAACAAAACCACAGGTGCAGACGACATCAAAAAGGATGCAGCATAACGTGAAACTTTTTCTTAGCAGCGAACTAGGAGATAGTCCGAAGAGGAGTGTTAAACTCTTAGGACGCGAGCAGAGGAGCGACTTCCACCACAATCAAACCACACCCCTATCAGAAGGCATGTGGGTTTATAATTCGGCTTTTATCATTTTTGGTTTCGCATCCGGTAATCTTGATCTCTGCCGGAAGCAAGTTTCCCATATGAGTGACAATGCACCAAGAGCTTTGGAAACTATGTCCGTGTAAGTTCTTAATTATGGGTGTGAAGTGCACCACATTCATGACTAAGAGGTTGCAAGCCTCTTTTTCTTACTCAATTTTATTTTTCACTATTCCAGAACCAAAGGTTATCTAGCATAATAAATTCCTTTTCAACCGATCGAGTCGAACTACAAACAGCCTGATTCCTAAAGATACAAGGATATGTAGGCGGACTCAATATTGAACGACTGTATTCCAATATTCGCTCTTAAACCCTATTCCCGAGCATTTCGATCCCTTCATAATTCGGTATCAATATTGCTTTGAACTCTTTCAAAATTGTGTGTAAAATCAAGCTTATCCAAACTACAGGTGGCCTGAATTCTCATAGCCTGAGATATGAAGGAAACCCATTTCTGGGTTCGGCTATAATTCCTAGAGTCCATACCTTAAGCCCTTCTTACGTGATGAAGATATGGTCGGCCAAAATCGGGTTGGTCAATTTTCGTGGTCCACGATTTCTTTCATCAATCATATCCAACGAAAGGGACAGATGTTGACACCCAATTTTGACCCTCCCCAATATAAATTAATTATATCGAGCTTCCTAAATTCCAAACGATTTAAAATAATTAGTTTAATAAAATTTCAAGAAAAACATAAACTAATATATATATATATATATATATATATATATATATATGTGTGTGTGTGTGTGTGTGTGTGTGTGTGTGTGTGTGTGTGTATATGTGTATATATAGCTTTGCAAGTTATAATTTTAAATAGATTTGTCACATTTTAAATTTTTAGATGATATATATGTTTTACATAATTATGTATATGATTAGTTTATTTTATAAATATTTGAAAATCATGTCAAAAAGATTTTGTTTTAATTAAATAGTTGGTTGATTAGTTCAATTATTCAACGGTATATATTAGGTTAATTAGTTTATAATTTAGTCGATTATTTCACTTCGTTAAAATTACGAATCTCTTTAATTAATTTATATTAATTCATTACCCAATTCTTAAACACATTTGGATAAACCACTTTTGGGCCTTTAAGTTTGCAATTTTCAGCAGCCCATTTCATAATTTCCAGCCTACCTAATTTCCCATTCAAACCCAATTCCCAGCCCACTATCTTTACCTCCGATCCGGCCCATGCCAAAGCAAAAGAAACCCAGGACATTCACCTCCTCAACGCGTGCAACAGCAACAAAAACCAAACGACCATTGTACGTTGTTCTCCTTCTTCCTCAACGCGCGATTCAGCAACCAAAAATCGATCCAGCGCGTCCGAGTTCAGCGAGCAGTGCGTCTCTCTCCTTCGCTGCCTTATCCTCTCTGTTTGAGAATCGGTCCAGGTGTCCTCATCTCCCTTCTCTTTCGTCCTTTGCTTAGAATCGGATGGCCCTCACCAATTTTCCGTTAAGGAACTGTACGAGAGTGGTACTGAATGGAGATGACAATTTTATCTTTTGGGGAGATTTTTTGAATTTCGAATTTGAAATTTCACCCTAAATCTACCCGATTCCCCCCCAATCTGTTCTTCTCTTGTCCTATATATACTCATCTTCCTTTAACGTTGAGAGGGAGGATTCTTTTTTTTAGACACAAATTTTCTATCAAGAATAGAAGAGAATTTTCATAAAAATAAATAGACTACGAAATCGAACATCTCCAAAAAATAGCTACAGGAAAAGATACATTAAGAGCTCACAAGCTTTGTATCATTAAGAGCTCACAAGCTTAACAATTTTCTCATTCTAATTCGTCGGAGCTTATCGGAATCTGATAAAGTTTCGTTTGTGGTGAAGTCACCGTTCTTCATCTCGTTGGCTCAGTTCGCTGCATCGAGAGAGGTATACTTCCTTGTTTCGTTCTTGAATCGTACTTATACTTCAGTTTTATAGTCCATTATCTAGCGGCTGATTTGGCTCAATGCTTGTGACTGATCTTAGCTCTCAACAGATGTGTTTTTTCTTCTTCTTATGTTTGTTTGGATTCAAAATGATTTGAATGTGTATGTATGGATTCTAGAGGACTGATGTTCGATCGTTTCTCTACTAGTTGCTGCTTGTATTTCTCCTCTGTCTTAACTTGTCTTTAAAAATGAAGTTTATAGCTTGGGTTTGATTTCAGTTAGATGCTTATCCATTTAGACAGTAGCGTTTAGTTTTTTTTTTTTTAGTTCATTTTAGATGACTTATTTATGAGCAGCTGCTTAAGATTTCAGTTTATTTCAAGTCCTTTTTTTTTTCTTTAGCTTACTGCTTGCTTTCCTTTGTTATATTATTGTCTTAATTTCTTCAAGCTATGTGTGTGATTTTAATGTTAGCAAAATATGGGGCAATTTGGTTTCTTCCTTTTCAGTTAAGTATATTGGGTATGGTGTGTTCCCTTTTTTTTTTGCAAAATCTAGTCTTGTCTTGTCTTGGTGGCATGTATACTTCGTAAGTTTTTTTTGAAAGGCTCATGTTGAATTAATCTCGGAATGTCTTGCTGTTTGTTGCTCGATTTAGTAGGCATAAGTTTGATTTGGTTAGCTTAAGTAAGAATCATGCTAAGCTTCCTTTTTTTTATATGCATGAACTTGGACCGAGTCTTCATGGACTTTCCATCCCTCGCATATCATTAAGTTGCATTTCGAGTCGGCCTTTCCATTTTTGGATTTCGAAAGTTTGAAAGGATTGAAAGAGGAGTTGTCCTGCAGATTTTGAAGGCTGAAAATAGGCTGAAATACGGTCTTTATACACTGATATACAATCCAGCGTAACAAATACGTAACCAAAAATGACAATACAGGTTGCAGAGGCTAAGATAGATCGTATACATTTGTTATATGGTCCAATATACAGGGAAGAGGGCCAAAATACTGCTCGTATACGGTGGTATACACGGAATATATACGCAGAAATCAAACATAAAAATAGAAAAAATAAATGGGCTGAAACCCATCAGCAGGCCCACTTTAAAGTTTAGGATAGGTTTGGGTCAAGCCCAAGAATTTGAAATTGGGCAAAAATCCAAATGTGATATTTCCTCTTCCTTTTGTTTATTATTATGTTTGACTAACGCTTTTTGTGTTTTTTTTATTATTATTTAACTAAATTCCCCAACGTAAGTCATTTCTTATTTTGATACACTTAACTTAAATATATATATATATATATATATATATAATTTTTTATTTTTTTTGCTTATCAGTTAGTTTTACTTATATTCATATATTTGTCTTATAACCCCACGTCACTCTCTTTTAAAGTGATCTCTTTTATTATTTTTGCTTATTTTCCCTAAATATCTAAAATATATATATAATAGTAGGTAAGTAAATGAATAAAAAACGGCTTTTCTATACATAGTTTATTTGAAAGTCATTTTAGTCAAATCGCCGGTCAACCGCGAGTTAGCGGGCATTCCGAGGGCCTAACACCTTCTCGGAATGTATATTTGAACTTCGAACCCTCTTTCAATCGATTTTATCTGTTTAAATCTTTTGAAAATAATTAAAAGTTTTTCTTGATTTTTACTAAAAAATCAAGTGGTGACTCTGTTAATTTGGAAAGTTAATTTCTCTTAAATCATAAAATTAATTGATTTTTCAAAACTTAGTCATTTTTACTTTACTCCATATATATTTTAAGTAAAACAGAGTCCACGAAATCTTGGTTGGAATCTTCAAAACCTTAGTCTTCTTCCTTAAGCGTTTTCTAGTTCTTCAATGGAGTTTGGAAAAGAGAGCGTTCTTGACAGATTAAGAGAATTTCGTGTGGTTCTGGTTTGGGATGTGTAATTGTGGTCTAAAACTGACTTAGTATCTATACATAGACGTCCCATATGTTACCGTAAAGACCTTCTACTTAAATCACCTAAAACGCCCCTCCTAATTTGACTACAACTAAGAGAACTTTTGACCTAGTCTAATTCGGGTTTGACCATGATTTTTAATTAATTAAGTGACCTAGGGTAATTACTAAAGTACCCCTAAGTCGTTAGTACCATAACCAACCCTTTGGACCATCCTAGGTTAGGTACTAGGTTGTCTCTTACTTGACTTAACCGAAATCTGGAAATTGCTTGGTGGTTTCGGTTTTGTCCATTTAAATTAATTAATTAAGTTTATAATTTAATTAATTAAGTAACCTAGGGTAATTACTAAAGTACCCCTAAGTTGTAGGACCATAACAAACCGTTTTGGACCATCCTAGGTTAGGTACTAGGATGTTTCTTTAGTTAGTTATTCGGTTAGGTCACCCGGTTAGGTCTTAGGATTTCGGGCAACCTAGTTAGTTAATTTTAGTTTGTCCTAGGTTAGTTAGTTAGTTAGGGACGTTATTTAGGACCTAGAATCAGTTAGGATCTTGGCCCTACGTGATCTTACACATCTGCCCCCTAACCACCCTAACCGATTCGGTTGGGGCTTGTCTCTTTGCCGTTGGTAGCACATGTGCTTGCATATGTGTTGCCGTGCACTTTCCTTAACCGTGCACTTATGGAAAGTTCACTCCTTGTCCAAGTATCCTCAGTATGTCCTTGGGCACTGCTTAATCTACATGGTCATTTTAAATGGTCATGTGCTATGGTACCTAGGCTTGACACTTGGATGCCTCGTACCTAATATGTGTATGTGAAGAATACTGTATTTTAGCTTAGGGTCTTCATTGCAGGTACAATTCCTAAATAAGCTTGGTTTAAAATTCTTGTTAATACATGAAATTTGGCTAACACCCTTAAGTCAATATTGGGCATTGGGATGCCTATGTACCCTCAATACGTATTCTTAAAACCTAATAGGCTCTTCACTAGACAAGTACATTTTCTGGAATGTTACATAATTACAGCTCCCTTAACACCTAATTAATTAACTAATTAAATGAACCTAATTATAATTGGACAGCGTAACACATGCCTGACCTATGAGACCCTAATCTACGCTCCATAGGTCAGTTAACGCCCATTGTACCCACCGTTCTGCACATCCATCGATGGTGTCAGAGACTGGCCTTTTGGGGCCTTTTTGAAAATGGCTAAGGCTCCACTTATGGAGGCCATCGACACCTCCTCGACTAGATGACGGCTCATCGACTGTTTCTGGTAGGTAGCCACTGCCAATAGACGATTTTTGGTCATTTTGAAAGGGTCCTCCTCAAGCACCCTTTGGGTGGTCCTTGGGGAGTAGTACCCCAACGTTCGACCTCAAACATATTTTGATTCATGTTTGACACCTCCCTACCAAATTTCATCAAATTCCAAATCCTAAAACACCATGAAACATGCCAAGGCACACTAAAACCTATTTTACTAGTAACCGGACGTCATGGACGTTCCTTGACGTTTTGACTATATAACATCCTAAATAGTTTATAAACATTATTTTTTATCTTAAAAGTGTGTTACAAGCCTTGGATACTCATGTGAGGCTCTATATTAGGTCTTGGACTTTTGGAGTGTTACACTTAAAACAGTGTTACAAGGACTAGTTCATCATGTGAGGCTCTAGATAAGGTCATAGACTTTTGGAGTGTTACTGTGGGCATGGCTTATGGGGTGTCTATGTTGATGGAAATTGGCTGGGAAAACATAACTTAATGTTAGTGCCGTTAGGAGATTTTTAGATGATACTTTGTATTCATTTTTTGAGGAAATTCTATTTTTTTCCTTTCGTATTTAGATGGGATCATGATTATGAATGAGGGAAACACTGGATTTGTAAAAGGTGCTCATCCGTTTGGGAAAGTCAGTAATGTTGAAAACAAGAAGGATAGGGGATTGTTGTTGTCTGCTATGTCAATTCACAAGGGGTTTAGGAAGGGTAATGAAACTATATTTGCTGCCTTAGTCGAATTGAATCATGATGTAATGGTAGAGGTGCCTGATTGTGGTTCCGAGTTACTAAAATAGTTTGCTGATGTGATGCCTCCTGAACTGACAAAGACATTGCCGCCAAGAAGGGATATTGATCATAAAATTGAGTTGCTGCCAGGTACGGTTGTTCTTGCACAGGTTCCTTATTGTATAGCTCCAAAGGAGTTGGCTGAATTGCGTAAAAAATTGAATGAATTGTTAGATGGAGGTCTTTATCAACCATGTAAGTCTCCCTATGGGGCTTATTTTTTGTTCCAAAAGAAACAGGATGGGACGATGAGAATGTGTGTAGACTACAGGGTGCTTAACAAGGCATATGTGAAGAATAAGTATTTGGTTTCGTTGGTACATGATTTGATGGACAGGTTGATCAAAGCATGCTAGTTCACAAAACTTGATCATAGGGCAGACTACGGGAAGGTTAGAATAGCAGAAGGTGATGAACCTAAGACTACGTGTGTAACTAGAGATGGTTCTAATGAATTCCTTGTCATGCCTTTTGGGCTAACTAATGCCTCGACTACCTTTTGCAACTTGCTGAACAAAGTGTTAGACTATCTTGATGATTTTGTAGTCGTTTATCTTGATAATACTGTTATCTATAGTCGAACATTGGATGAACATGTCAACCACTTGAGAATGGTGATGTCTCAGTTAAGAAAATATACACTATATGTTAAAATGGAAAAGTGTGAATTTTCTCAACAAGAGATCAAATATCTGGGGCATCTTGTTAGTGAAAACAAAGTTTGAATGGGTCCTAAGAAAGTGCAGGCCATTGTTGATTGGAAGCACCACTTAAAGTTAAGGATTTGCAGTCGTTTCTTGGGTTGGCTAACTATTACACAAAGTTCATTGCTGGTTATTCGAAAAGGGCAGTGGATTTAACTGATTTGCTAAAGAAAAATACAAAGTTGGTGTGGTCTGAACGATGTGGAGAAGTATTTGAAAATTTGAAGGAAGCTATCACATCTGAACCAATACTCAAACTGCCTGACTTTGAGTTACCATTTGAAGTTCACACTGATGCGTCTAGTAAAGCTATTGGACGCGTATTGGTGCAGGAAGGACATCCTGTGGCCATTGAAAGTCAAAAATTGAATGATGCAGAACAATAGTATTGGACTTATGAAAAGGAAATTGTTATTGTTTTACATTGCCTGCAGGTTTGGAGAGTCTACTTGATGGGAACTCGATATGTAGTGTGGACTGGCAATGTTGCTAATACATTTTTCAAGACACAGAAAAAGTTGAGTCCTAAACAAGTAAGGTGGCAAGAATTTCTAGCTTAGTATCACTTTGTAAGGGGGCACAAGCCAGGGAAACACAATCAAGTGTCAGCGTTGAGTCGAAAGGAGGTATTTGTTGTTGTATATTCAATTTAAAAAGTTGAAATTGATCTCTTTGATAGATCATGTTGTGTGCAGCAAATGATTCATTGTATGTTAAGTTGATGGGTCAAGTTCAAGATGGCACAATGAGATGGTATTGGATCAAGGACGATCTGCTCTATTTTAAAGGGGGGATAATCGTTGTATCAAATCTGAGTGGAATGCACAAAGACTTGATGAAGGAAGTGCATGATTCTAGTTGAGCTGGACATCCATGTGTTGAAAGGATGTTAGCTCTATTGTCTCATGTTTATTTCTGGCCAAACATGGAAGATGTCATAGAGGCGTACGTAAAGACGTGTCATGTTTGTCAACTGGATAGACTGAACATAAGAAGGAAGCAGGTTCGTTCCTGAAAGGTCTTGGTTTTTCGTTAAGCATGGATTTAATTTCGGGTTTTCCTAAGGTAGATGGCAAAACCTCAATAATGGTCGTGGTAGATAGGTTTTTAAAATATTATGTTTTCATTTCTACACCGTAATTATGATCATCTGAGATTGTTGCTGATTTGTTCTATAACTATGTGGTTAAATACTTTGGTGTTTCGCCTGACATTGTGAGTGATAGGGATAGAAGGTTCATAGGCAGTTTTTGGACAGCTTTATTCAACATGATGGGCACTAAATTAAAATTCTCTACTGCAAATCATCCACAAATAGACGGAAAGGATTAATTACTTGTTGGAAGAAGACTTGAGGCACTATGTGACAGCAAGTCAACGAAATTGGGTTGTAATGTTAGAAAGTGCGTAGTTTTTTTATAATCTGCATAAGTCATCTTCAACAGATTTGAGCCATTTCGAAATCGTTTTAAGCAAGTAGCCTATGACACCATTAAATGTTGCTAAGTTGTAAAATCGGGGTAAGTGTCAAGCAGCGTACAGGGTTATAAGGGACAAACTTGAGATGTTATCTAAGGCACAAGACAGCTTGCGCAAGGCTCACGACGCATGACGAGGTATGTTGATCAACATCGTCACTCAGTAGAGTTTAATGTGGGTGACAAGGTATTGCTGAAATTACTCCACAAATCTGGAAATGCATAGCAAGTAAGACTAGACATCGGGGTTTGATTCTTAAGTATGATGGTCCATTCAAAGTGGTGAAAAGAGTTGGTGAAGTTGCTTATTGATTGAAACTACCAGAAAGGTTAACAAACAGGTCAAAGAGGGCTCCTCCATCAGTGCCTACACAGATTGATGCTAAAATTGAAAAGATCCTTGATCACCGCGTTATGGGCACAAGTAAGAAGAATACAAAGACAGAATTCATGATTCACTGGAAAGGCAAGAGTTCAGCTGATGCAGTTTGGGAAAAAGAGAAGGACCTTTGGCAATTTGATGATCAAATCGATGACTATCTTAAAACAGTCTTGATGAGGACATCGAGTTCAAGTGATGTGGGTGGTCTATTAGACCCGTAGACTACATGAACTAACCACGTGCATGCATGTCAAGGATTTGGGCATTTATCTTGGCATGTAGGTGGATAAACAGTGCAGACAAGGTTCAAGGTGCTTGGGTGTTTGCAAGGCATCTTAGACGTGCAATGCTTATGTGTGGGCAGACTTCGTCGGCAAGACAAGGCAGTTTGTTGGTTTGACAAGGCAAGGCTATGGGACTTGACTAAGGAAAGGCAAAGACATTTATATGGATTGTTGAAATAAAACTAAGTGTTTGAAGACAACTGAAATATTCTAAGTGTTGGAAGTAGGCTGAAATATTCTAAGTGTTGGAATGTAGGCTGAAATATTCTAAGTGTAAGAATATGTTATTTCGATCAGGATAAGAATGTAATTCGAAATATATTATATATGTTAGAAATATAGATGTTGGAAACATTAGTTTAAATCCTGTGGTGACAAGTGTTGGACAGATGTCACTTGTAAGAACCGCATGTAACTGCCTTGTGCAGGAATTTTATTAAGTTGGAAATTTTGTCTAAGTATGGGAAGTGTGTTTTTGGTCTTAGACAAATTTGTGAAGCCTTTTCCTTTGTTGATTTGATATTAATAAAAGGTTGAGAAGAGTTCTCGTACGTTGCCTGTGTTGCTATTTTGTTTACTGCCTAAGAAAAACTAAGTTAAGTATTTCTATACTTAGCCAAATTTGTGAGACTTAAGGTTGACGTTTGTAAGTGTTTGTAGACTGCCTGGGAGTGGTGTTAGGTAAAAAAAAATTGACCCTTTTTTCAGGTAGCTTTGAGGATTGCTTAGGTAAGCTTGGAGAGGGTGTATGGGAGGTCTCTTCAGTTTTACTCATGTGAGTCTTAGAGTAACCTTGGGTAGAGAGTCTAAGTGATGAAAAGGGATGATCTTACTCTAGGTAGTCTTAAGGATTACTTAGGTATGCTTGAAGAGGGTGTATGGTGGTCTCTTCTTGTCTTAATTAAGTAAGACTTACTTAAGTAGAACTTATCCAATAATAGAATGTATCCCACATGATGAGAATATGAAATAACCGACATAAGTTATACTAGATAGGCATGGAATCCAGATTCTACCCTACTCCGATGGAGAGTGTTCTACTTGCCAAGGGTAGAACTAGGACACATCCCATGTAGGCACATTATTAAGGAATATCAAGGGTTTCGTTGTACTCTAGCCTCATCTTAAGTAAATTCACTCCCTAAGAATACTCACTTTGTCACATCCGGGTTTACCCCCAAGATGTAACCGGCGTCGTCGTCCTCTCGGAGGACTAAGACAAGCCTCTTAGCTTCGTCGTAGCATTCATCGACTAAAAATTCAGAAAGCATTTAAAACTTTTTATCTAAAACTACTCAGAGGTTTACATAGACCTCTACATACACATCATTATATATATCAAGTATACATAGACTTGTTCATATACGAAGATTACTTAGTCTTCTACTTTTATTTCATACACTTATATATTTAGAAAATAATAGTCATAAAACCGTCTCATCTCATAAACCATCTATCAATTACAATAAGTCTTGGGCATAGCCCTACATCAAATGAAAGAAGCCGCATATAGGCTGTTTACTACATCATCTCAAGAGAATAACAGAGTCAACATAGAATCATAGTAACTACACATCATAAAAGAGAGATGTCGGCCACGTCCTTGAGAGAGTGAGGACCTACCACTTGGATGGCAAAATACCCAAGTCTTCCTTCCTAGCAATTTGGATCAAGCTCAACGACCCGAACCTAAAATGTTTGGGAAAAGGGAAAGAAAAGGGATTAGTACTCCACATGTACTAAGTATGGAATCTCATATACAATTACCAATCAAATATATTTAAAAAGGGACATTTATGAAAACATAATAGACTACATATGCAATTAAACCATAACAAAGCAAAGTATACTAATGATAACCTTCAATAAGTCACAAGTGCAATGATCAAGTAAAATTACCATGTCTCCTACTCAATCAAGTAACCTACCAAGACTACAATTAGCAACTTACTTACCAACCTACTCTTCATGTCATGATACAATCCTTCTTCAAGCAAAGACAACAACATTATATTCATAAGCATGTTACTCAACATACAAACCATTTACATCATACCATCGCTTTACATATATAATATTGACCTCTCAAAGTTCCTATCAAGGCAAACTAGTGCAAGGCGTAGGTAGAGTCCCATACCCCTACCTAAGCTATAGCCAACCTCTCAAGTTACTTTATTAGCCTATACCTTATTCATTCATTTAGTTTAGGGAACATTTGCCTTAACCGACATAGACCACATAATCGAATGTGGAATCCGGTGTCATGAAACCTTACACCGATGGAAGGTGGTCTACCGGCCAAGGTAGAACCCAACGTGAACATAGCTATCTAGGTGGATCCACTAGCTAGTATCCTATGGTGGCAACATAGTTAATAGAGCTTGGGGGAAAGAACCACGGACATATCAACTCTACACCCTACTCGGGTCATGAGGCTCCCGTGAGGACCGTAATGAACCCTGCCTTCCTTTTTACAAGAAAGTGTCACCCCTCACATACAAGCTCACTCGATGCTAAGCTAAGTTCCCTTTTATAGACGAGTCTTTAACCTTTATTAACCATATTAACTTAGTTAGATAGTAGGGTCAAGCCCTTTGCATAACCATCATTATAGCTCAATAAGAATTGTATGAGAATTAGTCCTTTCATTAACAATTCATATAGGTGAAGTTAACCCTTGTACATCTCATCATAATAGGGCACATCGTACAACTTCCCTATATTACATTACACCTAGCAACCTCACAACCAACCTAAGCATATCAATTCATGTATTATATCAACTTATCACATCAATCAAAGCATACTTCAACATAACATTATCACTTGATGACAATTAACCATAATTTGAAGTAAAGGCTAGTATCATCAAGACTTACCAATACTCTTCCCTAGTCCATCAATAAAGGACCATACCATTAACCCATAGATCAACCAATCTTAGATCATCACGTCAATGTAATTCAATAATAAATCACAAGAACTAATCAAGGAGAAGCACTATACTATGAAGCAATACTACATCAAAGTTTAATAACATGATCTCAAGTGTATCTTCTTAACTTAGATTCAATATTCAAGAACATAGGTGTGAAGAACTTCAATTCATCATAATAGACCCATAATCAATGCAATGACAATAATTAAAGACCATTTAACTAATTAGGAGATCGATTCTATCAAACTCAACCTAATCCATATCAATTCTACATTTAGGGTTAAGGGTTAGGGGTCATCACCCACAATCTAGATCAAACTACTTCAATTCACCATAATCAAGTTACAATTCATGATAATCTATTCATTCTAACCCAAAGAATACATAATTAACTCAATTCACATGATCAAATTCGGATTTGGATGAAACCCATAAGAAACTCAACTTTTTGGAAAAAGCTTTGAAGGAACCCTTTGAGGAAAGAATCTCAAAGGTGAATTAGATCCCATACCTTAAGGTTTGATGACGTTTTGATGGTGAATTTCGTGCTAATCCAGCCCCCAATGATCTCCCCAAGTTGATCTCCAATGGAGTCTTCCAATAGAGAAAGAAAGTAGAGAGAAGGAAGAGAGTTTTGTTTTTGAGAGAATGATTAGGCTAATGAGGGTTGGGTATTTATAGTGGGGTCTTAAGTCACTTAATTAGTCTCTCTTAAACCCCTAATTACCCCTAAGACACTTAATTAATTAACTAACTAAAAACTAACTTTTCCAAAACTGCCACAGACCTTCCACGACGGATCCCCGACGATGGTCCGTCGTGGGCGTGACGGACTAACATCCCTCCGTCCTGCACATCCGTCACGTTGGTCAGAGACTTGTGCAGGCGGAGGCTTTCTCCCCAAGCACACGACGGTTCCATGACGATGGACCGTCGTGGCCGTGACGGACTGGCTTCCCTCCGTCCTGCACATCCGTCACGCTTGTCAGAGACTTGTGCAGGCGGAGGCTTTCTTCCCAAGCGCACGACGGTTCCACGACGACGGACCGTCGTGGCCGTGACGGACTGGCTTCCCTCCGTCCTGCACATCCGTCACGCTTTTCAGAGACTTGTGCAGGCGGAGGCTTTCTTCCCAAGCGCTAAGGCTAGCATGACGGAGGCCTCGATGCCCCGTCGCGCCTGTGACGCCCCGCCATGGGGTCCGTCATGCCCTGCTGCTTCAAGGGTCCTCCTCGAGGGTCCTTGTTTGGTCCTTGGGGAGTCGTACCCTGACTTTTCCAGCATGATACCATCCCACACAATATTTTACACCTATGGTTACAACTGTTTACCAAATTCCGACTCTTTAACTTGGTTAAATCAAAAGGACACTCTAGCCCTCTTATGAACCAATTTGTCGGACGTTTAAGAGTTTCGGTTCCAACACCACTTCAAAGACTCTAAATATGCCTAATTGGCTAGGAACACTAGTTTAGATCCTAAGGAGCCCATTTAAGTCTTATCACATGACCTCGATATTTCAAAATGTTACATTATCCCCCCTTAGGAACATTCGTCCCCGAATGACACCAAACACTCTTAAAAAAAAGAGGGAGTAGACTCAAGACTAGCAGCTCAACCAATTCACAATATTCCGTAGCATGAACTATATTATTTCATAAAAATACTTCAAAACATCAATTTACCATACATGATCTCAACATTTCCTCATGAGGTTTTTTTTTCTCCTTTTCATACATGCATGAACTCAATCATTTATCACTCAAATCAAATAGTACAAAGTTCATTTTATCAATATGCTCAATATAATATCAGCAAGGATTAACCATACCTTAATCACAAAACTTGACTCAAATATGCAAGAAACAAGATAACTTCCAAATTTATCTAAGGTCACCTTAGAGTGACTCCATTTTTTTGAAGTCTCCAAAACTAGGAGTTTTGCAAAGTTTCACAAAAACAACAGAGATTCACAATATCTAACGTATTTATATCATTAGAGAGAGATACTAACCTTAAACATCAAAAAGATGAGGATAACGGGTTTTCATGTCAGCCTCCGCCTCCCATGTTGCATCCTCTACTAGGTGGTTCCTCCATAACACCTTTACGGAAGCTACCTCTTGTTTCTCAACTTTTTCACTTGCCTATCAAGGATTTGAACCGGAACCTCCTCATAAGAGAGGTTATCCTTGACTCCGAGGCCTTCAAGAGGAAGAATTGACTCGGGATTCTCGACACACTTCTTCAACATGGAGACATGGAAAACCGGATGAACCAAAGCTAGCTCATCAGGTAATCTTAAACGATAGGCAACTTTACCAACCCTTTCCAAAATCTCATAAGGGCCTACATATCGAGGCTCAACTTCCCTTTCTTGCCAAATCTTACCACTCCCTTCATAGGTGAAATTTTTAAATACACCTCATCACCCTCTTCAAACTCCAAGTCCCTTCTTCTATTATCGGCATAGGACTTTTGTCGACTATAGGCTGTTTGCAACCTATTTCTTATGATATGTACATTCTCCAATGTCTTGTAAATCAAGTCTGGACCGAATATCGATGACTCACCTACTTCAAACCATCCTATAGGAGACCTACACCTCCTTCCATACAAGGCTTCATAGGGAGCCATGGAGATGGACGAATGGAAACTATTATTATATGCAAACTCCACCAACGGCAAATGCTTATCCCAACTCCCTTTAAAATCAATGATGGAAGCTCTAAGCATATCCTCAAGAGTTTGAATCGTGCGTTCCGCTTGACCATCTGTTTGAGGATGGAAGGCGGTACTTAATTTTACTTTAGTACCCAAACCTTTTTGAAACGACTTCCAAAATCTAGATGTGAATTGTGCACCTCTATCCGAAAGGATGGATAACTGAATACCATGACGACACACAATCTCATCTATGAAAATCTTCGCATAATCTTCCGCCGAATACGTAGATTTGACGGGGATAAAGTGAGCAAACTTACTCAATCTATCAACAATCACCCATATAGAATCAAATGACTTTTGAGTCCGAGGCAACCCTACTACGAAATCCATATTAATGTCTTCCCACTTCCAAGTAGGAATTTGGATCTCCTGTAGTAAGCCACCCGGCTTTTGATGTTCCGCCTTCACTTGTTGACAACTCGGACATTTAGCAACAAATTCCGCTATATCCTTCTTCAAACCTTCCCACCAATATATTTCTCGAAGGTCATGATACATCTTTGTAGAACCGGGATGGATGGAATAGTGGGATCCATGGGCTTCATCAAGGATCCGATCCCTCAATCCATCCACATTAGGAACACACAACCTCCCTTTATACCTCAATACACTGTCTTCTCCTAAAGAGAATGACTCGTTCGTCTTGCCAAGAACCGATTCCTTTAACTCCATCAATAGTTGATCAAGGTGTTGTTTGGACTTCACCTCAACCACCAATGATGACTCGGAGCTATGATGAACCGTGGCACCTCCATTTAGCGAACTCACCAATCGCACTCCCAATCTAGTCAAACGATGAACATCTTTTACTAGATCTTTCTTGTCTTCTTCGATATGAGACACACTACCCATAGTCATACGGCTTAAAGCATCCGCCACCACATTTGCCTTGCCGGGATGATATAGGACACTCATATCATAATCTTTCAACAACTCTAACCACCTTCTTTGTCGAAGATTCAAATCTTTTTGGGTAAACACATATTGAAGGCTCTTATGATCAGTGAAAACATCCACATGAACACCATACAAGTAGTGTCTCCATATTTTTAAAGCAAACACCACGGCCGCTAACTCAAGAGGTCATGAGTAGGATAATTTCTCTCATGCACCTTAATTTGCCGCGAAGCATAGGCAATCACCTTCCCATTTTGCATAAGCGCACACCCCAAACCTACGCGGGATGCATCACAATACACAATGAACCCTTTAGATCCTTCCGGTAAAGTTAACACCGGAGAGGAAGTAAGCCTATCCTTCAATAATTGAAAACTCTTCTCGCATGCCCTTGACCATTCAAACTTTTTACCTTTTTGAGTCAATGAAGTCAAAGGAGATGCAATGGATGAAAAGCCTTCTACGAACCTTCAATAATAACCCGCTAGACCCAAGAAACTCCTAATGTCAGTTGGGGTCAAGGGTCTAGGCCAGTTTCTTACCGCATCTGTCTTCCTTGGGTCTACCTCAACTCCCTCACTAGAGATGATGTGCCCAAGAAATGCCACCGACCTCAGCCAAAACTCGCACTTGCTATACTTGGCGAACAATTTATGTTCTCTAAGGGTTTGCAATACTACCCTTAGATGATCCATGTGGTCAACCTCATTTTTCGAATACACCAAGATATCATCGATAAATACAATAACGAATGAATCAAGGTAATTTCGAAACACCTTGTTCATCAGATCCATAAACGCCGCCGGAGCATTTGTGAGACCAAAGGACATAACCACGAACTCATAATGCCCATATCGAGTCCGAAAAGCTGTCTTTGGAATATCTTTATTTCTCACCCTAAGCTGGTGGTACCCTGACCTCAAATCAATCTTTGAGAAGTAACTCGCTCCTTGGAGTTGATCAAATAAATCATCAATCCGAGGAAGAGGATACTTGTTTTTGATGGTAACCTTGTTGAGTTGTCGGTAGTCAATACACATCCTCAAGGACCCATCCTTCTTTTTCACGAACAAGACCGGAGCACCCCATGGAGAAATGCTAGGCCTTATAAAGCCCTTGTCTAGCAAATCTTTAAGTTGTGCCTTCAATTCCTTTAACTCGGCCGGAGCCATTCTATAAGGAGGAATAGAGATAGGATTTGTTTCCGGTAGCAAATCGATACCGAAATCGATTTCCCATTCGGGAGGAATGCCAGGAAGGTCATCAGGAAAGACCTCCGTAAATTCACTCACCACGGGGACTGACTCTATAGGAGGAACTTTGGAATCCACTTCTTGGACTCTCACAATATGGTAGAGACACCCCTTCGAGATCATTTTACACGCCTTTAGGCATGTTATGAAACGACCTCTAGGAAGAGAATTTCCACCCTTCCACTCTATAACGGGTTCATTTGGGAAACAAAACCTCACAATTTTGGTCCTACAATCGATGGAAGCGAAACTAGCATGCAACCAGTCCATACCTAATATGACATCAAAATCAAGCATGTCTAGCTCAACTAGATCAATATGAGAAACTCTATGAGGCATTGAAATAGGACAATTTCGATAGACCCTTTTTGCTACCACTGATTCACCAACCGGATTAGACACCAAAATAGGTTCATGCAAAACATCGGGTAATGTACTAAACTTCTTAGCTACTAATGGAGTAACGAAAGACAAAGTAGCACCCGGATCAAGTAATGCATACACATCAATGGTAAAGATTTGTAACATACCAGTCACCACATCGGGAGAGGCCTCTTGGTCATCTCTCGAACGAAGAGCATAAAAACGGTTCTTTTTGGGAACCTCATTTGAACCACTTGACTGACCACCCCTCTCTTGTCCCTTAGCATTTGGACAATCCCGCACCTTGTGACCAATCTTTCCACAACCAAAGCACTTGTCTGAACCTAGGACGCAAACTCCTAAATGCTTCTTCCCACATTCCTTACAAGTTGGATTCTTATTGGGCGAATTTTCACTTTTTCCTTTTTGAGCTCTTGGCCTAGGAACCTTCCCATCCCTAACCTTGGGAAATTTGGATGGAACGTGGTTTGAGAACCTCTTCTTGAATCTAGGCCTGTCTTGAATTCCCAACCTATCTTTAGCAGTTTCACTCTCATAAGACCTTGTCCTTCTTGAGTCCTTATCCTTATCCTTCCTTTTTGCTCTAGCCTCCTCAACCCTTCTTGCATGCACCATGAGACGACCAATATTCATGTTATCATGTAGCATAGCCGATTGACACTCCTCTTGTAAGTCGTCTAATATACCTGTCACATATCGACTCATTTCGTCTCTAGGATCGGAGAACAAAGACGGAGCATATTTGGCCAATTGAGTAAATTTCAGAGAATACTCATGAACACTCATCGTTCCTTGGCGGAGATTGATGAATTCCACCACCTTCGTTTCTCTCATTTCTCTAGGGAAAAACCAATCAATGAAGGCCCTTTTGAATAACTCCCATGTCACTAACCCACTTTCAAGTGGCCTGTTGTCCTTCCATTGTACATACCATATCTGAGCAACATCTTTGAGTTGGTATGAAGCCAACTCGGCACTCTCGCTAGATGACAGCCCCATAGCACACAAAATCTTGTGGACCTCATCAATAAATTTCTGAGGGTCTTCATCAACCTTCGACCCATAAAAGACAGGAGGATTCATTCGAGTGAAATCCCTAAGTCTGGAGGCCATAGTCTGTTCATGGACTCTAGGTGCCAAATCCCTATTGGCTTGGGCAGTCATAGCTTGGGCTTGCACTGTTGCGGCTTGAGCTTGAGTAGTCACGGCTTGAGCCATTTGAGCAATAATATCTCTCATCTGAGCTTCTGTCATCGGTGGAGGATCAGCAGGAACCTGGTCATCAACAGCAACCTCTTCAAGAGGAGGAGCAGGTTCATCACGAGGAATTCCCGCAGCAGCCATATCTTCCTCAAGTCTTCGAGCTGCATTTCTTCTAGTATTCATCTCCTATAACCAAAACACAAGGTTCAGGCGAAAGCATATACGACGTACATTCTAGGGGCACGATATGAATTTCCAACAATGAGAATGATTCCTAATCACCAAATAAGTTCCTATTCATAAGTGTGGCGCGCTTCACAATTATGAATACAAACTTAAATAACGTGGTTGAGAGAGAGACGTTAACATCAAAGATGTTCAACCTCATGCTCTGATACCAAGTTTGTCACATCCGGGTTTACCCCCAAGACGTAACCGGCGTCGGCGTCCTCTCGGACGACTAAGACAAGCCTCTTAGCTTCGTCATAGCATTCATCGACTAAAAATTCAGAAAGAATTTAAAACTTTTTATCTAAAACTACTTGGAGGTTTACATAGACCTCTACATACACATCATTATATATATCAAGTATACATAGACTTGTTCATATACGAAGATTACTTAGTCTTCTACTTTTATTTCATACACTTATATATTTAGAAAATAATAGTCATAAAACCGTCTCATCTCATAAACCATCTATCGATTACAATAAGTCTTGGGCATAGCCCTACATCAAATGAAAGAAGCCGCATATAGGCTGTTTACTACATCATCTCAAGAGAATAACAGAGTCAACATAGAATCAAAGTAACTACACATCATAAAAGAGAGATGTCGGCCACGTCCTCGAGAGAGTGAGGACCTACCACTTGGATGGCAAAATACCCAAGTCTTCCTTCCTAGCAATTTGGATCAAGCTCAACGACCCGAACCTAAAATGTTTGGGAAAAGGGAAAGAAAAGGGATTAGTACTCCACATGTACTAAGTATGGAATCTCATATACAATTACCAATCAAATATATTTAAAAAGGGACATTTGTGAAAACATAATAGACTGCATATGCAATTAAACCATAACAAAGCAAAGTATACTAATGATAACCTTCAATAAGTCACAAGTGCAATGATCAAGTAAAATTACCATGTCTCCTACTCAATCAAGTAACCTACCAAGACTACAATTAGCAACTTACTTACCAACCTACTCTTCATGTCATGATACAATCCTTCTTCAAGCAAAGACAACAACATTATATTCATAAGCATGTTACTCAACATACAAACCATTTACATCATACCATCGCTTTACATATATAATATTGACCTCTCAAAGTTCCTATCAAGGCAAACTAGTGCAAGGCGTAGGTAGAGTCCCATACCCCTACCTAAGCTATAGCCAACCTCTCAAGTTACTTTGATTAGCCTATACCTTATTCATTCATTTAGTTTAGGGAACATTTGCCTTAACCGACATAGACCACATAATCGAATGTGGAATCCGGTGTCATGAAACCTTACACCGATGGAAGGTGGTCTACCGGCCAAGGTAGAACCCAACGTGAACATAGCTATCTAGGTGAATCCACTAGCTAGTATCCTATGGTGGCACATAGTTAATGGAGCTTGGGGGAAAGAACCACGGACATATCAACTCTACACCCTACTCGGGTCATGAGGCTATCCACCCCGTGAGGACCGTAATGAACCCTGCCTTCCTTTTTACAAGAAAGTGTCACCCCTCACATACAAGCTCACTCGGTGCTAAGCTAAGTTCCCTTTTATAGACGAGTCTTTAACCTTTATTA
Organism: Solanum sitiens; assembly: GCA_016801875.1. Classification (NCBI taxonomy): domain Eukaryota; kingdom Viridiplantae; phylum Streptophyta; class Magnoliopsida; order Solanales; family Solanaceae; genus Solanum; species Solanum sitiens. The sequence goes on along the minus strand of JABWTJ010000043.1, from coordinate 1,398,229 downwards.
ACCGTATTAACTTAGTTAGATAGTAGGGTCAAGCCCTTTGCATAACCATCATTATAGCTCAATAAGAATTGTATGAGAATTAGTCCTTTCATTAACAATTCATATAGGTGAAGTTAACCCTTGTACATCTCATCATAATAGGGCACATCGTACAACTTCCCTATATTACATTACACCTAGCAACCTCACAACCAACCTAAGCATATCAATTCATGTATCATATCAACTTATCACATCAATCAAAGCATACTTCAACATAACATTATCACTTGATGACAATTAACCATAATTTGAAGTAAAGGCTAGGATCATCAAGACTTACCAATACTCCTCCCTAGTCCATCAATAAAGGACCATACCATTAACCCATAGATCAACCAATCTTAGATCATCACGTCAATGTAATTCAATAATAAATCACAAGAACTAATCAAGGAGAAGCACTATACTATGAAGCAATACTACATCAAAGTTTAATAACATGATCTCAAGTGTATCTTCTTAACTTAGATTCAATATTCAAGAACATAGGTGTGAAGAACTTCAATTCATCATAATAGACCCATAATCAATGCAATGACAATCATTAAAGACCATTTAACTAATTAGGAGATCAATTCTATCAAACTCAACCTAATCCATATCAATTCTACATTTAGGGTTAAGGGTTAGGGGTCATCACCCACAATCTAGATCAAACTACTTCAATTCACCATAATCAAGTTACAATTCATGATAATCTATTCATTCTAACCCAAAGAATACATAATTAACTCAATTCACATGATCAAATTCGGATTTGGATGAAACCCATAAGAAACTCAACTTTTTGGAAAAAGCTTTGAAGGAACCCTTTGAGGAAAGAATCTCAAAGGTGAATTAGATCCCATACCTTAAGGTTTGATGACGTTTTGATGGTGAATTTCGTGCTAATCCAGCCCCCAATGATCTCCCCAAGTTGATCTCCAATGGAGTCTTCCAATAGAGAAAGAAAGTAGAGAGAAGGAAGAGAGTTTTGTTTTTGAGAGAATGATTAGGCTAATGAGGGTTGGGTATTTATAGTGGGGTCTTAAGTCACCTAATTAGTCTCTCTTAAACCCCTAATTACCCCTAAGACACTTAATTAATTAACTAACTAAAAACTAACTTTTCCAAAACTGCCACAGACCTTCCACGACGGATCCCCGACGATGGTCCGTCGTGGGCGTGACGGACTAACATCCCTCCGTCCTGCACATCCGTCACGTTGGTCAGAGACTTGTGCAGGCGGAGGCTTTCTCCCCAAGCACACGACGGTTCCATGACGATGGACCGTCGTGGCCGTGACGGACTGGCTTCCCTCCGTCCTGCACATCCGTCACGCTTGTCAGAGACTTGTGCAGGCGGAGGCTTTCTTCCCAAGCGCACGACGGTTCCACGACGACGGACCGTCGTGGCCGTGACGGACTGGCTTCCCTCCGTCCTGCACATCCGTCACGCTTTTCAGAGACTTGTGCAGGCGGAGGCTTTCTTCCCAAGCGCTAAGGCTAGCATGACGGAGGCCTCGATGCCCCGTCGCGCCTGTGACGCCCCGCCATGGGGTCCGTCATGCCCTGCTGCTTCAAGGGTCCTCCTCGAGGGTCCTTGTTTGGTCCTTGGGGAGTCGTACCCTGACTTTTCCAGCATGATACCATCCCACACAATATTTTACACCTATGGTTACAACTGTTTACCAAATTCCGACTCTTTAACTTGGTTAAATCAAAAGGACACTCTAGCCCTCTTATGAACCAATTTGTCGGACGTTTAAGAGTTTCGGTTCCAACACCACTTCAAAGACTCTAAATATGCCTAATTGGCTAGGAACACTAGTTTAGATCCTAAGGAGCCCATTTAAGTCTTATCACATGACCTCGATATTTCAAAATGTTACATTATTCCCCCTTAGGAACATTCGTCCCCGAATGACACCAAACACTCTTAAAAAAAAGAGGGAGTAGACTCAAGACTAGCAGCTCAACCAATTCACAATATTCCGTAGCATGAACTATATTATTTCATAAAAATACTTCAAAACATCAATTTACCATACATGATCTCAACATTTCCTCATGAGGTTTTTTTTTCTCCTTTTCATACATGCATGAACTCAATCATTTATCACTCAAATCAAATAGTACAAAGTTCATTTTATCAATATGCTCAATATAATATCAGCAAGGATTAACCATACCTTAATCACAAAACTTGACTCAAATATGCAAGAAACAAGATAACTTCCAAATTTATCTAAGGTCACCTTAGAGTGACTCCATTTTTTTGAAGTCTCCAAAACTAGGAGTTTTGCAAAGTTTCACAAAAACAACAGAGATTCACAATATCTAACGTATTTATATCATTAGAGAGAGATACTAACCTTAAACATCAAAAAGATGAGGATAACGGGTTTTCATGTCAGCCTCCGCCTCCCATGTTGCATCCTCTACTAGGTGGTTCCTCCATAACACCTTTACGGAAGCTACCTCTTGTTTCTCAACTTTTTCACTTGCCTATCAAGGATTTGAACCGGAACCTCCTCATAAGAGAGGTTATCCTTGACTCCGAGGCCTTCAAGAGGAAGAATTGACTCGGGATTCTCGACACACTTCTTCAACATGGAGACATGGAAAACCGGATGAACCAAAGCTAGCTCATCAGGTAATCTTAAACGATAGGCAACTTTACCAACCCTTTCCAAAATCTCATAAGGGCCTACATATCGAGGCTCAACTTCCCTTTCTTGCCAAATCTTACCACTCCCTTCATAGGTGAAATTTTTAAATACACCTCATCACCCTCTTCAAACTCCAAGTCCCTTCTTCTATTATCGGCATAGGACTTTTGTCGACTATAGGCTGTTTGCAACCTATTTCTTATGATATGTACATTCTCCAATGTCTTGTAAATCAAGTCTGGACCGAATATCGATGACTCACCTACTTCAAACCATCCTATAGGAGACCTACACCTCCTTCCATACAAGGCTTCATAGGGAGCCATGGAGATGGACGAATGGAAACTATTATTATATGCAAACTCCACCAACGGCAAATGCTTATCCCAACTCCCTTTAAAATCAATGATGGAAGCTCTAAGCATATCCTCAAGAGTTTGAATCGTGCGTTCCGCTTGACCATCTGTTTGAGGATGGAAGGCGGTACTTAATTTTACTTTAGTACCCAAACCTTTTTGAAACGACTTCCAAAATCTAGATGTGAATTGTGCACCTCTATCCGAAAGGATGGATAACTGAATACCATGACGACACACAATCTCATCTATGAAAATCTTCGCATAATCTTCCGCCGAATACGTAGATTTGACGGGGATAAAGTGAGCAAACTTACTCAATCTATCAACAATCACCCATATAGAATCAAATGACTTTTGAGTCCGAGGCAACCCTACTACGAAATCCATATTAATGTCTTCCCACTTCCAAGTAGGAATTTGGATCTCCTGTAGTAAGCCACCCGGCTTTTGATGTTCCGCCTTCACTTGTTGACAACTCGGACATTTAGCAACAAATTCCGCTATATCCTTCTTCAAACCTTCCCACCAATATATTTCTCGAAGGTCATGATACATCTTTGTAGAACCGGGATGGATGGAATAGTGGGATCCATGGGCTTCATCAAGGATCCGATCCCTCAATCCATCCACATTAGGAACACACAACCTCCCTTTATACCTCAATACACTGTCTTCTCCTAAAGAGAATGACTCGTTCGTCTTGCCAAGAACCGATTCCTTTAACTCCATCAATAGTTGATCAAGGTGTTGTTTGGACTTCACCTCAACCACCAATGATGACTCAGAGCTATGATGAACCGTGGCACCTCCATTTAGCGAACTCACCAATCGCACTCCCAATCTAGTCAAACGATGAACATCTTTTACTAGATCTTTCTTGTCTTCTTCGATATGAGACACACTACCCATAGTCATACGACTTAAAGCATCCGCCACCACATTTGCCTTGCCGGGATGATATAGGACACTCATATCATAATCTTTCAACAACTCTAACCACCTTCTTTGTCGAAGATTCAAATCTTTTTGGGTAAACACATATTGAAGGCTCTTATGATCAGTGAAAACATCCACATGAACACCATACAAGTAGTGTCTCCATATTTTTAAAGCAAACACCACGGCCGCTAACTCAAGAGGTCATGAGTAGGATAATTTCTCTCATGCACCTTAATTTGCCGCGAAGCATAGGCAATCACCTTCCCATTTTGCATAAGCGCACACCCCAAACCTACGCGGGATGCATCACAATACACAATGAACCCTTTAGATCCTTCCGGTAAAGTTAACACCGGAGAGGAAGTAAGCCTATCCTTCAATAATTGAAAACTCTTCTCGCATGCCCTTGACCATTCAAACTTTTTACCTTTTTGAGTCAATGAAGTCAAAGGAGATGCAATGGATGAAAAGCCTTCTACGAACCTTCAATAATAACCCGCTAGACCCAAGAAACTCCTAATGTCAGTTGGGGTCAAGGGTCTAGGCCAGTTTCTTACCGCATCTGTCTTCCTTGGGTCTACCTCAACTCCCTCACTAGAGATGATGTGCCCAAGAAATGCCACCGACCTCAGCCAAAACTCGCACTTGCTATACTTGGCGAACAATTTATGTTCTCTAAGGGTTTGCAATACTACCCTTAGATGATCCATGTGGTCAACCTCATTTTTCGAATACACCAAGATATCATCGATAAATACAATAACGAATGAATCAAGGTAATTTCGAAACACCTTGTTCATCAGATCCATAAACGCCGCCGGAGCATTTGTGAGACCAAAGGACATAACCACGAACTCATAATGCCCATATCGAGTCCGAAAAGCTGTCTTTGGAATATCTTTATTTCTCACCCTAAGCTGGTGGTACCCTGACCTCAAATCAATCTTTGAGAAGTAACTCGCTCCTTGGAGTTGATCAAATAAATCATCAATCCGAGGAAGAGGATACTTGTTTTTGATGGTAACCTTGTTGAGTTGTCGGTAGTCAATACACATCCTCAAGGACCCATCCTTCTTTTTCACGAACAAGACCGGAGCACCCCATGGAGAAATGCTAGGCCTTATAAAGCCCTTGTCTAGCAAATCTTTAAGTTGTGCCTTCAATTCCTTTAACTCGGCCGGAGCCATTCTATAAGGAGGAATAGAGATAGGATTTGTTTCCGGTAGCAAATCGATACCGAAATCGATTTCCCATTCGGGAGGAATGCCAGGAAGGTCATCAGGAAAGACCTCCGTAAATTCACTCACCACGGGGACTGACTCTATAGGAGGAACTTTGGAATCCACTTCTTGGACTCTCACAATATGGTAGAGACACCCCTTCGAGATCATTTTACACGCCTTTAGGCATGTTATGAAACGACCTCTAGGAAGAGAATTTCCACCCTTCCACTCTATAACGGGTTCATTTGGGAAACAAAACCTCACAATTTTGGTCCTACAATCGATGGAAGCGAAACTAGCATGCAACCAGTCCATACCTAATATGACATCAAAATCAAGCATGTCTAGCTCAACTAGATCAATATGAGAAACTCTATGAGGCATTGAAATAGGACAATTTCGATAGACCCTTTTTGCTACCACTGATTCACCAACCGGATTAGACACCAAAATAGGTTCATGCAAAACATCGGGTAATGTACTAAACTTCTTAGCTACTAATGGAGTAACGAAAGACAAAGTAGCACCCGGATCAAGTAATGCATACACATCAATGGTAAAGATTTGTAACATACCAGTCACCACATCGGGAGAGGCCTCTTGGTCATCTCTCGAACGAAGAGCATAAAAACGGTTCTTTTTGGGAACCTCATTTGAACCACTTGACTGACCACCCCTCTCTTGTCCCTTAGCATTTGGACAATCCCGCACCTTGTGACCAATCTTTCCACAACCAAAGCACTTGTCTGAACCTAGGACGCAAACTCCTAAATGCTTCTTCCCACATTCCTTACAAGTTGGATTCTTATTGGGCGAATTTTCACTTTTTCCTTTTTGAGCTCTTGGCCTAGGAACCTTCCCATCCCTAACCTTGGGAAATTTGGATGGAACGTGGTTTGAGAACCTCTTCTTGAATCTAGGCCTGTCTTGAATTCCCAACCTATCTTTAGCAGTTTCACTCTCATAAGACCTTGTCCTTCTTGAGTCCTTATCCTTATCCTTCCTTTTTGCTCTAGCCTCCTCAACCCTTCTTGCATGCACCATGAGACGACCAATATTCATGTTATCATGTAGCATAGCCGATTGACACTCCTCTTGTAAGTCGTCTAATATACCTGTCACATATCGACTCATTTCGTCTCTAGGATCGGAGAACAAAGACGGAGCATATTTGGCCAATTGAGTAAATTTCAGAGAATACTCATGAACACTCATCGTTCCTTGGCGGAGATTGATGAATTCCACCACCTTCGTTTCTCTCATTTCTCTAGGGAAAAACCAATCAATGAAGGCCCTTTTGAATAACTCCCATGTCACTAACCCACTTTCAAGTGGCCTGTTGTCCTTCCATTGTACATACCATATCTGAGCAACATCTTTGAGTTGGTATGAAGCCAACTCGGCACTCTCGCTAGATGACAGCCCCATAGCACACAAAATCTTGTGGACCTCATCAATAAATTTCTGAGGGTCTTCATCAACCTTCGACCCATAAAAGACAGGAGGATTCATTCGAGTGAAATCCCTAAGTCTGGAGGCCATAGTCTGTTCATGGACTCTAGGTGCCAAATCCCTATTGGCTTGGGCAGTCATAGCTTGGGCTTGCACTGTTGCGGCTTGAGCTTGAGTAGTCACGGCTTGAGCCATTTGAGCAATAATATCTCTCATCTGAGCTTCTGTCATCGGTGGAGGATCAGCAGGAACCTGGTCATCAACAGCAACCTCTTCAAGAGGAGGAGCAGGTTCATCACGAGGAATTCCCGCAGCAGCCATATCTTCCTCAAGTCTTCGAGCTGCATTTCTTCTAGTATTCATCTCCTATAACCAAAACACAAGGTTCAGGCGAAAGCATATACGACGTACATTCTAGGGGCACGATATGAATTTCCAACAATGAGAATGATTCCTAATCACCAAATAAGTTCCTATTCATAAGTGTGGCGCGCTTCACAATTATGAATACAAACTTAAATAACGTGGTTGAGAGAGAGACGTTAACATCAAAGATGTTCAACCTCATGCTCTGATACCAAGTTTGTCACATCCGGGTTTACCCCCAAGACGTAACCGGCGTCGGCGTCCTCTCGGACGACTAAGACAAGCCTCTTAGCTTCGTCATAGCATTCATCGACTAAAAATTCAGAAAGAATTTAAAACTTTTTATCTAAAACTACTTGGAGGTTTACATAGACCTCTACATACACATCATTATATATATCAAGTATACATAGACTTGTTCATATACGAAGATTACTTAGTCTTCTACTTTTATTTCATACACTTATATATTTAGAAAATAATAGTCATAAAACCGTCTCATCTCATAAACCATCTATCGATTACAATAAGTCTTGGGCATAGCCCTACATCAAATGAAAGAAGCCGCATATAGGCTGTTTACTACATCATCTCAAGAGAATAACAGAGTCAACATAGAATCAAAGTAACTACACATCATAAAAGAGAGATGTCGGCCACGTCCTCGAGAGAGTGAGGACCTACCACTTGGATGGCAAAATACCCAAGTCTTCCTTCCTAGCAATTTGGATCAAGCTCAACGACCCGAACCTAAAATGTTTGGGAAAAGGGAAAGAAAAGGGATTAGTACTCCACATGTACTAAGTATGGAATCTCATATACAATTACCAATCAAATATATTTAAAAAGGGACATTTGTGAAAACATAATAGACTGCATATGCAATTAAACCATAACAAAGCAAAGTATACTAATGATAACCTTCAATAAGTCACAAGTGCAATGATCAAGTAAAATTACCATGTCTCCTACTCAATCAAGTAACCTACCAAGACTACAATTAGCAACTTACTTACCAACCTACTCTTCATGTCATGATACAATCCTTCTTCAAGCAAAGACAACAACATTATATTCATAAGCATGTTACTCAACATACAAACCATTTACATCATACCATCGCTTTACATATATAATATTGACCTCTCAAAGTTCCTATCAAGGCAAACTAGTGCAAGGCGTAGGTAGAGTCCCATACCCCTACCTAAGCTATAGCCAACCTCTCAAGTTACTTTGATTAGCCTATACCTTATTCATTCATTTAGTTTAGGGAACATTTGCCTTAACCGACATAGACCACATAATCGAATGTGGAATCCGGTGTCATGAAACCTTACACCGATGGAAGGTGGTCTACCGGCCAAGGTAGAACCCAACGTGAACATAGCTATCTAGGTGAATCCACTAGCTAGTATCCTATGGTGGCACATAGTTAATGGAGCTTGGGGGAAAGAACCACGGACATATCAACTCTACACCCTACTCGGGTCATGAGGCTATCCACCCCGTGAGGACCGTAATGAACCCTGCCTTCCTTTTTACAAGAAAGTGTCACCCCTCACATACAAGCTCACTCGGTGCTAAGCTAAGTTCCCTTTTATAGACGAGTCTTTAACCTTTATTAACCGTATTAACTTAGTTAGATAGTAGGGTCAAGCCCTTTGCATAACCATCATTATAGCTCAATAAGAATTGTATGAGAATTAGTCCTTTCATTAACAATTCATATAGGTGAAGTTAACCCTTGTACATCTCATCATAATAGGGCACATCGTACAACTTCCCTATATTACATTACACCTAGCAACCTCACAACCAACCTAAGCATATCAATTCATGTATCATATCAACTTATCACATCAATCAAAGCATACTTCAACATAACATTATCACTTGATGACAATTAACCATAATTTGAAGTAAAGGCTAGGATCATCAAGACTTACCAATACTCCTCCCTAGTCCATCAATAAAGGACCATACCATTAAACCATGGATCAACCAATCTTAGATCATCACGTCAATGTAATTCAATAATAAATCACAAGAACTAATCAAGGAGAAGCACTATACTATGAAGCAATACTACATCAAAGTTTAATAACATGATCTCAAGTGTATCTTCTTAACTTAGATTCAATATTCAAGAACATAGGTGTGAAGAACTTCAATTCATCATAATAGACCCATAATCAACGCAATGACAATCATTAAAGACCATTTAACTAATTAGGAGATCAATTCTATCAAACTCAACCTAATCCATATCAATTCTACATTTAGGGTTAAGGGTTAGGGGTCATCACCCACAATCTAGATCAAACTACTTCAATTCACCATAATCAAGTTACAATTCATGATAATGTATTCATTCTAACCCAAAGAATACATAATTAACTCAATTCACATGATCAAATTCGGATTTGGATGAAACCCATAAGAAACTCAACTTTTTGGAAAAAGCTTTGAAGGAACCCTTTGAGGAAAGAATCTCAAAGGTGAATTAGATCCCATACCTTAAGGTTTGATGACGTTTTGATGGTGAATTTCGTGCTAATCCAGCCCCCAATGATCTCCCCAAGTTGATCTCCAATGGAGTCTTCCAATAGAGAGAGAAAGTAGAGAGAAGGAAGAGAGTTTTGTTTTTGAGAGAATGATTAGGCTAATGAGGGTTGGGTATTTATAGTGGGGTTTTAAGTCACCTAATTAGTCTCTCTTAAACCCCTAATTACCCCTAAGACACTTAATTAATTAACTAACTAAAAACTAACTTTTCCAAAACTGCCACAGACCTTCCACGACGGATCCCCGACGACGGTCCGTCGTGGGCGTGACGGACTGACATCCCTCCGTCCTGCACATCCGTCACGTTGGTCAGAGACTTGTGCAGGCGGAGACTTTCTCCCCAAGCGCACGACGGTTCCACGACGACGGACCGTCGTGGCCGTGACGGACTGGCTTCCCTCCGTCCTGCACATCCGTCACGCTTGTCAGAGACTTGTGCAGGCGGAGGCTTTCTTCCCAAGCGCACGACGGTTCCACGACGATGGACCGTCATGGCCGTGACGGACTGGCTTCCCTCCGTCCTGCACATCCGTCATACTTGTCAGAGACTTGTGCAGGCGGAGGCTTTCTTCCCAAGCGCTAAGGCTGGCATGACGGAGGCCTCGATGCCCCGTCGCGCCTGTGACGCCCCGCCATGGGGTCCGTCATGCCCTGCTGCTTCAAGGGTCCTCCTCGAGGGTCCTTGTTTGGTCCTTGGGGAGTCGTACCCTGACTTTTCCAGCATGATACCATCCCACACAATATTTTACACCTATGGTTACAACTGTTTACCAAATTCCGACTCTTTAACTTGGTTAAATCAAAAGGACACTCTAGCCCTCTTATGAACCAATTTGCCGGACGTTTAAGAGTTTCGGTTCCAACACCACTTCAAAGACTCTAAATATGCCTAATTGGCTAGGAACACTAGTTTAGATCCTAAGGAGCCCATTTAAGTCTTATCACATGACCTCGATATTTCAAAATTTTACACACTTGGAGCTACCCTTTGTTCTCATAGTGTAATTCAATCACAAGGGCATATGAAGAGGTACCATATAGTAGTCATATCCAAATCATAATACTTCTTACCAAAGATGGTCCACTAGGGCATCCACACAATGGTTACTAGGATATCTCAATGACTTTCTTAGAGATGGTTTCATGGTGTTCCAGCCAACCTACCCCTAAGTCCATCAGTCATACAAAAAGGATACCATTACGTCTTTCAATTTCAAGGATATCATAACCTTCTTTCTAGATTTAAGGTTCTAAGTAAATGACTATCTTAACCTTATTCAAGGTCATCTTTCAATCACACATATGCATACTTGACAAAGTTTCTTAATCCTACTAAGTCAAGAGTTCATATTCACATTCTTGATGTATCAAGTAGAGGGACATAGGTCTACCAAAACAAGACACACCTCATCATCATCTTATTACATGTACAATGTTATTCAAGTAGCACATAGGGACAACAAAATCTTCTACAAGTCACCCTATTCATTCCTTTAAAAGCATATACATAACCATCATAAGACTCATATAGTCAATTAGGAAGATTCACACTTCAACATAAAGTAAAACACATTAAGACATCATCATAGTCTACTATAGACATATATCACCAACTAGAATAACTCATGCTTTGACTTCCCATATACACATAAGTCATATGGACCTTCATAATGATCACATATACAAGTCACAACATGATAACATCATAATTCATAAGCAATGCTGATGAGGACACATTCTTCACAATTATATCATATAAGCACCGCCACCATAAGTGGATCACACCAACATCATAATTCAAGACCTATACTACACAATATAGAAGAGGTTAGGTCAACATACCATCATTACATCAAGAACACCTCCAATCCATAGCCATTACAACCAATTCAATCCACAAAGGCTCTTACCAATAACCATACACACCAATCCAAAATAATAATCAAACTATACAATGATACAACATAATAAAATATGTAATTCATCTCACTAGGACAACCTATATACAATTCTATCATGCTTATTACATAATTCAATAGCTAAAAGTAATCTACACAATAAATCAATACAATAGAGTTATGATCACATCACCCATAATATAGACAAAATAAAGATTTCATGATCTGCATGGGTTCAAAAGAATTTTTGTAAAAAATGATCAAATTAACATCAATTCAATCATAAGTCATTGATACAAAACGTTTTATGCAAGAACCCATGGCTAGAATTCAATTTAGAAGTTCATACTTTGAGAAAGTCTTGGAAAAGCTTTTTGAAGTTTGGATCCTTGAAAAAAGAGAGTTCAAGGATGAAACACCGTACATTGATGAAGACAATCCACGACAATGGTGAAGATTTGAAGGAGAAATCAAGCGCCAAGATCCAACCTTGCTTCAAGCTCCAATGGAATTCTAGAGAGTTCTTCTTTGGGGACTTGGGATTTTTAATTGAAGAATGAACTCATCTTAAGGTTCAAGAATTATAAACCCACTTTAAATATACAAATGACTTTAGGTAATCGATCTTTTTCTAATTAGAACACTAGGTGAAATACCTATAAAGTCCTTGGCTTGGCCGAGACACATACAGAAAATCTGCAGGTGTCAATCGATTGATCAATGCATGCACAGTAGACCAATCGACGGATTAATGCATGCGCAGTAGACCAATCGACGGGCCGTGATGGCAACTGTCGTTTGTTCAAAGACTCTGCAGATGGGGGTTTAGCTCCCATACTATGTATAGAGCAACGACCCCAAACGACGGGGTGTCGATTGGACAAAGGGGCGTCTATTGCCCATCGTGGTTTGGGACTGTTTTGGCAGTTTCAAGCACACACAAGCACGTCTCAAGGAAAAACATCCGAACGTCTTGGACATTCAACCTCCAAACACTTCAAAACTTTTAAAACTATTATTAACCATTTTAAGACTTTAAATCCTCATGACACACATGTTAGGCTCTAGCTTCATCTAATTTGTTTTAGGGATGTTCCCTCCCACTTAGACAACATTCGTCCTCGAATGGCACTTGGTTCATTTTAGAAACTATTAAGATATAAGACTCAACACTATCAGCTCATAACCACACCACACATCATAACCATTTCTCAAGAAAACACAATTTAGAAAGAATTTCAAACACTTTTGTTTTGGGAATAGCATCCTCTTAAGCTAATCTTTGTATGTCCTCACATGATTCAAGGACATAGTTATGTTTTAGCTTTTATTTTCAAAAGACATTGTAATAGACTTTAGTATTTCCTTTTAAATGTTGTATGGGTTGTGACTCTAAGATGTTCATGTGTCTAAGATGGCTACAAAGAGACTTGGTCTTTCTTATGTTTTCTATAAAAGAGATTTGAACGATTATTGTGAAAAGTTATTATTTTGTACTATTTTTCATATACATATGCGATGCATTATGTCTAATTTCTTGTATAAGGCCTCCTAGAGGTCGAGTACGCCGTGTGGCGACTTGAGGATGCCATTTCTTCTAGGGTATACCCTCGGGTCATTACAATCTTGGTATTAGAGCATAAGGTTATGAAGTAGTGCTTAAGATCCTAATTCTCATTAAAAAGACATCCAGTAAAGTCTTGTTCATATGAGTCGCAACATATCTATGAGCGCGAGGCTATAGGACGATAGAGGTTCACTTTCTTCATTACTCTTGTGTCGTGCCATAAAGTTAATAATATAGGTGTATTTTTCTAATCTCTTCTCTTGTCTTTATAGGATATGAATACGAGAAGGACGCCCGCAAGGAGAGTTAATGAGGAAGTTGTAAATGAGGGAGTTCTCTCCAAGGCAGACAAGATCCACAAGGTGTTCAAGTTCCTCAAAGTGATCAAGTCCCTATATTTGTTAAAGGGGATGAGGTTCTAATGGTTCCCCTAGACATAGTCAATGGTGAGATTAGAGAGGCTATCCTTACCCTAGCCCGAGCCAAGAAGTCTCAAGTAACTAGAGATATTAGGCCTAGGATGAATGATCTTGAGAGTACCATGACCTCTAGATTGAGGGACTTTGTGAGGATGAATCCTGCTATCTTCCTTCATTCGAAGGTTGGAAAAAATTCCCAAGAGTTTTGAGATGGTGTGTACAAGGTGTTGAGTGCCATGGGGGTAACTTCTACAGAGAAGGCGGATTTGGCTTCACGCCAATTGACGGAAGTTTCTCAAGTGTGGTACACTCAATGGGAAGACAAAAGTTTGGTTTAGTCAGGTCTCATAGAGTGGGAAGAGTTTAAGGAAGCCTTCTTAGGAAAGTACATTCCCCGGGAAAGGAGGCAGGTGAAGGTTGGGGAGTTCATAAACCTTAGGCAAGGTGACATGAGTGTTGAAAAGTATTCTTTAAGGTTTAATCTATTGTATACGTATGGTCTATCCTTGATGTCTAACCCTAGGGATAATATGAGTAGGTTTGCAACAGGTGTTGCCGACCTTGTGAAAGAAGAGTGGTGTACAGCCATGCTCCATAATAACGTAAACTTGTCTAGGCTTATGGTGTATGCACAATTCATTGAAGAGTCCTAACTTAGTAGGATCACAAGAATTTTGAATAGGGGTAGATCCGATGAGAAAAACCAACCTAGGTTTAAGAAGAGGTCTCCAAATTAAGATGGGTCTAGTGCTCATAAGGTTAAACTTGAAAGTGGTAGTGGTTCTCAAGATGTTAAGCCTACTTGTTCTACTTGTGGGAAGAAGCACTTTGGGAAGTGTATAGCCGGTACCGGTGGGTGCTATGATTGTGGAAAGGATGGTCATAAGGTGAGATATTGTCCTACTATTGCAGCTAGAAAAAGAAATGTCAAACAATTTCCTCCTAATGTTCCAGATGATGGTGCACCAAAGAGGAATCACTTTTATGTTCTCCAAGCTAAGGCAAATCCGAATGAGGATGCCCCTAAGTTATAGTTTTCTCTTTTAATTTGTGATGGGTTCCTTCTACGTGGGGGAGTATTATGAATAGTTGGGTTATGGATTGTTGTCTCTTTTCTTCTATTATATTCAAACTTGAGAGTTAGAACTTTATAGTAGCATGTTGCATGTGTTTAGGAGTCTAAGTGAAAATGAATTTCATTTATCTCCTTGCATTGTGCATATCTTTTGATGAGGTTATGTTTATGTGGTAAAATGAATTTATATGATTTTATCTCTCATATTGTCATGCGTTTATAATAAATTCCTTAAAATTTGCATTAGGGATCTAGTGAACATGCTTTACTGTAAGAAATTTGAAATTTCGCTAATTGTGTTTTCATGAGAAATGGTTATAATGTGGTTAGAAATGATGTATATTAGCATGTTAATATGTGGAGAAGGAAGTTCCTCCTCTATGAGATTAAAAGGTTGAGTCTTATTGCATGATAAGTTGTAGATGTAGTTCCTACTTTCTTGTTGTTTTTTGAGTCTCTTGATTATTTGGAGTTGATGTTCCTCTTATCTATGTGATCATATATGGTGTGGTATATTTATGATCTGCTAGTCTTGACTCTTTACTCTTGAAAAGTGTAGCAAGTGTAGCAAGTGTCATTCGAGGACGAATGTTGTCCATGTGGGGAAAAATGTAACGACCCTAATAACGAACTAGTTTTAACTAGAGCCTATCATGTGTGTCATGAGTTTATAAGGTCTTAAAATGATGAATATTAGTTTTTGAACTCAATGTGATGAGTTTGGATGAGTTAGGAAGTGAAACATCCAAGACGTTCAAAAGTTAGCTTGTAGACGTGCTTGTGTGTTCTAGTGTGTCTTTGCATATTTTACGGATTGTTTGGAGTTCAAATGGATAGGAGGGATTCCTAAAATCTATAGTAATGTATTTAGGGTTGAAACCTCTTGGAACGACTCCCCAAACACCACCCTAAGGGTCCTTGAGAAGGACCAAACCCTTGTTTGAAACTGCCAAAAAGCAGTCCCAAACGACGAGCCTAAACGACGGACAATAGGTCCATCGAAGCCCCGTCAATTTGGGTTGTAGCCCTACATTTTGTGGTTGGAGATTATCTTCCTTTGGGGGAGCCTCTAAAAAAACCACGGACCTGCAGGATGGTCTGTTGGTTGGTCGATAATCGGGGATGTGTTGCGTCGATTGAGTCCTGCAACTTTTCAACAGGTCTCGAACAAGGCTGTGGTATTTTGGCAAATTCACCTAGAATCCATATAAAGTCTTGGAAGGTTATTTTAGGTGTTTTTGGTTATGTTAAGTTACTTTATAAGCCTAGAACCTAGATTAGAGTTGATTATTCAAAATCAAAACCCAAGACCAAAATAGAACTCTCTAGAACTCCATTGAAGCTAGGAGCAAGGTTGAAGCTAGGAGCTTGATTTCTCCATTAATTATTCATCAATTTTGTGGATAATATTCAATAGAGGTATGGTGTTTCCTCCTTGAATCCTCATACATTCAAGGAGTCCAATTTCGAAGATTTTTCATAAATGTTCAAAAACATAGAATCTTCTATTTTGAATTCTAGCCATGGGTTCTTACATTAAATAGTTTAAATCAATGATTTATGATACAATTGATGTTAATTCAATGTTTTAAGATCAAAAACTGTATAAACCCATGCATTTCATGATTTCTTATTTTCGGCTTTAATGTGGGTGATTTGATCATGGTCTAATTATATTAAATTCTTGTGTAGATTGTATAGGGCTATTGAATTATGTATAGATCATGATAGAATTGTTTATAGGCTGCCTTAATTTGATGATATTCATATTGTATATTGTTGATTCTTTTGTATGATTTGATTATTGTTTAGAATTGTGTATATGCCTATTGGTATGAACCTTTGTGAAGTGAATTGATTGAGAAGGCTAAGGAATGGTGATGTTGATGATGGAAAGATGGTAAGATGAACTAATCTCTCTATATTGTGTAGAATTTAGATTGAATTGTATTGATTGATATGGTCCACTTATGGTGGCGGTGTTTATGTGTTATAATTGTTATGAACATGGCATGTTCGGCATTATTATGTGAATTGTGTTATTATCTTGTTATAACTTGTATAGATGATCAATATGAAGGATGATTATGTGTATATGTATGTTTAAGGATAAAGTATTTTTTTCTCTAATTGGTTATATGTGATTACGATAGACTATGGTTATGTCTTTATATGATCATGATGTGTGTGTCTTGGTTGGTATACTTATGTCCCTCTACTTGATACATGAAAGTATGTGATTGTGAACTCTTACCATAGTAGGCTTAAGCACCTTTGTCATGTATACCATGAAAATGTAACGAAGGTCAATAATTTGGAACCTTCAATATAGAAAGAAGGTTATAGAACCCTTGAAGTTGAAATCCATAATGCTATACTTCTTGAGTGAAAGATGGACTTAGGTATAGGTTGGTTGGAACGGCATGAAACCATCTCTAAGGAAGTCTTCAGAGCTATTCTTATAACCATTCAATGGAAGAAGTAGTGGACCCATTCTTTGTAGGGTAATGATGGTTAGGTACAATTGAGGAATGTTACCTTTTCATATGCCTTATTGGTATTGAACCTACTCTATGAGAACTAAGGCAAAGAACCAAATGCATATGCTTGTGGTAGTGACTCTACTTAAGATGAGACTAGAGTACCAATAAACCCTTGAAATTCCTTAACCATGTGCCTACATGGTATTTGTCCTAGTTCTACCCTTGGTAAGTTGAACACCTTCCCTCGGAGTAGGGTAGACTCTGGATTCCATGCTTAGCAAGGATGGTCTATGTTGGTTAATTCATGTTCTCATCATGTGGGATGCAATCTAGTGTTGGAGAAGTTCTACAACGTGTAGATAGTTGAATGGGACGCAATCTAGACTATTATGTGAAGTCCACAATTGTTGAAATATCTCGTAAATGTCTTAATGAATATTGTTGACTTAAGTTAATGTTGGTTGAATAGAAAGATCCCTATCTAGGGTAGCTTTGAGGATTGCTTAGGTAGGCTTGGAGATGGTTTATGGGCGGTCTCTTCATGTCTTACTCAAGTGCGTCTTAGAGTAACCTAGGGTAGAGATTCTATGTGATGGTTAATAATATTACTTAAGTTAGTCGTAAGGATTACTTAGGTGTGCATGAAGAGGGTGTATGGGCGGTCTCTTCTTGTCTTACTTAACTAAGTCTTAGGATAACCTTTGGTAGTGTAACGAACCTAAAAATAAAATAGGCCTAACTAGAGATTCACATGAGTTTGATGAGTTAAATAATGTGTAAAATTAATGTACTTTAGCATTAGGAGTGAGTTTGTAGAGTTTGGAAGCCAAACGTCAAGGGATGACCAAGACGTTCGGAAACTAGTCTTGTGTGTGCGCTAGTATGTCCTTGTATGTTGTGCGTGTTTTTGTGTGTTGTTTGGATTACTAAAGAAGTAGGGATGATACTAACACCTAGAAGGACATGTTTTGGGTCGAAACGTCCGGTTACGACTCCCCAAGGACCGCCCTAGGGGTCCTTGAGGAGGACCCAACCCTTGGACCAACAAACTGCCCTAGGTAGCCAAGATTTGTGCTATGGTGAATCTAGTCCGCGTCGCGTACTTGGTGCACCCTAGGACAAATTCATAGTCCACATCGCGGACTCCACTGTCTCGATATTTATTTTCAATAATCTTGTGGGAGCAGCTCCGAGTTGTGGACTTGTTTCCCTATGATAATTCCGAAAACAAAAGTTATGTTTGACTTGTTTGAAAAGGTCCAATTAATGTAGGGGTGTCTTGGGTACTTTGGGGCTGTGTTATATACTGATTTTAGGTCATTATGCACCCATTCTCCAATCAAAAACCCCAAACACTCAACTAGATATCAAAATTTCAAAAACCTCAAAAGTTTTTCTCTCCACAAAGTTCTCTCAAAACTCCATTGAAGCTAGAACTCAAGGTTGAGCTAGGGTTGAATGCTTTGGGAGTTTTCTTCACCAAATCTCTTGGTTTTCTTCATATTAAGGTATGGTAATTCATCCTTGAGCATTCTTTCATTCAAGGAGTCATTCCAAAGACATTTCAAAAAGGGTTTCAAACTCCAACTTCCCTTATCTTTGACTCAAAGCATGGGTCTTTCCGTGAAAACATTTTAATGATTGAAATATGTTGTTCTTAGTATTAGTTGATGATTTTAATGTCAAAACCCCAATGAACCCATGCTTATGCACATTATAACGTTTTGTCTTATGAAGTGGGTTTGTTGTTTTTGTCTAGATATATTAGAGTTGAGTATCTTATATTGTGTTTTGGGTTAGCTACTGCCTATATATGCTTTATTATGTGGTTTTGGTGAAATATTGAGAAATGGTGGTGAATGCTTGGATGAATGGTAAGTTGTTCTATCTTGTCTAGTTTCCATTGAAATGATCTTTAGTGGTATGGTCCACCTTTGGTGGCGGTGTTTACTTGAAGCATGTGATATGTACATATTTGTGTATTGTGAGTATGGCCTTGAAGGAATAATATGTGAAGTAAGGTAGTGATGATGATGTTCATGTTGATATGTTTTAGGAAACTTGAATTGTATATCTTGTAGAGATTATGTCAAAATGAAGTATCTGTATAAGTGAAGCATGCTAGTGTGTGAATTATGATGAATGAAGGTATGAGTATGTTTAGAAGTCAAGTTATGAATATGTTGATTATGTGAAAGGTGTGCTCACATGTATTCACACACACTTTGTACGTATGAATGAAGTTTATGAAAGAAAATGGGGGATTGTAGGGTAGACACTCTTCGTGAGTAGAGATGAAGTGACTACACCAGCCCTACTATTCATAATGAACTCTAGTAATGAAAAAGGGGATTTTGATGTGAACAGTCTTCGTGAGTTGAGATGAAGTGTTTAGTAGCAACCTCACTATTTCGAAGAGCTTTCTAAGATAGGTTGGAGGTTGGATACCCTTCGTGAGTTGAGATGTGGTCTTCAAAAGTAACCATTAGGGATAAGTACCCTTCGTGAGTTTAGATGTGGTGCTAAATATATATACATTAACCTATAGTTAATGAATATTTAAGACTCTGTGGGGGAGTTATGCTTAGCACCTAGAGGATTTGAAGAAGGGGTGGTTACACTTCGTGAGTAGAGATGTTTTATCCAATGTACCTCTTCAGATGAGTACTCCTTGTTAGTAGAGAATGATTTACATAGAACAAATATCCTTATCCCTTAAATATGTGCCCCCATAGGTGTAGATATTGGGAAAATCCATGTAAAGGCTAAGAGAATGACCCTATCTTAGGCAAGTGGGGATCCCTCATCCGGTAAGGGTTAATATTGGGATTCCATGTCAAACTCTCATGGTCTATGTTGGTTAAAGTTATCCCCCACAAATGAATGTAAATGAAATAACTCTTTTTAAGGGTGTACTACATAGGGTAAGTGGTGGTATGTGACACTATTTATCCATTGCACAAGTAGGAATTAGGAGGGAGTCTTGGTGTGTTCTTATATGAAGATGTATGAAAGGGTCATTATATTATGTTAATGAAGTAAGGTGACTTTATGTCTAATGTTAAAGAAAGCATATTGATGTTATGTCTAGTATGATGAAAGCTATGTATATGATGAATGTGAGGTGCTTATTCTAAGGGAATTCCTAAGGGTCTCGAGGGTGGAAGTAGTAGTATAGGATTCTACTTTCACATTGCACTAAGTGTAAATTGGGGGTTTTCTTGAAGGATGATTTCTTATCTGAAGTTCGTAAGTATATGTATGTTTTGTGTAACGTCCTTGGTATTGAATACTTGTTGAGTTGTAGTGAACTATTCTTATCCTTTGTAGCCATAAGGATCACTTAGGTACGTATTGAAGAGGTTGTATGGGTGGACTCTTCATGTCTTACTTAAGTGAGTCTTAAGATAACTGTTGATAGGGAACTTTATGTGATAATGGTTTTATTGTATATGTGAATATATGTTGAGGTTTATGAGAGTGTTACTTATATGATTCTTCATAACTTGATCCATGAAGGTTTTATCAAAATCTCACTACTTATATGTTTCTACTAAAATGTCCTCTTTTACATGTGTTTTTGCATGTACCATTCTTAGTACAATGTTTGTTCTAACCCCATACTTTTCTATACTCTATAAGTATAGGTTGGTGGCAAGTGAAAGTTTAGGAGGCAAAGCTTTGTAAGTTTACTCTCTCAAGACTCGGTATGTCCTCAAATGTTTGAGGACATAGTCTACGTTTCTTTAGTTTATTCATCTAAGACATGTAAAGACTTATTATGTATTTCTTTCAATGTAAAGGGTAGTGTCCCTAAGATATTTAAGATGTGTCTTTAGTTGTCTTGTGACGATGAGACTTATTCCTTAGTATTTTATAAAAAATGTTTCTTATTATTATTGTTGTGAAAAGTTTTAATTTCGCATTACTTTTCATATTTTATGTAATGAATGATAGATAAGAGTCTTTTACAAGACCTTTAAAGGTTCAAGTACGCCATGTGATGACTCTAGAGCTTTACTTTCTTCATTACTCTAGTGTTCTGCCATAGAGTTGAGTTCTATAAGTGTGATTTCTCAACTTCTTCATTTGTATTTACTGGTCATGAATACGAGGAGGACACCCTCTAGAAGGGAGGAGGGAGGAGTAGTGAATGAGTGAATTCCTCCACGTGGTGAGCAAGTCCCTATAACTGACCAAGAGGATGTGAATGAGGCGGTTCCCCCTCAAGTGCCTCAAGAGCCTCAAGTGCCCCAAGGTCCTTAAGCTCCCATTTTGAAGGGGATATGACTAATGCGGAGATAAGGGCTGCCTTTACGGATTTGCCCTGACTCATGATGACTCAATCTAATGTCATCACTAATCATTTGGTTGCCCAAGCTAACCTAGGAGGTGAACCTCAACGCAATGAAAGAACTCCCGCTTCAAGAATTTGGGATTTCACGAGGATGGACCTACATTTCATGGCACTAAGGTGGATGAAGATCCACAAGGCTTCATAGATGAGGTGTTCAAAGTGGTGGATGCTATGTGTGTGACTCCTAGAGAGAAAGAGGAACTGGACGCTTACCAACTAAAAGATGTGGCACAAGTGTGGTTTGAGCAATGGAGGGATGACAGACCCTTAAGGGAAGGTTCGGTACATTAGGAAGTATTCAAAGAGGCTTTTCTTGATAAGATTTTCCCCTTAGAGTGAAGGGAGAGAAAGTTGGTAGAATTCATGAGACTTCGACAAGGAGGAATGAGTGTGAAAGAGTATTATCTCAAATTCACCCAACTCTCTAAGTATGCCCCAACCATGGTAGCCAACTCTAGGGCTAGGATGAATAAGTTCGTGATGGGAGTGTCTAGCTTGGTGGAAGAAGAGTGTCGTACGACAATGCTCCATAAGATAAGATATTGTCCTAACCTCAAGGCAAAAGGAAAGAGCTCAACCAAGCTCCTTATGCTGGTCTGGATCCTAATGCTCAAGCTAGAGAAGGAGCTAACTAGGAGTGAAATCCTTGGTAATTCCTAAGATCCTAAATTGTTTTTATTTGATTTAGATTGGTTTGCCCTAAGTTAGGGAGTATGAGTTGAGTAGTAAGGTAGTTGGTATCCTTACATTTTCCTTCTATTATTACTGAAGCTTTAGACCAAAATCCTTAATAGTTTGGTCTTGTCTTGGAGTCTTGCATATGAGTATGAGTTGCATGTATCCTTATGTTATGAGTTTCATTGATGATATGATGAGCTGCATGCTCTTGATGGTATCATAGTTTAATGAGTAGATTTGTAGTTAATTTATATTTCTCATGTCATTGTGTAGCTAATGATATGTGCTTAATTGCTTCAAAGTTGTTCTATTTATGTGCCAATGTGTGTTTTGAAGGTTATTGCATGTTCTGCTTTTAAATGATGTGATGAGCATACCTAATGTTTTAGAAGGTAGTTTCCCCGTAAATGAAATGAAAATGATTAAGAGTATGCTTTGAATTGTGGAAATAGTTCCAAATTTTTTAATTGTGGAAATAGTTCCAAATTTGCTTGTGTTGCTTGAAAACACTCAATGATATGAAGTTGGTGTTCCTTGTGAGTTTTTTGCATTGACTATGAATGATCATATCCATGATTATATGTGTTCTGAGCTGCTAGTTGAGTCCTTGGTGTCCTTGAAAGTGTTAGTGTCATTCGAGGACGAATGTTTTTCTAAGTGGGGAGAATGTAACGACCATAAAATGAAATAGGCCTAACTAGATGTCACATCCGGGTTTACCCCCTAGACGTAACCGGTGTCGTCGTCCTCTTTGAGGACTAAGACAAGCCTCTTAGTCTTACATCATTGCATTCATCGATTAAAAATATGAAAGAATTTAAAACTTTTCAACGACATCTAATCGGAGGGTTACATAGACCTCTACATACACATAATCGTAATAATATTGAGTATACATAGACTCGTTCATATAAGAAGATTACATAGTCTTCTACTTTTATTTCACACACTTATATAATAAGGAAATAGAGTCATAAATTTGTCTCATCTCATAAACCATCTAAACAAGAACAATAACATTGGGCATAGCCCTACATCAATAGAAGTAAACCACATATAGGCTTTATACAACTTTGTCTCAAATAGGAAATAGAATCAATACAAAAGTTGTAGTAACTAAGTAACTTCATAAAAGAGTATTGGCAGCGCCCTCGGTGAAATGAGGACCTACCACTTGGATGATAGAATATCCAAGTCTTCCTTCAAATCACCTCAAGTCAAACTTCAACGACCAAAACCTAAAATGTTTGGTAAAGAGGGAAGAAAATGGGGTTAGTACGCCACATGTACTAAGTATGAGACCATATGCACAAATACCAACAAAATATGCTAAAAAGGGACATTTAAGAAAATCATGTTATTTAAGCAATTCCCTTGAATATACTAACAAGTTAATTATATCATACGCATGTCATCATACTTAAACCCATAATCTCATATATCTCTATCATCAAGTAATAACATCACAAACATGAATAAGAGTAAGCACGTAAATAGCAAAGCAAACCAACCAACTATAATCCTTAAGAAGCCACAAGTGCAATGATCAAGCAAAACCCCATAACCCCACTTAATCAAGTAACCCACCAAGGATCATAATTAGCAATTCACTTCACATAGCATAATCTTCCATATCATATAGTATTCTTTCTTTAACATTGTTAACCAATATCATATTCATAAGCATCTCATTCAACATATAAAGTCATTTACATTATATCATCATTTATAGACATAATATTAACTTCTCAAAGCTTCTATCAAGGCAAACTAGTGCAAGGCATAGGTAGAGTCCCATACCCCTACCTAAGCTAAATTCAAACCCCTCAAGTCACTTCAATTAGTATATACTTCGTTCATTCATTTTAGTTTAGGGAACTCTTGCCTCAACCGACATAGACCACATGAGCTAATGTGGAATTCGGTGTCATAAAACCTTACACCGATGGAAGGTGGTCTACCGGCCAAGGTAAAACCTAACATAAACATAGCTATCTAGGTGGATCCACTAGCTAGTTTCCTATTGTGGCAACATAGTTTATGGAGCTTGGGAAAAAGAACCATGCAAATATCAACTCTACACCCTACCTTGGGTCATGAGGATATCCACCCCGTGAGGACCGTAGTGAACCCTACCTTTCCTTATGTAAGAAAGTGTCACCCCCTCACCTACAAGCTCGCTCGGTGCTAAGCTAGGTCCCTTTATTGAAATGCCTTTACTCTTATTATAATCTTAAACTTAACTTAGGTCATAGGGCCTAGCCCTTGTATATTCGTTATCATATCTCAATAAGAATTGTATGAGAATTAGTCCTTTCATTCACAATTCATATAGGTGAGGTCAACCTTTTATATATCACATCATAATAGGGTACATAATCACATGTTATCATTCTTATGGCATGTACATCCTAAGCAACCTCAAAACCAAAACATAAGACATTTCAACTCAATCATCATGCCATCCTATCACTCTAAACAAGGTATACTTCAATACAACATCATAACTTGAGAACAATTCACCATAATTAAAGTGAGAATTAGGATAGTCAAGACTTACCAACACTCCTCCATAGTTCATCATAAAGGGTCTTACCATTAACCCATAGATTAACCAAATTTGAGTCATTACACCAATGTAACTCAACACCCAACATGATTATGAATTTAGAAGAGTCACTACACCATAATTCAATACTAAATCAAAACTTGGAAACATGTTATCTAAGCCTATCATCTTAACCTAGATCAATACCCAAGGATTTGCATGAAGGAATTCACTTCATCACTATAGATTCATGATCAATGTAATAACAACCATTAAGGATGATTTAATCAATAATAGAATCAATTTAATCAAACCAAACCTAATTCATATCAAGATCATGCCTAGGGTTAGAGGTTAAGGGTCATGATCTACAATCTAGACCAAACCATATCAATTCATCCTAACCAAGTTACAATACATGATAATCTACTCATTATAACCCAATAAAAACATGAACAACTCAATTCATAACATAAAATTTGTAATTGAAAGAAACCCATATGAAACTCAACTTTTGGAAAACCTTTGAAGGAGCCCTTTGAGGAAAGAAGTCTCAAAGGTGAATTAGATCCCATACCTTAAGATTGGATGAACTTTTGAGGGTGAATTCTTCCTTAACCAGCCCCCAATTCACCTCCTAAGCTAACCTTCAATGGTGTCTTCCAGTAGAGAAAGAAAGTAGAGAGAAGGAAGAGAGTTTATTTTTTTAGAGTTGTCTTTAGGCTAATGAGGGTTGAGGGTATTTATAGTAGGATTAAATCAACTAAATTAGTCTTCCTTTAATCCCCAATTACCCCTAAACCACTTAATTAATTAAATGTATTTAACTTAAAACGTGCAGGGATTTACAGACCCTCACCGGCGGAACCTCGTCGACGGGCCGTCGGTGAGTCGACGGACAACCCCTCCCTCCGTCCTGCACTCCGTCGTCTTGGTCAGAGACTGTGCAGGCGAGGTCTCCTTAGAAATCGACTAAGTGTGTGACGATGGTGGCCTCGACACCCCGTCGACCCTATTCCGTCGCGGTACACTGCCAGACAGTGTTGTATTCCAAGTTACAAGGGTCCTCCTCAAGGGCCCTTGGTTGGTCCTTGGGGAGTCGTACCCGGACGTTTCTAGCATGAAACATCCCTCACATGTGTTACACCTATTTCCACCAACTTTCGTTCGATTCCGACTCTTAAAACTAGTCGAACGGCTTAAGACACACTAGCCCCCTTATGAACCAAATTTCCGGACGTCATGAACGTTCTTGAATATTTTGGTTCTTAAACACCTTAACCACTCTATATACTCCTAATTTGACTTAGAACAGTGATTTAGACCTCATGGAGCCTAGGTTAAGTTTTACAACATGCCTTGGGATTTTGAAATGTTACATTATCCCCCCCCCCTTAGGAACATTCGTCCCCGAATGACACTAAACACTCTTTTAAAGGGAAGAATAGACTCAAGACTAGCAGCTCAACCAAT
Source organism: Solanum sitiens (assembly GCA_016801875.1). Classification (NCBI taxonomy): domain Eukaryota; kingdom Viridiplantae; phylum Streptophyta; class Magnoliopsida; order Solanales; family Solanaceae; genus Solanum; species Solanum sitiens. Next base: position 1,372,135 of record JABWTJ010000043.1, on the reverse strand, counting down.
TCACAGTATCAAATTAGCATGAATCACATCATTTCAATAAGGCAAACTTCAAAGCTCAATTTATCACACATAGGCTCAAAGTTTCATCATGAGGTACCTCCTTCTCACAGCACACATGAGCTCATCATTCGTTACAGAAGTCAATTAGCACAAAGTTCATCTTATCAATATGCTTCGAATAATATCCACAAGGACTCACTATATCACAATACATGACTTAACTCAAATATGCAACAAGCAAGACAATTTCAAGCTTCCAAGGTCATCTTACAGTGACCTCACTGTATTGTCACTATGATGTTTCAAAATTTTGAATTTTTGCAAAACTTCACCTAAAAATCAGGAAATCACAATTCCTAGCCATAATTATATTATTAGAAGGAATGACTAACCTTAAACATCAAAAAGATAAGGATAACGGGTCTTCATGTCGGCCTCCGCCTCCCATGTTGCACCCTCAACTAGGTGGTTCTTCCATAACACTTTTACGGAAACCACCTCTTTGTTCCTCAACCTCTTCACTTGCCTATCAAGGATTTGAACTGGAACCTCCTCATAAGAGAGGCTATCCTTGACTCCAAGGCCTTCAATAGGAAGAATAGACTCGGGATCCCCGACACACTTCTTCAACATAGAGACATGGAAAATCGGATGAACCGAAGCTAAATCATTAGGTAGTTTCAAGCGATAGGCAACCTTACCAACCCCTTCCAAAATATCATAAGGTCCCACATAAAGGGGACCGAACTTTCCTTTCTTGCCAAATCTAACCACCCCCTTCATAGGTAAAATTTTCAAATACACCTTATCACCCTCTTCAAACTCCAATTCCCTTCTCCTGTTGTCGGCATAGGACTTTTGTCGACTATAGGCTGTCTGTAATTGATTCCTTGTGATATGCACATTCTCCAAGGTCCTATAAATCAAATCGGGACCAAGAATCGATGGCTCACCAATTTCAAACCACCCTATAGGAGACCTACACCTCCTACAATACAAGGCTTCATAGGGAGCCATGGAGATGGATGAATGAAAGTTATTATTATAAGCAAACTCCACCAATGGCAAATGCTTATCCCAACTTCCCTTAAAATCAATAATGCAAGCTCTAATCATATCCTCAAGGGTTTGAATAGTGCGTTTCGCTTGACCATCCGTTTGAGGATGAAAAGCGGTACTCAATTTTACCTTAGTACCCAAACCTTCTTGAAATGATCTCAAAAATCTAGATGTGAATTGTGCACCCCGATCCGAAATAAGGGATAACGGAATACCATGGCAACACACAATCTCATCTATGAAGATCTTTGCATAATCCTCCGCCGAAGACGTGGACTTGATAGGAATAAAATGGGAGGACTTAGTCAATCTATCAACAATCACCCATATAGAATCATATGACTTTTGAGTCCGAGGCAACCCTACCACAAATTCCATATTAATGTCTTCCCACTTCCAAGTAGGAATTTGAATCTCTTGTAGTAAGCCACCCGGCTTTTGATGTTCCGCCTTCACTTGTTGGTAATTTGGACACCTAGCAACAAATTCCGCTATGTCCTTCTTCAAGCCTTCCCACCAATATACCTCTCGAAGGTCATGGTACATCTTTGTTGAACCCGGATGGATGGAGTAGTGGGATCCATGGGATTCGTCAAGGAATCGATCCCTCAACCCATCCACATTGGGAACACACAATCTCCCTTGGTACCTCAACACACCATTCCCCCCTAAGGAGAAAGACTCATTCAACTTGCAAAGAACCGATTCCTTCAACTCCATCAATAGTTGATCAAGGTGTTGTTTGGACTTCACCTCAACCACCAATGATGACTCGGAGCTATGATGAACCGTAGCACCACCATTTGGAGAACTTTCCAATCGCACCCCCAATCTAGCCAACCTATGAACATCTTTCACTAGGTCTTTCTTGGCTTCATCCATATGCGACACACTACCCATAGTCATACGACTTAGGGAATCCGCAACAACATTGGCCTTGCCGGGATGATATAAGACACTCATATCATAATCTTTCATCAATTTTAACCACCTCCTTTGCCGGAGATTCAACTCTTTTTGAGTAAACACATATTGGAGACTCTTATGATCGGTGAAAACATCAACATGGACACCATACAAGTAATGCCTCCATATTTTCAAATCAAACACCACGGCCGCGAACTCAAGGTCATGAGTGGGATAGTTTCTTTCGTGCACCTTCATCTGCCTCGAATCATAGGCAATCACCTTCTCATTTTGCATAAGCACACACCCCAACCCTATACGAGATGCATTACAATACACAACAAAGCCCTTTGTACCTTTCGGTAGTGTAAACACCGGAGCAGAAGTAAGTCTATCCTTCAATAATTGGAAACTCTTTGCACAAGCCCCTTACCACTCAAACTTCTTAACTTTTTGAGTCAATGTAGTCAAAGGAGATGCAATGAATGAAAAACCATCCACAAACCTTTGATAATAGCCCGCTAGACCCAACAAACTCCTAATGTCAGTCGGAGTCAAGGGTCTAGGCCAGTTTCTCACCGCATCACTCTTCCTTGGGTCTACCTCAAGTCCCTCACTAGAGATGATGTGCCCAAGAAATGCCACCGATCTCAACCAAAACTCACACTTGCTATATTTGGAGAACAATTGATGCTCTTTAAGGGTTTAAAATACCACCCTCAAATGACCTATGTGATCAACCTCACTCTTCGAATACACCAAGATATCATCAATAAATACAATAACGAATGAATCAAGGTAGCTTCGAAACACCCTATTCATACGCCGCCGGAGTATTTGTGAGACCAAAGGACATAACCATGAACTCATAATGCCCATACCGAGTCCGAAAGGCCGTCTTTGGAATATCATCATTTCTCACCCTAAGTTGGTGATACCCTGACGTCAAGTTAATTTTGGAGAAGTAGCTCGCCCCTTGGAGTTGATCAAATAAATCATCAATCCGCGGAAGAGGATACTTCTCTTAATAGTAACCTTGTTGAGTTGATGGTAATCAATACACATTCTCAAGGACCTGTCCTTCTTCTTCACGAACAAGACCGGAGCACCCCATGGAGAAATGCTAGGCCTTATAAAGCCCTTGTCTAGCAAATCTTTAAGTTGTGCCTTCAAATCCTTCAATTCGGCCGGAGCCATTCGATAAGGAGGAATCAAAATAGGTTTGTTTCCGGTAGCAAATCGATACCAAAATCAATTTCCCGTTCGGGAGGAATCCCGGAAGGTCATTAGAAAAGACCTCCGGAAATTCACTCACTACGGGGACTGACTCAATAGGAGGAATTTTGGAATCCAAATCTTGGACTCCTACAATGTGATAAAGACACCCTTTTGAGATCATTTTACATGAGACAAGATATGAAGCGACTCTAGGAATAGAATTTCCACCCTTCCACTCAATAACAGGCTCATTTGGGAAACTAAACCTCACAACTCTAGTCCTACAATCAATAGAAGCGAAACTAGCATGCAACCAATCCATACCCAGAATGACATCAAAATCAAGCATATCTAGTTCAACTAGATCTACATGAGAAATTCTATTGGGCAAAGTAATAGGACAATTTCAATAGACTCTTTTTGCTACGATTGACTCACCCACCGGAGTAGACACCACAAAACGGTCATGCAAAACATTGGGTAAAGTATCAAACTTTTTAGCTGCTAAAGGAGTAACAAAAGACAAAGTAGCACCCGGATCAAGCAAAGCATACACATCAATATCAAAGATTTGTAACATACCGGTCACTACATCGGGAGAGGCCTCTTGGTCATCCCTAGTACGAAGAGCATAAAAGCAGTTCTTTTTGGGAGCATCACTAGAACCACTTGATTGTCCACCCTTCTCTTGCCCCTTAGCATTAGGACAATCTCGCACCTTGTGACCAATCTTTCCACAACCAAAGCATTTGTCCAACCCCAAGAGGCAAGCACCAAAATGCTTCTTCCCACATTCCTTGCAAGGTGGCTTCTCATTAAACGAATTTCCACTCTTGCCTTTTTGAACTCTTGGACTAGGGGCCTTCTCATCCCTAGTCTTGGGAAATTTGGATGGAACTTGATTTGAGAACCTTTTCTTGAATCAAGGATTGTCTTGAATCCCAAGCCTATCTTTCATAGCTCCACCCTCAAAAGACCTTGCCCTTTTTGAATCCATATCCTTTCTTTTTGCTCTAGCCTCTTCTACCCTTTTAGCATGCACCATAAGACGACCAATATTCATATTATCATGAAGCATAGCCGAATGACATTCTTCTTGGAAGTCATCCGATACACATGTCACAAATCGACTCATCTCGTCTCTAGGATCAGAGACCAAGGAAGGAGAATATTTGGACAATTGAATGAGCTTCAAGGAGTAATCATGAACATTCATACCTCATTGGCGGAGGTTGATGAATTCCAACCCCTTAGATTCTCTCATATCTCTAGGGAAGAACCGATCAAGGAAAGCCCTCTTGAAGATCTCCCAAGTCACTGGCCCACCTTGAAGTGGCCTATTATCTCTCCATTGAACATGCCAAGTCTGAGACACATCCTTGAGTTGGTATGAAGCCAACTCGACATTCTCATTGGAAGACAACCCCGTAGCACATAGTATCTTATAAATCTCATCAATGAATTCTTGAGGGTCTTCATCAACCTTAGACCCATAGAAGATAGGAGGATTTATCCGTGTGAAGTCCCTAAGTCGAGAAGCCATAGTGTGCTCATGAACCCTAGGTGCGACATCCCGATTGGCTTGGGCAGTCATAGCTTGGGCTTGCACCGTTGCGGCTTGAGCTTGAGTAGTCATGGCTTGAGCCATTTGAGCAAGAATATCCCTCATCTGAGCCTCCGTCATAGGTGGAGGATCAACCGGAGCCTGATCATCAACAACAATCTCTTCAAGAGGAGGAACTGGATCATCACGGGGAGGAATTCCCGCATTATCAATCTCCTCCTCAAGTCTCCAAGCTGCATTCCTCAGAGTATTCATATCCTATAACGAAAATACAAGATTTAGGTGAAATCATATAAGAAGTACACCCTAGAGGCACGATAATGGATTTCCAAAAATGAGAGTGATTCCCAAGCATCAAATAAGTTCCCATTCATAAGTGTGGCGCTCTTCACAATTATGAATACAAACCTACATAGACGTGGTTGAGAAAGACGTCAACATCAAGGATATTTAACCTCATGCTCTGATACCAAGTTTGTCACATCCGGGTGTACCCCCTATACATAACCGGCGTCGTCGTCCTATTTGAGGACTAAGACAAGCCGCTTAGTCTTACATCATTGCATTCATCCATTAAAAATATGAAAGAATTTAAAACTTTTTAACGACATCTAATCGGAGGTTTACATAGACCTCTACATACACATAATCATAATAATATGGAGTATACATAGACTCGTTCGTATAAGAAGATTACATAGTCTTCTACTTTTATTTCACACACTTATATAATAAGGAAATAGAGTCATAAATCCGTCTCATCTCATAAAACATCTAAACGAGAACAATAACATTGGGCATAGCCCTACATCAATAAAAGTAAACCACATATAAGCTTTATGCAACTTTGTCTCAAATAGGAAATAGAATCAATACAAAAGTTGTAGTAACTAAGTAACTTCATAAAAGAGTATTGGCATCGTCCTCGGGGAAATGAGGACCTACCACTTGGATGATAGAATATCCAAGTCTTCCTTCAAATCACCTCAAGTCAAACTTCAACGACCGGAACCTAAAATGTTTGGGAAAGAGGGGAAAAAATGGGGTTAGTACGCCACATGTACTAAGTATGATACCATATGCACAAATACCAACAAAATATGATAAAGAGGGACATTTAAGAAAATCATGTTATTTAAGCCATTCCCTTGAATATATTAACAAGTTAATTATATCATATGCATGTCATCATACTTAAACCCATAATCTCATATATCTCTATCATCAAGTAATAACATCACAAACATGAATAAGAGTAAGCACGTAAATAGCAAAGCAAACCAACCAACAATAATCCTTAAGAAGCCACAAGTGCAATGACCAAGCAAAACCCCATAATCCCACTTAATCAAGTAACCCACCAAGGATCATAATTAGCAATTCACTTCACATAGCATAATCTTCCATATCATATAGTATTCTTTCTTTAACATTGCTAACCAATATCATATTCATAAGCATCTCATTCAACATATAAAGTCATTTACATTATATCATCATTTATAGACATAATATTAACTTTTCAAAGCTTCTATCAAGGCAAACTAGTGCAAGGCATAGGTAGAGTCCCATACCCCTACCTAAGCTAAATTCAAACCCCTAAAGTCACTTCAATTAGTCTATACTTCGTTCATTCATTTTAGTTTAGGAAACTCTTGCCTCAACCGACATAGACCACATAAGCTAATGTGGAATCCGGTGTCATAAAACCTTACACCGATGGAAGGTGGTCTACCGGCCAAGGTAGAACCTAACATAAACATAGCTATCTAGGTGGATCCACTAGCTAGTGTCCTATGGTGGCAACATAGTTTATGGATCTTGGGTAAAAGAACCATGGAAATATCAACTCTACACCCTACCTTGGGTAATAAGGCTATCCACCCCGTGAGGACCGTAGTGAACCCTACCTTTCCTTATGTAAGAAAGTGTCACCCCCTCACCTACAAGCTCGCTCGATGCTAAGATAGGTCCCTTTATTGAAATGCCTTTACTCTTATTATAATCGTAAACTTAACTTAGGTCATAGGGCCTAGCCCTTGTATATTCGTTATCATATCTCAAAAAGAATTGTATGAGAATTAGTCCTTTCATTACAATTCATATAGGTGAGGTCAACCTTTTATATATCACATCATAATAGGGTACATAATCACATGTTATCATTCTTATGGCATGTACACCCTAAGCAACCTCACAACCAAAACATAAGACATTTCAACTCAATCATCATGCCATCCTATCACTCTAAACAAGGTATACTTCAATACAACATCATAACTTGAGAACAATTCACCATAATTAAAATGAGAATTAGGATAGTCAAGACTTACCAACACTCCTCCATAGTTCATCATAAAGGGTCTTACCATCAACCCATAGATTAACCAAATTTGAGTTATGACACCAATGTAACTCAACACCCAACATGATTATAATTTAGAAGAGTCACTACACCATAATTCAATACTAAATCAAAACTTGGAAACATGTTATCTAAGCCTATCATCTTAACCAAGACCAATACCAAAGGATTTGCATGAAGGACTTCAATTCATCACTATAGATTCATGATCAATGTAATAACAACCATTAAGGATGATTTAATCAATAATAGAATCAATTGCATCAAACCAAACCTAATTCATATCAAGATCATGCCTAGGGTTAGGGGTTAAGGGTCATGATCTACAATCTAGACCAAACCATATCAGTTCATCCTAACCGAGTTACAATACATGATAATCTACTCATTATAACCCACGAAAAACATGAACAACTCAATTCATAACATAAAATTTGTAATTGAAAGAAACCCATATGAAATTCAACTTTTGGAAAACCTTTGAAGGAGCCCTTTGAGGAAAGAAGTCTCAAAGGTGAATTAGATCCCATACCTTAAGAATGGATGACCTTTTGATGGTGAATTCATCCTTAACCAGCCCCCAATTCACCTCCCAAGCTAACCTTCAATGGTGTCTTCCAATAGAGAAAGAAAGTAGAGAGAAGGAAGAGAGTTTATTTTTTTAGAGTTGTCTTTAGGCTAATGAGGGTTGAGGGTATTTATAGTGGGATTACATCAACTAAATTAGTCTTATTTTAATCCCCAATTACCCCTAAACCACTTAATTAATTAAATGTATTTAACTTAAAACGTGCAGGGATTTATAGACCCTCACTGACGGAACCCCGTCGACGGGCCGTCGGTGAGTCGACGGGCCGTCGGTGAGTCGACGGACAACCCCTCCCTCCGTCCTGCACTCTGTCGTTTTGGTCAGAGACTACGCAGGCGAGGGCTCCTTAGAAATCGACTAAGTGTGGGACGACGGTGGACTCGACGCCCCGTCGACCCCATTCCATCGCGGAACACTACCAGGCAGTGTTGCATTCCAAGCTACAAGGGTCCTCATCAAGGGCCCTTGGTTGGTCCTTGGGGAGTCATACCTGGACGTTTCGATCATGAAACATCCCTCACATGTGTTACACCTATTTCCACCAACTTTCGTTCGATTCTGACTCTTAAAACTAGTCGAACGTCTTAAGACACACTAGCCCCTTTATGAACCAACTTTTTGGACGTCATGAACGTTCTTGAATATTTTGGTTCTTAAACACCTTAACCACTCTATATACTCCTAATTTGACTTAGAACAGTGATTTAGACCTCATGGAGCCTAGGTTACGTTTTACAACATGCCTTGGGATTTTGAAATGTTACACTAAAGCTTCACATGTGTTTCATGAGTTAAATAATATGTTATATTAATGTAGTTTAGCATTAGGAATCAGTTTGTAGAGTTTGGAAGCCAAACGTCAAGGGACGACCAAGACGTTTGAAAACTAGCCTTTTGTGTATGCTAGTGTGTCCTTGTATGTTGTACGTGTTTTTAATGTGTTTTTTGGAGTCTCAAAGCAGTGGGGATGACCCTAAAACCTAGAAGGACATGTTTAGGGTCGAAACGTTTGGTTACGACTCCACAAAGACCCGCCCTAGGGGTCCTTGAGGAGGACCGAACCCTTAGACCAATAAGCTACCCAAGGCAGCAAAGATTTGTGTTATGGTGAAACTAGTCCACGTCGTGGACTCTGTGCACCCTAGGACAAATTCATGGTCCATGTCGTGGACACAACACGGACTCCACTTTCTAGAAATTTATTTTTTTTAAATCTTGTGGGAGCAGCTCCGCGTCGTGGACTTGTTTCTCGACGATAACGTAACGCCCTAAAATAAACTAAGGTGAACTAGAGCTTCGTGGTTGTTTATTGAGTTAATTTTAAGTTAAAATGAGTTACTTTAGTGTCCTTAAGCAATGTGTGAAGCTCGGTTAAGTTTGGAGGTCAAACTACCAAGAACGTCCATGACGTTCAGAAGGTGTGCCTTAGAAAGTGCTTGTGTGTCTTGAGGTGTTTGAGTGAGTTTTACGTGTTCGTTTTGCTTGAAACTTGTATGACATATTCCTAATACCTAGACGACCATTTTTAGGGGTTTAACATTCGGGCACGACCCCACCTAGGACCCGCAAGGGGGGCCCTAGAGAAGGGCCCAAGACTTGGACCAAACTGCCAAAGCAGTGACCAAACGATGACCCAAAGGATGGTCCGTTGGTCCACCAACGGTCCGTCAACCATGGGCGTTGATTGGACCTGCAAGGCAGGATGGCCATGCTCCAAATGGAGCTAAGTCTCAACCAATGAGACCCAACCAACGGATCGTCGATTGACAAACGGTCCGTCGATCCTCATCTGTCGATTGGGCTTGAAAGCATGCAGGTTGGTGAATTTCAGTCCCAACCAAAGACACCCCATCAACGGGGCGTCGGTTGACAAATGGCCCGTTGATAGGGAATTATCAATGGGTCCTGCCAAAAGCTGCAACGTTTCACTGTGAGGGCTTGGGGTGTTTTGTAAATTCACCCTAAGTCTTTTATGACCCTAGGATGATATTTTTAGGGGTTTTAAGTTATATTAGATTAGTTTTAAGTCCTAGACCTAGAGAAGACCCCTCACTTCAAAATTCAAACTCTCTCTCTAAAGACAAACTCTCTCAGAGTCTCCATTGGAGCTAGGAGGGCTGGTTTGGACGTGTTTCGTCACCAAAATCATTGGGTTTTCATGCATTTGAGGTATGGTATCCATCCTTGAACTCTTTTACATTCAAGGAGTCCCTTCTAATGGATTTTTAAAAAACATTTTCAACCCTAGTTTCTTCTATCTTCAAATCTAAATATGGGTCTTGCATGAAAACGTTTCTAATGATTCAAAAATGATGTTTCTAAGGTTAGTTGATGATTTTAATGTAAAACCTCAATGAAATCATGTTAAAGCTTTTCATCAAATGTTGGCTTAAGAAATGGGTTAAGTGAGCATGTTTGTGTAGAGAATGAGCTTTGGTTTTCTTGTGTTGTTATTTTGGTTTAGCTACTGCCCTAAGGGCCTTATTATGATGAAATATTGAGAAAATGATTATAGGTGATGATGGCTTGGTTAAACGGTGAGTTGTTTATATTGTATAGTTCTTATTATATATTGCTCTTGAGTGGTATGGTCCACCTTCTTGGTGGCGGTCTTTACTTGATGAACTTGATGTTACTTAGTATGTATTGTGAATGTGGTTTTGAAGGTCTAGTATGTGAAATGAAGAGATATTAAAAATGGGTCTTGTATTGTGTTTTGTGAAGCTTGAATTGTATGTTTGACCTAGATTATGCCTAAACGAAGTATATGATTATGTGAAGCATGTAAGGTGTGTGAGTTGATGAATGAAGGTCTAAAGCATGTATAGAAGTTGATATGAATAAAATGATGCTTATATTCAAGGTGTGCTCACATGTACACACACACTTAATTGAATGAATGATGTTAAGTTGAGTCAAAAGGGGAGTCTTGGGGTGGACACTCTTCGTGAGTTGAGATGAAGTGTCTAGTAGCAGCCTCACTCATCCTAAGAGCTTTGTAAGATAGGTCGGAGGATGAATACCCTTCGTGAGTTGAGATGTGGTGTTCACTAGTTATCCTTAACATATAGTTTATAATGTTGAGAATCCGTGGGGAGTTATGCCTAGCACCGAGAGGATATGAATAAGGGGTGGTTACACTTCGTGAGTTGAGATGTTGTATCCAATGTACCTCTTGAGATGAGTACTCCTCGTTAGTAGAGAATGAGTTACTTAGTAGCAATCTCCTTATCCCTTAACTATGTGCCCACATAGGTGTAGCTATTGGGAAAGCCATGTAAAATCTAAGAAGTATGACCTTACTCTAGGAAAGTGAGGATCCCTCATCCGATAGGGGTTAATATCGAGATTCCATGTCTAGCTCTCATGGTCTTTGTCGGTTAAGCTAACCCCCCACAAAAGTAATGAAAGTAATAAGTCTTCTAAAAGCATGTGCTACTTATGTGATTGAATGAACTAAGTCTTCTAAAAGAACGTGCTACCTAGGGTAGGTAGTGGTATAGGACGCTACCTATCCATTGCACTAAGTAGGACCTTCCGAAAGGGAATACTTGGTTCCAAACCTTCTAAAAGAGTGTACTACTTAGGGTAGGTGGTGGTATGGGACGCCATCTACTCATTGCACTAAGTAGGCATTCCGAAGGGAAGTCTTTGGTGTTTTGTTGGGTGTTCTTCTAATGTCTTGTGATTTGACTGGTGACTTGTTCTCCCGAGGTGAGTAAGCCGAAAGGGGTAGTCTTGAGGATCGCTTTGGTGTACATTGAAGAAAGTGTTTAGACGTTTCATTCATGTCTTACCTTGGTGAGTCTTAGGATTATCCTTAGGTAGGGAAACTCCTACGGAAATGAGTTTACTTCCACATTGGCAATACCTTGGAAGTTCACCATTGTTGGAGTATTTTTAGTTCACTGTAATGGTCTTAGTAATTCACTGTAATGTTGTGAATAGTCACTGTTAAGTCAAAATTTGGGTTTACTGTAATAGCTGGAAGTTTACTGTAAAGGGTGTCTTTGGTTCAAAATTTTGGGAATCCTTCTTTAAGTGTTAAATGGTGTTCCTTATGTTGTTTTGCTTCTAAATTCATGAATGTCATAATTATTTGGCGTGAAAGCTTATTTTATTAGAATGTCCCTTTTTACATGTTTTTGCATATGTCATACTTAGTACATTGTTTGTACTAACCCAATACTTTTCTATACCTTAGAAGTATAGGTTGGAATATTTTGAAGGTTTGAAGGTGAAGCTTGGGAAATCTACTCTCTCAAGATTTGGTATGTCCTCATATATTCGAGGACATAGTCTACGTTTCCTAGTTTTATTATTAAGACTTATTATGCATTTTCTTTTAATGTAAAGGGCTGTGTCCCTAAGATAGTATGTCGTGTATTTAAGTTGGCTTGTGATGATAAGATTCTCTAAGTATTTATGAAAGACTTCCTTTATTTAATTATTCGTTAAAAGTTTTAAATTCCGCACTACTTTTCATGTCTTATGTGATGAACGATACTTAAAGGGCTTGTATGAGACCCCAAAGGGTCAAGTATGCCTTGCCATAATCCGAGGGTTCTCCCTAGATTCTAGGGGGTGCTTGAGGGTCGTGACAGATAATTCCAAAAATAAAAGTTAAGTTTGACTTGTTTAAAAAGGTCAATTTAATGTAGGGGTGTTTTTTGTATTTATGAGGTGTGTTATATACAGATTTTAGGTCATTATACACCCATTCCCTGATAAAAAATAAAAAAAAATAAAAACTCAACTAGAAATTAAAATTTCAAAACCCTGAAAAGTTCTTCTCTCCCAAAAGTTCTCTCAAAACTCCATTTAAGCTAGAACTCAAGGTTGAACTAGGGTTGAAGGTTTTGGGCGTTTTCTTCACCAAATCTCGTGGTTTTCTTCATATTGAGGTATGGTAGTTCATCCTTGAACCTTCTTTCATTCAAGGAGCTATTCCAAAGACTTTTGAAAATGGGTTTTAAACTTCAACTTCTCCGATCTTTGACTAAAAGAATGTATCTTTGCATGCAAAACGTTTTAATGATTGAAATATGTTGTTCTTAGTGTTAGTTGATTATTTTAATGTCAAAACTCCAATGAACCCATGATTATGCACATTATCAACTTTTGGATTATGAAGAAGGTTTGTTGCTTTTGTCTAGATAATGTTAGAGTTGAGTTTCTTATGTTGTATTTTGGGTTAGATACTGCCTATATATGCTTTATTATGTGGTTTTGATAAAATATTGAGAAAAGGTGGTGAATGCTTGGATGAAGGGTAAGTTGTTCTATCTTGTCTAGTTTCCATTAAAATGATCTTAAGTGGTATAGTCCACCTTTGGTGCCGGTGTTTACTTGAAGTGTGTGAATATGTAAATATTTGTGTATTGTGAGTATGGCCTTGAAGGCATAATATGTGAAGTAAAGTAGTGATGATGATGTTCATGTTGATATGTTTTAGGAAGCTTGAACTGTATATCTTGTAGAGAATATGTCTAAATGAAGTATATGTGTATAAGTGAAGCATGCTAGTGTGTGAATTATGATGAATGAAAGTATGAGTATGATTAGAAGTCAAGTTATGAATATGTTTATTATGTTAAAGGTGTTCTCACATGTATTCACACTCACTTTGAACGTATGAGTGAAGTTTATGAATGAAAATGGGGCATTGTAGGGTAGACACTCTTCGGAGTAGAGATGAAGTTTCTAGACCAACCCTACTATTCCTAATGAACTCTAGTAATGAAAAGGGGGATTTTGATGTGAACACTCTTCGTGAGTTGAGATGAAGTGTTTAGTAGCAACCTCACTATTCCCAAGAGCTTTCTAAGATAGGATGGAGGTTTGAAACCCTTCCTCAGTTGAGATGTGGTCTTCAAAAGTAACCGCTAGGGATAAGTACCATTCGTGAGTTTAGATGTGGTGCTAAATAGATATCCATTAACCTATAGTTAATGAATGTTTAGGACTCCATGGGGGATTTATGCTTAGCACCTAGACGATTTGAAGAGGGGTGGTTACACTTCGTGAGTAGAGATATTGCATCCATTGCATCTCTTGAGATGAGTACTCCTTGTTAGTAGAGAATTATTTACATAGAAGAAATCTCTTTATCCCTTAACTATGAGCCGCATAGGTGTAGCTTTTGGGAAAAATCCATGTAAAGGATCAGAGAATGACCCTACCTTAGGCAAGTGGTGATCCCTCATCCGGTAGGGTTAATATCGGGATTCCATTTCTAACTCTCATGATTTATGTTGGTTAAAGCTATCACCCAGAAATGACTGTAAATGAAATAATTCTTCTTAAGGGTGTACTACTTAGGGTAAGTGGTGGTATGTGACGCTATTTATTCATTGCACAAGTAGGCATTTGGAGGGACTCTTGGTGTTTTCTTATATGAAGATGTATGAATGGTTCATTATATTATGTTAATGCAGTAATGTGACTTTATGTCTAATGTTAAAGAAAGCTTGTTGATGTTATCTAGTATGATTAAAGCTATGAATATGATGAATGTGAGGTGCTTATTCTAAGGGAATTCCTAAGGGTCACTAGGGTGGAATTAGTAGTATGGGATGATACTTTCACATCGCACTAAGTGTAACTTGGGGGTTGTCTTGGAGGATGATTCCTTATGTGAAGTTCGTAAGTATATGTATATATCCTTGGTATTGAGTACTTGCTGAGTTGTAATGAACTATGCTTATCCTTTGTAGCCATAAGGATCACTTAGGTACGTATTGAAGAGGTTGTATGGGTGGCTTTTCATGTCTTACTTAAGTGAGTCATAGGATAACTATGGATAGGGAAGTGTATGTGATAATGGTTTTATTGCAAATGTGACAACATGTTGAGGTTTATGATAGTGTTACTTATAAGATGCTTCATAACTTGATCCATGAAAGCTTTATCAAAATAGCATGACTTGTATGTTACTACTAAAATGTCCACTTTTACATGTGTTTTTGTATATTCCATCAATAGTACAATGTTTTTACTAACCCCATACTTTTCTATACTCTATAAGTATAGGTTGGAGGCAAGTGGAAATTTAGGAGGCAAAGCTTTGTAAGTTGACTCTCTCAAGACTCGGTATGTCTTTGTATGTTCGAGGACATAGTCTATGTTTCTTTAGTTTCTTCTTCTAATACTTGTAAAGACTTATTATGTATTTCTTTTAATGTAACGGGTCGTATCCCTAAGATATTTAAGATGTGACTTTAAGTTGGCTTGTAACGATGAGACTTATTTTTAGTATTTAATAAAAATGTTTCTTATTATTATAGTTGTTAAAAGTTTTAATTCCGCACTACTTTTCATATATTATGTAATGAATGATAGCTAAGATACTTGTACAAGACCTTCGAAGGGTATAGTACGCCGTGTGACGACTCTAGAGTGCTTCCTTCTCCTAGGGTATATTTGCGGGTCGTTACAGGTAGGAGGTTCATATACTTGTATTGTTTCTAAGTGATGATAGTAGTATATTGTGGATTACATGAATATGTATTATATGTGAAGACTGTGTTGAAAGTGGTTCTTATACTTATTTTATGAGGTTTTCATCAAAAGAGCATAAAAAGAATGTATAAGTACATGTCCATTTTCGCATGGTTTTATTGCACATCACCATACTTAGTGCATTCAATGTGCTAATCCCATATGTTGTTTTAAATTCTAAAGGTGTAAGTGGTAATTGAGGATTCTATTGGAAGTGAATCTTGGGAATAACATCCTCTCAAGCAAATCTTCATATTTCCTCACATGATTCGAGGAAATAGTTATGTTTTAGCTTTTCTTTTCAAAAGACATTGTAATAGACTTTAGTATTTCCTTTTAATTTATGTATGGGTTGTGACCCTAAGATGTTCATGTGTCTAAGATGGCTACAAAGAGACTTAGTCTTTCTTATGTTTTCTATAAAAGAGATTGGAACGATTTTTGTGAAAAGTTTTTATTCCGCACTACTTTTCATATACATATGCGATGAATGATGTCTTAGGACTTGTATAAGACCTCCGAGAAGTCGAGTATGCCGTGTGGTGACTTGAGGATGCAAGTTAATAACTCTTAAAACAAATGTGATGCTCTAGTTTATTTTGAGGGTTGTTACATTTTCTTACTTGTTTAGTTATTAATTGACAAACAAAACCCCCCATCTGACATGTGTTGTCACCCCTTTCACTTATTTAATTGAATTTAATAATTTCTATTCCTATAACCGATTAGATCGTATTTATAACTTCGTAATTGAATTCAAACTTGTAACGGTCCCTGCGGGTTCGACCCCAACTCTTCCTTGGGTTTTATAATAGATAATGATCGTCTACACGTAGAATTGGAAGAGGTTTAATTTGAGCGTAATCAAAGTGGTGACGCTGCCGGGGAGTGGTGTTGATTAGAATTCTATTATTGAAGTTTGAATTGTGATCTTTTTGTTTTATAGTTTAATTGACTCATTTTGTTGGTTGTGTTTTTGTTTGAACAGAAGAAGAAATGAGCATGAACGGAAGCAATGGTAGCTAATTGGAAACCAAGATGATATTGGGAATTGAATTATGTTAATGAATTCATCCAATTGGGTGTGTAAGGTCTATATGTCTACTTCCTGCTGATGGGAACATTGTTTTTCATGTCACTAGAACAATGTTTCATCTCCTACAAATATATGAATTGTTTGGAGGGCTGGCTCAGGAGGATCCCCATGAGAACATTTGAATTTCGTCGACATTTGTAGAGTATTATCATTCAAGAATATTACTCAAGAATTGGTCCATCTTAGATTATTTCAATTTTCATAATGGGAGAAGCTACAAAGTGATTAGCTGATCTCCTGAAGAATTCCATTACTACTTGGGATGAGCTTATAGTAGCTTTCTATATGAGATACTTTTCCTGTAAAAAATGATGACATTAAAAAAAATATTTAAGGTTTCAAATTCTTCGAAGGTGAATCAATCCACTAGACGTGGCTGAGGTTTCAAAAGTTGTTAATTCAATGTGCGACTCACGGACTTCCTTACAATGTTATGTTACAATACTTTTATAGGAGTCTTGACTTGGTGAACAAAGGGTTTTTGATCAATTTGTTCCCAGGGGTATAATGGAACAACCTTTTGAGGTCGCATCTCAACTCCTTGATGGCGTGACCAAGATTAATAGAGCGTGGTGAACTCGTAAGGACCAACTGTCTCCTCTCACCTTTAGATTAAAAAAGACCATATCAAGAAGGATCAAAAGAGAGACAAAAATATGGCCAAAATGATGACCTAGCTGGACAAATTGTCGAAAATATGATGCGTAGTAGATTGAAGAGATTGAATGTTGTAGGTATTGGTTGAGTAAATCCCGATGAAGTACACTTTGAGGCTTTGTATAATGAGAAAGTAAACTACCTTGAAAATCAAGGAGGAGGTTTTGGTCAAAATAATCCAAGGTCGGGTGGAAATGCGGATTAGAATAGAGATAACACATAGAGAGTCGTGAGAGAGAATGGAGTGACTGCAATGCTTGTAACATCACTAAAAATGAACTAGGTAAAACTAGAGTCAAGCATGTGTGTCATAAGGTTATTAAGTCCTTTAATGGGATCTATTCTCTGGAAGGAATGAAAGGAATTAATTTCCTTACCTAATAACATCTTAATCTACGATCTACGAATAAGAAATAGGAGCATCTAGCCGAGTCGCAGTTAGTAGACAGAGAAGAAGTCAAAGGCGAATATCTCTTTGCCACCCTCTTCAGTCAATGCTTTGGCCTTCGTCTCTTTTTTCCTTTTAATTAGTTTTTTTTCATGTGTAGGGAAACTTTTTTAACCTAATCGATAGTTGTTAGGATGAATCACACGTGGGAGAGATATGAAATCTCTTAGAAGACAACAATCCCTTACTTTGCCATTCTTTCCAGAATAGGATTTTGCTTAATATCATTTGGATGGACTCAGATCCTTTAATGTAGGAGAGTCTTTGATGGGCTTTGAATTTGGATAGATCCAGCGAGCCTTCTTGCGTGAACTTGGGCTTGCTTTGATGATGAGTACTCCTGTTGTTCTTTGGCCCTTTTGTTTGCTGTTATTGAGGAAAGCAGGGGAAGTGTGTAAATTTTGGTTGAGTTTGGATGTCAAACGTCAAGGGACGACCAAGACGTTCGACGACTAGACGTCTATGTGCTCTTGTTTGTTTTAATGTGCTTTGGTTTATTTGAAGTGTTGTTTGGAGTTCAAATTGATGGTGGATGACCATAAGACCTAGATTACCGTGTTTAGGAGTTCAACATCTAGTTACGACTCCTCCTAGGACTCACGAGGGTCCCTAGGGAAGGACCTAAGACTTGGCATGAAAGCTGCCAAAACTGCTTCAATAGACGCCCCTCATCTACGGATAGTAGACCGAACGACGCCCCGTCTTCTAGGGGCGTAGCTCAAAACTTAGTGGTGGAGCTTAGACTCGATAAAGACTTTCTCTGATACAAACGACGCCCCAACAGGATGGGACATCGATCAAATGATGCCCAGTAGCTAAAGGTCGTCGTTTGGCACCTGCAAATCAGGTGTGCTGCGGCCTCACTTGCGGTGTTTTTGTAAATTCACCCCCAAGTCTTTTATGAACCATGGACGATTATTTTAGGGTCTTTAGGGTATTTTAAGTTAGTTTATACTCCTATACCTAGGTTAGACATCATTTTTAAAATATCAAAGCCCCTCTCTCAAGAAAGAACTCTCTCAAACTTCATATGTTTCCTTCATCAACATTTCGTGGGTTTCTTCACATTGAGGTATGTTAGTTCTTCCGTGAAACTTTTTTCATTCAAGAAGTCATTCCAAAGAGATTTCAAAAAGGGTTTTAATCTCCAACATCTTCTATCTTTGTCTCTAATATTGGGTCTTCGCATGAAAATATTTTAATAATTGAAATATGTTGTTTTCAGTGTTAGTTGATGATTTTAATGTCAAAACCTCAATAAAACCATGCTTATGCTTATCATCAACTTTTGCCTTATGAAGTGAGTTTGTTGCTTTTGTCCAGATACTGACATCTAAATAGTAACAGGGAGAATATTTTAGAATTATAACAAGCATTGATGTTTTTGCAACCTTATTGTTAATTCTATCGGGAGTAAGAGCCAAACCCTTCATTGAAAAAATCTAAATTTGTTACCAAACCCTTCATTGAAGAAATATAAATTTGTTACCTTTTTTTTTGTATGACATTATTTTCTCAATTTTTCAAATAAAACATTATTATGTTTAAAATAGTTTTAACTTTAAAGATTTTAATTTATCAAAATCTTGTATGTTAGAACCTATAGTTATGGACCCCAAATACATGGATATAGAGTGTTTTTTATTCCAAAGTAAAAGGCTCCTAATATTTCAAAGAGTAAAAAAAAGTAAATCAATATTTAGTAAAATTACCCCACAAAACAAAATAATAGAAGTACATTTTTAGTTAAATTGTACCACATAAATTAAAAGAAAGAAGTTTTTTTTTGCCCTTCCTTTTCATAACATCATTTTAATTATAAAAAGCAATTCAATATAAACTCTAATGATTTCTTATTCTTTTACATTGATAATTATGTGTAGAATATAAACTCTAATAATTAAATATTGGTGAATTGTATTTACACCTCACAAAGGTAAAATCTTATTTGAATATTTACGTCCATTTAATAAATATATGCTTGATTTAAATTAATTTGACATTTTTCATAATAAATTATTTATTAGGAGATTATTTTTAAAAATTTAATTTTATTAATTATACTTTAAAAATATAAATATGACTATTAATAATCTTATATAGTTATTTATTGATAAATATAATATTAAAAATAAATTGTAAATAAATTGTTTTGAATATAAAATCTAAATAATAAAATTTTATTAAATTATTTAAATATACTAAATTTAAACAATTTGAAATAAATTTGTAAATAAATTGTTTTGAATATAAAAGCTAAATAATAAATTTTATTAATTTATTTGACTATCTAATTTAAACAATTTAATATGAGTATGTAGATATATAAAAATGGAATATATAGAAACTCAATAATATTAAATGGACCCCACTATACTCAATGATAGAAGGCATAATGTGTAATTAAGTAGAAAAGTGTAGGCTTTTTTCTAAAGATGTTAAGAAGGTCCAAATAATAAGGCTGATAGTACAATTTTTCTTACAATGCTTATCACTTTGAAAAGTGGAAATGATAGAAATATCCTTACTTGCCAATTAATTGACTATTAAGCAGCCATGTTGAAAGCTATAGTAATTGTCTCTTCTATATATAAAAATAAATTGTAAATAAATTGTTTTGAATATAAAATCTAAATAATAAAATTTTATTAAATTATTTAAATATACTAAATTTAAACAATTTAAAATAAATTTGTAAATAAATTGTTTTGAATATAAAAGCTAAATAATAAATTTTATTAATTTATTTGACTATCTAATTTAAACAATTTAATATGAGTATGTAGATATATAAAAATGGAATATATAGAAACTCAATAATATTAAATGGACCCCACTATACTCAATGATAGAAGGCATAATGTGTAATTAAGTAGAAAACTGTAGGCTTTTTTCTGAAGATGTTAAGAAGGTCCAAATAATAAGGCTGATAGTACAATTTTTCTTACAATGCTTATCACTTTGAAAAGTGGAAATGATAGAAATATCCTTACTTGCCAATTAATTGACTATTAAGCAGCCATGTTGAAAGCTATAGTAATTGTCTCTTCTATATATAAGTAGAATAGTACAATTTTTCAATATAAACTTCAATGATTTCTTATTCTTTTACATTGATAATTTGTGTAGAATATAAACTCTAATAATTAAATATTGGTTAATTGTATTTACACCTCACAAAGGGAAAATCTTATTTGAATATTTACGTCCAGGTAATAAATATGTGCTTGATTTAAATTAATTTGACGTTTTCATAATAAATTATTTATTATGAGTTCATTTTTTAAAATTTAATTTTATTAATTATACTTTTAAAATATAAATATGACTATTTATAATATTATATAGTTATTTAATGATATATATAATGTTAAAAATAAATTGTAAATAAATTGTTTTGAATATAAAAGATAAATAATAAAATTTTATTAAATTATTTAACTATACTAAATTTAAACAATTTAAAATAAATTTGTAAATAAATTGTTTTGAATATAAAAGCTAAATAATAAAATGTTATTAATTTATTTGAATATCTAATTTAACCAATTTAATATGAGTATGTAGAGATATAAAAATGGAATATATAGAAACTCAATAAAATTTAATGGACCCACTATGCTCAATGATAGAAGGCATAATGTGTAATTAAGTAGAAAAGTGTAGGTTTTTTTCTAAAGATGTTAAGAAGGTCCAAATAATAAGGCTGATAGTACAATTTTTCTTACAATACTTATCACTTTGAAAAGTGGAAACGATAGAATATCCTTACTTGCCAATTTAATGACTATTAAGCAGCCATGTAGAAAGCTATAGTAATTGTCTCTTCTATATAAGTACTAGAAAGAGATAGCCCGTGCAAGCACGGGTCCAATAATGATAATTTATTTGTCTATGTATTCTCAGGGTAGTAGAATGTTTGGGCAAACAGTTTGCGACTTGTGGATTCATATTTGTTAAGCCACTTTTAAATGGTGACTATAGCAAGCTTCTGAAAGTCACTTATGATGCACACATCGTTCACAATTGAACATTTTCCTGCTGAAATTGAAATTTATTGCCTTCTAACACTATACCAAAGGTTTTTTTATCGTAGAAGAGAATGAAATCAATTGTCATAATACACCAACAGTGGTGCCATCAATACTATCAACATGCAATTCTTTTTTTTTCTCATCATACTTTTCTTTCAGAGAATCAAACAAAATTTCGGCACCAACTCCACCAGCCAAATCAATAGAGCAGTGATCCTTGGTACTCATTACTCAACAATCTCACCATTTGTATTACGGGTCAATGAGTCAAATAAATAAGACAATTTTCATCTCTACAATGACAAAATCAGCAACATGCCTCAAATAGAACAAGAAACACGACACATTTCCTATTGGAAAATCGGCCCCTCACCCCAAAAAATCCTACATCCACAAATTCGGAAAACAATCAGTGTGTTTGGCAACTAATGTTTATTGTGCAAGTTTTCTACTTCGAGCAATGCATCGTGTATATAAATAAGTAAATAGAAGATCATACTGAATACATAAATACAATACAGATTTACATTGGGTAAAAATGCTTTTACGTGAATGCACTTCTTGTTAAAGAATAACAAGGAAATGAGAATATTTTATATATTTGTTAGTTTTTGCTTACTCTTATATAATGGCATTTGCTTAGCATATCCAAGAAAGCCTCTGTATATGAACATGAACAGAGTTGCGATAGTTGCTTGTATACTATGTACACCATTTGCATCCCCACAAATCCCTGTGTGCAAAGCAATTTTTTCATAGTAATAAAAAAATCCTCCACCACTCTAAATAATGCAGAAGGATGAATGGATTGGCAAATAGTAAAACAAAGACAGAAAAAATATATAATATAGATTTAATATTAGAATCAGTACGTATTATGTAACCATTTCATTTAAAATGCATAATGTGTTTAAGGATAACAAGAAGAGTGTTGAGAGGAGGTCATAAAATCATATATTTATAATAAAACATATTGATTGATTCAAGATTTGAAGCTTATTAATTCAAAACACATATACAACACTAAATTTCATGGTGAGATTGATTGATTCCTGTAGCAATTAACCAATTAACAACAATGTAAGAGCTAAAGTTTACAAGTCTGTTTAGAACCTGCAACCAACACTATAGATTCATCAATATAGATTCATCCTGGATTTAGTAGTCATTCAAACATTAATTCCTCCACCAATTATTGGGGCAACATGTCTTAAAATATTATGGAGGGTCATAAAATTCATTCTAAGTTGTACTACAACCAACCAACATAAGTCCCTCCGGTTGAAAGAAAAGCAGCAATATTACTAACAAAGTCGAGGAAGAGGCAATATAAAACAAAGGAAATAAACTACAAATCAAACAAAAAGAGAATTCACAAACGGCAAATACAAATTATGACGAATTTATGTATCTTTAGATCAGATAGACTGATTATATAAGAAAGCTCAAACAAATCGCTATAAAAATTCTGTGACTGTCCAAATTCAGATTTGGATTAACACAGAGAAATAACTGAAAAATAATTGGAAAAAGAAAGAACCAAACAAGAGAAAATTGTTTAATACCCTATGTCTGTGATCCAGGATCTTCATCATCAAGAAGATCCAATCTCTTGGTACTCGTTGTTGCAGGGAGGCCCGACTTGATATCAACGTTACCAAGACTATCAATCTAAAGATCTCCTTGCACAATGCACCTGTTAATAAAGGAATTGTATTTTGTGGCTGATCAAACCACCTAACCAATGATCAAACCTGATAATAATATGGAGATCCATAAACCATAATGACTGGCATCCTTCATGTTACGAGAGAAATTATTTTTCTCCTACTTGCAATGATATCAGTTGATCTAGAACTTTAGTCAAAGTAAAAAATATAAGGGAAACAGGCAATCAACTTGGAGAAGAACTGCAAATGAGTCATTTGTCCCTTTTGCATTATCAATAAACATATGAATTGCGCTTACATTTAGCCTTTCGTATTTGTTCACTATAAGCACTTGCTTAGGTAATAGATAGTTCCTTCAAGGAATGTTTTAGTTCACGACCTAGCTGTGCAAGAGTTTTATGGAAGAGATCTTTTCTTATACAACTAACCAAAAGAGTAGTAAGAGTCACTTTCAACTTTCATGACCGGATAAACAAAACAGCTAAAGACAATATAATCTCTGTTTGACCTAAGATAGAAAAAAATTCAAATTTTCACAGTTTCATCTTCTATACATATTTGACCAATACACAAAACATAGAAGGAACTTGATAATTTGGCTACTAAAATCAAAGCCTAGCGACGTCGTTTTTTTCGAGATAAACATGTAAACAGAATTAAGAACACAGGTCAAGATAAATAAGGAACCATCAATCATCACAAATATAACAAATCTAATGATTTAGGTTCAAAAAGATAATCAATCTCACATAGCTGAAAATAAGTCAATCGATCCACGAAAAAGAAAAATATAGCGAAGGCATTTATAGAGAGAGATATGAAGACGAACAAGATGGATAGGTGCTTAAGAGACCGCTCAAGAAATGCAAAGATGAGGGATATGGTTAGTGGTGACGATATAGCACACATAAAGTTCCTTCTCACTTTTGAATCTCAGGATTACCACGGGAAAGAGACCAGTCCCTTCAGAAGGTGAGAGATTTGTACTGTCAGCTCGACGACGCCTTTTTAGTTCATCTTTATTTCCTAGTTGCCGAGCTAAGGAGGCCTTCCTTTTTCGGGTGCCATCAAGTTATATAACTCTGGCCACCTAGTTTTTTTTGTTGGTATTTATATATGATAATTTCTATAGCTAGCTCTTCTATGAAATTGCTACAACTTTTAACTTTACAAAACATGTCACAGCTGAAAGCTACCTAAATGAATGGTCAACATGTAGTTTTTAGAAGCAAAAAAAAAAACTACCTAATAAAGAGACATACAAATCAAAGAAGCCACACAATGACAATTAAAGTGTCTTAAAGAGTTACACTTACAAAAGTCGAGGAGACTGAACACGCTCAAGAAAAAATCAACAGATTAATTTAGACAATTACATAAATTTTTATACCACCTACAGAATGAATATCATTAAAGTGAGATGCTTAATCTTGGTGGCTTAAAGCAAAGAAATTATGGAAACACTTACATTGATTTGAAGGTTAAACAAAGTAAAACAAACAGCATAAACAAGAAAGTCATTCCTCATAGAAATGATGTTACAGGCTAACCGCTACTATACCCCTATCTAAAAGATTTTTCTTTGTACGAAAGTGTAGACATGTAACTATAGAAGTTGGTACAGAACATTCCAGTTATATGGCATAGCTATAACATATCAACTACTTATTTCATAACCTTAATAACATATAATCAAAAAATTCTACGCACACGTATCGAGTTAGATTAAACAAATGAATAACAATTAAAACAAAAGACGCACATACCAAAAATCCAATACTTCATTACCATAGTTACCATGGTGGCAGTAGTAAGAAAGAAGACCCTGTTGGCTCGAACCATTTGAGAAGTTCATATTGACTTCGAAAATATAAAAATTTTAGTACTATATTCATCAGTCGACTACTCCACGATAGTTAAAGTATTTAGGGCCAGATATAGAAGAGAGCTAAGCTTTACAAAACTTTAAACATATAAATAACAAGTTAGTTCACCCTCAAAAACAGGGCATTCACAGTTTTACAAAATCATAGAGGAATTTAATGTACAACAATAATCGGAAAAGTAAGAAAGCATCAATGGACATACCCGTAACTCAAATTTTGATATAAGCAATTGCAGATCCTTAACATCACACTGCAAGTGAAAATAATTTCAAAATGAATGAGGTGAAGAAACTCGAAGCCAAACCTACAACAATATAAGACAAAAATGAAGAATCCCAGAGAGTTGATTCTGATTGAAAAGAGAAAGTTATGAAAGAAATCTAGAAAGTTGATTCCAAGTTCCAACTGAAAATCCATTTATAAATTTGAATAGAGTTAGTTCAAAAGAATTATGATAAAAGAAAACAAAATTAGTTACTGCATGTTAGAAAACAAAATGGAAATCTGAAACAGAGATAATCTAGTATATTGTACCCTCAAAATCGAAAATAGAACAGGAAAAACACAAGAACAATGCAAAAATTGAAGGCACAGTGATTGAAATTATTGAAAAGTACAAGAAAAACTGAAGATTAATGACAAACCCAAATGAAAAGAAGAAGGAAATCTTAACACACCCATATCAAATTTGGTCAACCAAAGATAAAATTGGGGGACATTTTTAATGCAATTTCAATTTGAGTAGAACAAAGAGATGCAAAAAATAAAAAATAAAACAATATAGAGAAGATTACCTAGAATGAATGCTTGAGAATGGAGAAACATTTTGTGAGCAATGAAGTAAAATCTTGAAAGATGAAACAAGACAATTAAACAATGAGGTGTACATTGAAGAAACAGGAGCAAGACACCTAGCTATATTTGAATATTAAAAGACAAAAATACCCTTAGATGTGATGACACAGGCATGTTGAAACAAGCCTTTTCTAATATAAGTAAAAGTATAAAAAAAAAGTAATATATATTTCTATTATATAGAAGAGTCATGATAGGACGACCAATAACAATTTTGTAATTTTAATTATTATGGGCAATATTTCTATTATCTATTATATAGAAGAGTCACGATGAGGACGACCAACGGCAATTTGTAATTTTAATCATTATTATGGGAAAATTTTTAAATTTATAATTGTATAATTAGTTGTCAAAATATTTTTTAGAAGAATCCAATTTTTCTTTGCAAGAGTCATATAAAGTTTTGTTTCATGTGTGGCACAAAAATTTATTTTATTTTATTTTAAAAATCAATTTGTATTTGTCTAATCATAATAATAATGTGAAAAATATTTTCACTTTTACACTCTTGACAATTCAAATCGTTTATCTATGTTTATTACTACTAAAACATAATCAGTATAATCCTACAATCTTCCATGTATACAATTTCCTTTTTAATTATATATAATGCTTTTTAAACATAAGTATTTATATAGTTTTATTTAACTTATTTTATCTCCAAAATAATATTTATTTTATCTTTAAAAATTGTGACTTAAATAAGAAAACAAAAATAGCACAATTCTAAAGAGATAAAAAAAAAAGAAGAATATAGAGTTGATAATGTAAGAATTGATAAATAATGACCGCATAATTGTAGTTTAAGAAAGTACATAACCAATTAACGGGATAAATTTTAAAAGGGAAAAGGGTCCGATATACCCATATACTTTGTCATTTGGAGCTGATTTATCCCTCGTTATGAAAGTGGCTCATATATGCCCTTATCGTTATATAAATGGCTCACATATACCCATGCCGCTACAAAATGAGCTCACATATAGTCTTCAATTAACAGAAGTTAAAAAATTAGTTTTAAACTTATATTTTTTACTTTTAATTTTTTTTAAAAATCATTTAGGAGTATATATGATTCTTCTATCAAAGTTCAAGGTATATTTTAATTTCTTTAATACTTAAATTTTTTTTTTGACTTCTTTTATTATAATTATTTGAGTTTCTTATTCTTATTTTTTTTTCTTTCATTCCTTAGTTTAAAGAAAAAAAAATTTAACTATTTCTTTTTTGTCTATATTGTAATTTGATTTTGTATTCGAAGAAAACATTTGGTCATCTACAATAAGTTTTACAAGAATATTAGTGAAACATAAATAAATTTGATTATCAAAATAATAATTCTAAATTAGTCGTTGAAACAAAAAAAAGTCAAAAAAATATCTTTGACGAGGATTAAATTTACTCATATGAGATTATATGTTTTAGAAAAAAATAATTAAAATTAGATTAAGAATATTTTTTTTTCCATTTCCGTTAGAGGAAAAGGGTATATGTGAGCCATTTGTTTACAAGTAGGGGTATATATGAGCCACTTTATAATAAGGGGTATATCAGCTCTAAATGACAAAGTTGAGGGGTATATCACACCCTTTTCCCATTTTCAAATAGTATAAATATATGGTATCAAAAATTAATTTGTCATAGAATTATATATCATATACTTAGGAAACTTCCACAATAGATAAACTACATATTGACCTTCATATAATAGTGAGTTGCACTTTTTAGTCTTAATTTCTACTTCTTGCAATCTTGAATCATGATAAATTAGTGTCGTTCATCGAAAGTAAGAAGCATATTAAATATTAGATTATGAATGTTTTACAATTTATAAATAAATATTTTCTCAATTAATATCAATACTTGAATTTCAAAATTAAGTTACTTTATTACCTTATTTATATTAAAATTTTGGTTAACATCGACTAGATATTGATAAAAAAAACTATAAAACGTAATTGTGAAAAAGGTTTAGCATTTTCATTTTAAATTTTGTTAAACAGCAAAATAGTTAAAAAAAAAAAAGAACTTAACTAAAGTTTGTACTCACTCCATTTCGATTTATGTAAATGTTTATTTGACTTAAAATGAAGTTTTTTTTAAAAAAAAAACTTTTAAAACACGTGGTCTAAAACAAATCATAGATGTTTATATGATAATAAATCTTCTTACTAAGAATAACATGTATATTTTAAAGTCAAAATGTATATTAAATATATTAATACATCATTCTTTTGAAATTGACTACAGAGAAAAATATGTCACATAAATTAAAGTTAAAATGACATAAATTTTCATAGTTTTAAGAGTTAATTACATTATATCTCTACTTTTTTCAAATTACAAAAAAAAATCTTAGAATTAAAAAAATTTAGATTTATCAACATACATGAGGATACATCGGTCATGATACATTGTTATTCAGGAAACTTGCAGACACAGCTCACGGATGAATCTGAGAGGAGATAGCTATATTTGACAGGGAATATGGATGTACCCGAGAGGAGAAAGATGTATCCAAGAAATGATAGAGATATATTCAAGAGGGGATAAAGATGTATTCGAGAGAGGATATGTATGTATTTGAGAGAGGATATTGATGTATCTGACAGAGGAGAGAGATGTATCTGATAGAGATTTTTTGTAATTTTTTTAATTGCTAGAAAATTTTAGAAATTATAATAAAATAATATGTGAATTTAGGTAAAAAAAAATATTAAAATTGTAAAGATAATTAATTATATTGGGCCCGTGAACGGCCCTTCAATTATATATATATATATATATATATATATATATATATATATATATATATATATATATATATATATATATATATATATATATATATATATATATATATATATATATATATATATATATATATATATATATATATATATATATATGATATTTCTTCTTTTCCCTATTTGTCAATGGCTAAGAGCATGCAGAAATTCAACTTCAAGAAACAAATTAAATCAAGCATTCTCTAACAACATGTGCATCTTAATCTTGATGCAAATAACCTACTTGATATGAAGCATATACATAACACCCATAGTTTTGGAACACTTAGAGCTGATAAGCATGTTACAATGCCAAATAATATTATAGATCATTGAGCTCAAGTCAATCGCCAAATGGTTGAGGCAATAAGAGAAAAACATGGAGATCCAGGTCCAAAGCCCAACAACAAAAATTGGTGAGAGTCAATTTGAACCAGTCTTGGTAGATAGGATTACCTAGGATACATGTGCCTATGGGTCAGACAAGATGTCTGTTGAATTAGTCGATGTGTGCACAAATTAGGCAAATACCACCAATGTTACAAAAGATTTATAAATCATTCAGCAGAATGTTGACTGAAGAAATCAGCTCCACACTCGGTGTCATATGTCTTGCTGCTTCCGGATTGAGCCATCAATATTCTGTAAACGCTTACTACTAGAAATTAGGCCTACGGCAACGGATTTTTTAGCAACACTTAAGACACCGTTACTATAGAGGGTCTATTGCAACAGTTTGAGTTGTTGCCAAAAGTATTGGATATTATTGCTACGACTAAGTAATAAATCCGTTTCCATTGTGTGAACACCGTTTCAATAGACCTACATATTGCAACGGTTACGGTAATCGTTGCCAGAAAGTCATCTATGGCAACATTTAGTGCGAATATTTTTCTATTGGAACAGTTATATATTAAATCCCTCCATAATTTCCCTCTCTTATTTTCACTGACCCGCCAAAACTTTTCATTTTATTTTATTTTTAATTAATTTTGTAAAGAAAAATTACCTTTCCCTTTATCGATAGAAACGAGCCAAACATTTGTTCATTTCCCTCTCTTCGACAAGAACAATACAAAAACATTTTCTAAGCTCTCTTCTTCTCTTTGACCTAATTTTTCATCAATTTGTGGAGCTTACAGGAGCAGAACGATGGAAGAGAGAAGTTGTGGAGCTTGGCAGGGATATTAATCTTATGGTAAGTTTTCATTTCTGTAATTTTAGGGTAAACATAAACCCATTTTTTTCTTCGAATTTGAACCGTTTCTCTCTTCAAACCACTTGTGAAATCTGGTGAAATGGAGGGTTGTATGTTTTATTGTAAAATCTAAGGAAATGGAGGTTTTCTTCTTCAACTGTTGAAGGTTCTCTTCTTCAATCTTTGAGGTTATAGCTGAAGGAACTACAAGTTCAAACTTTTGAGGTTTTCTTCTTGAATCTCTTCTTTTGTCTTTAATATTTGGGTGTTGTTAGTGTATTTGATGTATTTCTCTGTTTGTGGGTTCTTTTTCATTAAGTTGTAGCTATTGTGTGTTTAATGTTTTGTTTGGAGTTATGGTGAAATTGACTGCTCTAGACCTATTTAACTTGACATTCATACTGTATTTCTCGTCCATGAGTTATTCAATCGGGTTTGAATACCCTTGTATTAATAACGTCTTCACTGATTTCACCTCTCACTTGAGTAGGATAACAAAAATCCACTTTCATTATTGTTGAAGATTTATGTTAGAGCAACAGGAAACTAGAGATAAAATTACATGAAAATGGGATAAACTAAAATTTGCTACTGGTTGGTACTAAAATATTCTACTGGTTCGAAATGTGCAGGGATTTGAATCTTATGGTAAGTTCTTCTTGTCTGTAATTTTAGGGCAAACTTAAACCATTTTTTTTCTTCAATCGTATTTGCATATGACAATATTGATTCATAAGTTTTTGCATTTGAAAATATTGATTCATAAGTTTTTGGATGCCTATGTGTATGTTATAATTGGGTTTTGAATAACGATTTACTGTTTGGTCATTCTGTTGACAAAGGTGGATCCAAGATTTGAATATTAGAGGTTCTTACTGCAATCCAAATGATTTATTGTATCCAAAGTCTACTATTTGTACTAGTGTAGTGAATTTCGTTGACACACAAATTTCCTGAGCCAAACTTACAGGGCTTTGATGAACCGATAACTATTGCACGATATCCCATTTTTTCTTGGATTTCTGTGCATAATGTTTTGCCTCCTTACATTGTTATATACTATGCAAAAGTTTTATGTGGATGGATCGTTATATTTACTGTCGGTACTTGGTCAGCCACCTTGTTATTTTTGGCCATTATTTCTTACCTGGTGGAGTAAGAATATGAAGCTTATTAAAGTTATATAAGAATTTAATGCTCTGTCCTTTGATAACTGCCAAAAATATGTTCTTTTGAATGAGAATGAAAGAAATTCAATAGGACTTTGTGTATCATAGTCAAGGTGCATTTTATAGTTCATAGCATGTATCGGATGATAAATATATTAATAGATGATTTGAGTATATTCTTGACAAGGCCCATGTTTTGCTGATTTCACATGATTCGTGATCCCTCTTCTACCGATTTGGATAGAGTAGTTTTGACATAGTTTAGCTGATTCTTGCTATCCATTCAACATTCCGTATTAACATGCAAGTCTAGTATAACTATGTTTAGGTTTCCTCTATTACATAACTCACGAGTAATTTGGGCCTTTAATATATTGGATTTGAAGTTGCACTTTTCTGAGCAATCATTCAGTCTATGAAAATATATAAGCCTCTTTCATAACTGATGTTTCTCATTCTGCTTGACATCATGGAATATAAATGAATTCTTCACAATGGATGTTGCAGATTTAGAAAACTGGCGGTGTTTCTATTGTGTTTTAATTTGGATTTGAAAACCAGTGATTTAATAGACATATTGGTAATAGTTCTCAGAAATAACTTCTTTCTGTGTATCTTTCTTTTCTCTGTATACATATGTTATTTCATGGGTATTTGATTCAATTATCAGAACTGCATAATTATAGAGATAGGCACTGAGTTTGGCTACTATTCTCTCTAGAAATTGTTGTGAAATCAAAGGAAATGGAGGGCTGAAGGTGTGCTTGTGAAATATGATAAATTTTGACGTTTTTTTCTTCAACAACTGAAGGTTCTGTTCTCACATCTTTGAGGTTATAGCTGAAGAAACTTCAAGTTTGAGTTGTTGAGGTTTTCTTCTTAAATCTCTTCTTTTTCCTTTAATCGTTGAGGTGTAGTTAGTGTATTTGATGTATTTTTTCCTCATTGATGATGTCTTATTTGATTTCACCTTTCGCTTGAGTAGCTAGGAAGTGAGAAATTTCGGTTTCATTATTGTTAAAGAGTTAAATTAGAAAAACAGGAAACAAGAGATACATAAGCATGAAAATGGAAAAAAAAAACTGAAATTCACTGTTGGTTGGTGTTACACTTTTTGACATGAAAATCTGAAACATCCTAAAATTCTAGATGAATATTATTTGCGTTAAAATTCTATTTTATCAATTTTAAGGACTATTTGCCTTGCTATTTTTATAAAAAAAGAAAAGAAAAACAGTTGGGATACTTTTTTGAAAACATTGTTGTCTTTATATTTCATAGTTTATCATAAATTTGATTCGCTTTATCTGTTTGTGTCGCGTATATATCAATGAATAATTTAGATAGAAGTTGGATGAGTCTGAGACGATGCAGTGATAAATATATTAGTGGAGTGAAGGATTTTCTTGATAAGTCATTTCAACCAGCTGCTAAAGGAAATGAAATATTATACCCTTGCAAAAATACATCAATCGTTATTGGCATTACAAAAATATGGTAGAGGATCACTTGATTGTAAATGGATTTGTGGATGGATACAACAAATGGATTTTTCATGGGGATAGAGTTTCCTCACGAAATACACCACCTTCACGCAACCATGATGATATTGATGGACTACTTCATGATACATTTTGAAATATAGAGGGTGAAACAAGTCATGGAGAATGAGAGAGAGAAGGGTTATCTGAAGATGCAAAGAGATTTTTTAAATTACTGGATGAAGGAAAAAAGAGCTATATCGGGGCTGTGAGAACTTTAGTAAGCTGAGTTTCATCATTCGGTTATACTTGCTTAAATCCCTACATGGGTTGAGTGATGTTGCTTTTTGCTGATCTGTTAGACTTGTTAAAAGAAGCATTTCCCTTTGGTCAACTGCCTCAGTCTTTCAACAAAGCTAAAAATATGATAAAAGATTTGGGTCTCGGCTATGAAAAAATAGATGCATGCCCTAATGATTGCAATGTTATTTTGGAATGAAAATGCGGAGAAAGATAATTGCTCTGTGTGTGGATCTTCTAGATGGTCAAATGTGGGTGATGGCACGACTAATGCAAGCTCTAAAGTACCAGCAAAGATTTTAAGGTACTTTCCTTTAAATCCTAGGCTTCAGAGAATGTTCATGTGTCCTGAAACAGCTGTTGCAATGAGATGGCATGATTCTGAACGACCTAATGATGGGAATTTAAGGCATCATGCTGATAAAGAAGCTTGGAAAGATTTTGATTCTATGAATCCAAGCTTCTCAAATGATCCTCGTAATGTTCGATTGGGCCTTTCAAGTGATGGTTTCAATCCATTTCGAACCATGAGCATTTCCCATAGTACCCGGCATGTTATGTTGATGAACTATAATTTATCACCGTGAATTTGCATGAAGCTAGAGTATATGATGTTGTTGATGATCATTCGAGGGCCATCATCTCCTGGACATGATATAGATGTGTACCTACAACCATTAATTGTTGAATTGAAGGAACTATGGGAATTTGGGATAGAAACATATGATGCTCATATAAATCAAACATTTCAAATGCGTTCAGCTTTAATATGGACAATTAGTGATTTTCCAGCACTATCAATACTTTCTGGATGGAGTACTAAGAGAAAATTAACATGCCCCACGTGTAACTACGACACATGCACTCAATATCTCAAACATAGTCGTAAAATGTGTTACTTAAGTCATCGGGATTTTTTGCCTCGTGATCATCCATTTAGAAGAGACAAAAAATCTTTTAATGGAGAGGAGGATCATAGACCTGCACCTACATCCTTGTCGGGCATAGAAGTGTTTAAAAAGTTACATAAATTCAATAATATTTTTGGAAACGCCAACAAGAAAAGACGTTGAAATAATGAGGATCCATGGAAGAAAATATCTATCTTTTTGAATTACCATATTGGAAACATAATAACTTGAGGCACAATCTTGATATGATGCATATTGAGAAAAATATATGCGATAGTTTGCTTGGGACTTTATTAGATATCCGAGGAAAGTCAAAATATCACATTAATTCTCGCTATAACTTGCAAGAAATGGAGATACGAAAAGAGCTACATCCAAGGAAAGATGATACAAATTGAAAAACTCTTTTAGCTAAATCTTGTTTTACCAAGAAACCAGAAGAGAAAAGATTATTCTGCATTGTCTTAAAAATGCAAAATTACCAAAAGGACTTGCCTCAAACATATCACATCGTGTGGATGTGGATGAGATGAAAATATCAGGGTACAAAAGCCATGATGCTCATTTTATAATGCATTACTTGATCCAAATTGCGGTTCGAAAATGATTGCCGAAGAATGTTTCATTAGCCTTGATTAGGTTGGGGAACTTCTTTTAAGCTATATGCAGTAAGGTTATAAGGCGAGCAGATCTTGAGCCAATGCATATTGAAATCAAAGAAATTGTATGTGAGCTTGAAAACATTTTTCCTCCATCTTTTTTTGATATAATGGAACATTTGCCTGTCCATTTGGTTGATGAAATTAGACTGGGTGGTCTGATTCATCTTCGGTGGATGTATTCCCGTGAGAGAAAAATATGTAAGTTCAAGGGTCTTGTTCGTAATCGACGTTATCTAGAAGGTTGTATAGCAGAGGGGTTTGATGTTGAAGAGTTCTTGATCTTTGGTTCGAGATACCTACATTATGGAGTGAAGACACCATTCAGTAGGTACCGAACTAAGGATGATGAGGATGTTGAAAAAGAGGGAGATGATTTATCCCTTTTGTTTCCTAAGCTTGGGCATCCAGTTAGAAATGGGAAGAAAAAAAAGGAAAGACATTTACCATGGATCTAGAGTTATCTAGTGAAGTACATCGATATGTTCTCTTCAATACTGGCGATGAACAAGTGGAAGATTTTATCAGTAAGATAAAAACATAGTAATTATATGTAATTTAACTTCATTTTTCAACTATAACAAGGCACTTAAAACTTTAATTATAAAGTCCTAATAGTCAAACTTGAATTATTCATACTTGCAGGGAGCATAAGATGTTAATTGATAGTAATATTAGATCAAATGCATGGATAAGAGCAAAGAGTCATAGTCTGGAATTTGGCAAATGGTTCAAAGGGAAAGCTAAAAATGTTGAGAGAAAATGATCAAAATGGTCCTTGAAGTATTGGGGTTACTTTATTTTGGTCCTTAATATATTCTAGGTGATTGAAATAGTCCTTATATATAACAAAATGTGTTCAATTTAGTCTCTTATCCTAAACTTAACAATTTATCCCCAAAAATTGTTAAATATAATTGTGGAGCCTACATAATAACTTATAAAATCCACCATTTTACCATCTTTATTATCTCAAAGAAAGAGTTTCGTAAATTCTAAAACACCATTTTTTTAACATCTAACCACACAATCACTAAATAATTATTGTAACTATGTTGAAATGTGATAAGATAATAAAGTACCCAAAGGAACACCATCAATTGAGATACGAAATTGAAAGACTTGCCGCTCCTATGTAGAATTTCCAATCAAAAACATGATCTGCATACGACATACGGGTACTTAAAAGAGATGTGCTGGTAATAATTACTCCTTGCATTACATTTGCTCTTCCATTTTACCTTTTTACAAAAATTATTTTGTAGTTGTATTGTCAGATGCTAGAGAAAATGATATTTTAGAATTCATGGAACTATTTTTTGAGCTATTAAATATGGTAAAAATGGTGGATTTTGTAAAGTTATATGGCCCCCACATTTATATTTAACAATTTTTGGGGATAAATTGTTAAGTTTAGGGTAAAAGACTAAATTGAACATATTTTGTCATACATGAAGGACTATTTCAATCATCTAAAATATATTAAGGACCAACATAAAGCTACCCCAATACATCAAGGACCATTTTGATCATTTTCTCGATAAGTGCCTAATCAGTTGAGATGGCTAGATAAAGGGCCTAATAGGGTGGCAACCAAAAGATATATTGCATATTTCAATAATGGATACCGATTTCATACATGAAAACGTGATTACTCACGCAAGTCTCAAAACAGTGAAGTGACTTTATCAGCGACAACTGATAGTTTTGTTAGTGCTCGAGATCAGAATCCAATTGATGGAGAGGTTATATATTATGGGGATATTCAAGATATCATTGAGGTTGATTATTATAATTGTTTTAGTGTTGTACTATTTAGATGTGATTGGTTTCATAATGAAATAGATGAATATGGGTTAACTCGTGTGTACTTCAACAAATCACGAAGTACAGATGACCTTTTTGTGTTGGCGTCTCAAGTGCATCAAGTATTTTATGTGGCGGATCCAATCGAGAAGGAGGTTTATTATGCAAGGAATAAAGTGTCTGTTGATTTGTATGACTTGGAGGAAGAAAATTGTCCTAATATTGGAGATACATTTTTTAGAAAGCTAAGTGAAGACATTGGTCCCTCAGATAGATTATCCAATGTTGACATGAGATGGTCAAGAGATGATATTCCTGCTGATGTTGTTGATATGCCATCTGATGCTTAATTTTCAGAGGATACAACTATGGGAACGTCGGAAGAGGAGGATGACTTTGATGATACTGATTGGGATTGGATGGATGCGGATGATTAAATAAATCATTTTTGAATGTCTTGTAAATATCTTTATCATCGTATATTTTATTTTGAGTGAGTGATAATGTCCTTTCCTTAGAAATACATGTTTCTTTTCTTCATTTTTCTTTAAATTATATTCTCATTTGTTTCAATTTTACAACTGATTCACTTTCTATTTACAGGCTAGCTAGTAAATCATTAAAGAAGTATCAACAACACTAGTGACAGTCTAGGATTATAGAAAGGTATATGTTTCATAACTATCTTAGAAAAAAATTAGTTTTTGTTAGTGCAAAGTTTCAAACGTAACAAAACGCTGGTAGACCATAAGGTGCTTTAAACTCATCTTAGTTAAGATAACTTTTAAAATTGATGGCAGTCCTAAAGTTGTTGGTAATATGATAAGAGTTGTCCCTTGTTAGAGTAAGCAGACAAGATAAATCATGACAAACTCAATCTGATTGGATTAAAATTTGAAACTTGTTATTGTGGATGTGCATACTGTATTGTATTGTATCTGATGCACATGTAAATTACCTTATATTGTGCTCAACAAGAAATGATTCTTATTCATATTTATCATTTTGACAGATTCAATAGTCCTGAGGAAGGAGGAGACTTCAAAACAAAATAAAAAAGGAAAAGGAAAAACAATTTGTGCAAGCTGGAACACTTACATCTATGGCTCAGAAAAGGATTTCTTCACTGAGATCAAAAGGGAATGTTCAATCTATTCCGCTGCGAAATTCCTCTACTCTTGTAGGACAAAATTTACAAGAATAATTGCCGCAAGTGCCTCAAAATTCTCGTACTTTGAAAGCACAATCTAAAGTGGATCAAATGCCTCAGATTTGTTCCACTCTAAAAGCAAGATCTATGCAGAAATCACAGCAGCATGTGTCTCTGCATTTTTCCACTTTAAAAGCACAAGTCGAAGTGCCACAAGCACCTATGAATTCTTCCATTGTTGCCAATCTGTGTTTGAAAAATAGAATTACTAATTCTGATAAAACTTTACAGAAACACAAAGTAACTAAAGTTTTCAGAATCAGTACAAAAGATGAACAAAAATCAATTAAATAAAAATTAAAATCTGTAAAAAATGTACCAGAATCTGGAAATTTTTTAATAGGAAAAAGATCAAGTCCACTGAACTCACAGTGTCCCCTTAAGGAAATTATTCCCCTCTAGTATCCGAGGTTTGATTTGGAATATGGCCTCCCAGGGTAAAATGATCTCAATCACCAGAGTATAGATACCAAGAACTCTGGTGTCAACGAACCAAATCAACAGCAGGAAAGTACACGAAGAAACGTTTGTGCAGAAGAAGAAGAAGACAATCAGAAAATTCGTAAGTCAATAATCTGAAGAATGAATGGTATTTATAGGCAAAGAAGAGCAGGTTCAGAAAGGTTGCAACCCTTTCAGAATTCACACGACCATTGATGAAAGTTTGCAACCTTTCAAATGGTAATGACTGTTCCTGAAAGTTGCAACCTTTCAGAACAGTCATGGCGGGAAATTTAAATAAAAACGGGAAAGTTCAAATAAAACGGGTCGCGCGCGGATCCGAGTCGGATCGGGTTAATCAACTAAAAAATTGAAAACGTTTCTGTTATCAACTAATTAATTGAAAACATTTTTGGCCATTTAATTAATTAATTAATTAAATAATTAAATAATTAATTAAAACAAACTTTGTCCAAAAAATTAATCTCTCGATCGATCATTTGCCGAAGTCGAAGTCGAAGCCGAGCCGAGCGAGCGACGACGACGACGGCGCGAGGGGGGTCCCTCTTTCCAACCCTTTTAACAATTAATAGAAGTGTTTCTATATTTTAACTCTCCTATTTTTCTTTCCACCGCCGATGAGGGACAAATGCCTTTTCATTAAAGCATAATAGGACTTTTCAAGTTCCCAACTCTTCAAGTTCTCAGCTTTTCAAATTCCTCTCTTTCCCTCTATATTTCCCATCAATTCTTGCAACATACCCAACAATCCCCCACATTGATGGGGAATGGTTATAACATAGGAATCCACAGACAATTGTGTACTTTACAGGCAAGGATTAATTGCATCTAGATAAGTAGGTTTACCCTTGGACTTTCCGTAGTGAACATATGTCGGATATACTCGGTCAATCGGTAGATGTGATATCTTTGAACCGTTGAGCTTTGGTGTATACCTAGACAATCATATGTCACACAATTAACCCTTTACTATTTATGGTTCTTACGGTTGTGTTCGTTTCAGCCATGAACACCTCCTGGTTTCATGAGTGTATAGAGAATAGATTTTTGACATAAAATTCTCTTTGAAGCGGCTTCCACTTCACACTCACATAGGTGATTTCTAACTGTGTCATCTCGTAGATACACTATTTGGTCAAATCTACCAAACTTAGCAAATCATTAAAAACTTTAAGCTTTATTACCTCATTAACAAGCCTTAAAGTCTTAACCTTGTTCCTGAACATTGTCTTCATCATGAGAATGGATTGAGTTAATTGACAATTTCGAACCATCAGCCATAACTTTGTTTTTCTCCTTGAATCTAGCTCTTGGAATCTCCAGTCTGCTAGATAGAGTTACCGTCATGATGACTTGTCCTAAGCCGTAAACCCATTCCCTTAGATGATCTTTCAACTGCCTCTCTCACTAGGCCTTTCGTTAGTGGATCTGACACATTATCCATTGACTTTACATAGTCAATTGTGATAATTCCACTAGAGAGCAGTTGTTTTACGTTGTTATGTCTCCGTCGTATATGACGAGACTTCCCGTTGTACATAACGCTCCCTGCCCTACCTTTTGTTGCTTGACTATCGCAATGTATGCAAATAGGTCCAAGGTTTGGGCCAGAAAGGAATATCCTCTAAGAAATTCCGGAGCCATTCAGCTTCTTCACCAGCCTTATCCAAAGCAATGAATTCAGATTCCATTGTGGAGCGAGCAATACATGTCTGTTTGGATGATTTCCAAGAAACTGCTCCTCCACCAAGTATGAACACATAACCGCTTGTGGATTTTACTTCATTTGACCCGGTGATCCAATTTGCATCACTATATCCTTCAATCACAGCAGGATATTTATTATAATGCAAAGCATAGTGTTGTGTATATTTCAGATATCCCAACACACGTTTCATTGCCATCTAATGAGTTTGATTCGGATTACTAGTAAACCGACTCAGTTTGCTAATATCACATGCTATATCTGGTCGCGTACAATTCATAATATACATTAAACTTCCCAATACTCTGGCATATTCCAATTGAGAGTCACTTTGACCTTCATTATTTTGAAATGTACAACTTAAATCAATTGGAGTTTTGACAATATTGAAATTTAAGTACTTGAACTTATCCAAACTTGTTCAATATAATGAGATTGAGATAATGCTAGTCCCTGAGGAGTTTTGATAATCCTGACCCCTAAGATCAAATCAGCAACTCCTAAGTCCTTCATATCGAACTTGCTAGACAACATGCGCTTAGTAGCATTTATATCATCAATGTCTTTACTCATTATCAACATGTCATCAACATATAAACAAACA
This sequence comes from Solanum sitiens, assembly GCA_016801875.1. NCBI lineage: Eukaryota > Viridiplantae > Streptophyta > Magnoliopsida > Solanales > Solanaceae > Solanum > Solanum sitiens. The sequence continues at coordinate 1,331,991 of JABWTJ010000043.1, read as the reverse complement.
ATGACTTCATGATTCATAACGTTTTTAATGTAAACACATTTATCACATTCGTTGATCTTGAATCCATCTGCCAACATAGTTTGGTCAAATTTAGCATGCCATTGTTTGGGTGCTTGCTTGAGTCCATAAAGTGACTTCACAAGTCTGCACACTTTCTTTTCTTTACCAGAAACTATAAACCCTTCAGGTTGTTCTATGTAAATTTCTTCCTCCAACTCTCCATTTAAGAAAGTTGTCTTTACATCCATTTGGTGGATTTTAAGATCATGCACTGCTGCTAGTGCTATTAACATCCTAATTGATGTTATCCTTGTTATTGGAGAGTATGTGACAAAGTAGTCCAGACCGTCCTTTTATTTGTACCCTTTGACTACCAGTCTAGCCTTATATTTGTCAATAGTCCCATCAGGTTTAATTTTCCTTTTAAAGATCCACTTTGATCCTAAAGGTTTATTTCCTGGAGAAAATCAGTCAATTCCCAAGTGTGATTACTTAAAATTGATTCGATCACTATTGACTGCTTCTTTTCAATAAGTTGACTCAGATGAAGACATAGTTGCTTTAAATGTTTGAGGCTCATTTTCAAGCAATAGTGCCACAAACTCTGGTCCGAAAGAAGCAGGTTTCCGTTGGCGAGTACTACGCCTAAGATCTTTACTAGTTAGTGTATTTTCCGTTGATTCTTCTCGTGGTCGTTTAGGTCTTTCACTTATCGACTCACATTCAGTTTTATACGGATAAATATTTTCAAAAAACTCTGCGTTATCTAACTCAATTATCATATTAACATGAATCTCAGGATTATCAAATTTGTGAACCAAAAACCGACAGGCCTTACTGTTCACAGCATATCCAATAAATACACAGTCTACTGTTTTGGGTCCAATTTTAACCCTCTTTGGTAAAGGAACCTCTACCTTGGCTAAACACCACCACACTTTGAAATATTTCAAGTTGGGTTTCCTTCCTTTCCACATCTCATATGGAATTGTTTTTTTTTTCCGATGGGGTACTCTATTGAGTATCTTATTAGCCGTAAGGATGGCTTCCCCCAAAGGTTTCACGGTGAACCAGAATTGATCATTAAGGCATTCATCATTTTTTTTAATGTTCTGTTCTTCCGTTCCGCCAAACCATTTGACTGTGGTGTATAAGGTGCAGTAGTTTGATTAATAATACCATATTCCAAACATATTTCTGCAAAAGAAGATTCATATTCTCCACCCCTATCACTCCGAATCATTTTTATTTTTAGATTCAGTTGGTTCTCCACTTCATTTTTGTATTGTTTAAATGCATCAATTGCTTCATCCTTACTATTAAGCAAATATACATAACAAAATCGAGTGCAGTCATCAATAAAAGTTATAAAATACTTTTTCCCACCACGAGATGGTGTCGACTTCATATCGCATATATCTGTGTGAATTAAGTCTAAAGTTTTGGAATTTCTTTCAACAGACTTATAAGGATGTTTAACAAACTTACTTTCCACACAAATTTCGCATTTCAATTTATCGCATTTAAAATCAGGCAATACTTCTATATTAACCAATTTTCGCAAGGCTTTGTAATTTACATGTCCCAACCGGGCATGCCATAAATCATTTGACTCCAATAAGTAAACAGAAGCAGAATTTTTATTAATACTGTCAACAACCATTACATTCAGTTTGAAAAGACCCTCATTGAGGTAGCCCTTTCCTATGTACATTTCATTCTTACTTATTACAGCTTTATCACTAACTAGGACACACTTAAACCCGTTCTTAACGAGTAGTGCAGCAGAAACTAAATTCTTCCTAATAGTAGGGACATGCGGAACACTGTTTAATGTCAACACCTTGCCGGATGTCATTTTCAACATTACTTTCCCAGTTCCTGCAATCCTTGCTATTGTTGTGTTTCCCATGAACAAATCTTCATTGTACTCAGCAGGAGTGTATGTTGCAAAGGCTTCTTTCGCAGAGCAAATATGTCGAGTGGCACCTGAGTCGAGAAACCACTCCTTGGGATTTCCAACTAAGTTACACTCCGAGATCATTGCACATAAGTCATCTGCATCTTTCATCTCTTCCACGATGTTTGCTTGACTTTTGCCTTTGCCTTTTTTCTTGTCCTTTCTTGGAGCACGACAATCAGAAGACCTATGACCAGTCTTGCCACAGTTGTAACAGTTGCCTTCGAATTTCTTCTTGGCCTGTTCTGACTTCTGTCCATTGGACTTCTTTCTCTTTTTGTCCTTGGTAGTAGATTCTTCAACAATATTAACTCCAATGATTGTTGAGCTCTTACGAGACTTCTTTTCGGCGTTTTTTTATCTTTCTCAATCTTGAGCCGAATTACAAGATCTTCAAGCTTTATTTCTTTACGCTTGTGCTTTAGATAATTCTTGAAATCGTTCCACGAAGGAGGCAATTTCTCGATCATTGCAGACACTTGAAAAGCTTCATTTACTACCATATCTTCAGCAATCAGATCATGGAGAATAAGTTGAAGTTCCTGCACTTGTGATCCAACAGTTTTACTATCTACCATTTTATAGTCTAAAAACGTTGCGACCACAAACGTTTTCAAGCATGCATCTTCTGTCTTATATTTCTTCTCAAGTGCATCCCACAACTCTTTTGAAGTTGTTATTGCACTATAGACATTATATAAGTCATCATGTAAAGCACTCAAAATGTAGCCTTTACATAGGAAGTCTGCCTGTTTCATGCTTCAATTAATTTTTCCCTTTCTGGCATATCATCAGCAGGCAGTGGAGTTTCTTCACTTGTAAATTTCTGCAGACCAAGAGTGGTAAGCCAGAAAAATACTCGTTGCTGCCATCCTTTGAAATTCACACCTGTGAATTTACCCGATTTCTCTGCTTGTGGTACAACAGTTCGGGTTGGTGCAGCAACAACCACTGTAACACCATTGTGTGCCATTTATGATAAACAAAAATCGATACAGTCTTAGTAAGCAATAAAATATAATTGCAGACTTAAAGGAGTATAAAATCACGAAGATTTTTGTCTCCACCAGAAACACAGATTATTAATTTCCTTAAGATTATTGTCAATTTGTGTTTGAAAAACAGAATTACTAATTCTGATAAAACTTTACAGAAATACGAAGTAACTAAAGTTTTCAGAATTAGTACAAAAGATGAACAAATATTAATTAAATAAAAATTAAAATCTGTAAAAAACGTACTAGAATCTGGAAATTTTTTAATAGGAAAAAGATCAAGTCCACTGAACTCACAGTTTCCCCGTAAGGAAATTATTCCCCTCTAGTATTCGAGGTTTGATTTGGAATATGACCTCCCAGGGTAAAATGATCTCAATCACCAGAGTATAGATACCAAGAACTCTGGTGTCAGCGAACCAAATCAACAGCAGGAAAGTACACAAAGAAACGTTTGTGCAGAAGAAGAAGAAGACAATCAGAAAATTCGTAAGTCAATAATCTGAAGAATGAATGGTATTTATAGGCAAGAAGAACAGGTTCAGAAAGGTTGAAAACGTTTCTGTTATCAACTAATTAATTGAAAACATTTTTGGCCATTTAATTAATTAAATAAATAAAAAATTAATTAAATAATTAAAACAAACTTTGTCCAAAAAATTAATCTCTCGATCAATCATTTGCCGAAGCCGAAGCCGAGCCGAGCGAGCGACGACGACGACGGCGTGAGGGGGGTCCCTCTTTCCAACCCTTTTAATTATTAATAGGAGTGTTTCTATATTTTAACTCTCCTATTTTTCTTTCCACCACCGATGAGGGACAAATGCCTTTTCATTAAAGCATAAGAGGACTTTTCAAGTTCCCAACTCTTCAAGTTCTCAACTTTTCAAATTTCTCTCTTTCCCTCTATATTTCCCATCAATTCTTGCAACATACCCAACATCCATTGTAGTAGCATAAGTTTAAGAGAAACAATTGCAACATGTGCCAAGAGAATCTCCTACTATAGAGACACACGATATACAAGACCAAGTGGAACAAGAGACACAAAATTCAGAAGAAAATGACATATCAGTAGAACTAGGCAAAACCATATAAATTCACTTCTAAATATTTAAATGTATTGGAATTGCAAAATCAGTTAACATTATTCATATGTTGTTTAACTATGACTCAAAAAAAAAAAAGAGGTAGTACAGTAATGCAAAGTGTACATGGGCGAAAAGAGCGTAAGTTGGTCGTGTTGAATGGGTACAATCAACCCATTGGTCCTACTAATGCCGTTGTAACAGAGTTGGGGAGTTTTCTTGGAACCTTGGCAAGGAATGCGATGCTTTGTCCTCTAAATATTCATAATTGGAAGAATATGGACACAAAAGATGATTTGTGGATTTATACCCAGGTTTGAGTTCCTGCATTTCCAATTTCAGTTATAAATTTTTCATACTTTTTACTAATATAAAGAACAAATTGCAGGATAAATATGATATTCCTGATAGTTCAAGACAATGGTCTTTGGATGGAATTAAAAGTTCTCGGAGAAAGTATTGACTTGTATCAGAAACATTATAAAGCATATGATAATGATAATCTTCGATTGTCAAATAAGCCCAAACATGTTTCAGAATCTGATTTTAAGGATCTTCTCAAATATTGGGTCTCTGAAAAATTCAAGGTTAGATTTATATTTTATGTTCTGATTGATTTATTTTTCTGTTTTTGATTCATTTTTAATCACGCAGAATTTTACAGACTCATTTAGTTATGGGAAATGAGTGAAAGAAATACCAAGAATCGAAAAAAGTGGATGACTTCACATACTGCTGGTAAACAAGTTTTGTTGTGATACGCAATAATTTGGTACGTCCTTCTGTTAATCATTAAATAAGAACTTGTTGCCATAAAAGATCTTGAATACCAACTTTATGTAATTAGGAAAAAGAGAAGGAAAGCCCCGAGTGGCTACAAGATCAAGAATACATGGTCGAGTATACAAGGACTCCAACGAAGATACAATTAGTAAAATTGTATGACTTTTATTTGGTTATAAGGTTGTTAAGATACATTATTTGTTCTTAAATACTTGATTTTATTTATTGGAATTTGATTTGCAGGCTGAAATGGAGAAACTGCAAAGTCAACAGAATGAAGATGACGATCAACCATTTGATGTTTTTACAGCAGTCATGGGAAATTAGCACTCAGGGAGCTTGAGATTGTATGGACGGGGACTTACCAAAAGTACTTTGAAAAGGAAAGAACATTTTGAACCTTATTTAACTTCTAATGATGAGAGGATGGCAAAAATAGAAGAAATGGAAGAGAGAATGCATCAAAGGATGGCAGAAAATTAGAACAACAAAAAGTAACAATTCACCAAGAAGTTACAAATGATATTCTTGGACGACTTAATAGTATGTACCCAGGACTTCAATTGAATGCTGTCATGTTTGCATCATTGGGTGCTCATTCATCACAAGAAGCTATGCAATCGTTGAATCGTCCATCTTCTAGCAAAAACAATCAAGGGATGACGTTTATTATTTTTCTTCTTCTTCACTTCAACGCTAGCTTGGTTTGAATGTGGTATCAATTATCATGCCTATGTAGAGTTTTATCTCGACTTTTAAGATGTTTGGTATTTTCAGTAGCCAGTGTGCAGTTTGCTGGTGTGGAACTGGGAAAATATTGCATGACATGTATATTAAGTTGTTAGCACAAGTGTAGCATAAAGTATTGTTAGCACAAGTGTAGCATAACAGGACTTGTGATTTTCAGCATTGGTTTCATAGTTGTGCAATTGTGCAACTGGAGAGTGGCCCTTTTTTCTTCTGCACTTTATACTTGTGCTTATTCTTCTAAGTGGAATGTAAGGTCAATAATTTGCAAGCTTCCTTATTCCAGATATGCATGTACTCATGCCATTGCCAAGTATAGTAGAGGAACTTCCTGTAAGGTCAATAATTTGCAAGCTTCCTTCTTTGTTATTTCTTGTTGTTTATAATTGAAATATGTGTCTAAATCTGGTAAGTTCACCCTTTTGAACTAAGGAGAAGACACAATTTTAGTGGGAATGTTTTTGCGATTTTGTAATTTGTATCCTTCGATGATGCTTGATCATGTCTCCAATCTTCTATTGTTGTGTGTTTCATGAGAAATAACTCATCTTGTTTTTATAATTGGTGAATCCGTGATTCTGTCTTCATGTGTTGACATAGTATTAATTTTGTGAGCCACTTTCAAAGTAAGAATCCTCCTCTGTTGACTTGGTAAATCTGAAAACTATGCATCTCAAACCTGCCTGGAGTATGTATGATGTTTTCGAAACTTATACCTTGTGTGCTTGGTAAGTGCGTGTGATTTATAATGCATTTTTTAATAATTTTTCATGCTCGGATGTTAGAATTGGCATAGGGAGTAATATTCAGTCTATTGGATGAGCAATATCACACAAAGGCTTATTTTGGACTAGTCATTTATTGGTTTTGGTCGACCTTGACAACTTTCATGGCTTGAATTTTACTAGTACTCATGGTGAATATTGGAGGTGTTTGAATAAAGTTTGAAGGTTCTGTCCCTTCCTATTTGGTTGTTAAATTTCCTTCCCCTAAAAAAAATTTTCCCAGATATTGTGGTATACTTTGATCTTTTGTTCTGTCCCTCAATAAACTTTTATTTATGGTCTTTTGTAGGTGGAGAAGATAACCAGGAGGATGATGAAAGCAGTAGTGATGAAGACCTAAGACCTTACTTGATATTTGATTGAAAGTTGCAGAAACATATTAATTCAGCTCAACTCTTTTGTTTCTTGACATTTTGAAACTTTTGTTAAGCGGCAGTGTTTTGTTTTAATTTCTATTAGTATTGAAGTGCAAACTATTGAAAACATGTGTTTTGGAATATTATACCTTTATGGACATTGTGACTAGATTATTTCAAATTATATATATATATATATATATATATATATATATATATATATATATATATATATGATTTCGTATAAGTCATTTTCTTTCGTGATTTGATTTAATTTAAAGAACTTTTTAAAAAAATTATTGATTTTTAAATATATATAATGCTCAAGAAACATGAAATATTGCAACAGGTTGGGAAATCTGTATATTCATATAGATTGGTTGCAATAGAAAATAAAACTGTTGCAATATCAATAAAAACCGTTGCCATAATATTTAAAAAAGTGTTGCATTATGAAAAACCTATTGCAACGCTATCTAGCAGTTACCACAACCCCTAATGCAACAGTTGGTAACAGTTACAATTGCTGCAATATTCTAGTGCCTATAGATGAAAGGAAAACCGTTGCAATAGAGGTCTCTATAGCAACGTTTTCAAGAACCATTACATTAACTGTTACAGTAGAGTTATAGTAACTCGACCAGATGAGATGGTTCACAAACCGTTGTTGTAGCTCTATGGCAACAGTTTTCCGTCCTATTGCAACACATATGAAACTGTTGTCGTAGGCCTAATTTCTAGTAGTGTCTCTTTGAACAAATCTCTCCCAATCTTCTATCATCGGACAATATCCCTTCGACTTTCAAATCTTTCAGCAGAAATAATTTCTCATGCACCTGAAAAATCTTCAAGAGTATCTCCCCCCCCCCCCCCCCTCCAAAGTATCAACGTAAGTACAACATGAAATGTATCAATTCATTGTAGTTTGCTTAAGGGACTAGATAAGTACAACGAAGTAAGTGGAACTGGATAGTATGAAATGAGATGTTACCGTAACATTTCAATTTTTAGTATTATCAAGCTCTTGTTTGAACTAAATCGTATAAATGGCACCTTGTATAACAGTATAGTCATTAACAAGAATGAATGACATTTACAAGAGAATATAGCTCTGCAAAGTAGTTTGCCCTCTAGTAAATGACATTTCATAAGCATACACTCCTCAGGTGCTCTCAGATTAACTGAATATAATGCTAATCTAATGCAAGTTTTTGAAGAAATTTAAGCCCTCCTTAGAAATGTCTTTGTATTATCCAATATATTAAGTTGAATACACTGGTGGAAAGGGAGAGGAATAGTGTAACAAGACCACTGCATCACTACCTTTTCTCTCCCTTAGCCACTATTGATAGCCAGAATCCTAGTTGACTAGAAGTTGGACTTACAGATTGTAGCAAGTATTTGCAGTGACACTGGAAGGAAGTACCATTCTTGATATTATCTACCCATATATACAAGGCCGTAAAAGTAAAATAGTGAACCATAAGTCACAGCATGATATCAGTAAATGAGAAAACTTTTCCAAGGAGATAGAGGAAATTTTATTGCTTACTTGGATCCATGTAAACACGCAAAAGAGATTCATTGTGGGATATTTCTTTGATATGGAAATGCCAAATCGTGGCTGAACCTTTGGAATAGCCACCAATACTTTCAAACTGCAAGAGACAACAAATCCAATAATAACGCAATAGCCACCACTACCCTAGGCATCGAAGGTGGGAAATGTTAGAACAACAATACTCAAGAAACTAATTTGAATAAGAAAAATAGAGTGAATTTATGAAATTTCAGCTATGTATTAATTTGTAGAAGATCTGAATTTATACAAGGAAAAAACATAATCATTTCCTATCTAGTAGCCACTTAAAAAGTGGATGTTAAAAACTAAATAAGAACATGTGGCACTAACTACAATAAAAGGGGCCACTAACAACCATAAATGGGGCTACTAACTTCAGAAAGTTGAGCAACTAAAGTTAACTAAGTTAAGCTAGAAAATAGGAAGCACTAAACTGAAATAATTAAAAAAACAGACACTCCTTCTTGGCATTTTTGTGGCAAACACCAATTCTTTGCCTCAGATCTTCAAACCTATCCTTTGTCAATCACTTAGTGAAAATGTCAGCTAGCTGATTCTCATATAAACAATTAAAAAGCAACGCTTCATTAGATTTTTGGACTTCTCTAATAAAGTGAAACTTGATCTTGATATGCTTAGTTCGATAATGAAAACTGGATTTTTTGAGAATGAAACTGCTGAACTTTTGTCACAATGATCTTGGTAGCTTCCGTTTGTTCGTGTACAAAGTCCTTCAATATCTTCCTTAGCCAGATAGCTTGATTCACAGTAGATGCAACAACTATGTACTCAGCTTCTGCAGTTGATTGAGCTGTAGTTTGTTGTTTCCTAGAGCTCCAACTAAAATAACGTATCCCCACACAAAAATGATATCCAGAGGTGCTTCTGGAATCATGAACTCCGCCACCCAATCAATATCAGAGTACCCGATCAGGTTCATAGTTACTTCGGCAGATGTAGGAAAAAAGTTCCAAACTTGCTGGTTCATTTAATATACCTTAGCACTCTTTTAGCCGTTGTGAAGTGTGTGCCTCTAGGAGCATGCATGAACCTAGAGAGCAAACTTACAAAAAATAGAATGTCGGGTTTGCTTGCGGTTAGATAGCGAAGACTGCCAATTATTCTATATATACTATCATCCACTTTTTCGAAATTCTCATCCTTGCCATGCTTCACACCAGTAGAGATTGGAGTACTCACAGGTTTCCAGTCTTGCATTTTGAACCTGTATAGAATATCCGAAATGTGTTTCTGCTGGCATATGAAACTTCCATCAATGGACTGGACTACAACACTTCCATGCCAAGAAAGTATTTCATGACTCCAAGATCAGTCATTTCAAAGATTTTCTCCATTTCATCCTTGAACTTTTGGATTAGTTCATTTTTTCTTCCTATCACTAGAATGTCATCCACATAAATTGAGACAATTAAGGACTCACCTGCGCAGTGACTTTCACATCCAAAGTAGCTTACTTTTACTTCTAATAAAGCCAAGTTGGATGAGATGATAATTCATCCTCTCATACCATATCCTTGGGACTTGTTTTAGGCCATACAAGGCCTTCGTTAAGAGATAAACTTGATCCTCTTTTCTAGGAATTGAGAAACATTAGGTTGCTCTACATAGATCTCTTCAGCAAGCAAACCATTCAAAAAAGTCGATTTGACATCAAGTTGATGAATTTTCCGGGAACTATGAGATGCAAATGCAAGAACAAGCTTGATTGTGTCATACCTTGCTACAGGAGCAAATGTTTCCTGGTAATCCACACCATATTATTGTGTGTATCCCTTCACCACCAATCTAGCCTTATGTTTGAAAATTGTTCACCGGGATTGATTTTTGTCTTGAAAATCCATTTTACACGAATCACTTTGTGATTTCTAGGTCTATCAACAAGCTGTCAGGTTCCGTTCTTCTCAATCATGTCTAGTTCATGTTGCATAGATCTCCTCCATGGATGAGAGTATTGTGCTTCAACATAGCTTGTTTGTTCAGAGGTAACCAAGTTACATCGTTGATAGACATCTTTTAAAGATCGAGTTCCCCTCCTTGGAACATCATCCACTAGTTCATCTTCTGAAAGTTGAGGCTGCTCTTCTGAAAATAAATTAGAATAAGAGGTTTTATGAACCAACTGCTTCATCAAACTTCACTTCTCGGCTAAGAATTGGTTTTTCTGATTTCAAACAGAAAATCATGTAACCTTTGGATGAACTATAACCCATAAATATGCCTTTATGAGCCTTGTTGTCCAACTTATTCCTCTTTGTTTCTGGAACTCGATAATAACATATACACCCAAAGATTCTGAGATGGTATATTGATGGTTTGTTCTCACACCAAGCTTCATATGGAGTCATGTCCTGCAAAGCCTTAGTAGGCAATCTGTTCAGCAAATATAGAGAGGCATTGACTTCCTCTACCCAAAACTGATTTGGGATCTTTCTTTCGAGCAAAAGACATCTGGCCATCTCCATTATTGTCATGTTCTTACTTTCAGACGCGCCATTTTGTTGTGGAGTGTATGGTGATGTCAATTGGCATTCAACACCTGCGCTATTGCAAAATTCCACAAATTTAGAAGAAGTATATTCTCCTCCATTGTCAGACCTTAAAGCCTTAATACTAAGATTACATTGATTTTCTACTAAAGCTTTAAATTGTATAAAAACATCAAAGACGTCACTCTTCAATCTAATGAAATAAACCCAACACATTATGATGTAGTCATCAATAAAGAGGAGAAAATATTTGTTACCACTCAATGAATCTGTTTTCATTGGGCCGCAAACATCCGTATGAATGAGCTGAAGTTTCTAGTTAGCTCTCCATACTTGATTTTCTTGAAATGGCAGTTTTGTTTGTTTTCCGTGTTAGCAAGTTTCACAAACTTGAGGATTAGAAAGAAATTCAAGCATATTTTCCACTAGCTCCTTCTTTTTCATCTCTGCGATGTTTCTCAAATTGAAGTGACCAAACCTTTGTGAAGTAATAGTATAAGCCTACTCAGTTATTTTCTCCCAATCAACTAAAAACATTTTGTTGCTCGTCTTGACATAAAATAGTTCTACTCCAGAAGGGTCAGAAATAACACATTCACGATTCTTAAATGCAAAGAATAATTATTTTTAAGCATTTGTCCAACACTCAACAAATTCACTCATATCAGGTGTGTACAAAACATCAGGAATAGTTTTGAAACCTGATATTGTTGAGATAGACATTGTACCTCTGCCTTTGACTTTGACTTCTACTGTCTTACCATTTCCCACTTTTACTTCAGATTTTTAAGTGTCATTGAAGAATTTGAACATTTTAGCATCATTGCACAAGTGATGTGTGCACTGTCAAGAAGCCATGAATCAGAGGATTCATCGATTGAAAAGTATGAAACTGCAAAAAGTTTCTCTTCATGTGCATCTGCAGCTTCTGCTACTTGTGCTTGCACCAGAGGTCTTTGCTCTTGATTTGCAGTCCTTGGATATGTGCCCCGTCGGCTTACAGTTGCCGCATATAGCATCGACTCTCCACCAATAGTACTTCTCTAGATGTGTAGTTCTTTTATAATGTTTGCACGGAGGGAACTTATGCTTCACATCTCCACTATTGTTTCCTCCGTCATGCTTGCCCTTATTCTTTTGGTTGACCTGTTGCTTTCCTTTACCAAATATTTATTTTTGTACAGAGAAAGCCCCTTAAGTGAACTTGTCCCGTATCATAGTCCTCCTTTGCTCTTGTGCTTGAAGAGCACTTATTAGTTTACCTAATGAAAGTTTGTCCAGGTCCTTGGATTTTTTAAGAGATGAAATCTTAGATTCAAACCTCTCTGGAAGAGTCACAACAACTTTCTCCACAATTCGTTTGTTTATAAATTCTTCACCAAGAAGTCTAATGTTATTAACAATTAAGGAGATTCAATCAGCATACTTACTGATTGTTTCAGTGTCCTGCATATTCAAGCACTCAAACTCTCTTTTCAGGTTCAACACTTGCATTTGGTACATTTTTTTAGGGGTGTCAAAAATGAACCCAAATATAGGTAACCCACTCAACTCGCACAGAATTTTAAGGGTTGGGCTCAAGATAATTTGAATTGGGTTCAATCTTAACCCGTTCAAGCTTAACCCATTTGAAGAGAATTCTCAATTGAGCCCAATTCAATCTCCAATTTCAACCCGTTTTAAAACTTTTTATTAAGATATGTTCATATATGAAATATTATCTAGTTAACATCTTTTAGAATTTATCTATCAATTTGTTACCTTTTAACAAAAAATTCTTGAGCAAAAATTCAAATTGTGATTATAAAAGTTAAATATCAATATGTTAAATTATTGGAATTAATGGGGTCAAATTGAGTGGGGCAAGACCCAACCCATTTTTTAGCCCATTTGAGCTCAAAGTAAACTTGGGCGGGTCAAGATCCAACCCGATTTCTATTCAACCCATTGTAATATTTTCAATTTCAGCCCAATCCGCCCATTTGACACCCCTACGTTCTATCGCTGCCTTGATATTCTTCTTTCAACCTATCTCAAGCCTCTTTTGCTATTTTGCAAGCCATGATTCTGTAAAACACAGAATCTGTCACACCATTCTGCATAAGCGACTTGGCTTTAGATTTCTTCGCCTTCTCTTTATTGTTGGATTTGATTTGAGCCCAGGTAGGATTTGCTGGTAGAGCAGCAAGTAGTTTACACAGTTTTCCAAAGTTCATAGGCTTCCAAAAAAGCTTGCATCTTCACAGACCAGATTCGGTAATTTTTACCGGTGAAAGTGAATGGTGGATTTAAAGGTAGGTTGTTGGATGTCATTTATGTTGTAGGTTAAAACTTTTTTGGTCCTGTAAGATCAACTAGAGGCTCTGATGCCACTGTTAGAACAAAATACTCAAAAACCTAATTTGAAGAATAAATATAGAGTGAACTTATAAAATTCCAGCTTTGTATTAATCTGCAGAAGATCTGAATTTATACAAAGGAAAAAGCATAACCATTTCCTACCTAGTAGCCACTTACAAAGTGGATTTTAAAACTAAATAAGAACATGTGTCACTAACTACCATGAAAGGGGTCACTAACAACCATAAAGTGGAGCCACTAACTTCAGAAAGTTTAGCAACTAAAGTTGAGCACTAAACTGGAAAAAGTAAAAAAAAAACGGTAAAAATAATAAGCTAGAAAAAAATGTCAATTGTCTAACAGGAAAATGGGTAAACGCGTGTAAAAGTGGGTAAGCTTTTAAAGTTAAGTGATAAAGTAGCTTACTTTTACTACTAAACATACAATTAACCATTTTGAAACTAAGATCAAGTAGAATCCTCATAGTAGACAGAACTTGCTAAATTGGGATCATAACTCAAACATCCTTGTTGAAGTCAAATGGAGCAGCAGAAGACGGTACAAATCAGCAGTAAAGGAGGACATCTAAGTCTATCAAGAGTGGTGATAAAAATAAGTATATACATAGAAAAACAGAAAAAATGAGACGTAAGTCAAGATAGAGATACAACAAAAAATTAGCAGATTTTGACTAGACTAACTTGGAAAATGTTCCGCGCATATAACTATGTTCTTGCTTGCTTCAATAAGCTCTATAAGATTGATGGAAGAGCTTAGCAACACAATGACAATTCACTTAAGAGGGTTTCTCAAGGCAGTATAGGTTTTAATGAAACCAAAAAGATAAAAAGAAATAGGAAGATTCATTATTATTCAACCAATAAAAGGTTCTTATTAAGAGAACAATTGAGGCCAAGATAGTGAGTGATTCACAGCCTCGAGATTTCACCAGAAAACTTATGCAGCTTTTGTCTATTACACATGTATATGGATATTGAGGAAATTTGAACTTCTAAAATGGAAAACAGCACAAGCACTTACCATGGGCTCTTCTTTATCTGGTTCTTGTCAACGCAATCCTTGGGAATAAGAGAACCATTTGCATTAACAGATAGTCTTGTTAACTTGTTTCTGTGGAAAACCAAGAACATGTCAGCAATGACATATGAAACCATAAACAGTAAGAAAACGTTAACTACTTTATTTCTCTGGCAGTTGGTCCAGAGACCAGAAGTCCTGAGGCATCTGCATATTGAAATGTCTCAAGAATCATATCTCATTTGAACCAAGAGCAGAAAGGACATAAACGACTTTTTCCATTCAGCCGAGTATAGCACTCTCACTGGCCACATTCCACTAGCACTGGAGGATTGGTACTCATTCATTATAATCTTCAAAAGCATTTTGCTTTAATAAGACATAATATTGCATTCCTATCCAGGTGTTACTTATATAAGTATATCTATTTATTTCACATTTTACCCCACGGAAAATAACATACAGATGCCCGCATAAAATATACCACCGCTAATATATAATACGGAGTTTATCGCTGAACCAACTGTTGCATTAGCTATTGCAGAGTTGCAAACAGGAAAACCAAATGTTTTATTAGTTATTATGGAACGTATGTAATGTAGAGTTTCATGTTGCAAACTAAATGTTTAAATAAGTAATCCATAATTTTATGTCAGGTTTATGTTTCCTCAGGCGTCCAGCCACCAAAATAATTATGGTGCCATTATTTCTGAGTTTTTCATTTGCTCACTTACATGTCTTATGTATGTGAAATGGTCTATTACCATTTGGCACTGCATTAATTAAACACTGAATGTCACTGAATATTTAATTCAACTGTATACAAACTACAACTCAATCAAAAACTTGTTAGCATAATACCTCGGGACCCCCTGAACTTGGCGCACACTTAAACTATTTATTCGTCCTAATTAACCCTCTATAACTAGGATATTTGGTAGTCTTTACCCGTGGACAACCTCAACCCAGGGAGGAGGTGTGATGCATTCGCTGCCATGTGTATAATTTTTGTCCACATGGTATTGTTAATAATAAGATATATATATATATATATATTTTACCTTTCAAATTCATTAATTTTTCAAAAGTAAATACCAATTCTTGTTTTCAATGAACTACTTCCTCTGTTCACTTTTACTAATCCACTATTCCCAAAAATAGACTTTCACTTTTGTTTGTCACTTTTAACATATCAAGAGAAGACATTATTTTTTCATATTTTACTCTTAACATTAATTACTTATTCCCCAAATCAACTTTCCAAGATCTAATACTAAACATCAATTAATAGGGGTAGTGTGGTAAAATAACAATGTCAATCATTGTTTTCTTAATGGGTGTATCAAGTTCAAATGTGACAAGTAAAAGTGAAAGGAGGGAGTACAAGCTTAGCATTGTCGAATGAAATCATCGTACCACCTGCCCACTCATCCGAAAAGGAAAGGAAAAAATGTGACCAACTATTTTCTTCCTGAAAGTAGCATATTCACTCCGTTCACTTTTACTTGTCCAATTTGAACATTGTACACCCCTCACGAAACAATGATTAACAGGAGAATCGATTATCATTCCACAATATCCATATTAATTGATGTTTAGTCTTAAGGTTTAGGGAAACGATTTAGATAAGAAGTAACTAATATTAAGGTTATGACATGGAAAAAGATATATGTTTTAGTCTTGTTAGTATATGCCAACAGTGACAAGTAAAAATGAAAATCTATTTTTGGTATTGTTAAAAAATGACAAAAGTCCCACATCGGTGGTTAATGAGATGAGTGGACTGCTCATAAGGCTTGGGTAATCCTCCTCCCTGAGCTAGCTTTTGGGGTGTGAGTTAGGCCTAAACTTAATTTAACAAGGTATCATAGCAGGGTCCGTCTCACCCGATGTTGAAGCCTCCAAAATCAAAATTATCAACGCACTAAATGCTAAGCACTGGGCATGACGTGGGGTGTTAAAAGAATGACAAAAGTCTCACATCGGTGGTTAATGAGATGGGTGAACTCCTTATAACGCTTGAGCAATCCTCCTCCCTTTGAGCTAACTTTTGGGGTGTGAGAAAAAGTAAATGAAGGGAGTAATAAACAAGAGACCCAATCTTTCCTAATTAGGAAGTTTAGTAGACAAAAGGTAGTAGATTAGTATACAGAATTCCACAATGTCACAATTCAGTTAGTAGGAAGATAATTAGTTCAAAATAAAAGTCAAAGATTGTATCTTGGTAGGTGAAATTTAGGCAAACCATAAAATGGTTTCATATTCTTAACCTTGACAATTTTGACACATAGTGATGTCATGGATGACATCAATAGGATGAATTTATTCCTATAAATAGGTAGCTCTTAATTCATTTTCAAATCATCCTCTCACTTGCCTTCTCACCTTCTAAGGCATTTGTGTTCTCTCTCTTGTAGTATTTCACTTGTATTCTTTGTATAGTGAAATAAATATTGGTGCAGTTGTTCTTTGGTGGACGTAGGATCATTTTGATCCGAACCACGTTAAATATTGTTGTTCTTCCTTGTTCTTTAATTTCACGTTTCCGCTAACAATATAGCATAAAAATGCATATATATATATTAGCACTAAATATAGTCAATTATGCATCTATTATTCTACGTAAGTAAAATGGGCACAGTACTTAAGTATATGACATCAGAAACAACAATTAAAAGG
This sequence comes from Solanum sitiens, assembly GCA_016801875.1. Classification (NCBI taxonomy): domain Eukaryota; kingdom Viridiplantae; phylum Streptophyta; class Magnoliopsida; order Solanales; family Solanaceae; genus Solanum; species Solanum sitiens. The sequence goes on along the minus strand of JABWTJ010000043.1, from coordinate 1,315,131 downwards.
TGGTCAAGTAGCTTAAGATGATAGGCTAACTGAAATTTGCCAAATTTCTGAAGAATAAGTTACACTCATTGACCACACAATAGACTTTTCAATTGGATTTGATTTAATTTGGTAGGAAAGACCTTTCTCCGCAAGCCTTGTTAACAAACGGCCTGACTTGGTAACATTGTCATGTAAGACAGCCTGTTTATATGCAATAAAGGACACATGGAATGATGTGGAAAAGATGTTGGGTTTAGCAAAGTGTGAATGGGAAAAGAAAAGAGAGATTATGAAAAGTGAGGGAACTAATTTGGAGGGAAAATGAAAAGTCATTTGCAAAGTGCAAATGAAAAGTCATTTCTCCCATATCGGCAAAAGAAAGGGAAATTGTTGTCCTTATATAAGGAAACACTTCTTTTACTTCTTAAAGAGCTAAGAAGAAGGTGGGCCCTAGCGCCGTCGTCGTCATCGCTCGGCTTTGGATGTGATTGATTGATAAATTTTTTGGACAAAATTTATTTAATCATTTTGTTAATCAAGTAAATCCTGTTAAATATTATCTCTTATAAATTAATTCAGAACATTAGTTAATTAGTTAATTAACAGAATTAATTTGCGTGTAACGGTAACATTCCGAAAAGTGTTACTCTTTCTAAAAAGTTGTTACTTTCCGAAAAGTCGTTACTTTCCCAACAGACGCATTTTCCAAAAAGTTGTTATTTTTTCCAACAGACACAACTCTCTGGATAAAACGGGTTTGAACAGATTTTTCTGAACAGACACGTTTCTTGCTGAAAATGGCTATAAAAGGAAGACATTTTTCGTTTTCCAAAACACTAAAAATTTCCTTCTCCGCATACATTTTTCTCTCAAAATCAAAGTGTCGATCGACTGAGTCTGTGTGACTTGTTGTTGTTCTTAAGTTCGCTGAAGTTAAAGTAATTTGAGGTACTGCTATTTCTTTAACAGGATTAATCCATTTTATCTTGGGAGAAGTTAATCCATAACCTCGGATATAGTGAGGGGATTAAATTTCTTAAAGACACACAATAATTTCTGTGGATTCGCATTATTTTTTTGTTTTCTGTCTGCTTCTTCTTATTTTTGTTTCTGTTTGAATAACCTTATGAGTACAGGTTAATAACAATCTTAAGAAATTTAATCAGTTTCTGTATTTAAGGTTTCTGAGATTAAAACCTTTATGGTTTTCTACTCTGTTTGAATTTTTAAAATTCATTCGATTAACGATTAAAAGAACATAAAAACTTTATCGTTAAATCAAAAACAGTCTGTGTAGAGATTTATTCTTTACTGTTAGTATTTCAAATACTAAAATTATCTGCCATTTGTGACAGAAAAAAAAAAGACTAATTCAAGTCAAGTGAATGCTGGAATAGTGAGTGCTGCAACAGTAAGTGCTGCAACAACATCGATTGCACACAATCGTTCAAATGCTGCCTTAGCGCCGGCTGAGAAACCTGCAAAGTTTTCTGGAGTCGACTTCAAGAGATGACAACAAGAAATGTTCTTCTATCTCACTACGTTGAGTCTGCAGAGGTTCATTAATGAGAATGTTCTTGTTATGTCGGATGATACTCCGTCTGAAGAACGATTCTTGGTAACAGAAGCATGGACACACTCAGATTTTTTGTGTAAAAATTATATTCTGAGTGGCCTGCAAGATGATCTGTACAATGTGTACAGCAATGTCAAAACCTCAAAAGAACTTTGGGATGCTTTAGAAAAGAAGTACAAAACAGAGGATGCCGGAATGAAGAAGTTCATTGTGTCAAAGTTTCTGGACTATAAGATGATAGACAGTAAGACTGTCGTCACACAAGTTCAAGAACTGCAGGTCATAATCCATGATCTCCTTGCTAAAGGTATAAATTTTTTTAATGCCTATGTTAGAAATATTAAGTTTTTCCTTAATACTCACATAATCTTTAATGTAGGATTGATTGTGAATGATGTCTTTCAAGTGACTGCAATTATTGAAAAGTTACCTCCATTGTGGAAGGACTTCAAAAACTACTTGAAACATAAACGCAAGGAGATGACTGTTGAAGATCTCATAGTAAGGTTGAGAATTGAAGAGGATAATAAGGCTGCAGAAAAAAGGTCACGTGGTAACTCAGCAATATCTGGAGTAAATATTGTTGAAGAAGATCCCACAAAAGTAAAGAAAAGAAAGAAAGCATCTGGTCCAAAAAGCAATCCTCCTAAGAAGAAATTCAATGGAAACTGCTTCAATTGTGGTAAACATGGTCATAGGGCTACTGAATGTCGGGGTCCTAAGAAGGACAAGAAAAAGAAGGATCAAGCAAACTTGGCTGAATCCAAAGGAGAAATGGACGATCTCTGTGCAATGCTTTCAGAATGTAACTTGGTTGGAAATCCAAGAGAATGGTGGATAGATTCTGGTGCCTCATGCCATGTTTGTGCCAACAAAGAATTATTTTCACCATATACTCCAGCACCTACAGATGAGAAGTTGTTTATGACAAACTCCGTTGTTGCAAAGGTGGAAGGAACTGACAAGGTCCTATTAAAGATGACATCAGGCAAGGTGGTGACTTTGAATAGGGTCTCGTATGTTCCAGAATTGAGAAAGAATTTAGTTTCAATTCCAGCTCTGACTAAGATTGGATTCAAATGTGTATTTGTTTCTGATAAAGTAGTAGTAAGTCAACACCATCACGTGGTGGGAAAAAGTATTTCATAACTTTTATTGACGATTGCACTAGATATTGTTATGTCTATTTGCTAAATAGTAAGGATGAAGCAATAGATGCATTTAGGAAATATAAAAATGAAGTTGAAAATCAGTTGGATAAAAAAATCAAAATGATCAGAAGTGATAGAGGCGGAGAATATGAATTTCCATTTGCAGAAATATGTTTAGAAAATGGAATAATCCATCAAACTACTGCTCCGTACACTCCTCAATCTAATGGAATTGCAGAAAGGAAAAATCGAACTTTAAAAGAAATGATGAATGCATTACTTATAAGTTCAGATTTACCACAGAACTTGTGGGGGGAAGCTATCCTTACAGCAAATCGAATACTTAATAGAGTGCCTCACTCAAAGACACATGTTATTCCATATGAGAAATGGAAAGGTAGAAAATCCAACTTGAAATATTTCAAAGTGTAGGGGTGTCTAGCCAAAGTCCAAGTTCCTATACCTAAAAGGGTAAAAATAGGGTCTAAGACTGTGGATTGCATATTCATTGGATATGCCACAAATAGTAAGGCATGTCGATTTTTGGTTCATAAATCCGAACATCCGGATATTCATGATAATACGCTAATGGAATCAGATAGTGCTGAATTTTTTGAACATATCTATCCGTATAAAACTAGACTTAAGTCATCTAGTGCGGGATCTAAACAACCCAGAGAAAAACCAAAAGAGAATGAACCCAATGAAGAGAGTCGAAGACGCAGTAAACGTCAAAGGACATCTACTTCATTTGGATATGATTTTGTAACATTTCTTCTTGAAAGTGAACCTCAAACATTCAAGGAAGCAATGTTGTCTAGCGACTCAACCTCTTGGAAGGAGGCTGTCAATAGTGAAATTGAATCAATCCTAAGCAATCATACTTGGGAGTTAGTTGATCTTCCTCCAGGAAACAAACTCTTGGGTTCAAAATGGATTTTTAAAAGGAAAATTAAAGATGATGGAACTATTGACAAATACTAAGCAAGACTTGTTGTCAAAAGATTTAGACAAAAAGAAGGTCTTGATTATTTTGACACATACTCGCCAGTGACTAGGATTACATCAATTCGGATGTTAATTGCCCTAGCGGCAGTATACGATCTTGAAGTCCATCAAATGGATGTGAAAACCGCCTTCTTAAATGGAGAGCTGAAAGAAGAAATCTACATAGAACAGCCTGAGGGTTTTGTAGTTCCTGGTAAAGAAAAGAAAGTGTGCAAACTTATTAAGTCACTTTATGGACTAAAACAAGCACCAAAACAATGGCATGCAAAGTTTGATCAAACCATGTTGTCAAATGAATTTAAGATCAATGAATGCGATAAATGTGTTTACATTAAAGATACTCCAAATCAGGAAGTCATTGTATGCCTATATGTGGATGACATACTTATAATGAGCAAGGACATTGCTAATATAAAAAGTACTAAGCGTATGCTTGCTAGTAAGTTTGATATGAAAGATTTAGGAGTTGTTGATGTGATTTTGGGAATTAAAATTCTCAAAAATCCTAACGGTCTAGCATTGTCTCAAACTCATTATATTCAAAAAGTACTTGAAAAATTCAAATATTTGAATTTCAAAAGGGCAAAGACTCCAATTGATGTGAACCTTCATCTTGCAAAGAATAAAGGTGAAAGTTAGTCTCAATTGGACTATGCTAGAGTGTTGGGAAGCTTGATGTATGTCATGAATTGTACACGACCAGACATAGCTTGCGCTATCAGTAAACTGAGTCGATACACAAGTAATCCCAATCAAAATCATTGGTTGGCAATTAAGAGAGTTTTGGGATACTTAGATGACACTCAAAACTATGCTTTGCATTACAACAAATATCCAGCAGTTCTTGAAGGATATAGTGATACAAATTGGATTACTGGGTCACCTGGAAAAAAAATCCACAAGTGGATACGTTTTTACTATTGGTGGAGGAGCAATATCTTGGAAATCATCCAAACAAACATGTATAGCTTGCTCTACAATGGAGTCTGAATTCATCGCCTTAGACAAGGCAGGTGAAGAAGCTGAATGGCTCCGGAATTTCTTAGAAGATATTCCATTTTGGCCCAAACCAATGGCCCCTATATACATACACTGTGATAGTCAAGCTACAATAGGAAGGGCTGGAAGTGTTATGTATAACGGCAAGTCTCATCACATAAGACGAAGACATAACTCTGTGAGACAACTACTCTCTAGTGAATTATCACAATTGACTATGTGAAGTCAAAGGATAATGTGTCGGATCCACTTACAAAAGGCCTAACTAGAGAGGGAGTTGAGAAATCATCGATGGGAATGGGACTTTGGCCGACAAAAAGTCATCGTGGCGGTAACTCTACCTAGAAGACTGGAGATCCCAAGATCGAGGTTCAAGGAGATAAAACAAAGTAATTGATGACGGTTCAACATTGTTAAAAATTATTTTATGGTCCATTCTCATGATGAGACAATGTTCAGTAACTAGGATAAAGGCATAAAGACTTTTTAATGGTTTCTAAGTTTGATACAGGATATATCAAATGGTGTATCTAAGGGATAACACATTTAGAAATCACCTATGTAAGTGTGAAGTGTAAGCCGCTTCAAGGAGAATCCGGTAAGGCCAGTTCTTTAAGTACTTACTATCCAAGATGTGTTCATGGCTAAAACGAACAAAACAATGAGAACTAAGAATAGTTCAAGGGTTGATTGTGTAACTTATATTGTCTAGGTATACGCCAAAGCTCGACGGTTCAAAGATATCAAATCTACCGATTGACCGAGTATATCCGATATATGTTCACTACGGAAAGTTTAAAGGAAAACCTACCTATCCAGATGTGATTAACCCTTACTTACAAGACACACAAGTTTTTCATGCATATGTTTTAACAATAGTCATTCCCCATTCATGTGGGGGATTGTTTGGTTTAGCAAAGTGTGAATGGGAAAAGAAAAGAGAGATTATGAAAAGTGAGGGAACTAATTTGGAGGGAAAATGAAAAGTCATTTGCAAAGTGCAAATGAAAAGTCATGTCTCCCATATCGGCAAAAGAAAGGGCAATTGTTGTCCTTATATAAGGAAACACTTCCTTTACTTCTTAAAGAGTTAAGAAGAAGGTGCCCCCTCGCGCCGTCGTCGTCGTCGCTCGGCCTCGGCAAATGATGTGATTGATTGATAAATTTTTTGGACAAAATTTATTTAATCAATTTTTTTAAATCAAATAAATCCTGTTAAATATTATCTCTTATAAATTAATTCAGAACGTTAGTTAATTAGTTAATTAACAGAATTAATTCGCGTGTAACGGTAACATTTCAAAAAGTTGTTACTCTTTCCGAAAAGTTGTTACTTTCCGAAAATTCGTTACTTTCCCAACAGATGCATTTTCCAAAAAGTTGTTATTTTTTCCAAAAGACGCAACTCTCTGGATAAAACGGGTCTAAACAGATTTTTCTGAACAGACACGTTTCTTGCTGAAAATGACTATAAAAGGAAGACATTTTTCATTTTTCAAAACACTAAAAAATTCCTTCTCTGCATACATTTTTCTCTCAAAATCAAAGTGTCGATCGACTGAGTCTGTGTGACTTGTTGCTGTTCTTAAGTTCGCTGAAGTTAAATAAATTTGAGGTACCGCTATTTCTTTAACAGGATATCCATTTTATCTTGGGAGAAATTAATCCATAACCTCGGGTACAGTGAGGGGATTAAATTTCTTAAGGAGACGCAGTAATTTCTGTGGACTCGGATTATTTTTTTGTATTCTGTCTGCTTCTTCTTATTTTTGTTTCTGTTTGAATAACCTTATGAGTACATGTTAATAACAAAAGAAACAAGGAGAGAAGTAAAAATTGTACCTCCAATTGAACCTAGTTCCACAACTTTAGTGTCAATTTGAGCTACAATAGACTTATGTGCGAACTTTCCTTTTTTCCTTTTCTAGGTTTTTCTGCTCAGCAGCTTCAGCTTTTTCGGCTGCCTTTTGCAATTTCTCTTGCTGAATTATGAATATACATTAGATTATATGCCATAATTACTTAACCTCCTCCAAACAAATAGGCTTTTGTAGGAAGGCTTGCCTTTTTCTGATATCTCTTTTCTTCCTTTAGATTATATGCCATAATTACTTAGCCTCCTCCAACCAAATAGGCTTTTGTAGAAAGGCTTACCTCTTTCTGATATTTCTTTTCTTCCTTTAGGCAAAGCTGTTCTTCCTTTGACATCCTCATTTTCCCAGTTGCTGCATCCCTGCTGCTTTTGTTACTTCTATTGCCTTTACCTTTGCCTTTTGGTCTTGAGACCTCATCGTTTGGCTCCAAGGAATCATTTTCTTTGTCAGGATGATCATGGCCCTGTAAGCAAATTGCACCAATAAAGTTTAAATAGAGACAAGCCCTTTCGAGAATTTAGAAAAACTATAGAGTCTAGACAAAGATACAAAAATTAAGAACATGTCTTAAGCCCTATCCTTCACGCTAATTATTTAGGCACATCTGTGAATAGACTTATAATCTTCAATTTGGCAGAATATGCACTCAAGATTTCTGGACATGAATCAGCTCTCCAGGATCTCTAATTCAGATTGAAAAATTCTGATAAAATAAGAAACCCCTAGAGGTTCAAACCATTTAAAAACAGTTGGATGTATTAAAATGAAATGAGTGGTTCACGAACAAAAGTCACTCTGCTAATTTAAGCACAACTTGAGTTCATTTATTTAGTACAAACTCAGTTTAGTCAGACCATTTTACTAAATGTTGTTCATGAGTAATTTCTTCCATATTTGTTTTGGAAAAAGATAAATAGTTGAGCACTTAGGGTTTCCGTTTTCCACCTCAATACTGAACAGCCCTAAGACTCCTTCTCACTACCTTCTCTCACCTCTTTTTCAAAGTTTCTCCTTTCCCTCTCCCCATCAGTAATTTTTCCTGTCTTCTTTAGGTATTGCCTAAATCAGGCTTTCTCCAGAACAATCTGAGCCACACGTTCTCATTGCTATGGTTGTCTGCCAATTATTCTTTTCTTCCAAAACCTTTAAACTCATTTTTGAAATCTCGCTTTACTCAGTACTTCTTTGATTGAACCCTGAGAAATGAGATCAATTTGATAGCATGATCGAGAGTGAATTTGATTCGAACTGATAAGAAACTTTGCAAAGGGTTAAAAACAGTCAAGTTTGTTCTTAATTTAAGCTCGACTTCAAGCTTTTTCTTGAGAATCCAGAAGCGACCCAAAACAGTAGTTTAGGTTCCAAGGGTAAGTGAGTACTGCTGAAATTGAATATTCACCACTCTATCTAGCTCAGTTTTTCACATTTCTATCTACAGGAGTATGTAGTTCCACTCCCATATTCCTGAAGCAAGTTACGAGGTATCTTATCAACTTATATGGTTGAACAGGAATAAATCAACTTATTTTCATCCATGTAGTCAGTAGTCCAAGTGTCAGAAAAACCTAAAGTTAACTGAACTTTTCTTTTTATTTTCTTCTTCTTTTGAAACTATCCGCGCGAATCTCACACAAACTTCTGTCGATGATGTGAGTGCCCAGGAATGGTCCTACCATAATGCAACATCCTGATAAAAGCTGGCTTTTCTTTGAGTGGCACACATGCACAAGATGAGGGGAGGGATTACTCATATTAAGAGGAATGGAAAACAGAGAGCCTATTGTTATGTAAACAAATAAGAAAATGTAAAAAAAATAATAATTAACTTGAACCAGGCAAACACACCAGAGAAGGACCGGCTTCAGTCAAATTTCGATGAGGAACATCCTCTGGCATTTGCATAAAATTGTCAATACCTGTTCAACATTTTTTTGTCTCAGTTGAATAGCCTTACAGTTAATTTCAGTCAATGGAAAAATTGATTCTATAATCGTATTACCTAGTAGATTAAACAGCAGTAGCTTACCAAGAGAAAAGGTGGACTCAAAAGGCTTGGAGCTCCATTCTTTCTCCTTAACAACTGCCTCCGTGGAACAAAATTTCTCCTCCTCCTTCCAGGCACCATGATAACCACTATTCTCGGATTCATTATCAGACTCCAAACAAATTACTCCATCAATTCCTGAGTTAAAACAGCCAATTGTGCAAGGAAAGGTGCGAACAAAACTCTGAGGCTAAACGGAAATTTCTTTTCTCAAGTAGTAAAATAAGTAGTATTATGCCCAAAAAAAAAAAAGAATAGGAAAACCAGAATAGACCACCAAATGAGAAGAATATGCAAGTATGTCAAAGCTAGGTTGTCATTTTCTTATTTGTTCATATAAACCTAGATCGATAAACCAATGTACCCATGATCTTTGGGTTAACACATACTATAAGGACTAAAATATCTCTTTAACCATCCCTTTTTTGCATCAGAGAAAAACGTAATGAGGAGTAAGCCTAACTAGCTCAAAGTATTATGGCTGACCATGAATGGGGCACACGAAGAGCAAGCAAAACAAGTGAATCATGTTGAACTAATACTAGAATCTTCCTTTGCAGAAAATAACTGAATAATCAAACACAACTCATAGGAGCAGGCAGGGTGATGCAGCACGAAGAGCAAACAAAACATCCACTCATCCAGATTATAAAAAGTATTACAGAAGTATCCTTGTAGTAGTTCAACATGATGTATGTCCAGGGGAAAGGCAAACACACTAAAAGTGCAGCCCGGTGAGCGAAGCATCCCGCGTTCACACAGAGATCGTGGAAGGGCTGCAGCGCAAGAGGGAGTGATGTAGGCAGTCGACCCTAATGCCAGTATCTAATTCGATAGCTCGAACCCGTACCTATACGTCACACTGAGACAACTTTACTGTTACCCAAGACTCTCATTCGGAAAGACAAACACACTGCACAGAGAAAATGGGTTTGATTCCTGAAGGCAAAATGTGACTGGAATACGGTGCACTAATTTTCTGGCACATAACAGACCAGAGATATTGTAAATGCATTTCATGTTCTTTGTACAGTTAACTAGTAAAGTTAAAGAAGCAAAATCATATAAGAGTCATAAAAGAAGGGCCTGGAAATGATTCATTTAAATACTTATATGAAAGCTTAAGCTTCAACTTGCCGTTGTACCGTCCAGAAGGCATAACAACTCTAATTGAATGCTAGATCAACAAAGGCAACATTCAAACTTCTGGAGATGAATGATGATGATAGCAAAGCAATTACTCCCTCCGTTTAAAAAAGAATGACCTCCTTTCCTTTTTAGTCTTTTTCAAAAAGAATGACCTCTTTCTTTTTTTTGGTAACAACTTTTCACGTGGCATGTTGAAGGCCACAAGATTAAAGGGCAATTTTGTACATTTGACATAACTTTAATTCAGGACTATATGATCAAAAGTCTTCTTTATTTTCTTACACTCCGTACCAAGTCAAACTAGACCATTCTTTGTGAAACGGAGGGAGTAATATATTATAATAACAGTGATCATCAAATAAAGAATGTGTTCAGGAAATTGAAGTGATCGACATATAATATTAGCCAACGACAGAAGGAATAAATAATAAATAAATACTATTCCCTCATTTTGAATATATGTTTGTGCTCCGGCTTTCTTTTGTTGACATGTTTTTCTTCACTGTTTATTTTTTCTTTTCATTACTACTTTGATTTGCTTCGCTTGAGCTGAGTTAGTTTAAGAAACTGCTGTAACATCCGTTTCGAATAGTATTTTTTCAATTACCAAATTTAGTTGAATATAATCTAATTATGAATCGAGTCCTTGATTATCTAATTAATATCATGCCTTAATTGATTTCTTGTTCTCAAAAAAGGCTGGGGTAATTAATCCTGAGACAGAATCTCCCCTAAACAGTGATTACTCAAGGAACATCTAAGGTGGATAACCTAAGGATCTGGGTGTCCAGATCAATCTCGTTCATGTTTTGCTTCTTGCTGAGAATATTCTAAAGTGGTTTATACATGTTTAAATTGTGTTAGGATTTGGATTTTCTATTACAATATTCTTTAACTTGTCATAAGTTACAAGTATATTTTATGAGTTAGCAAATGTGAGTCGTTTGTATAACCATAAGGGTATAGATGGCCAACTTTCATAACGAGGGGCATATCAGCTCCAAATGGCAAAGTTGAGAGGTATATCAAACCCTTTTCCCTTTTTAATAACCGAGAAATCCGCATGTGACCCGTCGCCCTTTGGACCAATCACAGCCTTCTAAACTCGCTGGATAATGGGCCCGCCCCTCTACTCTTCTCTGCATAAAAACCGGGCTTCGGTTTGCATGGTGTAGGGCTTGAACCTGCGACCTAAGCCCAAATCCTCCACCTTTTGCCACTCGAGCCAAGCCTTGGGGGCATGTTTAAACTTTTTAATACATTAATATGAGTAAGAAAATAAATATCTTTGTATTGTTAAAGCTATTAGTGGAAAGTTGTTTATTAAGCATGTCTACATTAGGGTTCAATTAGAACAAATTTAGAAAATATACAAATACAGTAAAAAAAATTCCCAGAAACTATCATCAATTTACATATTAACTTTGCTAAAACATATACTTTAGTTTAGGATTTTGACAAAGATACAATGAATAAAAAAAGAATTTAATTAATATTATGATTTGGGTCAAATCCTACCAAATAAGGGATATCATCATAAATATTTTTACTTTTTTGTTATTGAGTTCATTTTTCATCAAATAATATATCGGTTCCATCTCTATAAATACATCTTTAAAACAAAGACTCAACATTACAGTTTTTTACATTCTCAAATCAAAAGCTTAGCCATGAGAAAATCTAAAGGCCGCAAAAAAATCGAAATTGCGAAGATGCAAAATCAAACCAACTTACAAGTAACATTCTCAAAAAGACGTGCTGGACTATTTAAAAAGGCAAATGAGCTCTCGACTTTGTGCGGTGCTAATGTTGCTATTGTAGCTTTTTCTCCCAGCAACAAAGTATAGACATGTGGACACCCTTCCGTCGAGTCAATTATGGATAAATTTGTCGGAGAGAATCCTCCACCTGACACTGATGATCCTAACCCCATCATTGTAGCTCATCAAAATTCCAATATTGATGAGATTAATAAGAAGGTGAACAAGTTGGAGATATCACTCGAAAGAGAAAGAAAACATGGGCAAGCACTTCAAGCATTGAGGACAGAACCTCCAAATGAAAAACTTAGCTTTTTTTACCTTAAAATCTTGTGCGAGTCCTTGGAGGTTGCGGATAAAAAAGTTGAAAAACTAGCAAGCCAACTTATGGAGTGTGGTATTGAATTCCCATAACAAACCATTGGAGTCGCTCCTTAAGAGCTAGGGAAAGCACTTCGTCCGATTTTGCGAAGGGTCATCTGGATCCAGTGAATAGCTTTTTCTTGCTTTATTTAAAGTTCAATAACTTAATTTGGTATTTATAGAGTTATGTCATATCGATGGTTATCTTTCAGTATGTTCATAATGGAACGGAATAAGCTTTTATTTTGGTACTTTGTTCGTTCGAATTACTTTGTCTTACTTTTTTTGGTCCATTTAAAAAAGAATGTCTTTTTACAATACTTAGTTTATAATTTTGACGTATCATGGTTACCTTCCTAAGTAAGAACTACTACCCAATGTCGATCTAAAGAGTCTTTGTTGTCATAGATAATTATACGTTAAAGGAGGTACACAACATAATTTGTCCCCTGTATTTTAGAGAATCTACCCAGCAGTTTTACCTTCAGATTGCTTCAAGACAAGCACCACAGATCAACTACAGATTGCTATTATAAGACTAATATAGCACAAAGCAAGTGCTAGTTTCTCCTCTATTTTCGATGCTTTTAGTTATGGTTTTTGTCAGTATGAAACAAACTCGATTCTAGCACAAGAATTATTATATATATTTTTGACTGCATACAAGTTACAATGTAGAATACGCACAAAAATAATAACACACTAACTAGGGAGAGATTATCATATAAGAAGGTAACTAGAAGGGATGGTACAGAAAGAAAGGAAATGAGAGAGAACTGAAGTTTTGACAGAATTAACAAATGGTTATTGGGCCTGGATCCCAAATAAAATTCTCTTATAACTCATAGACCCTTACAAAGTTAGTTTGGTTCATAACACAGTCCCTAAGGTTTTCGAGTTAGGTACTTCCTTTCAACTCATGAGTTGTAATATATATTGTATTACCTGTCCTCAAATATTGTGGAGATTTTCTTTTTCTTTTAAATCTTTGTGCAACATGTCTGTGGATTCAGCATTTGTCTCAACATAACTAGTTTGCCAAAATTTTCACTAAAATTGGTCTTGAACCCATTCTAGTATGAGCTGCCAAAATGCTAAAGTATGAGTACTTTAATTAATAACAGTAGCAAGTATTAAAGCCTCTAATGGAGGTTTTCTGATAGTCTAATATAAGAAGAAGATCAACAGTGTAAGAAATAAAATGTGTATTGAGTTGAATGAATCTTATCTTGAGCATACATGTACATACATACATCTCCTTCTAACTGCTTAACAGAAAGGAACAATTATAACTAATTTGATTCTCTAACTAATTACTCTGCCACATCATCTAGCTACTAACTAACTTTTGTATCTTCAATACTCCCCCACAAACTATATGGTGCAAACAGACTGTACACACCAAGCTTGGATAGTAAAAAATCATGTAGAGTCCTCCCCAAACCTTTGGTTAACACATCTGCTAACTGCATTCTTGTTTGAATGACACCTTCTTGTATCCTTTCGCGAATGAAATGTCAGTCAATCTCTATATGCTTCGTTCTTTCATGGTATATAGGATTAGAAACCATCTGTAGTGCTGCCTTACTATCACAGAACAATTTGACTGGCAACTCCAACTCCACCTTTAATTCTTTATACAAGCCTACTAACCAAACCACTTCTGCCACAACATTGGCCATGCTCCTGTATTCTGCTTCAGCCGAGCTCCTCGAAACTGTATTTTGTTTCTTTGATTTCCATGAAATAAAAGAGTCTCCAATCTTCACACTAGATCCACTCACAGATCTCATTGTCATAGGACAGTAGCCCAGTCAGCGTCACAGTAGAATGAGAGTTGCTTGGAAACTTTAACTGACAACATGATCCCCAAACCTGGTGCATTATTTAAGTACCTTACCACTCTTATAGCCCCATCCATGTGGCATTTCTTTGGCTTATGCATAAACCGGCTAAGGTTCTGTACTGCAGAGCTAATTCTGGCCTTGTCATTGTGAGATAGAGAAGCTTACCAACCAATTTCTGATAACCAGTGGGATCATTAAGTATCACATCCTCATGTGTGTCTTGAGACTCATAATGCATGTCAAACTCTTGACTTGTGAACCTCTGATTAACCTCTAAAGGAGTACTGATTGGTTTAGTTCCTGCCAGTCCAAAATCTGAAATAAGATCCAAGGCAAACTTCCTTTGATTCCAACAATGCCTTGCTCATTACTAGCAATTTCAAGACCAAGGAAGTATCTCATCTCCCCAAGTCCTTGATCTTGAAATGAACTTGAAGCTTTGGTCTGTTGAATTAGCTGTGAACTAGAACCAGTGATCAAAACATCATCAACATAAACCAATATGAGTTTCATGTCAGAACTAGAACTCTTGCTGAACAAAGAGTATTCATGGTGACTCTGAACAAAACCAGAACCAATAAGTGCTTCACATAGTTTTAAATTCCACTGCCGAGAGGCTTGCTTCAAACCATAAAGTGACTTATGAAGTTTACGAACTTTGGACAACTCCCCCTCACATAATAGACCAGGAGGAGGAACCATGTAAACATCCTCAGCTAGATCACCCTGCAAGAAAGCATTAAAAACATCCATCTGATGTAAAATCCAACCATTCATAGCTGCCAGAGATAGAACCACCCTTACAGTAACCATTTTGACAACAGGGGAGAAGGTTTCCTGATAATCCAACCCCTTTTGTTGTGTGTAACCTTTAGCTAAGAGTCGTGCTTTTTATCTATCCACTTCACCTTGGGTATTAAACTTGACCTTATAGACCCATTTGCAGTCAATAGCCTTCTTCCCAGGAGGTAATGTAACCAGTTACCAAGTATGATTATCATGCAAGGCTTTAAGCTCCTAATTCATAGCAAGGACCCACTGGGGATTATGTATGGCTTCTGTATAAGAAGAAGGTTCTCGTACAACAGAAAATGACACAAGGAGTGATAGTAGGAAGGAGAAATGGAGGCATAGGACATATATGTAGAAAGGGGATGTGCAGTGGAACAACGCATTGAACTAGAAAAAGAGGAAACAGTGTGAGCAAAATCATGCAACCAACCAGGAGGTTTAGACACTCTAGTTGACCATATAAATTGGGTCTCAGAAGTATCAGGTGAATGAGATATAGAAGGAAGAGGAGTCATCTCAGAGGCTTCATTGATAGGAGGAACAGGTACCGCAAGCCTGTCATTGATATGAGGAACAGGTACTGCAAGCATGTCAAGTGAAATGTGTTGAGTCAGGAATATTATGGACTATAGGTGTTGGGAACTCAAGGCCAAGCTGAAAAGGGTATTCATTCTCTTTAAAAACAACATCTCTGCTAATAAAGAACGATTGGGTGGAAACATCATAAAACTTGTACCCCTTTTGTGTAGCAGAATAGCCTAAGAAGACTGACTTAATGGACCTAGAACCAAAATTTTCCCCATTTGTATTATGATTAACAGCATAACACAAACACCCCACAACTCTGAGATGATGCAACGAAGGTTCCCTCCAAAAAAACATAGCAAAAGGAGATTGTCCGGAAAGGGCAGATGATGGAACTCTATTGATCAAGTACACAACACTTTGGACACACACACCACAGAAATTGATAGGCAAATTGGCTTGAAATCTAATGGCCTTTGCTACCTCAAGGATTTGTCTATGTCTCCTCTCTACTACTCCATTTTGTTGAGGAGTATAAGGACAGGAACTTCGATGAACTCTACCTGTAGCTCTAAACTATTCACCACAATGAGAATCAAAAATTTCAGAAGTGATATATACTTTCACATGACTATTAAACTATCTGTGTATTAGATTGAGAAAATCCTTCAATACAAGGGAAACATCACTTTTCAATTTGAGGAGAAATATCCAGACCATCCTACTACAATCATATACTAATGTAAGCAAATATCGATTACCATCATACGTTGGAGTTCTATATGGACCCAGACATCACCATGTACCAGGTCAAACACAACATTACATCTACTAGTACTTTGAGGAAAAGGAAATCTAGTTTGTTTTGCCAAAGGACAAATACTACAGGAAGGTTTTTTTTTAAGTAGCTGAAAAATGTGGTAAATGCATTTGTTGAAGAATTTTTTGAGGAATGTGTCCTAATATTCTATGCCACAAACATTGTCCATCATGCTTAGAGCAGTTCAGGGTGCAACAACAGTATCAACATTGTATGACCAATAGTATAAGCCATTCTCCAAATTACCAGTCCCCTTCACCTCCCCAGTGTGAAGGTCCTGAAGTACACTGGTCAGGATAAAACACCATACAACACTAAAGTTCTTTGGTCAATTGAGAAACTGATAACAAGTTGTAACTAAAATCAAGAATGTACAAAAAATGAGATATGTTCCCTTGCTTAAGTTTAGACTTCCCAATGAGAGCAATAGGTATTTTTGACCATTAGGTAAATGAACCATCTGAGATTCAGTTGGGAATACATTTTGAGTCTCATAAAGCAACGTGTGACTGGATACCATGTGATTTGTAGCTCCTGTGTCAACTATCCACCTAGAACTAGTTGAATTATGTACTGCAAAGCAATTTATGATACCTGCAACATCTGGAGACTGAGATCCATGTGAAATGTGATGACCTCCTCCCATGAAAGCCATATTTACTCCCCCTCCTCCATGACCATGTCAAGGAGGATAATTTTTCACTGCAACTTGATTGTAACCACCAGATCCCTGAGATGCAGATGGAATGAAACATGTAGAATCACCAGATCTATGACTATGTCCTCCACCCTGTGTACAGACCTCTCATGCATTATGATTCTGAGGAAAAGATAAGTTTCCACAAGAAGGTGCAATCATTTGTCTTGCATTATGAACACCATATTCAAAATTAAACAATCGAGGATTCTGAGAGGTAATAGGTGTATTGTATTGCACATTGCATCCCTCTTTCTTCTTCCCTTTAAACCATGGAGGATATCCTATAAGCTGATAACAATCACCCCTCATATGACCGTTTGACTTACAGTGATCACAAAATGCATTAGGATTCTTGTATCTAGGTTTTGAAGGTTTTTTAGCACTCAAAAAAGTTGTTACATCGTTTCCTTCAATTACAGCTTTCATCCCCATAGCATTGTAATCCATATCATATTTCTGACTTTCCTCCTCTGTTATCATAGCATATGCTTGATCAAGAGTTGGTTCAGTTGTTTTCATTAAAAATTGCCTTTTCGCCTGAAATGTGATTCATTCAATCCTCCAAGGAATTGAATCAGTCGTTGTTGTCTCAAATGCGCAACATAATCCTTAGATTTTGGACATTCACAACCCGGAAATATGACCATCGTATCATACTCAGCCCACAACTCCTTCAACTTTGTGAAATAGACTGAAACATTATCAGTTCCTTTTGCAATCGTAGTTATCTCTCTGTGTAATTGGTAGATCCTTACACGATTGACCTTATCAAATCGTTCCTGCAAATCCTTCCAAACAAGAGATGCATTAGACCCGTATACAATACCACTCAAGAGACTAGGAGCAACAATGTTCATGAGCCATGATAGAACAATCGCATTACAAGTATCCCACTGATCATGATACTTAGCTTCAAAGCCAGCCTTCTTGCAAGTTCCTGTCACAAATCCTGACTTCCGTTTCGCTTGCAAAGCAATTTTTATAGACCTCCGCCACAATCCATAATTCTCTGTCCCTGTCAACTTAATAGGACAAAGTACAGATCCTACAACATCAGATGGATGCAAATATAAAAGATGAGTGTAGGGAATAACCAGCTCCGTAGCCATTGATGTTGAATCAGTAAATTTGCTCGGATATCATATTAAAGCCTCTAATAGAGGTTTTCTGATAGTCTAATCTAAGAAGAAGATCAACAATGTAAAAAATAAAATGTATATTGAGTTGAATGAATCTTTAACGAGCATACATGTACATATATACATCTCCTTCTAACTGCTTAACATAAAGGAACAGTTATAACTAATTTGATTCTCTAACCAATTACTGTGCCACATCATCTAGCTACTAACTAAATTTTGTATCTTCAATACCAAGAAGTAATGACTTGAATCAATTCTTCATTAGAAAAATATGCCCAAATCTATAACATGATATGAAGTACAATAGGATGAAGAAAAGACAAAATGTTACATCTATGCAACACTAAGATTAAAAATTCTCGCATCCAAATACTCTATCCAATCAACAAAGTTCCCAGATCCAAACATTGTTTTCGTTGTAAGATACTGATTTCTATCAACCCCATTCAATTCAAGGAATTTAAAAACAGTGAATCCTAAACACTCTATGACGTCAAAATGATAGTGAACCAAGACATGAAGTGTAATGCAAAAGAAACCCTTGTTTCTCGAGACTTCATGCAGTGCAAGATGAACAAGGAACAACTTGAACTAAGAGGAAGCAGATTAATTCCTGTGCAAGCACAAATCTGATAGTATGTGGCATTAAAAGAAAATACAGAGGCTTTTGAATAATCTAAAGGAGATGTTCCTGTAATACCTGTATACAACATCATCTTGTGCATCACACAATACATGAACCCTCACTTTCGTTGCCAAAGTAAGGAGAGGCAAGGCTATTCACAAAAGTTCGAGCTTCATACGTGACAAGATTTACATCAATCAACAGATCCTTATGCCAATTCTCTTTCAGATTGTAGACAACCCATACTTCGTCGACTTCCAATAAAAAATCATCATCATCATCAGCAATGGAACACAATAGAGTACTAAGAGAATCATCCAAACTCGGTTCTATAATCTTAAAATTGGTCCAAGACTCCTTAACCCCATACTCTTTCATGATCCAAAATGTAATTCGCGGGGTAAACTGGTAGATATACAAAGACACCCGTTAAGAGTTGCAAGATTACACCTAAAGCAATTATCCTGAAGATCAACAGGTCCTAGTACCTCCAAGAATTTATCAACACTTAAATCAAAAGCAGCAATTGCAGTTGAATATTCAAAAGTTCTACAAGCCAACCAATGCAAAGCCCCATTAACCAAAACTGCAGAAGCACGGTCAGTAAGTGAATGATCATAAGGAGAAACCCCAAGTGGCTCCCGGTTATCCTTTCGCACAGAGTACAAATCCACATAAGTTTTAGACATAAATTGATCATTGGGATAGGAAAGAGAAACCACCTTATAATCATCACTAACAATATCATACCCTAAACCATACATGTAACAGCTAGTTTTTGGAGGAAAACCCCAATAAAAAACAGGAAATTTATGGTATTCTAATGTAGTTGGGTTAATAAAAAATTGAACATTGTCCCTATCAATCATTAAGACCAAATCATTACAAGACCCAGGTACAGAAATCCAGTTATGTGTGAGCTTCCGAAAATTAACCTTTGTTGAAATGCTATCGATGAATTCATCTTCGTGGATAAGCATGATAGTATGAAGTTCGCTATGCCAGGTGCGATAATGAGTTTCTCTTCTTGTGTATGGACGTAGAGGTCGAAGTGAAGTTTGATGAATTGTGGGTCTGACAGAAAATTGAGCCAGTGCTTTGATAGGCATCTACACCGCCCAATGGACTTTTTAGGGAGGCGGTAGAGTATTTCAATTATGAGTTCACTCATCGCCATTGTTGGATTTTGGAGGATATTTGCTCCACCTCTGATTTCACTTTTTTGAACCTGAAAAGATTTTTCAATTTATTTGGCCCGAAACAAAATTTTGAAAAATAAATATGACACAGGGCATTTACGATAGTTCAAAATATATATTAGTTATTTTTTCCTTGTTTTTTAATAGTAAAATTTTAATGAGTCACATTATTTATTTGAGAAAGTGTTGCAAATGTTGTTGTTGTGGATATCAATAGCCAGATGATCTTCAAAAAGGAGGGAAATATTATATTGGAGCTTATTTGAAGTTTTGATGATTTAACAAATTTTGGGAACAAAAGGAGAACTGGTGAAAGGGAGAAAAGTTGAATAAGCTTGTTATCATCAAAAAGGGGGAAATGTTATTCTGGAGCTGATAGAAGTATTGAATAAGTTAACAAAATTTGGGTTCTAACAAGGGACCTGGTTAAGTAAACACTTTGTACATGAAAAAGACAAAAAAGACTATGTACATGTAAAAGACAAGTTGTCAAACCTGTTGTGGTTGGTGCACGTGTTTTAAGAGCAACATGTTCCCAACCAATGGTTTTGCTCCAAGGTTTTGTGTCCATATTGTATTAGGGTACGTTTGACCATAAATTTTTCAAATAATATTTGGGAGAAAATTTAGCAAATAGTGTTTGTCCATATAATTCTCCATTATTTGATAAATTTTTTTGGCAAATATCCAAAATTTTCAAATACTAGTTTTTTTCTAGATTTGGGTCAAATCTCATTATTTGGAATTTTTTGAAAGTTGAAATTTTACACCAAATTTTTATCTTTTACAAAAACACTCTCTATAGTAGTGTTCTCGTTGTATTACATAATTTTTTTACGTGAACACCAAAATAGTGATGAAATATTTAATGAATATGAAAGTAATGATATGGTTGTTGATGAAAATGTTGAACAATTGGCTCAGGGTAATAAAGACACACTCCTTGTTATTTGTTACAACAAAGATTCAATTGACTTGTAATACAAACTTATGGTTAGTTTTGATAGTTTTTAAAACTTATGGGTATAAATCATATTTTTCTAAAAAATGAAATATATTTTCCTAATACTATGACAAAATACATGGTGAAATTTCAACCAAATAATATTTTCCAAGAATATTTAGAAATCTATGGTCAAACGCTAGCTTAGTCACTTCTCCGAAGACACAACCCAAGTTTTTGGAAAATGAAGTTTTGAATTTTGAAAATTCATAAGCTCAAGAAGCAAAAAAGTCATCTTCAAAGAAGAACACAACTCATACTCAACAAGGGACCTACTGGAGTGCTAAAACGTCATTTGTTGTATTTTGAGTTTGTGTCTTGTTGTAACGACCCTTAAATGAAATAGGAAGAACTAGAGACTCAAATGTGTGTTTGAAATCGGTAACTTGATTACATCATGAGAATTTTATTTTGAAGTCGAACGTCAAGAAACGACCAAGCCGTCTGTAAACTAGTCATTTGAATTAATATGTTGTAGTGACTTGTAGTGGAGTTTTGGGGTGTTGTTGAAGGTCGAAATCAAGATAAATGGTTCTCGTACTTAGAACGACATATTTAGGGGTACGTCCGGGTACGACTCCCTAAGGACCACCCAAGGGGTCCTTGAGGAGGACCCCAACTTTGCCCAAAAAGCTGTCAAAACAGCCTCATTTACGCCCATTATCTACGCCCCTTAGACCAATCTACGCCCCGTAGTTCTTGGGCATATGTTAAGGCATGTTCAGGCCTGCAAGTGGTGGGTCTCTGACCCAAACCACGAAGATCATCTACGCCCTGTCAACCCACCTACGGTCCGTAGTTGGGTTTTCAGAGTATTAAAACAGTTAAGTCCTTGCTTAGACTCCATATTTCAAATTAAAATCCTTTTTCTCAAAAGTTTTCTGTAGAAACTCTCTTGGAGTCCAAGGTCAAGTTCAAGCTAGGGTTGAGGAATTTCAAGGCGTTTCTTCTTCATTTTCGTGGGACTCATAAAGCTTAAGGTATGGTGGCTCTTCATCTAAGGTTCGCTTTCACCCTAGAGTCCATTTCAAAATAACTTTTCAAGCTTTCAAGTTCATGAAACTAGGGTTTACTCAACTTCACGGGTTCCTTCTCTAAATGGTTTTAAAAGGTTTCTAATGACATTGTGTGGTTATATTGATGTTCAGTTGATGATTTAAAGTGAAAATACTCCATGAACCCATGATTTCTCTCTATTCTCAATTAATGCCTTTATAAAGTGGGTTGTTTGATAATGAATGCATGTGAATTTAAAGTGTTCGTGGCCTTAGATTGTTAAAGTATGCTATTATCTATGCTTATTCATGATAAAATAGTTGGTGTATTGATACTTGAGATTTATGGCCTTGAAGGCAATAGTTGAGAAATTACTTGTTGATATAGAATTGCTAGCTTGATGTTGATCCACTTGAAAGGCTGAGGTGTTTACTTAATGCATCTTTTGTGAGTGCATGTGTGATACCTCTATGGTTGTGTCAAGATTATGCCTAGTATTAAATGGAGTTATAAGGTCTTGTCCTTAAATGACATTTATGAATGAAAGATGCATGAAGTTTTTAAGATTGTGTTAATGAATGTAGAGTCCATTGAAAGGTTATTCTTGATTGAACTCTAATGAATGAATGAGAGGTGAGACTTGATATGGATACACATCCATCAGTTGATGCGGAGTGTCTAGTAGCAATCTCAATATCTCCATTGAGTTATCCAATGAATGAATGTAGGGAGGGGATGGATACTCATCCATGAGTTGAAGCGGGGTATCCAATCTAAAGAAATACTCTATGAGAATGTAGGCTAAGCATCGCGTAAATATTGTATGAGCCTGATGCTCATCCGTGAGTTGAGGTAGGATATCTAATAGAAGTTTCTTGGGATGAGTGTCCATCTGTGAGTTGAGGCGGGGTATCCCCTTATCCCATAAACTATGAGCCCTCATAGGTTTAGATAATGAATCCACTTAAGCTAATTACTGATTTACCCTAGGCAAGTAGATCAACCCTTTCGATGTGGGATAGTACATCAGATTCCATGATTTAGCTCTCATAGTACGCTTATTCACATTATGTGAGATGTCATTATGGTTTCTTGATAATAACTACAAAGTGTAGGTACTAGTATGAGATGCTACATATACATTGCACGAGTAGGCTTGGAGAGGGTCATAGTGAGTGTCTCTAAATCCTAATGACTAATAAAAGAATATGTCCTTAATGAATGAATGAGTTTCTATGCGAGTTATTGGAAGATGTTGACTAAGAGTCTAATTGAGGTTATGCATGCTTACTTGGATTGTACTTATGTCTTACATTCCTTGTCATGACTTAATGAATTAAATGTGACTAGTCTATGGTAGCTCCAAGGGAATACTTAGAGTGAGTAGTATTATGGGATGCTACTTGCAAATTGCACAAGTATGACCTAGAGTTGTCTTAGACGATGGTCTTAATGTGATAATGTGATTCATGTAATGTTTATATATGTCTCTTAAATGCTTTATTGTGTAAAGGAAGAAGGGTTGGAAGGTGAGTTCACCTCTGGTGATCTTAGTGCAGTGCCTTAGTATGGATGGTGGTATGGAACGCTATCCATACATTGCACAAGGTATAGCTTAAGCGTTGCTTGAAGTGAAGTTTCAAAGGTAAAGGTAAAGGTTTCCTTGTATTTTTTAAATCTAAATGTGAAGTTATGACTTACATGATGTTGTACTTATACATGGTATATTTTGTGCTATCGTTCATGATATTTCAAAAGTGACATAACACATGATTTCCAATCAAATTGTCCCTTTTAAGAATGTTTTTGCACAGTCATCATACTTTGTACATTTTTGTGTACTATCCCATATTCTTCATGTTTTTACTACAAATATTGGTGCCGGCAAGTGATATTCCTTCTAGCTAGTTTGAATTGTTTGATTACATTCTTCCAAGACTTGGTATGCCCTCATGATTCGAGGACAAGACTTTATGTTTTCCTTAATTTATGTAATAGACTATTTAGTGGTTATTTCCTATTGTATAGGGAAACATTCTTACAGTTATGATTCGCAGCATTCATGTCGAATCCTTTAAAAATGCACTAGTTTTGAAGGATCCGACATGCATCCAATAAATTTTTGTAAAGAATCTGAACAACATAGACCATAAGAGAGAAAGATAATGCTTCTTACTGTAGAATTGATGTATTCATCAAGTGCTTCCTTGTACTTCTTATACAGCTGCGAAGCGTAACTGTAGGATGTTTCCCTGAACACATATTATATATAAGTCTACTCTTCAAATTAAGGAGAAGCTTCATCTTGGGGGCGGATGTACCCTTTTGTCTGCAAGACTTTCAACACCGATATATATACACACACACACACTAAAATCTGAAAAACTATCAGATTTGAGGTTCATTTCAATCAAGGAAAAAGGCATTTTATTGCAATCTGAATATGACAAATAAAAAACCACAGATACAATCACACACAACACTACACCATATTACAAGCGATGAAAGAGGAAAAAAAGCAATTCTGTGTCAACTACTAATAGCAATGCCAATTCAACTTTCAAGAAAAATAACATCGACTATACGCAGGTGCAGGCATTTAGCAACAACTTCCCAGCATCCAAGAGTGTCAAGAAAGTGGATTTTGCTCTCCTTTCTGGAATCAATGGCTATTTTATGCTCAATTCACATTCTTACCAAAGATGGAACACAAGAGAACAATCGCCTTGTAAAAAGAAATTCAGTTTTTGAGCACTCATAACAATTGATCGCGACATACTTGAGGTTGTTGAGTCGTAGGTCTAAGCAAGTAATTGGTCTGTCAAGGTATTTTGAAACCGCTTCAGTATTGTCGTCCGAAGCATATACCTGATGGCGTAAAACAAATATTGGATCAGTTAAAACTTCTCGTGCTTACATAAACATACCACATAAACCTATCTTACTAAGTGGATGCGTTCCAAGACAAAAAACTTAGAGAGGAGCGGAACCGGTATTCAAATTGGCAGTCACAACTACAAAGAACTACACATATCAAGTTATGATAACATTATAATTTTCCATTACTTACCAAAATCTGAACTGTGCTCAAATTGGGGAAACTCTTAATCAACTGTAGAGCGCAAGTTTTCTGATGCAGTTTTCTCAAGTCTATTCCTAATGACATCTTTTACAAGCTCGCAAAAGGACCCCACTTAGAAATTGTGTCAGCTGTCAAAAGCTTCAGAGCAACAACAAATAGAATTACATGAATATAAATCCTATAAGATATACAAGTATAACAACATGTCAAATGCTTACCTCAAGGCAACTTAAACCAATTTGGAGAAACTCAAGTGTAGCTGCGACGCTTAAAAGAAGCTTTTCCAAAGTTGATTTTTCGTCCTGTTTTGGATTTGGATCGCAATCCAGCACTTCGTCTATTTCAAGTTGTAACTTTCTCAATCCTTTGCATTTTATAAAGAGATTTAAATCGATATAGGGACAACCACGAACAACCAAGTGTTCCAATTGTGATGAGACAATAATGTGCAGGTATTGAGTGACACGACAGTCCACCAAGTCTAAATTGACAAGAAGGGGACAACCGATAACCTAAGACTCAGCGGTTGGTACAAAGGTTATACTTTGTAGACGAAGGTTTATTAGATGCTGAAAAGCAACAGAGTACTTTGGTGGTTTGAACAAACACTTGAAGAGTTCCAAATGTGTCAGGGTTGGACACTTAAGTACACAAGACGACACTTTATAAGTGCAATTATCTAGCATGTTAAGGCATAACTCCTTGACACCTTTTCTAGTGACATAAACCAACCATCCATCAGTATGTGCATATGAAGACGAACGTACTGATTCTACAAGATGAAACTTCTCAATATCTCCAAGATGTTGTAACAGAATTGTATTTACTCTTTCTCTGAAAATTTGTTGAGTTGTGCAATATATCCAAAAGGCCCTGCTCAACCACAGATTCGGAAGCCTGGCCCAATTGTATGTCCATTTTTTGGACAAAATACTGGCTTTTGCTGCGTCTTCAACAGGAAGAAGCTCTACGATACGATTCATAACATTTCCTGGCATTTTACTGATCCTATCTTCTCTTTCCCCTCCACCAACAACTCTTTTAGCATCTGCGAGGAGAAACTGAATAATTTTATGGCATGTTTGGTTAAATGTATTGGAAAAGATAATCACAGTACTAGAGAGTACATTTATTGGAAAATTTAGTTATACATGGATAACATATTTAACATGACAATAACTTTTCTAAATGCATTCAAGTTTTTCATATATTGCCGAATAAAATAAAATATCATTGCATCCACCACAGGAGAACAGATCTACATACAATAATGCCAAGACTTTTATGAAAAATCAAGTCACATAAATATTGTCTCAAACATGTACTTTTTTTTATAAACTAGCACTTGTATAGTTATTATTTGTAAATCCGCTAAAAACTTATTTTAGTTGCTACTTGTAAGCATTTTCTTTACAAAACTAACACATTAGTTTTCCTGAATCAATTAAAATAAAACATAAAAGAGATACAAGGGCATAAAATAGATATTATTTTACCATCATGGATCTTGATAAAAAGAAAGGTCTCATTTTAATTAGAAACTATACCTTAATGCAATCGAAAGTACGTCAATGCCGGAAATTATTTCATGTTGGTGTCACCACTTGCGTAAATTGACTTCCATTAGTTGCAACTTTGGCCAAAGTATTCAATTTTCCAAGACTTTATGTCATTCATCATTTTATGATTTTTATATCTCGCTTGATGTTCGTAGCACAAAAATGAAAACATTACTATTTTAATTTGAAATAAATTTGTAGACGTATATAATTCAGTTGGTTATTAGAGAATCATGTTGATAATGTATTACAAAATCAAGAACATCCTAGTTTATAGGATGATAAATCAACCAAAGATTACAAAAGTTATTAAGGTATATATATATATATATATATATATATATATATATATATATATATATATATATGTAAGTTAACATTCATTTAATAGACATTCACCAAATGCACTGAATTCGTATAACACCAAGCACATTTTCACCTATTATTTTTCTTTTATATTAATTTTCAAATACCCTTTTTCAACTCTAACTTTTTTTTTTCTTTTCAAATATCATTAAATTCATGCCCAAAAGCCCAAAATAGGAAGAAGAGAGAATGGTATATACCTGGAGTCATGCTAATTCTTGATGTTTACAAAATTTTTATATCCTTTTGTTGAATTTGATATCTCTCTCTCTTTCCTTTTCTTGACATACAAAAGAACTAATATAGAGTGGATTTGTTTGAAATTTTTGGTCCAACAATCTATATCTATATAATATAAATCTAAACATATACAAGATATCTAGAAAATCTATTTAAAACTTGTAATACACCTTATTATCAAGAATATCATTTATTTTGTTATTAAGAGTATCATTTACTCATTTCTTTATTAAGAATTTAATTTATTTCCTTTACACTCGCGATCTTTCTCCACTCTCGATGAGTATCAATATACGGGTGTATCGAGAAAGAGAGGACGGTGTGACACCTCTTTATAACCATCATTGTTATTTATCTTTTTCTCACTTTTACATTTTTAAAATTTCTTTTCCTTATATATTGTCTAGAAAATTTGTTAAAAAATTTAAATACACCCTATTTATTTTATTCCTTATTATTAAGAATATCATTTATTTCCTTATTAAGAGAAATCTAAATACACCCTATTTATAAGTATTTGTTAGTACAAACTATATGTAAATCCAACTATGCAGCTTCACAAATAACTTTTTACAAAATATATTTATTTATAATATTCTCCAAAGAAATCTTTTCTTCTCCAAGAGATCAAGCCTAAAGATTCATAAAAAAAAATAGTTGTCATAACAATGTTAATATTAATAGGAGTAAAACAATAGAAAGGGAAATGATAGAATTAAAACTAGAAATTAATTATAATTATATGATACACAATGATGACTATTCTTTCACACCAAAGTACTTTTTTTGAACTTTTTCCTCATTATCCATTACTTCTCTTTCCTACTTTTGAAGGATCCTTAATGTTTTGTTTGTGCACAAATTCAATTCCAAAACATTATCATAACTATATTACATATCAAATTTTGATTTCGGAAGATCTCATTTTAATTTTCAAATACATAATGACAACTTATTACCTATTGGTATATCATATGATCATGGAACCTTTGTACTTGATAAACACATTAGTTATATATATATATATATTTATATATATATATATATTAGAAAAATATTTAATATATTGAAAGTAATTTATAGTGTTATACTAAAGAAAACAGTGTTATGATTTTTAATTTTGCCTTTTCTTTTAATATAACAAATGGTAAACTAGAATTGAATAGCCTCTATACTCTTAAAAAAATATCAAAATACAAGAAAAAATTTATTCTAATAAACTTTAAAGAAGAATATTCTAACCGCGCGAAGCGGACGACTATTTACTAGTAAAAATAAATACAAAAACTCCTCAACTCTCTATATCTATAAAACCTCTACTGTTACAGAAGGATATCGGTACAACACCTACGACATCTCAAAACTAATAATTATAAGATAAAGGCGAAGTCTTGCGGAATAAGAAAAGGCCCACCAAAGATGACTAGAATATTACATGACCTAAACAAAGCACCTCTTGATGATCCTAAAAACATGTGCAGACAAATGACTAAGTACACATGGAATGTATGAGCATGTAAGGGAAATTCTAAAGCATAAACATAAGCTTGAACTGTTGGAAAAGAAACATACTTACCTCTTCTCAACTCAATGAAACAAAGTTCAATTCAATAATAAAAGACTCAACTCTGGATACCCAACTCAAGATAAAGAAACAATAAAAGATGCAATATATGGAAGGCTTTTAAAAACAATAGATAACAACAAAATACAATAAAAATAAAATTTGTATGTAAAATTACAATATAGCTCTGTGGGAGATTCTCGAATCGACAACCATCAATATGAGTAAAGTGATGATATTACATCGTCGCGCCCACACTGCCAGAACTGTCCTACTCTTTGTCAGGGAATAGAACCTACTACTGGTGGATCTCATCTAAAAAGTATGACCCTTTCTATGCACGTTGGCGATATGGTTTATGAAGACTTGAGTTATCTGAACTCGTTCCCATATCGGTGCTCAATACTACTTCCAAAATGTAACTAGCTCATATGTTTAAAAACATAACTCTTTCTATGATTTGAGATTATTACTGAAAATCTTTCTCTTAAAATAGATGGTACTAAAAGTTCTCATGAAAACTCTTTCGAAAATCAGTGTTTCCACTCATCTTGAATGTGAAACTTACTCTTGAGAATACCTTAGTTCCTATATATCATTTTAAAGAAAAATTAACTCAGCTCTACTTTTCAAACTCATAAGCTGAAATCTTAAAACAAGTTTTAAAATAATTTGTAAAAAAAGACTTCTTAAAATAGGGTTCATGCCCAATTATAGACGTGAACCACTCAATTCAAGGTTTTCAACAACCATTCATAAAACTAAATACTTGGAACTCAACAACTCCAGAACTCTAGTAGTCAATGATACTACTCATCTCAAGAATGCTCCACCTGGAGGGTTTATTCGTAATTATGAGCATGAACTACTCAACTCAATGACTCAATGATACATCTCATCTCAATACTACTCAACTCATATGGTTCATGCGGAATTGTGGGCATGAAATGCTCAACTCAAGGACCTTAATGGGTAACATGTAGTAGCATGATAATTAGGAATATAATCCGAAAATGATTAGGAACTCAATACTCAAGACTTAAAACTTGAAGATACTACTCCTCTCAAAAATACTCAACCGATGGACTTTATGTGGAATTCATAGGCATGAACGACTCGACTCAAGGATCTAAAAAACAATGTGGAACTCATGTATACGACTCTTCTCATTCTCATACTCACTTCCTTAAAACACATTGTAAAACTCAAGTGTTGACTTTGAGAAACTTCTCAAGATTTATAACTCAAAATAGGGTTCATGCTGAATTATAGACATGAACAAGTCAACTCAAGGAACTCAATAAAATATAATAACTAAATAATTAGGAATAGAATTTTTAAAAGAAACATGAACTCGAGAACTCAAATGAACTTATCTCATGAATAGTCAAATCTAGGGGTAAAATCCTAGATTTCTCTTTTACTGATTTGAAAGAAGATGTGGGGCGTGAGGACAAACTATTCCAACACTATGATAGCCTTACATACCTTGAAGAAAAACTTTTTGAAGAATCTTGAAGAAGAACTTGATTAAAAGCCTTGAAAGGAGAAAAATAAAAAAATACCTTTCATGAGATTCTTGAATCAGTTTCTTAAAATCTTTATGGCCAAGATTTATGATTTTCATTCATGATTCATAATTGTAAGGAGGAATTTTGATTTGTAAAGAATGGAATTATTGAAGAAAAACTTACCTTGAAGAAGAATTTTGTAAAAGATTGAAAAAATCTTGATAAAGATTGAAAGAAGCTTGAATGAAGTCTTCTACTTTGATTTTTCCTAAGAGTTTTTCGCTAGGTCTTGAGAGAGAAGAGAATGGTGGATTAAAATATGAAAATATGATTGTTTGAGTCTTTTATAAGTCAGGAAATTCGTTTAGGGTTTTCTTGAAGGCAAAAAGACAAAACTGACCCTTTTTATAATTTTCTCGTCGGTTATTTCGTAACATCACTGTATCAGGTTAGTAAATGATCATAATGTTTTACTCAGAAAGTGGATTGACGCGAAATTGGTGACATTAGAAAGTATATTCAAATTACTTTAAATTAATAGGTATGGGTCACGTGACTCTTTATATTCTAAGAGATATGGTCATTTGAAGTTGACCCATATAGAATCTTACAACAAAACTTAATCGATGAAGAAACATCAAGAACACTAATCAAGAACTCATCAAGAAATTAAATTGTTCAATAACAATCCCAACACTTACGATGCTTACATACCTCTTAGGGATCAAACCCTTGGCAAAATTTGCAACGAAACCTCAAGAACTTGATGAAACCTTGACTTGTCTCGTCTTTTCTCTTCTTGAACTCTTTTCTAAAACCCTAGCATGAATTATGATTGCGTAAACTGAACAAAATCAGTTTAGATCCCTATTGAATTACTAAAAATGAATTAAATTTTATAGGCTAAGGAAAAGACCAAAATACTCCTTTTAAATCTGGGTAACTTTCCTTAAATAGATAGTCTGACTTCAAACACACATATATCCCTCATACGAGCTTAAAAATTAGCATACTCGGTGATGTTGGAAAGATAACTTAGATATCATTCATTTGATATCTTGTGGGTCTCCTAACCCACCTTGTACTTAAAGTTATTGTCGTTTGAAGTTGACTCAAAACTTAAAAGAACTAAGGAATGACTTGAATGAATTCTCCTTAATTCTTTTTGGAACTCAAGATGCTAGATCTAGTGACCTGACCATAATACTTAAGAAATCTTAAATTATTTGGTAAAATCCATACACACAACGAAGGATGGTTCGAATCTTAGTTCAAAAGTTTTCTAGGGTTTTATAATATCTCCCCCTTGATCATTCATCCTCGAATGACGGCTGGACTGGGTATGGAACGGGGTTAATCTTATCGTCTAAGCAATACCAACTAGATTTTGCCCATATTACTATTCAGAACCAACTAAGGTCTCTCATATAACTATTTCTCATAGTATAACCTAATTCTCTTCTTCCTCCTCATTATAACCTTAGACATAATTATCACACAGGCGGTAAGGGTGCAATAAAGACCAATCTTCTTCGGCGGCTCCGCCAAAAAGAGTTGCACCTAGAGGAGCTATTTTAGAGACATGTGAAGGACCAAACCGTATATATGCTAACCAAGTCTCCAAGAAAAAGAGAATTCACCAAATGTTGTCGCTGGTATGATTAAAGTCTTTACTTTTGATGTATATGCACTACTAGATCCAAGTGCGATTTTATGTTTTGTGACTCTTTATGTTATGATGATGTTCGATATTGTTCCCTAACAACTTCTTGAGCTTTTCAATGTTGCTACACCTATTGGTAAGTCTATTCTAGCTAAGAGAGTTTATCATAATTGCACCATTTCTATTAATCACAAGGACACTACGGCTAACTTAGTTGAGTTAGTCATGGTAGATTTCTATATTATTCTAGGTATGGACTGATTTCATGTTTGTTATGCCTCAGTTTATTGTAGAACTCAAGTAGTTAGGTTCCAGTTTCCTAATGAGTCTCCTAATGAGTCTGTTATAGAGTGGAGTAGTAGTTCAACAATGCCTAAGGGTCATTTTATTTTATACCTTAACGCGAGAAAGTTAGTTTCTAATGGGTACATCTATCACTTAGTCCAAGTTAACGACTCTAGTGTTGATACAACACATATCATTCAGTTCCAGTTGTGACTGATTTTTTCTAGAGATCTTTCCAAATGATCTTTCCGAAGTCCCTCCTGAGAGAGAAATCAACTTTGGTATAGATATTTCATACTCATTGTATCTCTATTCTGCCATATCAAATGGCTCCAACTGAGTTGAAAGAGTTAAAAGATCCTCTTGAGAAAGGTTTTGTTTGACCAAGTGTCTCACCTTAAGGAACTTTGGTTTTATTTGTGAGTAAGAAGGATGATTCTCTTAGAATGTGTATTGATTACCGCCAATAGAACAAGGTTACTATAAAGAATAAGTATCATTTTTTCTAGAATTTATGATCATTCCGATTAGCTTCAGGGTGGCACTTGTTTTTCAAGATAGACATCAGATCAGGCTATCATCAGTTAAGAGTAAGAGATAATGATATTCCAAAGACAACTTTCAGGACCCGCTATGGTCATTATAAGTTTCTAGTCATGTCATTTGGTTTGATGAATTCTCTTGCACCGTTCATGGATCTTATGAACAGAGTGTTTAAGCCCTATCTTGATATGTTTGTTATCATTTTCATTGATGACATTCTGATTATTTGAGGAATGAGGAGGATCATACTAATCATATCAGAGTAGTTCTCTACACTCTCAGAGATAGAGAGTTGTATGCCAAATTTTTTAAGTATGAGTTTTGCCTTGAGTCAGCGGCATTCTTAGTCCACAGTGTTTCTGGTGATGGGATTTGAGTAGACATTCAGAATATTGAGACAGTGCAGAACTAGCCTAGACCACATCTCCATATGATATTAATAGTTTCTTGGAATTGTTTGGTTACTATAAGAGGTTGGTCGGGGGTTTTCATCTATTTCATCCCTGTTGACTAACCTGACTCAAAAAAACAATGAAGCTTGTGAACTTTCAAGAATTGAAGACTAGGTTGACTACTGCCAGTGTTAACCTTACCAAAAGGTACACAGGGGTTTGTTGTGTATTGCTATGCATCCAGATTTGGAATGGTTTGTGTATTGATGCAAAATGACAAAGTTATAACTTATGCCTCCAGATACCTTATGATTCACAAGAAGAATTATCCAACTCATGATCTAGAATTGGTTTGTTGTAGTGTTCGCTTTGAAAATATGGTGTCACTATATTAATGGTGTTTATGTAAATGTGTTCACAAATCACAAGAGCCTTCATTATGTATTCAGTCAGAAAGAGCTTAATCTCATACATATGAGGTGGTTGGAGTTACTCAAGGATTATGACATGAGTATTCTGCATCACCTAGGTAAGGCAATGTTGTCATTGATTCTTTAAGCATATTATCTATGAGTAGTACCACCCATGTTGAGGAAGGGAAGAAAGAATTAGCCAAAGATGTGCACATACTTACACGATGGGGAGTCCGGTTAATGTATTCTAATAAAGGAGGAATAATGCTAATGAATGAGATCGAATCATCATTAGTGTTTGAAGTGAAAGAGAAAGAAGACAAAGACCTAATTTTGCTTGAATTGAAGGCAAATGTTTATAAGAAGAAAGTGATGGCTTTTGAACAAGGGGGAAATGAAGTGTTGAGGTATCAAGGTAGATTGTATGTACCAAAGGTGGATGAACTTCAAGATAGGATCATGGAGGAAGCTTATAGCTCTAGATTTTCTATCCATCTTGGTTCCACAAAGATGTATCGTGACTTGAGAGAAGTCTATTGGTAGATTAGTATAAAGAGGGGTATTTCAGAGTTAGTTGCTACGTGCCCGAATTGCCAAGAAGTAAATGTAGAGCACTAGAGGCCCGGTAGTATGGCACAGAATACAGATCTTCCGGAATGGAAGTGGGAGGTGATCAATATGCACTACAACATATTCGATTATCAGGGACAAATAATTTCGTCATTAATAAATCATATTTCGTCATTAAAAATCTTGTGTGACGAAAAATAATTCGTCACTTAGTCGTCACTAAATGTGTGTCTCTAAAAGTATACAAAGATGATTTGGTGCTTCGTCGCTATAAGTATTATATTAACTACAAAAAGAAAAATCGTCCCCAAATGCTTAAACATTTGTGACAAATTTATTTATTGTAAAAAGTATATTTTTTGTAGTAAATAGTATACTTTGTCACTAAATAGGTTATTACTACCGACAAAATTATATCGTCGCTAATTATTTTACTTCAAGCAGTGACGAAATCAATTGTCTCTAAAGTTATATGCATTTCGTAGTTAAACAATATCTAATTTCGTCACTAATGACTATTTTATATACAAAAAATATTTTGTTCTTAAATGTTTATATGATAAAATTTATCATTATAAAAATGGTTTATATATTATATATAATGTATATCTCCTATCTCAATTAATTTCAACCCTGGCCAGGAGCTCGCACATTATGGTGTCTTGGGGAATCAAACTCACAACCTTAAGCTTGGAAGTGAAGAGTGTTTACCATCAGACCAACTCTCTCTTGTCGTTCATTTTTGTTCTATTTTATACTTCATTCACTTCTTTCAAATTTAACTTTTGTAGAAACAATATATTATATGATTATTTATACTCATCCACAAATGAATGAAATTTACTACCCACAATTCATTCAAATGTCTATTATATTTTAATTAAACTCTGTATTTTTTGTAATATCTTTAAACATATTCAGTACGATTTTTGTCATTTTATTTTTTTATTTTTGTAAATTTTAAAATATTTAGTACAATAATAAATTTATTTAAAATTAAACTTTTCATTTGATTAAAAAAATGAATAATCGGTTCAAGTTGAACACCGATACCAATAACTATAGTACTTCATCATAATATATTTGAAATCATCGTTAGTTCATTTCTTTTATTTTTGCTTTCACTTTCTAGTTTATTTCAATTTTCACACTGATGGAAAAGTTAATAGAAATTCATGAAATATATTGCACCTTTACAAAGTCTAAGTTTGTAAGTCGATGTTATCTCTTTATAATTACTCTACGTACGTATGTGGAATTACTATTAAATATTTACATATTTATAGACATTAACAAATATTCGACTTAATCTATGTAGTTTACCTATCAGAAATTAATAGACATGCACAAAACTTAGAAACAGGCTTGACAAATTATTTTTTTATCGTGCTTATCAATGAAAGTGTATCAAATAAAAAATAAAAGTGCTAAACCAACAAATATTAATGATCTAGTGGTAGAACCATGCCCAATCACAATACTTATAACCCGGATTGTATTTTTCAAATAATGCATTTTATAATTGCGCAATTTAAGAAAACTGAAGTATTGAATTTTTCCGTCTTTACAAAATCGACCGAATTCATAGGTTTTAATATTTTCACTTGCCAATTGACGAATAGACTCTGTCTACTTCTTATGAAGCACTTGTATTGTTCTTTTTATAATTTTTCACTTGTAATTATGACAATTGTGGCAAAAAAAATTGTAGTTAGTTATGAATTTTTTCGTAGCAAATAGTTTAATTATTCACTTCAAATTTTAAGTCGTCGCTATTTAACACATTACATATTTTGTGACAATTTTTTTGTTGTCACTAAATCATAGATTGATTAGAGACAATAAAATATTTTTCACCAATTATTTATATTATTAGTGACAAAATAAATGTCATAATTAAATATAAATTTTCATAGCTAAAGTTTATAATATTTAACTACGAACTCTAATTTGTCGATATTGTAATAACATATTTTTTTAGATGAAATTTTTGTGTCAAAAATTTAATAAATTATAAGACAAAAAATATTTTGTCAGTATTAAATACATTATTAGTGATGATATAATGTGTGACTAATAACTTTAAATTCGTGACTAACACTACTTACCAAATGACGTCAATTAATTTTTTGGTGGGAAACTTTAGTGGACAAAACTTTGCTACGGAGTTTTTATATTTCGTCACTAAAAGTATGTGTCTCATATATTTAAGCACGAAAAGTAAATTTTTTCACTAAAAGCGAATAATTAGTGACGAATTGATGTCGTAGCTAGTAATTTCGTAACTATATATCATATTTGTTGTAGTGATGGATTTTGTTACTGGTTTACCACGGTTTCGTAGGAAGCATGATTTGATTTGAGTGATTGAAGATCAGATGACTAAATTGTAACACTTCGAATCCCCAAACGAAAAAAATCCTAGTTTTTAGAAAATCTGGTGCCAGTACCAATGGACCCACGGACCATAGATGGAACCACGGATTATAGGTGGGGTTCCTTCGTTAAGGCTCAAATCCTTGTAGCCTCTGATCCCACTCACGGACGACCATTACGATCCATGGTTGGACCATAGGTATGACCGTAGGTGAGGGTCAACAAC
Source organism: Solanum sitiens (assembly GCA_016801875.1). Lineage (NCBI taxonomy): Eukaryota > Viridiplantae > Streptophyta > Magnoliopsida > Solanales > Solanaceae > Solanum > Solanum sitiens. The sequence goes on along the minus strand of JABWTJ010000043.1, from coordinate 1,278,786 downwards.
CAGTTATAGGGATATTATTGTTGGGTCAACTTCAAACTATCATAATTCTTAGCAAAAAAGAATTTAGATGGTCCATGACCTATCAAATGAAAGATAGTTGAATTCTCTTTCAAACGCCACCAGTTTTCTGAAATCCCATCTTCGAGTAAAAAATTGTGCTCATTTTAGTGAAGCCCTATTGGGTAGACTTCACTGACGACCCCTACCTATGGTTGGTAATTCAACCCACGGACTCTAGGTCCCTCTATGGGTGGACTTTGTCAAAATGAAATTAGGGTCATTTTTGTCCTTTGCCCTATGTGTTGGGCACTTAAACTACACCATTTGATCCCTAAACTACGTAGTTTTGGTAAGCTTAAGTCTAGTAACTTAGTCAGATCTTTCCCTAAGTGATTCATTCACTAACAATTCATCAAATTTAGAAAAAAATAGGAAAAAATAGGTGACCCAAACCCTTCTAAAAATGCAACAGGTTTTCTTCGGTACCAGCCCTGAAATCAAAAGATTTCTCCGTAAATTTCGTCATCAGGTTTGTCGGATTTTACTAGTGGGTTACTTTCATCCACTAGGTCCCTAGAATTCAATCAGATTTTTAATTCCTATATCCTGTTTAGACCTAGGGTTTCTAAAACGTTAGAGATTAGTTGTGAATTAGATATTATAGTATTCCTAATCGAATTATCTTGCTTACAAAATATTTGTGGAAAAAGGTTACCTCACAAAAGGTCTTTCCAAACTTAGTATTTTTGTTTGTTCTTACTTGCATGACTCAAAGTGTTTGTGACATAAATGGTTGAGACATGTCAATTACAAAACCTAGAAAAACCTGATCAACTTAGAAGGTTTGCCTAACTTCTAGTGCAATAAATTAATATCAAGTATGTATTGTTGAAATGAATTAAAATAACTTTTAATTGATTTACACTGACATTTGTGATATGAAGTCAACATCATCTCGTGGTGGGAAAAATTGTTTCATAAACTTTATTGACAATTGTAGTAGATTTTGTTATGTTTATTTGCTGAATGTAAGGATGAAGCAATAGAAACAAATAGGCAATACAAAACTGAAGTTGAAAGTCAGTTGAATATTTTCATGATTAGAAGTTGTAGATGTGAAGAATATGAATCTTCTTTTGCACAAAATGGAATCATTCATCAAATTATAGCACATTCTCATCTCAATCTAATGAAATCGTTGACAGGTTAAACCAAACTTTAAAGGAAATGTTGAATGTCCTATTTATAAGTTTAGAAATACCACAAAATTTGTGTGGGGTGATATCATTATAGCAAAAGAGAACAACAAAAATTTTGTATGTTCAGAAAGAGAGAAACAAAAAGTTTTGTTTGTTAGTAAAGGTTGTAACAACTAATAATAATTTTTAAAAACTTTTGTTTATTAAGAAAGTGAGCAATAAAAAGTTTTGTTTGTTCAGGCTTTGTTGTATCCTGATAGAGAATGTTTGTCACTCCTTAAAGTATATACAAGCAATAACTCTTGAAAGACAATGATCTAACAATTTTCAATATAGTCTATTCCATATGAGAAATGAAAATGAGGGAACTATTTCCAAATTGGTAAAAATAGAACCTAAGACTGTGAATTGTATGTTCATTGGATATGCTACAAATAGTAAAGCATGTCAAGTTATGGCCCATATGTACGAACCATCGGATAGTTAAGTGAAGGGTCTAGACAACCTTGGAATTAACCAAAGGAGAATGTGCTTAATAAAGAGATTAGCAGAGATAGTAAATATAAATCGACAAATTACTTCCTTCGAATTTGATTTTGTAATATTTCTTCTTGAAAATGAGTCTCAAAAATTTGAAGAAGTTGTGCTCTTTGTGGGCTCATTTTGTAAAGAGGCTGTCAATAATAAGATTGATTCAATCTTAAGCGACTATACTTAAGAGTTGGTTGATCTTCCTCCATGAAATAAACTTTTGGGTTCAAAGTAGATCTACAAAAGAAAAAAAAAGCTGAGGGAACTATTGACAAATACAAAGCAAGACATGTTGTCATAAGCTTTAGACAATAAGAAAGCCTTGATTATTTTGACACATAATAGCCATTAACTAGGATACGTCAAGTCAGATATTGATTTTGCTAGTTGCGGTATATGGCCTTCAAATTCATCAAAATGGATGTGAAAATATTTTTCTTAAACGGGAAAAATTGGAGGAAGAAATTTACATGGAGCAACCCGAGGTTTTTTGGTTCCTGGTAAAGAAAATAAAGTTTGTAAACTTGTTAAGTCACCATGTTGACTAAAAAGAAACGTCCAAATAATGGCAAGTGAAGTTTGACTAAACTATGTTGGCAAATGAATTCAAGAATGTGATAAATGTTTTTACATTTAAGACATCCAAATCACAAGGTCATTATTTGTTTTTATGTTGATGACAAGTTGATCATCAAAAGAGACATTTCTGACATAAATGCTACTACGCATATGCTAGAAAGTAACTTCGATATGAAAGACATCAAAGTTACTGATGTGACCGAAAAGGTACTTGAAAAGTTCAAGTGTTTGGATTTCGATATTGTCAAGACTCCAATAAATGTGAGATTTGTACTTCAAAAGAATGAAGGCAAAAGTGACTCGCAATTGAATTATGCTATTAGTAAACTGAATCGGTTCACAAGTAATCTCAAACAAACTTATTGGATGACAATGAAAAGAGTTTTGAGTATTTAAAAACATACTTAACAAACTATTGCTTTGAATTAAACTAGTATTCAACAGTATTTGAATAATATAATGATGCAAATTAAATTACCAGGTCAAATGAAATAAAATCCACTAGTGGATATGTATTTACTCTTGGCGGAGGAGCAGTTTCTTGGAATCTTCCAAAACACAAATGTATCACTCTCTCTACTATGAAATCTAAGTTTATCAATCTAGGCAAGGCCGGTGAAGAAGTTGAATGACTTCGAAATTTCTTGAAGGATTTCTGGCCTAAAACTTTAGCTCCAATATGCATACAATGTGAGAGTTAATTTGGAATAGGTTGGGCATGGAGCATGATTTATAACACAAGGTCTTGTCATATATGACGTAGACATAATATCTTTAGAGAACTACTCTCTAGTGGAATTATCATAATTGACTATGTAAAGTCAAAGGATAATGTGTCAGATTCAATTATAAAAGGCCTAACTAGAGAGAGAGTTGATAGATTATCAAAGGGAATGAGACTATGGCTGAGAACAAGTTATTGTGGCGGTAACTCTACCTAGAAGACTGGAGATCCCAAGATATAGGTTCAAGGAGATCAAACAAAGTCATTAATGACGGTTCAACATTGTCAAAATATTATATTTATGGCTCATTCTCATGATAAGACAATGTTCAGTAACAAGGATAAAGGAATTAGGAATTTTTAATGATTTTTAAGTTTGATACAGGGTATATCAAATGGTGCATCTACGGGATAACACATTTAGAAATCACCTATGTAAGTGTGAAGTATAAGTCGCTTCAAGGAGAATTCGATAAGGCCAGTTCTCTAAGCACTTATTAATTGAGATGTGTTCATGGCTGAAACGAACAAAATAATGATAATCAAAAACATTTCAAGGGTTGATTGTGTGACTTATGTTGTCTGGGTATACACCAAAGCTCGAAAGTTTGAAGATATCAAATCTACCGATTGACCGAGTATTATCCAATATATGTTCACTATGGAAAGTTTAAAGGGAAACCTACTTATCCAGGTGAGATTAACCCTTACTTAAGAATCATATAGTTTTTCATGCATATGTTTTTAAAAAATAGTCATTCCCTATTCAGGTGGGGGATTGTTGGGTTTTAAAGGTGTGAACAAGAAATGAAGGGTTGTGACTCTCCTGAAGGGTTGTCACTTTACTCGAGGGTTGTGACCTTTATGAAAGGTTGTGTCCTTTCTAAAGGGTCGTGACTATTTGAAAGGTTGTGCCTTTCCAAATTATTGTGACATTTCTGGAAGGTTGTCTTATTTCCTAAGAGTTGTGACCTTTAACCTTTGTTGGCTATAAATCGAGAGGTTGTCTCTCATTTTCAGCATTGAATTATTTCCTTCTTTTGCATACATTTCTTAGTAAACAAACTTGATCGATCATGTCTTTGTGTGTGATTTGTTGTTGTCATTTTGAGTTCGCTGAAATTATTGAAGTTTGAGGTACCGCTACTTCATTAATGGTTAATCCGTTTTATCTTGGGGAGAAATTAATATGTAACCTCGGGTACTTGAGGGGATTAAATTTCTTAAGGACACACAGTGGGTTCTGTGGACCCAGATAGTTCTTTGTGTTTTTCTTTTCATCTTTTATTTCTTCTGGTTTACTAATATGAATACAAAGGATAACAAATCTACGCCCCGTAGGTCTTGGGTGTAAGTCAAGGCTTATTTAGTCCTGCAAGTGGTGGGTCTACGAAGCTCATCTACGCCTTGTCAACTCACCTACGGTCCGTAGGTGGGGAATGCGTATATCACCTCTGCAATTTGCAGGTAGGTTTGACCAACTTAGTCTTTTAAGGAGTATGGACGTTTGTTTTATATGTTTATAGGTATTTTAAGAGTATTAAATAGTTAAGTCCTCTTTTAGACTCCATCTTTCAAATCAAAATCCTTTCTCTTAAAAGTTCTCTATGGAAACTCTCTTAGAGTCCACGGTCAAGTTCAAGCTAGGGTTGAGGAATTTTGAGGTGTTTCTTCTTCATTTTCGTAGGATTCATCAATATTAAGGTCTCTTTATCTGGGGTTTGCTTTCACCCTAGTGTCCATTTCAAAATAACTTTTCAATCTTTCAAGTTCATGAAAGTAGGGTTTTACTAAACTTCATGGTTCCTTCTCTAATTGGTTTTAAAAGGGTTCTAATGACATTGTGTGGTTATTGATGTTCAATTGGTGATTTAAAGTAAAAATACTCCATGAACCAATGATTTCTCTATTCTCAATGTATGCCTTTATAAAGCGGGTTGTTTGGTAATGAATGTATGTGAATTTAAAGTGTTCATGGCCTTAGATTGTCGAAGTATGCTATTATCTATACTTATTGATGATGAAATTGTTGGTGTATTTATACTTTTGATTTATGCCCTTAAAGGCAATAATTGAAAAATTACTTGTTGATATAGAATTTCTAGCTTGATGTTGATCCACTTGAAAGGTGGAGGCATTTACTTAATGCATCTATTGTGAATGCATGTGTGATACCTCTATGGTTGAGTCATGATTATGTCTAGTATGAAATGAAGTTATAAGGTATTGTCCTTAAATGATATTTATGAATGGAGCATGAATCAAGTTTTAAATAATGTGTTAATGAATGTAGAGTCCATTGAAAGGTTATTCTTGATTGAACTCTAATGAAAGAATGAGAGGTGGGGCTTGATATAGATACTTATCCATGAGATGAGGCAGAGTGTATAGTAGCAATCTTAATATCTCCATTGAGTTGTCCAATGAATGAATGTGTGTGTTAAGGGGGGGGGGGGATGTGTAAGACCCCAAAATGAGATAGGGGGTCTAGAGACTAACATGTTCGTCTTAATGTTCTAAGGTCCTTAAATGACTTATAATATGGTTTATAGGCAGTGTATAAAGTTTGAGGTGATTTGGAAGTCAAACGTCAAGGGTCGACCAAAACGTTCGACGACTAAGTCACCTAAATGCCTCGTATGTGGTTTTATGTGATTATGTGTGATGCATGAGCTTATGAAGTTTTAAAATGGTTTATAATGATGTAAAATGATAGTATATGAAGTTTCGTGAAGTTTGGAGGTCAAACGACCAAGAACGTCCAAGGCATTCGAAAGATAGCCCTTAAGACGTTCAACGTGTGTCTTGATGGGGCTTAGCCTGTTTGGACGAGTTACAAGTGGTTGTTTTGGGTGAAAATTTTGTGGAATGTATACAACTTGTTAAGGGTTGTATTTACATTGGAAACATCTGGGTACGACCTCTAAAGGGCCCCGCAAAAGGTCCCACAAGAAGGACCCAAGGCTGGTCGAGACACTGCCTTGGCAGTGTCCATCGACGGACCAAACGACGGCCAGTTGGTCAACAAACGACCCGTTGGTCAGGTCTCATCGACTGGCACTTGCTTTGGTCAGGTATCAAGACAATATTTGGCTAAGTACCAATCGACGGAGCCCTAGGCACGGTCCGTTGACTGACCAACGCCCCGTAGGTGCCTCCGTCGATGGTGGCCTGTAACTTACTGCCTGCGCCTGTTTCATTAAAGGGGTGAATGGGAAATTCACCCCACGTGCTAAGCTGACCCCACATGATTTATTTTGTTATTTTTGGGTGTATTTAAGTGATCAAAAATGTGATCAACCCATTCCCAAACCAACTCACACAAATTGAACATTTCCCTCCAAAAATGATCTCTCTAAAACCAACATTGTTGGTGTAGCTCAAGAACTGCATGCTTGGAGCTCAAATTTCTATGGGTAATTCATCAAGTTTTAGAGGTCTTCATGTAGATAAAGGTATTGTGATCTTCATATCTAGTTATACTTCCATCTAGAGAGTTAAATCTCAAAGTTTCAAAAGAGAACAATATGATCAAACATCTCCTTCTTCAATCTATCCATGAGTTCTTTCTAAAAACATTTTAAATGATTAAATCACGATGAATTGAAGTTAATACAGTGGTTTGAATGTGATTTTACTCCAATTGCATGATGAACCCATGCTCCTTCCTCAAATCAATTTAGCCCTTGCATGGGCATTGTGATCATGACTTGTTATCAATTGAATTGTGATGTTCTTATGTGTAATCACCTATATCTACTGTTGTTTACGTGAATTAATGTTGAATTGTATGTAATGGATCCATGAGGATCAATGTATAAAGATTTGAACATGTTTAGCTTAGTTTTACATAATTCACTGTAATGTTGGTCTTTTGATGACTTAATGGGGAATTCGTTTGTATAGGGCTGGTTGTATCTACTGTCTTAATGGGATACTATTAATGAATTGTAAATAAGTGATTCATGTTGATCAATGTTGGTTAGCCTATGATTCTTCTACTTTCCATTAATGTCTTAAATGGCATGTTCACTGTGATCTAAAGGTTGTAGCTATTGTAGTAGGATTTCGTGTAGATTTTATTGTCCTTAAAAACTGCCATATATTTATGATATTAATGGATTGTGGTTATGAACTCTTAATGATCAAAGAAAAGAAATCTTGGCATGAATTGATCTAGGTTCTTCTAGCCTACAATTTGAATGTTGCAATGAACATTATGTGATCCTAATTCTAGGATAGATGAAGCATGATTTAGATTTGATTTATATCTATTTAGCTACTGCCCTAAATGTATATTATTGATACATGACGATTTATGAGCAAGACTAGGGAAATTGATTGATGATCTATGTCTATCTATTCTATAGAACAATGGTAATGTTTTGCACTAGTTGTATCATGATCTTGTAGTGACTTGTACATGGTTTCTTCTATGCTTAAAGTACATTTAGCTACTGCCCTATATAAGAATTGTTGATAAACAAGGTGTATTGGTCAATGATGACCAAAGGGTAAGAAATTGGTAAGAATGCTTATCTCTTCTACTTTCTTTATAGTAATGTTGATGAAGCCTTGTATGTCATTGTGTGGTATGGTCCACTTATGGTGGCGGTGTTTACTTTATTGTCATTATATATGTGTTGACCATGGCCTTGAAGGCAAATTGATGATCATATGAATATGTGCTTATGATGATACTATGAGAAGTTTATGCCTACTTTCCTATTCTAGTTGTGATCAAGGTTGTATGGCTATTGTATAAGCATGTGTATATCCATGTTAGGGTAAAGTATAGGTGCTGCCATTGATGTGTTAAAATGGTTAATAATCCCTTACCTATGTATCCCTATGTGAATGCATGAATAGTACAAGTTAGGAGTCTTAAGTGTAATATGAAGTTTACTTGTCTCCTATGCTATTGTGTTGTGTTGTGTTGTGTTGTCTATGCTTGAAAGATTATTATGGTCTAAGAGGGTGGCTGCCTCAATGTGTTTGTTGATAGCCATTATGTGATCATGTTGACCAATGTACACACACACTCACTTCACATGCATGTTACAAGTAGTATAGATCATGGTGCCTAAACGAAAGGTAGTTCTCATATTCACTAGTGTCTACTACTATGCATGTTAAGGTGATGTTTATGAAAGTATGATATGTGTTTTCCTTATCTAGCGCGACTTGATAGGTGTACTAATATGGGCAAGGGTATGTGACCTTGTCTATGCATTGCACATGTGTACTTTGATAGGATAGTTCCTAGGTTTGGTTTCTATATGCATGAATATGAACTTATGGTCATGTGTGGTCTTAATGTGTTATGTGAAGGGTTTGCTCACGTATATGTATACACACACACATGAAAGATGATCTAGTTAATAGAGGGGCCTTAAAGGTCTGCCCAAGAATACTCTACAACTAGATAGGTGCTTGAATATGTTATAGGCATATGGGAGTAAATATCCTAAGCTTATGTTTTATGAAAAATGACAATAAAGATTTTTTCAACTTAGCTTAGCGCCGAGTGAACTTGTCGATTAGATGGTGACGCTTTTCAGCAAAAGAAAAGGTAGGGGTTCACTACGATCCTCATGTGAGAGGGTGACGCTTTTCCACAAAGGAAAGGTAGGGGTTCACTACGGTTCTCACGGGGTGGATAGCCTCATGACCCAACAAAGGGTGTAGAGTTGATATTTCCATGATTGACCCCAAGTTCCATAAACTATGTTGCCACCATAGGATACTAGCTAGTGGATCCACCTAGAAAGCTATCTTATGTTTGGTTCTACTTTGGCCGGTAGACCACCTTCTTTAGGTGTGGGGTTTCTTGACACCGGATTCCATGTTTAGCATCACATGGTCTATGTCTGTTAAGGCTATAGTTTCCCTAAATTAAAATGGACAATGGAAGTAAATGACTAGGACCCTAACTAGAATGACTTAAGGGATGTCACTTAGGATAGGTGGAAGTAATGAACCCATCTAGACATTGCACAAGTATCTCCTTAGAAAGTTTGAGAGAGGTGTTCTAATGCATGTGTCTATGTATATGATTCTTTATGTATGACTTTGTAGTATTGGTCTACTTGTTATGAAAATGTGTATGATATGAGTCTTTATGCATAATGTTGATCTTGTTGACTATATGATGGAGGTCTTGCTTGACATAAATGAAGTGGTCTTCTCTTACTATGTTGAAATATGATTTGGATGTAAGGGCTTGTGGTCTCATGATAGGTTTACAAAGTACGTGTGAGGTTATAGGGCCTTACATGTACATTGCACTAGTAGACTTAGATTGGGGGCATGAGTTAGGTCTTATAAGGTTCTATGTGAAGTAAAATAAGTATATGTGCATAATGACTAGGAGTTCACTGTAATGTCCTTATAGTCTTGAATTAGCTATGTCTATGTTATACTATACTTCTACGATGGTATGAGTTGTCTTGTGTAGATGATATGGATGTTTCCTTGTGTCCTTAAGGTGATGAATTGCACCAAGTATCACTAAAGAGTTGATTGGGAAGTTAATGAACAAAAGAAAAGATGGTTTACTGTTAAGGTAAAGGTAGCTTACTGTAATGTGGCTTTAAAATGTAATAAACCCTATATGTGATCTTATGTAATGTTTGGTCTTTGAATATGCTTATATGATCTATGTGAATGATATAAATGCTAGTGGTTAAAGGTTTTATGGAGATTTACTCAAAAAGCATGAAGTATGATTTTCAAGAAAATGTCCCTTTTAAATGCATGTTTTTGCATGGTTGCCATACTTAGTACATTCTTGTGCTAATTCCATTCTCCTTTACTTTTTACACAAAGTGTAGGTTATAGATGCTTAAAGTATGTCTTGAATGGTGAAGAGCTTTCTGGATGATTCCCAAGCTCAATGAAAGGAATCCTTAAAGTTCAAGGATTTCCTACTTATGTCTTTAATGAAAAGTCTTTAAATATTGTATAGTTATGTAATGTGTCTTATGGTCCGTGTCCCTAATGTACTCTAAATTTATTGAGTCTAAGATGGCAAAGAGACTTAAGGTCTTTGAATGTATTATGGTTTATGTTATATATATATATGAGTTGAAGTTTCTAGCATATGATGTGCTATGAAAAGTTTTACATTTTCTGCTAAATTTACTATGTCAATGCGATGAATGATAACTATGGGCTTGTATAAGACCTCCGAGAGGTCAAGTACTCCGTGTTACATCTAGGGGGTGCTCCCCAGATGTGACAAACGTGGTATCAGAGCATGAGGTTTATAAAGCGGTCTTAGGTCCTAAAAGTCTCATATTGTCACGTCTAGTAGAGTCTCGTACCATTGGTGGTGAGTCGCGACACATCAAATGGTACGATAGGCTATAGGACGATAGTGTTTTCCTTCTTCATCATTCTCATATCGTGCCATAGAACTTAACTCTATAAGATCTCTCTCTTGTGTTTTCTTGTCCGGTGGTCTTTTAGATGTGATTGCTTAGATGAGATTGTCTCTATATGCTTGAGGGAGAAAAGGTGAGTTTAAATGCTTATCTTGGTTTTATGATTGAATGAGTATGTGTGAAGGTGAATTTTTATGAAATGTTTTGATGATGTGATGCCAATTATGGCTATATGTGAAAATTATGTGAATAAGCATGTTATATTGAGAAATGTATGTTATGATATAGTTAAAGCGTGTTAGAAGGTATTATGGTTGACATGAGTTTCTTTGAAATGATGTGGTACTATATGGTTTTACATGTTGGTGGCTTACTATTATGATTTGAACTTGAAATGCTTAGTGACTACCTATGGAAGCATACTACCCTAAGAATGTGTGCTTAAAAGTGTTCAATGTTTCCCTTGGTATATAGGTAGTCCTTGATAAGTTGCCTAGTATGTATTGAAGTTCTTTGTATAAACTTGATCCTAGGTGTGATGATAGTATGCTTGTCTTGGTAAAGTTTTGTACATCATATTGTCATGCGTTGCCCATCAATGGCCTAAATGTTGCATTTTAGAATGTTGAATCATGCTCACTGTAAAACTAGGCAGCTTACTATAATATTTTTTTGAAAAATCAACTAGATTGTTCTTTGATTTGATGTTGTTGAAATGTGTATAAAATTGATGTATATGAACATGATAATGAATGTAAAAAGGAGACTTGCTATTTGGAATGAAGAATGAGAGTCTTATGGCATGATGAGTCGTAGATTTGTTTCTAACTTCTTATTGTGTTGTGAGTCTCCTTGTTGTCTTCCCCTAATGAGATATGACCTTGGTGTCTATTGTATTGTGTGAACACCTTATGTGATTGAATAAGATGACCTAACTTGATAATTGTGGATAAATTGCCTAGGTGATAAGGTTTAGAATACCTTGGTGTTCCTATGTCAACTTACTGTAAATCCTTCCAATGTAGTAATCACTTTTAAGTGATGAAAATGAAGATTGTTTGGTTAAGATCCTCTTAAAGTTGGGTTAAGTTGTTCTTAATTGGGTTTACCCTAAGTGGGGGATGGAGATGGAATAGTAAGGTTATAGGAATTGTCTACCTTGACCTTCTATTTTTGCTTGATCTTGAATCTAATGAAGTCTTGATGAGCTTTTTCATGAATAGAGTCTTGCATAAAGTATGAATTGCATGAACTTTATATGTTTGGTATGTATTGATTGGCATTACCTTAAGGGTATTTTAAGATTCCAAGGTGCATGAATGAAAATTTTGATTAACTACATGTTTTCTCATGAGTATTGTACATCCTAACATGCTAATGGTACACTTGAATTCATGAGATAAAGTAGGAAACTTGGTTTTAGTCACTTGGTATATGTAATGTTTAGCCTTATAATGAAAAGTTGAGTCTTTTTAAAATGAAATATGTGGAGTCTCTTGAAATTATGTGACTTGTATGGTTTGGAAAGCATGATTGTAGGCTCACTCTTGAAAAGTGAAAGCATGTTTAGCTTAGTATTCATGTATCTGCCTATAATTTGTATTGTTGTTCCTAATAGATGCTTACTGTGAAGGTAAGTACTATGTTAGAAATTGACATTTGTGTCAAATAGCTTCCTATTTGTTGTGATTTGCTTGGGTGTGATGCTCATGATACATGTAAGTGTGTTGAGGAGATGTACATTCCTCCATGGACACAACTAAGCATGGTATGGTTGAGTATGACCCTCATAGCACTAGGTCTAACTTGTGAGAATCAATTGTCAACCCATCTTACACAAGTCTATGTGCATTGAAGTATGAGTGCCTACTTGTTTTGAGTATTGTTGAAATCTGCCTTTGTGTGGCCTTGCAAGATGATATCTTAATGAATTAAGGTGTAATGACCATGTTATGATTAGTAGAAGGATGTTCCTCCTACGAACAGGATAAAAGCCTCTTTGATTAATGCATTAAGGGGTGAGTGAATTGAAGTTTTGCTTCCTTGTGTGCATTGAGTGCTAAAATGTTGTGAAGTTGTGTTCCTTTTAAATTTTGGTGCATTAACTTCTATGTGATGATGTTATGATTAAGATGAACTGCTCTATGATGCTTTGAAGTCCTTGTTGTGGTTAAAGTGTTCTTAAGTGTCATTCGAGCACGAATGTTCCCAAGTGGGGGATATTGTAAGACCCCAAAATGAGATAGGGTGTCTAGAGCCTAACATGTTAGTCTTAATTTTCTAAGGTCCTAAAATGACTTATAATAAGGTTTATATGGTTTGAGGTGATTTGGAAGTCAAACGTCAAGGGTCGACCGAAACGTTCGACGACTAAGTCACCTAAATGCCTCGTATGTGGTTCTATGTGATTATGTGTGATGCATGAGCTTATGAAGTATTAAAATGGTTTATAATGATGTAAAATTATAGTATATGAAGTTTCGTGAAGTTTGAAGGTCAAACGACCAAGAACGTCCAAGGCATTCGAAAGATAGACCTTAAGACGTTCAACGTGTGTCTTGATGGGGCTTGGCCTGTTTGGACGACTTACAAGTGTTTTTTTTGGATGAAACTTTTTTGGAATGTCTAAAACTTGTTAAGGGTTGTATTTATGTTGGAAATGTCCAGGTACGACCTATAAAGGGCCCCGCAAAAGGTCCCACAAGATAGACCGAAGGCTGGTCGAGACACTGCCTTGGCAGTGTCCATCGACGGACAAAACGACGACAAGTTGGTCAACCAACAGCCCGTTGGTCAGGTATCGTCCACTGGCACTTGCCTTAGGCAGGTATCAAGACAATATTTGGCTAAGTACCAATCGACGGAGCCCTAGGCACGGTCCGTTGACTGACCAACGCCCCGTAGGTGCCTCCGTCGATGGTGGCCTGTAACTTACTGCCTGCGCCTGTTTCATTAAAGGGGTGAATGGGAAATTCACCCCACGTGCTAAGCTGACCCCACATGATTTATTTTGTTATTTTTGGGTGTATTTAAGTGATAAAAAATGTGATCAACCCATTCCCAAACCAACTCACACAAATTGAACCTTTCCTTCCAAAAATGTTCTCTCTAAAACCAACATTGTTGGTGAAGCACAAGAACTGCATGCTTGGAGCTCAAATTTCTATGGGTAATTCATCAAGTTTTAGAGGTCTTCATGTAGATAAAGGTATTGTGATCTTCATATCTAGTTATACTTCCATCTAGAGAGTTAAATCTCAAAGTTTCAAAAGAGAACAATATGATCAAACATCTCCTTCTTCAATCTATCCATGAGTTCTTTCTAAAAACATTTTAAATGATTAAATCACGATGAATTGAAGTTAATACAGTGGTTTGAATGTGATTTTACTCCAATTGCATGATGAACCCATGCTCCTTCCTCAAATCGATTTAGGCCTTGCATGAGCATTGTGATCATGACTTGTTATCAATTGAATTGTGATGTTCTTATGTGTAATCACCTATATCTACTGTTGTTTACGTGAATTAATGTTGAATTGTATGTAATGAATCCATGAGGATCAATGTATAAAGATTTGAACATGTTTAGCTTAGTTTTACATAATTCACTGTAATGTTGGTCTTTTGATGACTTAATGGGGAATTCGTTTGTATAGGGCTGGTTGTATCTACTGTCTTAATGGGATACTATTAATGAATTGTAAATAAGTGATTCATGTTGATCAATGTTGGTTAGCCTATGATTCTTCTACTTTCCATTAATGTCTTAAATGGCATGTTCACTGTGATCTAAAGGTTGTAGCTATTGTAGTAGGATTTCGTGTAGATTTTATTGTCCTTAAATACTGCCATATATTTATGATATTAATGGATTGTGGTTATGAACTCTTAATGATCAAAGAAAATAAATCTTGGCATGAATTGATCTAGGTTCTTCTAGCCAACAATTTGAATGTTGTAATGAACATTATGTGATCCTAATTCTAGGATAGATGAAGCATGATTTAGATTTGATTTATATCTATTTAGCTACTGCCCTAAATGTATATTATTGATACATGACGATTTATGAGCAAGACTAGGGAAATTGATTGATGATCTATGTCTATCTATTCTATAGAACAATGGTAATGTTTTGCACTAGTTGTATCATGATCTTGTAGTGACTTGTACATGGTTTCTTCTATGCTTAAAGTACATTTAGCTACTGCCCTATATAAGAATTGTTGATAAACAAGGTGTATTGGTCAATGATGACCAAAGGGTAAGAAATTGGTAAGAATGCTTATCTCTTCTACTTTCTTTATAGTAATGTTGATGAAGCCTTGTATGTCATTGTGTGGTATGGTCCACTTATGGTGGCGGTGTTTACTTTATTGTCATTATATATGTGTTGACCATGGCCTTGAAGGCAAATTGATGATCATATGAATATGTGCTTATGATGATACTATGAGAAGTTTATGCCTACTTTCCTATTCTAGTTGTGATCAAGGTTGTATGGCTATTGTATAAGCATGTGTATATCCATGTTAGGGTAAAGTATAGGTGCTGCCATTGATGTGTTAAAATGGTTAATAATCCCTTACCTATGTATCCCTATGTGAATGCATGAATAGTATAAGTTAGAAGTCTTAAGTGTAATATGAAGTTTACTTGTCTCCTATGCTATTGTGTTGTGTTCTCTATGCTTGAAAGAGTATTATGGTCTAAGAGGGTGGCTTCCTCAATGTGTTTGTTGATATCCATTATGTGATCATGTTGACCAATGTACACACACACTCACTTCACATGCATGTTACAAGTAGTACAGGTCATGGTGCCTAAATGAAAGGTAGTTCTCATATTCACTAGTGTCTACTACTATGCATGTTAAGGTGATGTTTATGAAAGTATGATATGTGTTTTCCTTATCTAGGGCGACTTGATAGGTGTACTAGTATGGGCAAGGGTATGGGACCTTGTTTATGCATTGCACATGTGTACTTTGATAGGATAGTTCCTATGTTTGGTTTCTATATGCATGAATATGAACGTATGGTCATGTGTGGTCTTAATGTGTTATGTGAAGGGTTTGCTCACGTATATGTATACACACACACATTAAAGATGATCTAGTTAATAGAGAGGTCTTGAAAGGTGTGCCCAAGAATACTCTACAACTAGATAGGTGCTTGAATATGTTATAGGCATATGGGAGTAAATATACTAATCTTATGTTTTATGAAAAATGATAATAAACGCTTTTTCAATAAAGGGAACTTAGCTTAGTACCGAGTGAACTTGTAGATGAGGGGGTGACGCTTTTCCGCAAAGGAAAGGTAGGGGTTCACTACAGTCCTCATGTGAGAGGGTGACACTTTTCCACAAAGGAAAGGTAGGGGTTCACTACGGTTCTCACGGGGTGGATAGCCTCATGACCCAACAAAGGGTGTCGAGTTGATATTTCCATAATTTCCCACAAGTTCCATAAACTATGTTGGCACCATAGGATACTAGCTAGTGGATCCACCTAGAAAGCTATGTTATGTTTGGTTCTACTTTAGATGGTAGACCACCTTCTTTCGATGTGGGGTTTCATGACACCGGATTCCATGTTTAGCATCACATGGTCTATGTCGGTTAAGGCTATAGTTTCCCTAAAGTATAGTGGACAATGGAAGTAAATGACTAGGACCCTAACTAGAATGACTTAAGGGATGTTACTTAGGATAGGTGGAAGTAATGAACCCATCTAGACATTGCACAAGTATTTCCTTTGGAAATTCTAGAAAGGTGTTCTAAAGCATGTGTCTATGTATATGATTCTTTATGTATGACTTTGTAGTATTGGTCTACTTTTTATGAATATGTGCATGATATGAATCTTTATGCATAATGTTGTTCTTGTTGACTATATGATGAAGGTCTTTCTTGACATAAATGAAGTGGTCTTCTCTTACTATGTTGAAATATGATTTGGATGTAAGGGCTTGTGGTCTCATGATAGGTTTACAAAGTACGTGTGAGGTTATAGGGCCTTACATGTACATTGCACTAGTAGACTTAGATTGGGGGCATGAGTTAGGTCTTATAAGGTTCTATGTGAAGTAAAATAAGTATATGTGCATAATGACTAGGAGTTCACTGTAATGTCCTTATAGTCTTGAGTTAGCTATGTCTATGTTATACTATACTTCTACGATGGTATGAGTTGTCTTGTGTAGATGATATGGATGTTTCCTTGTGGCCTTAAGGTGATGCATTCCACCAAGTATCACTAAAGGGTTGATTGGGAAGTTAATGAACAAAAAAAAAGATGGTTCACTGTTAAGGTAAAGGTAGCTTACTGTAAAGTGGCTTTAAAATGTAATAAATCCTATATGTGATCTTATGTAATGTTTGTTGTTTGAATATGTTTATATGATCTATGTGAATGATATAAATGCTAGTGGTTAAAGGTTTTATGGAGATTTACCCAAAAAGCATGAAGTATGTTTTTCAAGAAAATGTCCCTTTTAAATACATATTTTTGCATGGTTGCCATACTTAGTACATTCTTGTGCTGATCCCATTCTCCTTTACTTTTTACACAAAGGGTAGGTTATGGATGCTTAAAGGATGTCTTGAATGGAGAAGAGCTTTCTGGATGATTCCCAAGCTCAATGAAAGGAATCCTTAAAGTTCAAGGATTTCCTACTTATGTCTTTAATGAAAACTCTTTAAATATTGTATAGTTATGTAATGTGTCTTATGGGCCGTGTCCCTAATGTACTCTAAAGTTATTGAGTCTAAGATGGCAAAGAGACTTAAGGTATTTGAATGTATTATGGTTTATGTTTTATATATATATGTGTTGAAGTTTCTAGCATATGATGTGCTATGAAAAGTTTTAAATTTTTCGCTAAATTTACTATGTCAATGCGATGAATGATAACTGTAGGCTTGTATAAGACCTCCAAGAGGTCAAGTACGCCGTGTTACATCTAGGGTGTGCTCCCCGGATGTGACAAGATGGATACTCATCCATGAGTTGAGGCGGGGTATCCATTAACAATATATTTTCCCTTAATGAATGAAATATTCTGTCACGCCCCGAGCTACCCCCGAGACGCGGACACGGAACCTAGGACCACAAGTGATCCCAAGCTAACCCTGCTGGCATGATCATGAGCATACTAAAAATAATAAACTGATGCGGAAGCTAAATCATAATTAAATCTGAAAAGATGGGGAATACCCATATTCTATAACTGAGATATTTGAAAACAATGAGTTTAATACAAAGGAAATATTAACTCATACTAAGCTAAATCTAACTATGTCTGAAAATAGCCTCTAAACTGGACTAGAAATACTGGGACAAGCCCCAGCTAAATCTAGCAAAAACTGAAACTAAAAGACTAAATACTGAAGAGAAACTCATGAGTCTTGTCCTCGGAGAATGAGGACTCACCACTGAATCTGCTGATCTGGAGATCGGAAAATTAATCTATGCGTGATCTGGATGCTGAGAACCTGAACCTACATCACGAGAAGATGTAGCGCACGTATGCGTCAATACTTGAAAGGTACTGAGCATGTAGGATAGAGTAAAGCTGAAATAAAACATAACTGAACAAGCACAAAAGCAAGTATAATAATCTGAACATGATATACTGAATTTCTGAGCTAACTGAATGCAATGACCAATTTATAACATGCTAAAACTGAATACTGAATATACTGATAAATGGTCATGCAGAGAGTCTAACTGAACTGTGGGAGCTACTAATAACCGATAATAAAACCACATGAGCTAAATGTGGAGTCCGATGTATACGCCCCATCGAGAGGACCCAATTACCCTGCCAAAGGTATAAAGGCATGCTGGCGTGATCACTAAACTGATTGCCCACAGAGGGGACTTACAACCTACTTGGCTAGTAGTTCTGGGACTATTGGGTACGCTAAACCCTAGTCCAACTCGGTATTATGCTACTCCCAATGAATTCTGTAAATTAACTAATTATGTCTGAGTTTCTGTAAACACTGGATAGCTCAAACAGAACATGCAAACTGAGAATGCAATAATTAATCTGGTAATTATGCATTTATAACTGAGGCATGTATATCTGAAGTTTCTGAAATATCTGACCTAGCATGTGTAATTCAAGAACTAAAGAAATACAAAGCTAGGGTTCTGAAATTCATTCGATAATCTGAGTAATAACATGATAATCTGATTTGGAATATATATTTAATAAATTCATGAAGTTCTATCAAAGTTCTAGAAACCCTAGGTTTAATCATGATAAGAAAATCAAGAATCTGACTAAAAACTAGGGACCCAATGGGTGAAAGGAACCCTCTAGTAAAATCCCGCATACCTGGTGATGAAATCCACGAAAAAATAATTAAGTTTCTGGGCTGGAACTGCTGGAGCTTGTGGCGTTCTTGAACTAGGGTTCTTGAGCTTTTTTTCTCCTCTCTTGCTTCTAATTTTCTAAGTTTTGATTTGATGATTTGACTTGGATATGTTTTAATTATGTTTCTAGGCTTAAACTGACTAAAAATCTGATGATTTAGGGTCAAAACGACGTAACTTATGGTTTAAATGGAGTGGGAAAGGTCAAAAAGACCCCTGGAAAGGTTACTGTCGGGCCACACGACGGCCAGGACTGACGGTCCGTCGTGTTCCCGACGCCCCGTCGTTGGATCCGTCGTGAGGGACTGTTCGACAGGCCTTTACTAAAATGGGCATAACTTTTTACTCGGAGGTCTGAGTTTAGCAAGGTTGGTGGTTATGGAAATATAATTCAATTATCTATCTGTGGGTAGGTCATTAGAGACCTAATTCATTTTATGATAAGAGTTATGATCATTTTAAGGTGACCCAACTGCATTTCCCCTTAACTGTCTGCAATATTTTTTTTTCTTTTTCTGAAAAACTAATTTTTGGCCTGTTTTGGCTACGGGGTGTTACATTATCTCCCCCTTGGGAACATTCGTCCGCGAATGAAGACTAAACTATCTGAAATGGAGGGAGAGAGCTGCAAACCCCTCTACTAAACATTGAGAACTGAGTTTCTGACTGAATTGAGTTCTGAGTACATGCAATTACGCTGAAAATGCAAGTACAAACTGAGGGAACATGATTCTAAAACTGAATTTACGCATGAATGACTGTAAAACTGAAGAGGAACTATTACCTCAAGCTGGAGTGGAATCGGAAGGAAAAAGGTAAGGATACTTGGCTTTCATGGCTGCTTCTGCTTCCCAAGTAGCTCCCTCTACGGACTGACTCCTCCATAAAACCTTGACTGAAGCGACTTCTTTGTTTCTCAACCTTCTAACCTGACGGTCAAGAATCTGAACTGGTACATCCTCATAAGAAAGACTATCTTTCACCGCCACACTCTCTAATGGCACTATAGAGGCTGGATCACCCACACTTCTTCAAGAGTGAGATGTGGAAGACCGGATGCACTGCTACTAATTCTGCTGGCAACTCTAACTCATATGCCACCTTGCCAACCCTTTTCAATATCTTGTAAGGGCCTACATATCTAGGACTGAGCTTTCCTTTCTTTCCAAATCTCATCACCCCTTTCATAGGTGAGACTTTCAGAAAAACCCAATTATCAACTTGGAACTCTAGTTCCCTTCTCCTTACATCTGCATAAGATTTCTGACGACTTTGGGCTGTCTTAAGTCTATATCTAATGAGTTGAACTTTCTCCATAGCATAAAGGACTAAATCTGGACCTATCAAAGCTGCTTCACCTACTTCAAACCAACCAACAGGAGATCTACATCTACGCCCATATAAAGCCTCATAAGGGGCCATCTGAATGCTGGAATGGTAGCTATTATTGTAGGCAAACTCAATAAGAGGAAGGTGATCATCCCAACTACCTTTGAAATCGATCACACAAGCTCTCAACATATCCTCTAAGGTCTGAATGGTACGCTCTGCCTGCCCATCCGTCTGTGGATGAAATGCTGTACTAAGGTTAACTTGAGTACCAAGACCTTTTTGAAATGACTTCCAGAAATGAGAGGTAAACTAAGGACCTCTATCTGAGATGATAGACAAAGGAACCCCATGCAACCTCACAATTTCATTAAGGTAAAGCTTAGCATAGTCCTTTGCCGAATATGTAGTCTTGACCGCCAAAAAGCGAGAAGACTTAGTCATCCTATCGACTATCACCCAAATTGAGTCATGCTGTCTGCGAGTACGAGGTAACCCTGTGATGAAATCCATATTGATCACATCCCACTTCCAAGTAGGAATATCGATCTCTTGAGTCATACCTCCTGGTTTCTGATGTTCTACCTTGACTTGCTGGCAATTGGGGCACTTACTCATAAAGTCTGCTATATCCCACTTCATGCCATTCCACCAATAGACTTCCCGCAGATCGCGGTACATCTTAGTGGCACCTAGATGAATAGAATATCTGGAGTTATGAGCTTCTGCAAGAATATGCTTCCTCAACTCTCCCACATCAGGAACACAAAATCTACCTTGGTAGCGAAGTACACCATCTCCCCCTTGCGAGAAAACCTCCACTCTCTGATTGTTGACTGCACCCTTTAGTTCAAGCAAGATCGGATCACTCTCTTGCTTTTCCTTAACCTCCACTACCAAAGACGATTCTGCCCCATTCTGAACTGTTACACCACTGTCTGATATGCTCATAAGGCGAACTCCCAAGCGAGCAAGCCTGTGAACATCCTTCACTAGCTCCTTTCTATTTTCCTCAACATGGGCTACACTACCCATAGATAATCTACTAAGAGCATCGGCCACTACATTCGCCTTTCCAGGATGATAATGCACACTCATATCATAATCCTTAAGGAACTCAAGCCATCTCCTCTGGTGAAGATTCAACTCTTTCTGGGTGAACACATACTGAAGGCTCTTATGATTGGTGAACACATCTACATGAACACCATACAAGTAGTGTCTCCATATCTTGAGTGCAAACACCACTGCTTCAAGCTCGAGGTCATGAGTTAGATAGTTGTTCTCATGCACCTTAAGTTGTCTAGAGGTATAAGATATAACCTTATCTCTTTGCATCAACACACAACCAAGGCCAACTCTGGATGCATCGCAATAGATTACATAACCATCTGAACCCTCTGGTAGAGTCAAGACAGGAGTTGTAGTCAATCTAGTTTTCAATTCTGCGAAGCTTTTCTCACAATCATCTGACCATTGGAACTTGACCATCTTTTGAGTCAACCTAGTCAATGGTGAGGCTATGGATGAAAATCCTTCCACGAACCTCCTGTAATAACCCGCTAGACCTAAGAAACTTCTGATATCTGTAGCAGAGGTAGGTCTGGGCCATTGTTTCACTGCTTCTATCTTCTGTGAATTTACGCGATCCCTTCGCTAGATACAATGTGACCAACAAAAGCAATGGATTGCAACCAAAACTCGCATTTGCTAAACTTAGCGAATAACTGGCGATCCTTGAGAGTCTGTAGAACAATTCTCAAATGACTTGCATGTTCTTACTCACTCCTAGAGTAAATGAGGATATCATCAATAAAGACGATAACGAACAAGTCCAAGTACTGTTTGAACACTCTGTTCATCAAATCCATGAAAGTTGCAGGAGCATTGGTTAGTCCAAACGACATAACTACAAATTCATAATGACCATACCGAGTTCTGAAGGTTGTTTTCGGAGTGTCACTATCTCTGACTCTGAGCTGATGATAACCCGATCTGAGGTCTATCTTTGAGAAATGACTAGCACCCTGAAGTTGGTCAAACAAGTCATAAATCCTGGGGATGGGATACTTATTCTTGATTGTGACCTTGTTCAACTGTCTATAGTCAATGCACATTCTAAGAGAACCATCTTTCTTCTTTACGAACAATACTGGTGCACCCCACGGTGAAATACTAGGTCTGATGAAGCCCTTATCTGGAAGGTCTTTCAACTGCTCTTTGAATTCCGTAAGCTCTGCTGGAGCCATTCTGTAAGGAGAAATAGAAATAGGCTAGGTATTTGGAAGGAGATCAATTCCAAAGTCAATTTCCCTTTCGGGAGGGACTCTGGGAAGATTTTCTGGAAACACTTCTGGAAACTCACAAACTACTGGAACTGAATCAAGATTTGGGGTTTCAAGGCTAGAATCCTTAACCCGAACTAGATGATAGAGACAACCCTTAGATATCATCTTTCTGGCCTTAAGGTAAGAAATAAATTGACCCATAGGCGCTAAGCTACTACCCTTCCATTCTAAGATTGGTTCGTCTGGAAACTGAAAATGAACAATCATAGTTCTACATTCGACTGAGGCATAACATAAGTGTAACCAATCAATGCCTAGAATAACATCGAAGTCTACCATTTCTAACTCTACTAGATCTGCTGAGGTAACTTTCTGAGAGACTGTGACAGGGCAATTTCTGTATACCCGTCTAGCTATAACTTGGTCACCAACTGAGTAGATATTGAGAAGGGTTCTGAGAGAGTTTCTGGTCTGACACTGAATTGTACTGCTATAGTGAGTTACAAAAGACAAAGTCATGTTCGTTGTCTGAGTGAACCATATGTGAGTCACATCCTTGAGTTGGTAGGATACCAATCTTTCCTATCACTATCAGTTACTGACATCACACCAAATATTTTCTTGAACTCGTCAATGAACTTCTGTGGGTCCTTACCAACTTGCGACCTTGAAAACTTAGGCGGATTCATCCTAACGAAATCACAAACTCTGGCTGCTACTAATCGATCATTTCTATTAATAGGAACTCGAACCTGCTGATTGTTCTTGTTGTTCATACTCTGAGCCAAAAGCTAAATTGGCGTTCTGAAGCTCTGCATTTGAACTTCCTTATCTAGTACTAGAGGATGTGCATTAGCATTCCATGCCTAAGCTCTACGAGAAGGCATGATCTTAAGCGCATAACGATAGATTAGAAAGAAGATCATACCAACGCACGATAAGAATATCAAGAAAGTGAAGTTTTCCTAGAACACTTCATAGCCTCCCTCTCATTAGATGTGGTGCACTTCACACCCATGAAAAGGACTCTACTTAGTGCGGCTTTTCAGACATCCTAGGACTCTTGAACCTAGTGCTCTGATACCAAGTTTTGTCACGCCCCGAGCTACCCCCGAGACGCGGACACGGAACCTAGGACCACAAGTGATCCCAAGCTAACCCTGCTGGCATGATCATGAGCATACTAAAAATAATAAACTGATGCGAAAGCTAAATCATAATTAAATCTGAAAAGATGGGGAATACCCATATTCTATAACTGAGATATTTGAAAACAATGAGTTTAATACAAAGGAAATATTAACTCATACTAAGCTAAATCTAGCTATGTCTGAAAATGGCCTCTAAACTGGACTAGAAATACTGGGACAAGCCCCAGCTAAATCTAGCAAAAACTGAAACTAAAAGACTAAATACTGAAGAGAAACTCATGAGTCTTGTCCTCGGAGAATGAGGACTCACCACTGAATCTGCTGATCTGGAGATCGGAAAATCGATCTATGCGTGATCTGGATGCTGAGAACCTGAACCTACATCACGAGAAGATGTAGCGCACGTATGCGTCAGTACTTGAAAGGTACTGAGCATGTAGGATAGAGTAAAGCTGAAATAAAACATAACTGAACAAGTACAAAAGCAAGTATAATAATCTGAACATGATATACTGAATTTCTGAGCTAACTGAATGCAATGACCAATTTATAACATGCTAAAACTGAATACTGAATATACTGATAAATGGTCATGCAGAGAGTCTAACTGAACTGTGGGAGCTACTAATAACCGATAATAAAACCACATGAACTAAATGTGGAGTTCGATGTATACGCCCCATCGAGAGGACCCAATATACCCTGCCAAAGGTATAAAGGCATGCTGGCGTGATCACTAAACTGATTGCCCACAGAGGGGACTTACAACCTACTTGGCTAGTAGTTCTGGGACTATAGGGTACGCTAAACCCTAGTCCAACTCGGTATTATGCTACTCCCAATGAATTCTATAAATTAACTAATTATGTCTAAGTTTCTGTAAACACTGGATAGCTCGAACTGAACATGCAAACTGAGAATGCAATAATTAATCTGGTAATTATGCATTTATAACTGAGGCATGTATATCTGAAGTTTCTGAAATATCTGACCTAGCATGTGTAATTCAAGAACTAAAGAAATACAAAGCTAGGGTTCTGAAATTCATTCGATAATCTGAGTAATAACATGATAATCTGATTTGGAACATATATTTAATAAATTCATGAAGTTCTATCAAAGTTCTAGAAACCCTAGGTTTAATCATGATAAGAAAATCAAGAATCTGACTGAAAACTAGGGACCCAATGGGTGAAAGGAACCCTCTAGTGAAATCCCGCATACCTGGTGATGAAATCCACGAAAAAATAATTAAGTTTCTGGGCTGGAACTGCTGGAGCTTGTGGCGTTCTTGAACTAGGGTTCTTGAGCTTTTTTTCTCCTCTCTTGCTTTTAATTTTCTAAGTTTTGATTTGATGATTTGACTTGGATATGTTTTAATTATGTTTCTAGGCTTAAACTGACTAAAACTTTGATGATTTAGGGTCAAAACGACGTAACTTATGGTTTAAACGGAGTGGGAAAGGTCAAAAAGACCCCTGGGAAGGTTGCTGTCGGGCCACACGACGGCCAGGACTGACGGTCCGTCGTGTTCCCGACGCCCCGTCGTTGGATCCGTCGTGAGGGCCTGTTCGACAGGCCTTTACTAAAATGGGCATAACTGTTTACTCGGAGGTCTGATTTTAGCAAGGTTGGTGGTTATGGAAATATAATTCAATTATCTATCTGTGGGTAGGTCATTAGAGACCTAATTCATTTTATGATAAGAGTTATGATCATTTTAAGGTGACCCAATTGCATTTCCCCTTAACTGTCTGCAATATTTTTTTTTCTTTTTCTGAAAAACTAATTTTTGGCCTGTTTTGGCTACGGGGTGTTACATTATCTCCCCCTTGGGAACATTCGTCCGCGAATGAAGACTAAACTATCTGAAATGGAGGGAGAGAGCTGCAAACCCCTCTACTAAACATTGAGAACTGAGTTTCTGACTGAATTGAGTTCTGAGTACATGCAATTACGCTGAAAATGCAAGTACAAACTGAGGGAACATGATTCTAAAACTGAATTTACGCATGAATGACTGTAAAACTGAAGAGGAACTATTACCTCAAGCTGGAGTGGAATCGGAAGGAAAAAGGTAAGGATACTTGGCTTTCATGGCTGCTTCTGCTTCCCAAGTAGCTCCCTCTACGGACTGACTCCTCCACAAAACCTTGACTGAAGCGACTTCTTTGTTTCTCAACCTTCTAACCTAACGGTCAAGAATCTCAACTGGTACATCCTCATAAGAAAGACTATCTTTCACCGCCACACTCTCTAATGGCACTATAGAGGATGGATCACCCACACACTTCTTCAAGAGTGAGATGTGGAAGACCGGATGCACTGCTACTAATTCTGCTGGCAACTCTAACTCATATGCCACCTTGCCAACCCTTTTCAATATCTTGTAAGGGCCTACATATCTAGGACTGAGCTTTCCTTTCTTTCCAAATCTCATCACCCCTTTCATAGGTGAGACTTTCAGAAAAACCCAATTATCAACTTGGAACTCTAGTTCCCTTCTCCTTACATCTGCATAAGATTTCTGACGACTTTGGGCTGTCTTAAGTCTATCTCTAATGAGTTGAACTTTCTCCATAGCATAAAGGACTGAATCTGGACCTATCAAAGCTGCTTCACCTACTTCAAACCAACCAACAGGAGATCTACATCTACGCCCATATAAAGCCTCATAAGGGGCCATCTGAATGCTGGAATGGTAGCTATTATTGTAGGCAAACTCAATAAGAGGAAGGTGATCATCCCAACTACCTTTGAAATCGATCACACAAGCTCTCAACATATCCTCTAAGGTCTGAATGGTACGCTCT
Source organism: Solanum sitiens (assembly GCA_016801875.1). NCBI lineage: Eukaryota > Viridiplantae > Streptophyta > Magnoliopsida > Solanales > Solanaceae > Solanum > Solanum sitiens. Next base: position 1,252,398 of record JABWTJ010000043.1, on the reverse strand, counting down.
GCCTGCCCATCCGTCTGTGGATGAAATGCTGTACTAAGGTTAACTTGAGTACCAAGACCTTTTTGAAATGACTTCCAGAAATGAGAGGTAAACTGAGGACCTCTATCTGAGATGATAGACAAAGGAACCCCATGCAACCTCACAATTTCATTAAGGTAAAGCTTAGCATAGTCCTTTGCCGAATATGTAGTCTTGACCGCCAAAAAGCGAGAAGACTTAGTCATCCTATCGACTATCACCCAAATTGAGTCATGCTGTCTGCGAGTACGAGGTAACCCTGTGATGAAATCCATATTGATCACATCCCACTTCCAAGTAGGAATATCGATCTCTTGAGTCATACCTCCTGGTTTCTGATGTTCTACCTTGACTTGCTGGCAATTGGGGCACTTACTCATAAAGTCTGCTATATCCCTCTTCATGCCATTCCACCAATAGACTTCCCGCAGATCGCGGTACATTTTAGTGGCACCTGGATGAATAGAATATCTGGAGTTATGAGCTTCTGCAAGAATATGCTTCCTCAACTCTCCCACATCAGGAACACAAAATCTACCTTGGTAGCGAAGTACACCATCTCCCCCTTGCGAGAAAACCTCCACTCTTTGATTGTTGACTGCACCCTTTAGTTCTAGCAAGATCGGATCACTCTCTTGCTTTTCCTTAACCTCCACTACCAAAGACGATTCTGCCCCATTCTGAACTGTTACACCGCTGTCTGATATGCTCATAAGGCGAACTCCCAAGCGAGCAAGCCTGTGAACATCCTTCACTAGCTCCTTTCTTTTTTCCTCAACATGGGCTACACTACCCATAGATAATCTACTAAGAGCATCGGCCACTACATTCGCCTTTCCAGGATGATAATGCACACTCATATCATAATCCTTAAGGAACTCAAGCCATCTCCTCTGGCGAAGATTCAACTCTTTCTGGGTGAACACATACTGAAGGCTCTTATGATTGGTGAACACATCTACATGAACACCATACAAGTAGTGTCTCCATATCTTGAGTGCAAACACCACTGCTTCAAGCTCGAGGTCATGAGTTGGATAGTTCTTCTCATGCACCTTAAGTTATCTAGAGGTATAAGATATAACCTTATCTCTTTGCATCAACACACAACCAAGGCCAACTCTGGATGCATCGCAATAGATTACATAACCATCTGAACCCTCTGGTAGAGTCAAGACAGGAGTTGTAGTCAATCTAGTTTTCAATTCTGCGAAGCTTTTCTCACAATCATCTGACCATTGGAACTTGACCATCTTTTGAGTCAACCTAGTCAATGGTGAGGCTATGGATGAAAATCCTTCCACGAACCTCCTGTAATAACCCGCTAGACCTAAGAAACTTCTGATATCTGTAGCAGAGGTAGGTCTGGGCCATTGTTTCACTGCTTCTATCTTCTGTGAATTTACGCGATCCCTTCGCTAGATACAATGTGACCAACAAAAGCAATGGATTGCAACCAAAACTCGCATTTGCTAAACTTAGCGAATAACTGGCGATCCTTGAGAGTCTGTAGAACAATTCTCAAATGACTTGCATGTTCTTACTCACTCCTAGAGTAAATGAGGATATCATCAATAAAGACGATAACGAACAAGTCCAAGTACTGTTTGAACACTCTGTTCATCAAATCCATGAAAGCTGCAGGAGCATTGGTTAGTCCAAACGACATAACTACAAATTCATAATGACCATACCGAGTTCTGAAGGTTGTTTTCGGAGTGTCACTATCTCTGACTCTGAGCTGATGATAACCCGATCTGAGGTCTATCTTTGAGAAATAACTAGCACCCTGAAGTTGGTCAAACAAGTCATAAATCCTGGGGATGGGATACTTATTCTTGATTGTGACCTTGTTCAACTGTCTATAGTCAATGCACATTCTAAGAGAACCATCTTTCTTCTTTACGAACAATACTGGTGCACCCCACGGTGAAATACTAGGTCTGATGAAGCCCTTATCTTGAAGGTCTTTCAACTGCTCTTTCAATTCCGTAAGCTCTGCTGGAGCCACTGTAAGGAGAAATAGAAATAGGCTAGGTATTTGGAAGGAGATCAATTCCAAAGTCAATTTCCCTTTCGGGAGGGACTCTGGGAAGACTTTCTGGAAACACTTCTGGAAACTCACAAACTACTGGAACTGAATCAAGATTTGGGGTTTCAAGGCTAGAATCCTTAACCCGAACTAGATGATAGAGACAACCCTTAGATATCATCTTTCTGGCCTTAAGGTAAGAAATAAATTGACCCATAGGCGCTAAGCTACTACCCTTCCATTCTAAGATTGGTTCGTCTGGAAACTAAAAACGAACAATCATAGTTCTACAATCGACTGAGGCATAACATGAGTGTAACCAATCAATGCCTAGAATAACATCGAAGTCTACCATTTCTAACTCTACTAGATCTGCTGAGGTAACTTTCTGAGAGACTGTGACAGGGCAATTTCTGTATACCCGTCTAGCTATAACTTGGTCACCAACTGAGTAGATATTGAGAAGGGTTCTGAGAGAGTTTCTAATCTGACACTGAATTGTACTGCTATAGTGAGTTACAAAAGACAAAGTCATGTTCGTTGTCTGAGTGAACCATATGTGAGTCACATCCTTGAGTTGGTAGGATACCAATCTTTCCTATCACTATCAGTTACTGACATCACACCAAATATTTTCTTGAACTCGTCAATGAACTTCTGTGGGTCCTTACCAACTTGCGACCTTGAAAACTTAGGCGGATTCATCCTAACGAAATCACAAACTCTGGCTGCTACTAATCGATCATTTCTATTAATAGGAACTCGAACCTGCTGATTGTTTTTGTTGTTCATACTCTGAGCCAAAAGCTAAATTGGCATTCTGAAGCTCTGCATTTGAACTTCCTTATCTGGTACTAGAGGAACTGCATTAGCATTGCGTGCATTAGCATTCCATGCCTAAGCTCTACGAGAAGGCATGATCTTAAGCGCATAACGATAGATTAGAAAGAAGATCATACCAACGCACGATAAGAATATCAAGAAAGTGAAGTTTTCCTAAAACACTTCATAGCCTCCCTCTCATTAGATGTGGTGCACTTCACACCCATGAAAAGGACTCTACTTAGTGCGGCTTTTCAGACATCCTAGGACTCTTGAACCTAGTGCTCTGATACCAAGTTTTGTCACGCCCCGAGCTACCCCCGAGACGCGGACACGGAACCTAGGACCACAAGTGATCCCAAGCTAACCCTGCTGGCATGATCATGAGCATACTAAAAATAATAAACTGATGCGGAAGCTAAATCATAATTAAATCTGAAAAGATGGGGAATACCCATATTCTATAACTGAGATATTTGAAAACAATGAGTTTAATACAAAGGAAATATTAACTCATACTAAGCTAAATCTAACTATGTCTGAAAATAGCCTCTAAACTGGACTAGAAATACTGGGACAAGCCCCAGCTAAATCTAGCAAAAACTGAAACTAAAAGACTAAATACTGAAGAGAAACTTATGAGTCTTGTCCTCGGAGAATGAGGACTCACCACTGAATCTGTTGATCTGGAGATCGGAAAATCGATCTATGCGTGATCTGGATGCTGAGAACCTGAACCTACATCACGAGAAGATGTAGCGCACGTATGCGTCAGTACTTGAAAGGTACTGAGCATGTAGGATAGAGTAAAGCTGAAATAAAACATAACTGAACAAGCACAAAAGCAAGTATAATAATCTGAACATGATATACTGAATTTCTGAGCTAACTGAATGCAATGACCAATTTATAACATGCTAAAACTGAATACTGAATATACTGATAAATGGTCATGCAGAGAGTCTGACTGAACTGTGGGAGCTACTAATAACCGATAATAAAACCACATGAGCTAAATGTGGAGTCCGATGTATACGCCCCATCGAGAGGACCCAATATACCCTGCCAAAGGTATAAAGGCATGCTGGCGTGATCACTAAACTGATTGCCCACAGAGGGGACTTACAACCTACTTGGCTAGTAGTTCTGGGACTATTGGGTACGCTAAACCCTAGTCCAACTCGGTATTATGCTACTCCCAATGAATTCTGTAAATTAACTAATTATGTCTGAGTTTCTGTAAATACTGGATAGCTCGAACTGAACATGCAAACTGAGAATGCAATAATTAATCTGGTAATTATGCATTTATAACTGAGGCATGTATATCTGAAGTTTCTGAAATATCTGACCTAGCATGTGTAATTCAAGAACTAAAGAAATACAAAGCTAGGGTTCTGAAATTCATTCGATAATCTGAGTAATAACATGATAATCTGATTTGGAACATATATTTAATAAATTCATGAAGTTCTATCAAAGTTCTAGAAACCCTAGGTTTAATCATGATAAGAAAACCAAGAATCTGACTGAAAACTAGGGACCCAATGGGTGAAAGGAACCCTCTAGTGAAATCCCGCATACCTGGTGATGAAATCCACGAAAACATAATTAAGTTTCTGGGCTGGAACTGCTGGAGCTTGTGGCGTTCTTGAACTAGGGTTCTTGAGCTTTTTTTCTCCTCTCTTGCTTCTAATTTTCTAAGTTTTGATTTGATGATTTGACTTGGATATGTTTTAATTATGTTTCTAGGCTTAAACTGACTAAAAATCTGATGATTTAGGGTCAAAACGACGTAACTTATGGTTTAAACGGAGTGGGAAAGGTCAAAAAGACCCCTGGGAAGGTTGCTGTCGGGCCACACGACGGCCAGGACTGACGGTCCGTCGTGTGCCCGACGCCCCGTCGTTGGATCCGTAGTGAGGGCCTGGTCGACAGGCCTTTACTAAAATGGGCATAACTTTTTACTCGGAGGTCTGATTTTAGCAAGGTTGGTGGCTATGGAAATATAATTCAATTATGTATCTGTGGGTAGGTCATTAGAGACCTAAGTCATTTTATTATAAGAGTTATGATCATTTTAAGGTGACCCAACTTCATTTCCCCTTAACTGTCTGCAATATTTTTTTTTCTTTTTCTGAAAAACTAATTTTTGGCCTGTTTTGGCTACGGGGTGTTACATATTCTATGGGAATGTAGGCTAAGCACGAGTGGATATTGTATGAGAGGGATGCTCATCCGTGAGTTGAGGTAGGGTATCTAGTAGAAATCTCTTGGAATGAGTGCACATCTGTGAGTTGAGGCGGGGTATCCCCTTATACCAAAAAGTATGAGCCCTCATAGGTCTAGTTAATGGATCCACTTAAGCTAATTACCGGTTTACCTTAGGCAAGTAGACCAACCCTTTTGATGTGGGATAGTACATCGGATTCCATGACTTAGCTCTCATGGTATTTTTTGGTTAAACGCTTATTCCCATTATGTGAGTTGTCATTATGGTTTCTTTATAGGTTCTACAAAGTGTAGGTAGTAGTATGGGATGCTACATATACATTGCATGACTAGTCTTGGAGAGGGTCATAGTGAGTGTCTCTAAATCCTAACGATTAATCAAAGAATGTGTCCATAATGAATGAATGAGTTTCTATGCAAGTTATTGGAGAATCTTGACTTAGAGTCTAATTGAGGTTATGCATGCTTACTTGTATTGTACTTATGTCTTAATTTCCTTGTCCTTACTTAATGAATTGAATGCGCCAAGTCTATGGTGGCTCCAAGGGAATACTTAAAGTGAATAGTATTATGGGATGCTACTTGCACATTGAACAAGTATGACCTAGAGTTGTATTAGATGATGGTCTTAATGTGATAATGTGATTCATATAATGCTTATATATGTCTCTGAAATGCTTTATTCTGTAAAGGAAGAAGGGTTGGAAGGTGAGTTCACTTTTGGTGATCTTAGTGTGGTGCCTTAGTATGGATGGTTGTATAGAACGCCATCCATACATTAGACAAGTTATATCCTAAGGGTTGCTCGAAGTGAAGTTTCAAAGGTAATGGTAAAGGTTTCCTTGTATTTTTATGTAAATGTGAAGTTATGACTTACATGATGTTGTACTTATACATGGTGTATTTTATGCTATCGTTCAGGATATTTCAAAAGTGAAATAACGCATGATTCCCAATCAAATTGTCCCTTTTAAGCATATGTTTGCACGATCATCATACTCAGTACATTTTTGTGTACTAACCCATATTCTTCATGTTTTTACTACAAGTGTAGTGCCGGCAACTGATATTCCTTCTAGCTAGTTTGAAGTATTGGATTACTTTCTTCCAAGACTTGGTATGTCCTTATGATTCTAGGACAAGATTTTATGTTTTCCTTAATTTGTGTTCTGACTATTTAGTTGTTATTTCCTGTTTTAAAGGGTTGTGTCCCTATTATGTTTATGAATTGGGTCTATGATGACCATGTTAGACTTAAACTTCCGCTAAATTTCAAGTTTTATATTCAATGAAGTTTTCTCATTTTAGACTTAAATGAGTTTAAAATCCGCACTATTTCAATATCAAATGCAATGAATGCTAAGAGGCTTGTATGAGACCCCTTCGGGGTCAAGTACGCCGTTTTGCGACTCGGGGGTGCTCTCGGGTTGTGACACTTGTGGTCTAATGTTGTAAGATCTATTCCTACATTATAAAGGATTTAGAATGTTTGTTGAGTGGTTTGAATTTTAACTAGAGTTAGTTATGTTAGGTCGTTAAAGTCAAGACAACTAGAGTTAGTTGATGTAGTGGGGCAACATAGTTATTGCTTGGTGAACTAGAGTTGCTGCTTGTGTATGATCTGATCTTTGAGATCTGAGTTTGTGGCTAGAGTTAGCCTTGTTGGGTTCTTGAAGTCTAGATCGACTAGAGCTAATTGGTTTAATGTCAATATAGTTATAGGTTAGTTCTTTTGCTTGTAGTAGAGTTACTACAGTAATTCCTAGGCTACAAGAGTTTATAATCTGAAGCTTTGCTCTGTTTTAAGTTATATGGAGTTTGGTTGAAAATCCTGTGAAGAAAGGTTGTGGTTTTCTCCTCCCTTGAGCAAGAGGTTTCCACGTAAAATCCTTGTGTCAACTTTACCATGAGTATTTACTTGTTGCCCCAATTCGAGTATACTTCAGATTTGGGTAAGTAATGGTCAATTATGTTACCATGATACGTGTATGATCTCGTTGATTTTTTCACTTTTATTTGTGAACAAGAGAATCCATGGACTTGGTATTTCTTTATATATATTGTGTAGCATAGTACTGCATTGAATGTTGGTTATAACTGAATTGATTCCAGAGAAGAAAGGATTGATGTGTTTCCCCAAGTGCACCACTGTATGAATTTAGTATGTGTGTGTTCGACAAATTTTACTGTGCTTCTTTTTATTTTTTTGGACTATTTCTCTGCTATGTGCTTCTTTTGTTGTAGTTTGGGGAATTATGTGGTGTATATGGGTATAAAGTTTAGCCACTTCAATCCACCGGGAGTGAAGTGGACCTTCATCAAAGGCTAAATTTTCATTAGCTAACAGTGGATTGTCTGGTAGTTGGATAAGATAGACCTTACGGATTAGTGGACTGTCTGGTGCCCGCAGCACAACAAAAGTCTCACAATATGTGCTTGAGAGGCTCATTGTAACGCGATCAAATATGTTACTACTTGTATGAGCTGTAATCATAATTAGAAGAGTATTAATTTAGAATTGGCTTTCATGGGGCAGACCTTGTTTTCTGTTTGGCAAACTAAAATCGGCAGTACAATGAGGCTCAATTGAAACTTAGAAACAGAGAGGTCCTATGTCTTAAATTTCAACTGAGAGCCAATAATGTGAGGATTCAGTACTTTTTCAATATGAGCGTATCCATCTGGTTGTGTCTTTAAGTGACATCAATAATGCGATCAAGATTAAGAATACAAGTGAGAATATCTGTAGACACGGGAGTTGGGCATAAAATTCCTTCATTTCATTTGTACCAGGAGTTCAAAGCAACCTTTTGTACTTCCAATGAGGGCACTATTGATTATATTTAGTTTATGTCAGTTTCTCAAGATAGATATACATATATATATATACACATGATTTTTTCCAAAGTTAATGGGTGCACGTGCACCCCAGATACACATGTGGGTCCGCGTCTGTCAAAAAGTGCTTCTCATGTATTGAGTGAGCTGATCAATTTGGCTAATATACAACCTAATAAATGAAAACGGAATGAATTATTTGATTTATTATGAAGAAGTATTTTGCAAAATATAAAGAATTAGATGAATACAAAAACCTAAGAGATATTAATAACATATGTGATAAGTGGTGTATTCACCACCTACATATATCTCTTTTCTTATGATTTTATGTCTTTTAGGTGGAAAGCTGCAAAATATGTTGGTCCTTGCATCCTGAATGCAGATTCTTGTTGCGCCTCCTGGAAACACGATAATTGAAGACATTTGTTTGCGTTGCCTAGCCTACACTAAGTTTATTAAACACTCCTTCCGCCTTTATGATATTATTAACTGATCCCTTTAAGGTAAAAAAAGACCAAATCATGCATATAACCAAAAATGGTGGTTTAATTGGAGCAGCCCATCAGGCGTTATTGGACTTGGGAGACACTGACTCGTTATCCTTCCACTGCACAGAGCGGGAACTGTTCGTTGCTCTGTGAAACCAGCCTCACACAGTTCGCTCCACTTTATGAACCCAGCAGCCCATTCCTTCGATTGGACAGCAAGGCCCAACTCTGTGCTTGGACAGGGCAGGTTAGAAATTAGTCCACCAAGCCCAACCATCTGCAACAGCCCAATATTCCACCACACTTATGCCCCCACTTGGGTTACAAGCCCATGTTACTGAGCCCCGCAAGCAGTATTGCTTCATAAATTCATATAACAAAGAAAGATGACTATTCAATAACGATGTGGGACACATTGTTGTCAAAGCATAAAATCTAATTAGTGAAATACTTAATATCTTAAGAAAGTCAAAACATGCAATTAATACTTAATTATGCTCTATAACAAATATGTAAAAACATGAAATCTATTGGAGTGTTACATGAAAAACATGAGAGATTATGGTAGGGAACGGTAGAGGTCAGATTGAGACTGGAATTGAGTGTTACATGAGAGATTATGGTGTATCAACAAAAACGTGGCAATGGAAAAATTTCGAGAAATGCCTCAGAAATCGTGGAAGGATTTAATTGAAGGAATTCTACGAAATCTCTTCAAAGATTCTCACTCATATTCTCAATCTTGCTCGCATAATTTATTTATCAATTTTCTTTTAGCTAGACAAATCTGAAAATGATGTGAAAGAATAGTCTTCAACAGTTTCAATTTTCGCCACTAAGGAAATGAATTGTCAAATAATAATGTCTAAATGTCCAAATAAGCACAAGACTAGACATCAAAATGTAAAACCTAACGACTACACCAAAAATATCTTTAGCAATAACTATTTAATGACAATAACTTAATTTCCGCTAAATATGTCCCTGAAGTCTATAGCAACATTAAATCCAACTACATATTGCTGGTAAATGTTTTAGTACTCTTTGTTAATATGCACATTTGTAGCCGCTAAAGTTTTTTTTTTATTGTAGTTTAACTCCCAAAAATTTCCAGACTTGATAATTCTAAACCATTTTCTTGTTATCAGTCCACTTTATTAACACTCTTGGATGCTGGGAAGTTGCTGCTTTTTGCCTGCACCTGCGTATAGTCGATGCTATTTTTCTTGAAAGTTGAATTGGCATTGCTATTAGTAGTTGGCACGGAATTGCGTTTTTCCTCTTTTATCGCTTGTAATATGGTATAGTATTGTGTGTGATTATATGTGTGGTTTTTTATTTGTCATATTCATATTGCAATAAGATGTCTGATTCCTTGATTGAAATGAACCTGATGAAGATAGTTGAGTCTGAGGAAGGATGGTATTTTATACAGGAGGGAATCGAAAAAGCGAAGAGAATTCTGGAAGGACAAACAGAATCATTCAAGAGTGATGAATGCATGATGTTATACATGTATCCTTAATATTTTTTGTAATGATAAATTAATGAGTTCAAATCTGATAGTTTTGGGATTTAGTAGCTTTTTACATATATATAAAATCGGTGTTGAAAGTCTGCAGATGAAAGGCTACATTCGCCCCCAAGATGAAGCTTCTCCTTAATTTGAAGAGTAGACTTATATATAATATGTGTTCAGGGAAACATCCTTACAGTTACGCTTCGCAGCATTCATGTCAAATCTCTTAAAATGCATTACTTTTGGAGGATCCGACATGCATCCAATAATTTTTTTTAAAGAATCTGAACAGCATAGACCACAAGAGAGAAAGTTAATGCTTCTTACTGTAGAATTGATTTATTCATCAAGTGCTTCCTTGTACTTGTTATACAGCTGTGAAGCGTAACCGTAAGGATGTTTTCCTGAACACATATTATATATAAGTCTACTCTTCAAATTAAGGAGAAGCTTCATCTTGGGGGCGGATGTAACCTTTCGTCTGCAAGACTATCAACACTGATTTTAAATATATGTAAAAAGCTACTAAAATCTCAAAACTATAAGATTTGAACTCATTATTTTATCATTACAACAAATGTTAAGGATACGTGTATAACATCATGCATTCGTCACTCCTGAATTATTCTGTCTGTCCTTCCAGAATTCTCTTCGCTTTTTCGATTCCCTCTTGTATAAAATACCATCCTTCCTCAAACTCAACTATCTTCATCAGGTTCATTTTAATCAAGGAAGCATGCATTTTATCGAAATCTGAATATGACAAATAAAAAACCACAGATATAATCACTCACAATACTACACCATATTACAAGCGATGAAAGAGGGAAAAATCAATTCTGTGCCAACTACTAATAGCAATGCCAATTCAACTTCCAAGATAAATAACATCGACTATACACAGGTGCAGGCATTTGGCAGCAACTTCCCAGCATCCAAAAGTGTCAATAAAGTGGATTTTGCTCTCATTTCTGGAATCAATGGCTATTTTCTGCTCAATGCACATTCTTACCAAAGATGGAACACAAGAGAACAATTGCCTTGTAAAAAGCAATTCAGTTTTTGAGCACTCATAACAATTGATCGCGACATACTTGAGGTCGTTGAGTTGTAGGTCCAAAGCATGTAATTGGTCTATCAAGGTATTTTGAAACCGCTTCAGCATTGTCGTCCGATGCATATACCTGATGGCATAAAACAAATATTGAATTAGTTAAAACCTCTCATGCTTACATAAACATACCACATAAACCTATCTTACTAAGTGGATACGTTCCAGGACCAAAAACTTAGAGAGGAGCGGAACCGTTATTCAAATTGGCAGTCACAACTACAAAGAAGTACACATATCAAGTTACGATTACATTATAATTTTCCATTACCTACATAAATCTAAAGTATGCTCAAATTGGGGAAACTCTTAATCAACTGTAGAGTGCAAGTAGTTTGATGCAGTTTTCTCAAGTCTATTCCTAATAACAGCTTTTGCAAGCTCGCAAAAGGACCCCACTTAGAAATTGTGTCAGCCGTCAAAAGCTTCAGAGCAACAAAAAATAGAATTACATGAATACAAATCCTATAATATATACAAGTATAACATGTCAAATGCTTACCTCAGGGCAACTTAAACCAATTTGGAGAAACTGAAGTGTAGCTGCGACGCTTAAAAGAAGCTTTTCCAAAGTTGATTTTTCGTCCTGTTTTGGATTTGGACCGCAATCCAGCACTTCGTCTATTTCAAGTTGTAACTTTCTCAATCCTTTGCAGTTCATAAAGAGATTTAAATCGAGATAGGGACAACCATGAACAACCAAGTGTTCCAATTGTAATGAGACAATAATGTGCAGGTATTGATTTCCACGACAGTCCACCAAGTCTAAATTGACAAGAAGGGGGCAATCGATAACCTAAAACTCAGTGGTTGGTACAAAGGTTATACTTTGTAGACGAAGGTTTATTAGATGCTGGAAAGCAACAAAGGGCTTTGGTGGTTTGAACAAACACATGAAGAGTTCCAAATGTGTCAGGGTTGGACAGTTAAATACACAGGATGACACTTTATAAGTGCGATTATCTGGCATGTTAAGGCATGACTCCTTGACACCTTCTCTAGTGACATAAACCAACCATCCATCAGTATGTGCATATGAAGACGAACGTATTGATTCCACAAGATGAAACTTCTCAATATCTCCAAGAGGTTGTAACAAAATTGTATTTACTCTTTCTCTGAAAAATTTGTTGAGTTGTGCATATATCCAAAAGGCCCCGGTCAAACACAGATTCGGAAGCCTGGCCCAATTGTATCTCCATTTTTTGGACAAAATACTGGTTTTTGCTGCGTCTTCAATAGTAAGAAGCTCTACGATATGATTCATAACATTTCCTGGTAGTTTACTGATCCTATCTTCTCTTTCCCCTCCACCAACAACTCTTTTAGCATCTGCGAGGAGAAACTGAATAATTTTATGGCATGTTTGGTTAAATGTATTGGAAATAATAATCACAGTACTAGAGAGTACATTTATTGAAAAATTTAGTTATACATGGATAACATATTTAACATGACAATAATATTTTTAAATGCATTAAAGTTTTTCATATATTGCCGAATAAAAAATATCTCATTGCATCCACCACAGGAGAACACATCTACATACAATAATGCCAAGACTTTTATAAAAAACCAAGTCACATAAATATTGTCTCAAATATGTACTTTTCTTTATAAACTAACACTTGTATAGTTATTACTTGTAAATCCGCTAAACACTTATTTTAGTTGCTATTTGTAAGCATTTTCTTTACAAAACTAACACATTAGTTTTCCTGAATCAATTAAAATACAACACAAAATAGATACAAAGGCATCAAATAGATATTATTTTACCATCATGGATATCGATAAAAAGAGAAGTCTCATTTTAATTAGAAACTAAACCTTAATGCAATAGAAAGAACATCAATACCGGAAATTATTTCATGTTGGTGTCACCACTTGCCTAAATTGACTTCCATAAGTTGCAACTTTGGCCAAAGTATTCAAATTTTCCAAGACTTTATGTCGTTTGTAACAACCCTAAAAATATTAATAAGCTAATTGTTTAAGGTGTCAAGAATGCTTGCGATTAGACCAAGGTTCACACGGATTCATACGCGTAGAACTTGACCTCAAAACCCTTACTACGACCAAGCCAACTAACTTGGGGAGTTAGTTGAGCTTGTAAAGGTTGTAACCAACCAAGTACGGCTCTCGAAAATGAAGATTTAATCGAAGGAGTCTTTACCGGACTTAAAAAGAAGAAATTTTAAGTTTTGAGGGTCTAAGGGTAAAATGGTCTTTTATCAGGCTAGGGGTAATATCGTAATTACCCTAAATATATAATTAATTAATTATTTAATAAAGTGGATGGGCAATTTGGGGAGAGAGAGCCGAAATTGGTCTCTTGAAATGAAGTCTTGCTCCACCCGGGTTCGAACCTAGGTGGGAGCAAGGATTTAATATGATTTTTATTATTATTGGTGAATTAATTTAATAAATTTATAATTAATGGCTGATGTAAAAAGGAAAATTAGATCTTATTATTATTTATTATTTATTTACTTATTAATTAATGTTTTTTTTAAATTGACTAAGTCTTGCCAACTATCCTAGTTTTAAGATGCACTATCTCACACTATCTCTCTCCCTCAAGCCTAAATCTCTCTCTCTCTCATCCAAATTATTTTTCTTGGCTGCAAAAACAGAAGATTAAAACATTAGAGAGCAATCAAAAGTTCTCTAAACTCAAAGAACTTACAAAAAAAAATATACAAGAAAGCAAGCTAACTTAAGAAACGAAAACTTTGCATCATCTTCTCGACGGGTTTGTGTTGAAGGTTTAGGGGAGGAGTTTGGAAGCACTTGGAAGGTGTGGAAAGCTACAACAAGGTATGGGTTTTCTCTCTTGGAATCCTTTCTCCAAGAGGAATTTCTTTCTACAAAAGTCGACATATGAAACTAGGGCTGTCCCCTTGAATGTTGAACTCCTTGTCCCTAGTCTCCTTCCGATTCCAATCTAAATTAGTTTAGAAATCATGTTGTTGGTATGGTTGCTGGTAGCTAAGTGTAAAATATGATGTTCCTTGTGATTTTATGTTTGGAAATAGCAAGCATGTTCAATGATGTCAACCGAAAATGATGTGGTGCAATGTGTAAAATGTTTGTTGTTGTTCTCCGTTTTGAAGTCTTAAAATGGCTTGTTTGATGATTGGAATTATTGTGCATAAGGTGTGTAAATTGTGTTGTTAAATGAAGTGTAAGGTGGCTGATCATAAGTGGAAAAATCTAAGTAAACAACAATGAATCTACACCTAAGAATGTATTAAACGAATCGTGAAAGTACCTCAAAACGAACGTATGAATGTTGTTAAATAAAGGCTAAAAAATTTAACAAAATTTCCAGCACTTGGTGATGGAATTTTCGTCCAGAATACTTAAGGTTGAGAGGTATAAAAATATATTTAAAATATGTGAGGTCAGAGGGGATTGAACCCAAGACCTCACTACATGAAAGCTGGAAAACAAAATGAGAGGTGTGGGATTCGAACCCACAACCTCTCGGCCTAAAAAGAGAGTAAGAGAGGAATTTTAAATTAATAAAAATAAATGTGGAGAGTGGGGATTGAACCCACAACCTCTTGAATGGATGAGAGAGCTAGGAGAAAAATAAAGGAGAAAAATAAATGTGGAGAGTGGGGATTGAACCCACAACCTCTTGAATGGATGAGAGAGTTAGGAGAAAAATAAAGGAGAAAAGTAAATGTGGAGAGTGGGGATTGAACCCACAACCTCTTGAATGGATGAGAGAGTTAGGAGAAAAATAAAGGAGAAAAATAAATGTGGAGAGTGGGGATTGAACCCACAACCTCTTGAATAGATGAGAGAGTTAGGAGAAAAATATAAAGGAGAAAATAAATGTGGAGAGTGGGGTTTGAACCCACAACCGCTTGGATAGGTGAGAAAGTTAAGAGATAAATTAAAAGAAAAATAATGAGCTTGTGGGGGATTGAACCCATCACCTCCTTGCCTTAAAACGAAAAAGGAGAGGAGAACAAGAAAGAAATATAATGGGGTTGATGGGAATCGAACTAGGGTCTCCCAAATCTGAAAAAGGCAATTACCAAGTTTAAAATAAGATTAAGTGTTATCCAAGGGATTCGAAAATGGGTTCCCTTGCCCAATTCTGTATTGACACATAAGTCATACGTAAGTAAATATTTAATGAATGCTGCCTCTAAAGATCGAAATCAATATCTTGGCATATCTACAAGATGCATAAGTCTTGTTCCACATAATCTTGGGTAAACATGAATCACTTAGACAAACTATGAATGAAGCCTCATGGCTTGTATGTATAGACACATAAGTCTAACATACATTCAAAAGTAAGTGAACCTAAGATGTATGAAATGAGATGATGAACCCTATAAGGGTTAAGTATGAGTTTAAGATACACTAAATGGCCAAGTGCATTGGCATATGATGAGATGAACAATGAAATGATGAAATGAACAATAAAAAAAAATGAAACCCTAGAAGGGTTAAGTAAGGGTGTGAAACACACCAAATGGCCAAGTGCATTAGCATATGATGAAATGAACATTTACGTAATAAGAAGTGAATAACAATGAAAAACAAAGGTGTTAATGATGATGAATGTGGTGACAACATGATATGAGGCTAATGTAAATGATGAGAGAAATCTCAAATGAGCCTAAGTAAATGTTACCAATACGTACTCACCTATGAGAGTGTAAGATAATGAAGAGACCAGTCTCTATGAACACTCTAATTAGAGTATTGAGCTTAACACACTCAATACGAATGATGAGATGAGAAATCATCTAATGAGCTATGCTGTCCTCATACTAGAAGCCAGCTTCCATGACGTATGAGATGAATGTAATGGAACTTTATACTAAGCACCGATAGACTAGCTATGAGCGGTGATGCCTTCTTTCAGGAAGGGCGGAGGTTCACGTAACTCTCATGAGATGAGACTGTCCGGCATGCCGGGTATGGGTCTCCTTATATCTCCTAGTCTTCGAACCTATACTGCCAATATAGGGATCTGGCGGGGTTAAATTCCCATGTACGCTAGCATGTTTTTGGGTCACTTTGGCCGGTGATTCCACCTCATTTTGGTGTGGGGGAGACACTGGATTTCATGATGCTCACATGATCTATGTCGGTTAAAGTTAAAGTTCCCAATGAATGAATGAGGCCAGCCTCAAATGAAGCACATAAAGAATTGAATGATACCGAAAGTGTTAGGGTAGGATAATCAAAAGGTGAGCTAGACTCAGGTAATAACATTAGGTTATTCCTGATCATTGCACAGCAAACCCGATGAAAGTCTTAAACTACACCCTAGGTAAAGCTGGTGTTCTCACTGGCCTATGAATGAAATGCAGTGAAGTACGTACGAATGAATGAAGCAGACTCAGTGTTTGCTAATGAAGACTCCCTAGTTGAGGTCCCATATGTTGAGCCCTTATTTTGGAAAGTCTTAATGTTAAGTCGATGATTCCAAGGTATCATGGCATATGAATGAATGATACGAACGAAGCTATGTGTTATGTGTTATGTGCTATGATATGTGTTGTGTGCAATACGATATTGAATATGATGCATGTTACCCTCATGGCATGACCTTCCTAATCTCAAATTGGCAAGTCCACTGACTCAGTTGTTTATCTCTTTAATGTTAGATGGTTGATGATGAACGATTATAAAATTTTAAGAATGTTTGGCAAGCATGTTTAAAGAACAAAAAGTTTCAAATTTTCCGCTAAAATTAACCTATGTAAAGTAAGTATGACGTAAGTAGGCTTGTTTGCAACCTCTGAGAGGTCAACGACGCCGGTCTCGTCTGGGGTCTAGATTCCAATCGTGACAGAACCGGTTGCAAATAGTCTATAGTCAGCAAAAGTCTTATGCCGATCATAGAAGAAAAGATTAAGAGTTTGAAAAAGGTAATAAGGTGTACTTGAAAATTTTGCCTATGAAAGGGGTGGTTATATTTGGCAAGAAAGGGAAGTTGAGTCCTCATTATGTGGGTCCCTATGAAATCTTTCAAAGGTTAGTAAGGTTGATTATGAATTGAAACTCCCCAGTGAACTACCTTCGGCTCATCCGGTTTTGCATGTTACTATGATTAAGAAGTGTATCGGTGATCCAGAGTCTATTCTTCTTATTGAGGGTCTTGGTGTACAAGAGAACCTCTTCTATTAGGAGGTTACGGTTGAAATCCTTGATCATCAAGTGAAGAGGTTGAGGCACAAAGAGGTGGCCTCCGTAAAAGTGTTATGGAGGAACCACCTATTTGAGGGAACAACATGGGAGGCCGAGGCCGACATGAAATCCAGTTATACTCATCTCTTTCCTAATGAAGGTTAGTTGTTTTTACATATAATTAAAATAATGATTAAATTTGAAGTTGCTATGATTTTTGGTGAATTTTTGCAAAAAATGTGCATTTTATGGTGTCATTACAGTAAAGTACAGTGAAGTGTGCCTTTTTACTTGAAAAATTTGCAATTCTCCTTGTTCTGAGTTATGTTGTGCATTTTGGTATGCGAGTCTTTATGGAATGATATTGAGCATGTTGGTAAGTTGAGATTTGGCATAACAGACTCATATATGGTATGTTGAGCTCATGTTGTTGCTAGAAGGAAATTCCTCATAATGTGATTTTGAGCCTTGTGTGTGGTAATGGAATTGTAACAACCCTAAAAATGAATAGGATCAAGACGCAGGTGTTTCAAGAATGCTTGCGATTAGACCAAGGTCCACACATATTGATACGCGTAGAACCAGACCTCAGAACCCTTACTACGACCAAGCCAACTAACTTGGGGAGTTAATTGAGCTTGGAAAGGTTGGAACCAACCATGTGAGGCTCACGAAAATGAAAGTTTAACCGAAAGAGTTTTTACCGGACTCAAAAGAAGAAATTTTAAGTTTTGAGGGTCCAAGGGTAAAATGGTCTTTTCCAGGCCAAGGGTAATATTGTAATTACCCTGAGTAATTAATTATTTAATTAATTAAGTTAAAAAAAAAAAAAAATTCGGGTGGGGCAACCCGAAGTGACCCATTTGCGCAAAATGGGGTCACCCGGGTTCGAACCCCACTAGAAGCAAGATTAAACTTGCTTTTATCTTAATGTGTTAACTTAGTTTTTAATAAATAATTAATATTAGCTGATTTAGGAAAAAGAAATCAGATTTTTAATAATTTTTATTAATTATTGAGTTGACTAATTCAAACCCACAAAGTCCTACTTCTACTAGAATTCTATCTCCCTTTTCCCCACTCTCTTTGCACGATTTCTTTCTCTCTTTCACTCTCTTTTTCTTGGCTGAAAACGTGAGAAAACAATCAGCAAAAGCAAAATAAAGTAAAGGCAAAAGTTCATCAAGAACTTGAAAGATAGAAACTCAAAGAGAAAACAATCCGGTAACGTTAAGCAGAACGACTACGCTAGTCGGGTGAGGTGTGACTTTGGGTGTGTGGACTGATTTGTGGAGGAGTTCTTGGGCAGCATTTTGAACATCTAACAAGAAAACAAAGGTATGGGTTTTCTTACTCTTGGTCCCTTTCCCAAGAGACCCCTAGGACTCAGTATATTCGGCTCAAAAACTATGGTTGATTCCCCTATTGCATGTCCCTGTCATTAGCTCCCAACGAATGTAGGTTGGTATGAATGCTAGTAGACTTAGGATTATGTGATGTTTGTGCTGAATGTTAATGTATTCGATGTACATTAATTCACGAAAATACAACCATGTGTGTGTTCGAATTAAGAAAAACAAAATATGTATGGCATGTTGGGTCTCGGCCTAAGGGCTTAATTTTGTTAATGTTTTGTTTGTTGTTTTATGTACACTAATTGAAGTAAAATGTGATGTTCATGTGACATGAAGTGTGGCTGAATTGAGGAGTAAGCCTTTTGGTTAAGAAGTTGTGAAAAATTGTGGTAAACAACGTACCAAACGAACTATGTATTGTCCTACGAATTTACTAACAAAAGGAGATAAAAATAAGTAAAGAAATTACTTTGAATTTCCAGCATTTTTGTTGATATATGCTGCCAAATTAAGATGGTTAGAATGCCAAAAAAAATAAGGAAAATAGGTGAGGTCATTGAGGGTCGAACCCAAGACCTCACCCCTTTAAAATCCCCAAAGAATTTAAGAAGAAAATTCGTGTGGTGAGGGGGATTCGAACCTTCCTTCTCTGTGAAATATGTGTGAAGAAAAAGAAATTAAGAAATGAGAGGGGTGGGATTCGAACCCACACCCTATCGGTTAGAAACCAAGGAAAGGAAAAATGAAGAAAAAGTTTTGAGAGGCGTGGGATTCGAACCCACGACCTCTATGCGGATGAGGGAGATAATATAAAAATAAAATGAGGCTGTGGGGATTCGACCCCACAACCTCACAGTCAACTCAAATAGTCAACTTGAAAAAGGAGAATAAAATAAAGAGGTTGTGGGGGTTGGAACCCACAACCTCTCGGCCTAAGCGAATGGAAGGGAAGGGAAATTAAAAAAATAATTTAATGTGGCTAAGGGGACTCGATCTCGGGTCCCAAAGCCTCATATGAGTCGAGACAAATAAAAACAATACGAAAATGGGGTTGTGGGGGCTTTAACCCAACGATATGAGATTGATGAAGAAGGGAAACTCTATCGTCCTATAGCCTCTCGTACCATTGAATGTGTCGCGACTCACCACCAATGATACGAGACTCTACTAGACGTGGCAATATGAGACTTTATAGAACCTAAAACCGCTTTATAAACCTCATGCTCTGATACCAAGTTTGTCACAACCCAAAAGCATACCCTAGAAGATAGGGTACAATCGTGGATTGTAACCGGCGTCGTCGACCTCTCGGAGGTCTAAGACAAGCCTCTCATATCATTCATTGCATTGGCATAGTAAATTTAGCGGAAAATTTATAACTTTACATAGCACATCATATGCTAGAAACATCACATCGGATATATATATAAAACATAAGTCATAAGACATAATTAAACTCTAAGTCTCTTTGCCATCTTAGACTCGATAACTTTAGAATACATTAGGGACACGGCCCATACGATACCTTACATAACTATACAATATTTAAAGACTTCATATTAAAGACATAAGTAGGACATCCTTGAACTGAAGGATTTCCTTTCCTTGAGCTTGAGAAAACACCTATCAAGCTTCTCGATCATAGACCTCCTTTAAGCATTCCAATACCTACACTTTGTGTAAAAAGTAAAGAAGAATGGGGTTAGCACAAGAATGTACTAAGTATGGCAACCATGCGAAAACATGCATTTAAAAGGGACATTTCCTTGAAATCATACTTCATGCCATTTTGAGTAAATCATCATAAAACCTTTGTTAACATCATTTATATCATCCACATACGTCATAGAAACACAATCAAAGGCCAATCATCATATGAAAGCACATATAGAATATAAGTGCACATAAAGGTCACTTTATAGTGAACTCTCCCTTCTTAGCATTTAACTCTTTCTTTCAATTCATTAATCTCCTAAATAATCCTTTAGGGATACTTTGTGCAATGCATCACCTTAGGAACATAAGAGAATACCATATATAGTATCTATACAAGACAACACATGCCATCATAGAAGTATAGTACAACATAAACATAGTCAAACCAAGACTACAACATCATACATAAAGGACACATACATAATCATATACATTAGAGAACCTTCCTAAGACTTCCCAAGGAGTCACTTGTGCAATGTCTAGATGGGTTCATTACTTCCATCTATCCTAAGTAACTTACCTTAAGTCCTCCTAGTTAGGATCCTATTCAATTACTTCCCTTGTCCATTTTACTTTAGGGAAACCATAGCCTTAACCGACACTAAGACCATGGGTGATAATCATGGAATTTGGTGTTGTAGAGCCTTACACCAAAGGAAGGTGTTACTACCTAGCCAAGGTAGAACATTAACATACATGCTAGCATATCAAGCGAATTCACTTTGCTAGATCCTATGTGGCAAGCATAGTTTATGGAACTAAGAGATAGGTATTCCCTCTATATACCATTTGGTAATGGGGCCTCACCTCATGAGATAACATGAGTGAATATTCCTCAAGGAAAGTCAACACTTCATGTAAGTACATAGGTGAGTATTCCTCTAAGGGAAGTCAACACCATATGTAGGTCCATAGGTGATTATTCCTCTAAGGGAAGTCAACACTCTATAAGGGACAAATGGTGAAATATTCCTCTAAGGGAAGTCAACACTCTATAAGGGACAAATGGTGAAATATTCCTCTAAGGGAAGTCGACACCATACATAGGTCCATAGGTGATTATTCCTCTAAGGGAAGTCAACACTCTATAAGGTACAAATGGTGAAATATTCCTCTAAGGGAAGTCAACACCTCTCAATGTCAAGTTCACTCGGTGCTAAGCTAAGTTCCCTTTATTGAAAAGCCTTTATTACCTTTGTTTATAAAACATAGTCTTAGGATATTCATCATTCATATGCTTATAGCATATTAAAGCACCTATCTAGTTTTGGAGTATTCTTGGGCCCTCCTAGTTGGACCTCTTCTCCCTAACTAGATCATTCATGTGTGTGAGTGTATATATAGATGTGAGCAAACCTTTCACATAACACATCAAGTCACACATGTTCATATATCAATGCATAAGTCTATAGGCATAACTATATGAGCAATCCTTTCATATAAACCTACTAAGACACTATACACATTCATACTTCATCATATCATATTCATAACATGTTCATATAATCATCCTTCATATGCATAAGAACCAAACCTAGGAAATATCCTATCAAGATATACATGTGCAATGCATAGACAAGGTCCCATACCCTTGTCCATACTAGTACACCTCTCAAGTCATCCTAGTAAGGGAATCATACATTCATAAGCATCACCTTAATATGCATAGTAGTAAACACTAGTGATTATGAGAACTACCTTTCATTTAGACCCAGTGACTCATACTACTTGAAATATGCATGTAAGTGAGAGTGTGTGTACATTGACCAATATGATCACATCATGGCTAGCAATATCATCTTAAGTCAGCCACACTATTAGACCACATTATACTTTCAAGCACATAGCACACAACACATAATAGCATAGGAGACAAGGCAATATATACCATGAAATCAATACTCCTAACTTTAGCTATTTACACTTTCATATAAGGAATACATGGGTAGAGGCTATTAACCATTTTAACACATCAATGGCAGCACCTATACAATACCCTAACATGATTATATACATGCTCATACAATAGCCACACTACCTAATTCACAACTAGAATAGGAAAGTAGGCATAAGCTTCTCATAGTATCATTTTAGGCACATGTTCATAAGTTCATCAATTTGCCTTCATGGCCATGGTCAACACATATATAATGACAATAAAGTAAACACCGCCACCATAAGTGGACCATACCACACAATGCCATACAAGGCTTCATCAACATTACTATAAGGAATAGAGAAGTAGAAGCGTAAAGAGAATAAGCATTCTTACCAAATTCTCATCCTTTGATCATCATTGATCAATAAACCTTATTCATCAATAAAACACATATATGGCAGTAGCTAATGAAATCATAGTCTAGATGAGACACTACTACAATTTTCCATTAAGGTCGATACAAGCATACTTTATATAGGGAGTTCATGGAAAGTAAGTTTACATAGGTTAATCATATTCAACCTATCATGAATTGACCCATATTGTATTAATTACATATAATTCATCCTCATACTTCATTATAGGCAGCAGCTATAGACATTAACCATAATCAATTCTTATAGCGACTAACCTAACGTTAAGATCACAAGTTACAACTTCATAGACAAGAAGAGCCTAGATTAATTCAAACCAAGCCTTTTCTATTTTAGTCATACATGATTTATATCCACAATTCAACCATGGTATGAACCTAAAACAGTAGCTACAAGAACCACAACTTAATCGAAATTCACTTTAGATCACAAGAAAACCAACGTTAAAGTGAACTATAGAAAACTAGGCTAAACATGCTCAAATCTTCATACATTAATCCTCATGCATCATTCAACATCAATTCAACATAAATTCATGTAAATAACAGTATATACCATCACCTCAACGTAAGAGAATCATAGTTCAATCGATAACAAGTCAAGATCACAAAGCCCATGTAAGAGCTAAACCAATTTTGGAAGGAACATGGGTTCATCATGCAATTGGAGTGAAATAACATTAAAATCACTGTATTAACTTCAATTCATCATGATTTAATCATTAAAAACGTTTTGAGAAAGAACCAATGGCTAGATTGGAAGATTGGAAACTTGTTCATAAGATTTCTTTGAAAAACATTGAGAAGAACTCTCCAAGTGAAAGGTTACTTAGAGATGAAGGATCACCATACCATTTATTAGTTGAAAACCTCTAAAACTTCATGATTCATCCATGGAAAACCCAGCTTGAATCTGTTCTTGAGCCTCACCAACAATGGTGGTTTTAGAGAGAACATTTTTTGGAGAGAAAGGCTTAAAATATGTGAGAGGGTTTGGGAATGGGTTAATCACGTTTTGGAAGGCTTATATTCACCTAAAATCACTTAATTAAACCTATTATAGTCAGGTTAGGACGTGGGGTGAATTTACCATTCACCCCTTTAAGTGGCAGCACGCAGGCAGCCAACTCGCAGGCAGCCGCGACGCATGCCTTGACGGGGCGTCATGGGCTTGACGGGGCGTCATGCCCTCCGTCGCCCATGACTTAGAAAATTTCTTGGTTCACAACCTGCCCAAGGCTACCCTACTTCGACAGGACCTGCTTGACGGTCCGTTGGAGGCCCAACGGTCCGTCATTGGGTCCGTCAAGGACACTGCCCAGGCAGTGTATTGGCAGCCTTGGGGTCCTTCTTTTGGGGCCTCTTGTGGGGCCCTTTAGAAGTCGTACCCGGACGTTTATAACGCGATTACAAACCTTAACATGTTATAGACCTACCACATAAGTTTCATCCAAAACAAACACCTACAAGACGTCCAAACAGCCTTGACCCCAACATGACATACGATGAAAGTCTTAGGGGCTATCTTTCGAACTCCTTGGACGTTCTTGGGCGTTTGACCTCCAAACTTTACGAAACTTCATACAATAACATTAAACATCATTTAACACCATTTCAAGACTTATTTGACTCAGTTCACACAATTTAGGCATGCATACACACATGAGGCACATTAGCGACTATTCGTCGAACGTCTTGGACGTCCCTTGACGTTCGACTTCTAAATCACTTCAAACTTTGCACACTCTATATGACATAATAAGGCATTTTAGGACCTTATAACGATAAGACGAACATGTTAGGCTCTAGACACCTTATCTCATTTTCGAGGTCTTACATCATCATTCTTTTCATATAGCACACAGCACATAACATACTTCATTTAGCACATACATATATCACATATCATTTGTTCGTATGCCGTGAGACCTTAGAATCACGGACTTAACATTAGGACTTCCCAAATGAGGGCTCAACATATGAGACCTCAACTAGGGAGCCTTCTTTAGCAGACACAGAGTCTGCTTTATTCATTTATACGTACTTCATTTTTCGTTCATTTATATACCTAGGATGTTATTTGGGACTCTCTTCGGGTTCACTATGCAATGACCAAGAATGACCTAGTGTCATTACTGGAATCTAGTTCACCTCTTGTGTAACAACCCTAAAAATGGATAAGATAAGTAATGCTTAATGTGTCAAGAATGCCTACGATTAGACCAGGGTTCACAAGGATTGATGTGCGTAGAACCAGACCTCGGAACCCTTGCTACAGCCAAGCGAACTAACTTGGGGAGTTAGTTGAGCTTGGAAAGGTTGGTTCCAACCATGTATGGCTCTCGAATACGAAGATTTACTCGAAGGAGTCTTTACCGTACTTAAAAAGAGGAAATCTTAGGTTTGAAGTGTCTAGGGGTAAAATGGTCTTTTTCCTGGCTAAGGGTAGTATCGTAATTATCCTAAATATATAATTAATTATTTATTTAATAAGGTGGAGGGGCAAATTGGGGAGAGAGAGCCGAATTTGAGCTCTTGAAGTTAAGTCTTGCTCCACTCGGGTTCGAACCTAGGTGGGAGCAATTATTTAATGTGACTTTTTTTATTGGTGAATTAATTTAATAAATTAATAATTAATGGCTTATTTAAAAAGAAAAATCAGATTTTATTATTAATTATTAATTATTTATTAATTAATGTTTTTTTTAAATTGACTAAGTTTTGCCAACTATCCTAGTTTTAAGAGACACTATCTCACACAAACTATCTCTCTCATGCCTAATTCTCTCTATCTTTCTCGTTCATTCTGTTGTTCTTGGCTGCAAAAACAGAATACAAAACATTATAAGTCAATCAAAAGTTCTCTACACTCAAAGAACTTACAAAAAAAAAAAAATACAACAAGCAAGCTAACTTAAGAAACGAAAACTTTGCATCATCTTCTCGACGGGATTGTGTTGAAGGTTTAGGGGAGGATTTGGGCAGAACTTGGAAGGTGTGGAAAGCTATAACAACGTATGGGTTTTCTCTCTTGGAATCCTTTCTCCAAGAAAAATTTCTTTCTACAGAATTCAACGTATGAAACTAGGGCTATTCCCTTTATTGTTGAATTCCTTGTCCCTAGTCTCCTTCCGATTTCAATCTAAATTAGGTTAGAAATCATGTTGTTGGTATGGTTGCTGGTAGATAAGTGTGAAATATGATGTTCTTTGTGATTTTGTATTTGGAAATAGCAAGCATGTTCAATGATGTCAATCGAAAATGATGTGGTGCAATATGTAAAATGTTTGTCGTTGTTCTCCGTTGTGAAGTCTTAAAATGGCTAGTTTGATGGCTGAAATTAACGTGCATAAGATGTGTAATTCGTTATGTTCATATGAGGTTTATGTGACTGATTTTAAGTGGAAAGTTGCAGCTAAAACAACAATGAATCTACACCTAAGATTGTGTTAAACGAATCCATGAAATACACCTCAAAAAGGTGTTAAATGATCCATGAATTTTCCTAAGTTTTCAAGTGGAAATATTGGTGAAAATAAGCTAATAAAATGACTAATTTTCCAGCAACAACTACAAGTTTAGTTTAGGCTAAAGTGTAAAGGGGAAGTCTGGAAATTTAATTGGTTTTAAAGGGGTGAGGCCACCAAGATTTGAACCTGTGACCTCACCCGTGTGACACCTTACATTCGCAAGAAATGAAAAGGGGTCAGGGAGATTCAAAATGGGGTGTACTAGCTGAGAAAGGGAGAGCAAAAGTTCAAAATAAATAAAATGGGAGGCGTGGGAATCGAACCCACAACCTCCAGGCAGAGAAGGAAGGGAAAGAAAAATAAAAGAAAGGAAGTGCGAGCCGTGGGAATCGAACCCACGACCTCAAGACTGGAAAGGAGAAAGGGCAAAATAAATAAGAAAATAAAGTGAGGCTGTGGGGGCTCGATCCCACAACCTCACTGCCAAACGCATAGTTAAGTCAATTTTTAAGTAAAAATAAAATAAGGAGGCTGTAGGGGTTCGAACCCACAACCTGCCAATTCCCAGCGTAATAAAGAATAAAACAAAAAGAGGTTGTGGGGGTTTGATCCCACAACCTCTTGGTCTAGGCGAATTGGACAACACAATTTTAAATGAAAAATAAAAGGGGTTGCGGGGGTTCGATCCCACAACCCTTAGGCCAATTAGGAGGACAATCCAAGGAGAAAAATAAAGAGAGAATGTTGATGTTGGGGCTCGATCTAGGGTCCCAATGTCATGAAGACTAAAAATAAAGTCAAGTAAAAATGTAAGTATTGTCCAAGGGGTTCGAACTTGGGTTCCCTTGCCCAAATTTCCGTATTGATACATAAGTCATACGTGAATTAAATGTTCAAGAATAATGCCACCTACTTAGATCGAAATCAAGATCTTGGCATACATACAAGATAGATAAGTCTTGTACTACATAATCTTAGGAAGATATGAGTCACTTAACGAACTATGAATGAAGCCTCATGGCTTGTATGTATAGACCCATAAGTCTAGCATACGTTTAAAAATAAGTGAACCTAAGATGTATTTAATGAAATGAAGAAATCCTAGAAGGGTTATGTAAGAGTGTGAAACACACAAATGGTCAAGTACATTGGCATATGATGAAAAGAACATTCACGTAAAATGGGGTGAGTAATTATGAAGAGCAATTGTGTTAATGTTAATGAATGTGGTGACAACATGATATGAGGCTAATGTAAAAGATGAGAACAATCTCAAATGATCCTAAGTAAACGTTACTAAAACGTACTCACCTATGAGAATGTAATTTAATGAAGAGACCAGTCTCTATGAACACTCGAATGAAAGTATTGAGATTAACACACTTAATACAAATGATGAGATGAGAAATCATCTATTGAACTATGATGACACTCATACTAGAAGCCAGCTTCCATGACGTATGAGTTAAATGTAATGGAACTTTATACTAAGCATCGATAGACTAGCTATGAGCGGTGATGCCTTCTTTCGAGAAGGGCGGAGGTTCACGTAACTCTCATGAGATGAGATTGTCCGGCTTGCCGGGCATAGGTCACCTTATATCTCCTAGTCTTCGAACCTATACTGCCAATATAGGGATCTGGCGGGGTGAAATTCCCATGTACGCTAGCATGTTTTGGGTCACTTTGGCCGGTGATTCCATCTCTTTTCGGTGTGGGGGAGACACTGGATTTCATGATGCTCACATGATCTATGTCGATTAAAGTTAAAGTTCCCAATGAATGAATGAGGCCAGCCTAAAATGATGCACATAATGAAATGAATGATACCAAAGGTGTTAGGATAGGATAATCAAGAGGTGATCTAGACTCAAGTAATGACACTAGGTTATTCTTGATCATTACACAGCAAACCCGATGAAAGTCTTCAACTACATTCTAGGTATAACTGGTGTTCACACTAGCCTATGAACGAAATGAAATGAAGTACGTATGAATGAATGAAGCAGACTCTGTGTTTGCTAATGAAGACTCCCTAGTTGAGGTCCCATATGTTGAGCCCTCATTTTGGAAAGTCTTAATGTCAAGTCCATGATTCCAAGGTCTCATGGAATATAAACTCATCCCCTAAAATACCCAAAAGACCCCTCACTTAAATGGGTCTTTTTGTGAAGTTAAATTGACTTAAAAACGTCGCGGACGAATCAAGGAAGTGGCTGCGCGTCACGGGGTCACTTTCAAATTTTATTTTTGAAATCTGGTTTGAGGCAGTAAGCCTCATGGAGGCCTCACTTCACAAGGCAATTTTTTTGCCTCCACGTGTTTGCTGCGCGTCACGCAGCAGCCTCCATTTTGTTGGCAGCCTGCTTGTCCATGTTCGGGTCCTCCTCAAGGAACCTTCGGGTGGTCCTTAGTTATTTTGTACTGCTTGTTTGGACCCTTTGTACAACATATTACCTATTTAAAGTCTTTTTACAAGTTTGGACTTTATTTGACACTCCAAAACCTTTACCAAACATAGGCACGTCAACTAATTCAATTTAGTACATTAATATTGATCTGTAATCATCATTTTAATCATTATTCAGTAGGTGAAACTCTAGTCTAACTCATGTAACTTTTGGAGCGTTACACATAACAATGATAGGTGTTTACTTCCCTTGGAGGGAGATTCACCCAATGGTTCCGCATGAGGTGTTGACTCCCCTTGGAGGTAGATTCACTCTATGGTACCTCCTAAGGCTTTTATTTCCATTGGAGGGAGATTCACCTTATGGGTTCTCATGAGATGAGGACTCCAATGCTAATGGGTAAGTAGAGAGTTCAAAACATATCTTCTAGTTCCTTAACTATGTTGCCTCTATAGGAATACTCGCTAGTCGATCCACCTAGAATTCTATGTTCATATTTTTGTTCTACCTTGAAAAGTAGACCACCTTCTTTAGGTGTGGGTATAACGCCCCAAAACAAACTAAGGTGAACTAGAGCCTCATGGTTGTTTCTTGAGTTGATTTTAAGTTAAACCAAGTTATTTTAGTGTCCTTAGGCAGTGTGTGAAGTTTGGTTAAGTTTGGAGTTCGATCGACCAAGAACGTCCATGACATTTGGATGGTATGCCTTAGAATATACCTGTGTGTCTTGGTGTGTTTGAATGAGTTTTACGTGTTCGTTTTACTTGAAACTTGCATTGGATGTTCCTAAGACCTAGACAACTTAGTTTAGGGGCTTAACGTCTAGGCACGACCGTACCTAGGACCCACAAGGGGCCCTAGATGAAGGGCCCAACACTTGGGCAAAATCTGCCAAAAAGAAGTGGCCATCGACGACCCTAAGGACGGTCTGTTTGTCCCTCAATGGTCTGTCGACCTAGGGAGTCAATTGGAACAGTGATATCAGTTGGACATGCTCCATTTGGAGCTAAGTATCCACCAACAAGACCCTACCAACAGTCTATTGGCTCACAGACGGTCCGTTGGTGAAGGTCTCGTCTGTGAGGCCTGCCAAGTCTGTTAAGCGGCTGTCAACTTGGGGTGTTTTATGTAAATACACCCCAAGTCTTTTAATACCCTAGGTGAATAATTTTAGTGTTCTTAGGTTATATTAAATTAGTTTTAAACCCTAGACCTAGACAAGACCCCACTCTTCAAAAATTCAAACTCTCTCTCTAAAGACAAACTCTCTCAAGACTCCATTGAAAAGCTAGACGTCAAGGAAGGATAGGAGGGCTGGTTGGACGTGTCTCTTCATCTAAAACTCTTGTATTTGTCTTGCTTAGTGAGGTATGGTATACATTCTTGAATATCTTTTCATTCAAGAAGCCAAATTCCAAAAAGGTTTTCAAAAGGGTTTCTAAACTCAAACTTCTTCTAACTTTGATTTCTATTGTGGGTTTTCATGTATTTAAGTTCTAATGGTTTAAATGTATTTATCTTGGTTTGAATTGATGATTTTGATGTTAAAACTCCATGAAACTCTTGTTTATGCATACTTCAACTTTTGGCTTGAAAATGGGTTATGTGAGCATGATATGAGTAGGGTATGAACTTGGGTCATCTTGTATTTGTCATGTTGGTTTAGCTACTGCACTAAGGGCCTTAATATGGTGAAATATTGATAAATTTCTTATAGGTGATGATGGTTTGATTTGTTGATGAGTTGCTCTCATTGTATAGTTCTTATTATGAATTGGTATTTGAGTGGTATGGTCCACGTTATGGGTGGCGGTGCTAATTGATGAACTTGATGTTATTTAGTATGTTTTGAATATGTAATCTTGAAGGTCTAATATGTGCAATGAAGAGATATTGGAAATGGGTCTTGTATTGTGTTTGGTGTAGCTTGAATTGCATGTTTGACCTAGTTTATGTCTAAATGAAGTATATGATTATGAGAAGCATGTAGAGTGTGTAACTTGATGAATCAAGGTTAAAGTATGTGTAGAACTTGATGAGAATGAAATGATGGTTATATGCAAGGTGTGCACATGTACACACACACACTTTAAAGAATGTACTATGCCAAGTTGAGTAAAAAGGGGAATCTTGAGGTGGACACACTTCGTGAGTTGAGATGTAGTGTCTAGTAGCAACCTCTCCATTCCTAGTGAGATTTATAAGATAGACTATTATGTTGAGAAATTCGTGGGGAGTTATGCCTAGAACCGAGAGGATATGAAGGGGAGGCTGATTACACTTCGTGAGTTGAGATGTTGTAATCCAAAGTACCTCTTGAGATGAGTATTCCTCATTAGTAAAGAGTGAGTTACTTAGTAACAATCTCCTTATCCTTTAACTATGTGCCCGCATAGGTGTAGCTATTGGAAAAGTCATGTAAACGCTAAGAAGAATGACCTTACACTAGGCAACTAAGGATCCCTCATCCTATAGGGGTAATATCGGGATTCCATGTCTAGCTTTCATGGCCTTTGTCGGTTAAGATAACTCCCACAAAAGAATTGATTTGAAACTAGTTAACTTGTATATTGTTGATATTGTGTATGTATGTTGTGAACTGCTCGATCCACATTAGTTACCTAGTAGGAGCACTAAGTGGGAGTAGTAGTATGAGATGCTATTCTCACATTACACTTGGTGTGACCTATACCTACT
Organism: Solanum sitiens; assembly: GCA_016801875.1. Taxonomy (NCBI): domain Eukaryota; kingdom Viridiplantae; phylum Streptophyta; class Magnoliopsida; order Solanales; family Solanaceae; genus Solanum; species Solanum sitiens. The sequence goes on along the minus strand of JABWTJ010000043.1, from coordinate 1,221,209 downwards.
ATGGGAGAAGAGTACTTTCATGAAATCCGTGTGAATGAGTAATATGGTGTGGTGTTATGGATGATTATTGTGGAGTACTTGATTAAATGGAATCCATTAGGAGAACGAAGTGAGAGTGGTAGTATGGGATGCTACTCTCACATTGCACTTGGTGTGACCTATATTTCCATGAGTGTTTTCCATATGTTAGCCAAGGGCGTGGATATGATTTCCAACGAAGTAAGCCTAAGATTTGGTGGTTTTAAGGGTCGCTTTGGTGTGCTTCAAAGGGAGGTGTAATGAAGATCCCTTCTTGGCTCACCTTAGGGAGTCTTAGGATAACCTTGGGTTAGGGCAACTTCAAGGGAAAAAGAGTTCATATGACTTGGACCGTGTCATTCACTGTAAGGTCTTCATTGTAAGAATTCAAAATGTTCACTGTAATGCTTTATTCAATTATACTGTAAGTTTAGTAAGTTCACCGTAATGTTCCTTTTAGTTTACTATAAGTTTTACTAAAGTTACTGTAAAGTGTTCTTTGGTTCAAAATTATGTCAGTCCTTCCTTAAGTGTTAAATGACGATTCTTATGTTGGTTTGTTTCTAAATTCATGAATATTATATTTATATTGCATGAAAAGTTATTTTACTAATATATCCCTTTTTGTATGTTTTTGCATATGCCATACTTAGTACATTGTTGTACTAACCCAATACTTTTATGTACCTTATGAGTATAGGTTGGAAGCCTTTTAAAGGATCGGAGTTGAAGCTTGGGAATTCTATCTCTCAAGAATTGGGTATGTCCTCATATATTCGAGGACATAGTTTTGTGTTTCTTAGTTTCATTATTAAGACTTAAATTAGTATTTCCTTTTATTGTAAAGGGCTATGTCCCTAAGATTCTAAGTTGTGTATTTAAGTTGGCTTGTGACGCTAAGATTTTGTAGTAATTATGAAAAGACTTCTTTTATTATTATTATCGTGAAAAGTTTTAATTCCGCACTACTTTTCATACTTTATGTTATGAATGCTAGTTAGAGAGCTTGTACGAGACCCCAAAGAGTCATGTACGCCTGATCATGATTCGAAGGTTTTCCCTAACTTGTAGGGGGTGCTTTCTGGTTGTGATAGACTTGGTATAAAGCATAAGGTTTTGGGAAATAGTTTAAGGTCTAAAAGTCCCACAAGACACATCTATTAGTATCTTGGTCATTGGTGTGAGTCGTGACACATCCATGGACAAGAGGCTATAGAATGCTAGAAGTTTCACTTTCTTCTATATTCTAATATCGTGCCTTAGAGTTGAGTATATAAGGTGTCTTTTCTCAACCTCTTCTTTATGTGTTTTTAGGACATGAATACGAATAGATCCACCGCTAGAAGGGAGGAGGGAGGTGTACCAAATGAGAGAGTCCTTCCCCGTGTTGTCCAAGTTCCTTTGTTGGCTTAGGGGAGGAAAATGAGGAGGTTCCTCTTCAAGAACCTCAAGTGCCTCCGGAACCTCAAGTGCATCAAGTGCCTCCTATGCGTCAAGCTCCTTTTGTTGAGGGTGATATTACTAATGCGGAGTTGAGGTATGCCCTGATGAACTTGACCAAACTCATGATGGCTCAAGCTCAAGTCGTCAACAATCACCTTGTAGGCCAAGCTAACCAAGGATATAGGCCCCAACTAAATGTTAGTACTCCCGCTTCTAGAATTCGGGATATCATTAGGATAAACCCTCCTACCTTTCATGGCACTAAGGTGGATGAAGATCCACAAGGCTTCATAGATGAGGTTTTCAAGGTGGTAGATGCCATGTGTGTGACCCCTAGGGAGAAAGCGGAATTGGCCGCTTACCAACTTAAGGATGTTGCTCAAGTGTGGTATGAGCAATGGAGGGGTGAGAGACCCTTAGAAAGAGGTCCGGTTTATTGGGAGGAATTCTAAAAGGCTTTCCTAGATAGATTATTTCCTTTAGAGTGGTGGGAGAAGAAGATGGTTGAATTCATGAACCTTCGTCAAGGGGGAATGAGTGTGCAATAGTACTCTTTCAAATTCACCCAACTCTCTAAGTATGCCCCAACCATGGTAGCCAACCCTAGAGCTAGGATGAACAAGTTTGTGATGGGCGTGTCTAGCTTGGTGGAAAAAGAGTGTCGTACGGCAATGCTTCTTAATGACATGGATATCTCTAGGCTCATGGTTTATGCGCAACCAATTGAGGAGTCCAAAATTAGGGAGATAAGGCAAGAGGGTAAGAGACCTAGGTCGGATGATTCTAGTCACCAATGTCCTAACAAGAGGTTTTACCCCCAATATTCTTCCATGGGAAACAAGGATAGAGCTCCAAATCAACATTCTCAAGGTGGTGGTCATTCCTATGAAAGGGCTAGGTGTCATACTTGTGGCAAGCAACATGGGGGTAATTGTCTTGCCGGAATGGATGGTTGTTTTGCATATGGTAATAAGGGCCACAAGATGAGGGACTGCCCAAACCTTAAATCAAGGGGGAGAGATGTCAATCAATCTTCCCTAGATCCTAATGCTCGCAAGAAGAACCCTTCCTATAGGATGGGGGCTAGAAAGGATAACTAATCTGGATTGATGGTTTTGGTAAGTCTTAACTCTTTGTTATTGTTGATTTTGTGTTATGAAATGAGTTTATATGGTTTTATAGTTCATATTATCATGTCATATTGATGAATTGCTTAAAGAATGATTTTTTTTTAAAAAGAAAATTTGGTAGCATGGCAGTGAACACAGTGAACTTCACTGTAGAATTTTGATCTTTTGAAGAAAATTGTTTTGTCTTGAATTTTAGTTTCAATGTGTATAAAAGTGTTGTATATGAGCTTTTTTAATGTTGGAGAAGGTAGTTCCTCCATAAAAGAAGTTTAAGGTTGAGTTTTGACTTTGTGAAGTTTGGCAAAAGTTGCCTCTGTTGCTAAGTGTTGAAAGTGTGAAATGATGTTCCTTGCTAGTTGATGATTTGATTGTTGATGTTTTGATCATTATCTAAGTGTATTATATGATGCTAAGTGAGTCCTGTTGTTCTTAAAATTTAAGTGTCATTCGAGGACGAATGTTATTCCAAGTGGGGGAGAATATAATGCCCTAAAACAAACTAAGGTGAACTAGAGCCTTATGGTTGTTTATTGAGTTGATTTTAAGTTAAACTGAGTTATTTTAGTGTCCTTAGGCAGTGTGTGAAGTTTGGTTAAGTTTGGAGTTCAATCGACCAAGAACGTCCATGACGTTTGGATGGTATGCCTTAGAATGTACCTGTGTGTCTTGGTGTGTTTGAATGAGTTTTACATGTTCGTTTTACTTGAAACTTGCATTGGATGTTCCTAAGACCTAGACAACTTAGTTTAGGGGTTTAACGTCCAGGCACGACCATACGTAGGACCCACAAGGGGCCCTAGATGAAGACCCCAAGACTTGGGCAAAATCTGCCAAAAAGCGGTGGCCATCGACGACCCTAAAGACGGTCCGTTGGTCCCTCAACGGTCCGTCGACCTAGGGCGTCGATTGTACCAGTGAGTTCGGTTTTTCATGCTCCATTTAATGCTAAGTATCCACCCAAGATACCTACCAACGGTCCATTGGCTCATAGATGGTCCGTTGGTGAAGGTCTCGTCTGTGAGGCCTGCCAAGTCTGTTAAGTTGCTGCAAACTTGGGGTGTTTTACGTAAATGCACCCCAAATATTTTAAGACCCTAGGTGGATAATTTTAGTGTTTTTAGGTTCTATTAAATTAGTTTTAAACCCTAGACCTAGACAAGACCCCTCACATAAAAAATTCAAACTCTCTCTCTAAAGATAAACTCTGTCAAGACTCCATTGAAAAGGTAGAGGTCAAGGAAGGATAGGAGGGCTGGTTGGATGTGTCTCTTAATCAAAAACTCTTGGATTTGGCTTGCTTAGTGAGGTATGGTATCCATTCTTGAATATCTTTTCATTCAAGAAGCCAACTTCCAAAAAGGTTTTCAAAAGGGTTTCTAAACTCAAACTTCTTCTAACTTTGATTTCTATTATGGGTTTTTTTGTATTTAAGTTCTAATGGTTAAATGTATTTATCTTGGTTTGAATTGATGATTTTTGTGTTAAAACTCCATGAAACTCTTGTTTATGCATACTTCAACTTTTGGATTGAAAATGGGTTATGTGAGCATGATTTGAGTAGGGTATGAACTTGGGTCTTCTTGTATTTGTCATGTTGTTTTAGCTACTGCCCTAAGGGACATAATATGGTGAAATATTGATAAATTTCTTATGGGTGATGATGGTTTGATTTGTTAATGAGTTGCTCTCATTGTATAGTTCTTATTATGAATTGCTCTTTGAGTGGTATGGTCCACCTTATGGGTGGCTGTGCTAATTGATGAACTTGATGTTATTTAGTCTATTTTGAATATGTAATCTTGAAGGTCTAATATGTACAATGAAGAGATATTGTAAATGGGTCTTGTATTGTGTTTGGTGTAGCTTGAATTGCATGTTTGACCTAGTTTATGTTTAAAAGAAGTATATGATTATGAGAAGCATGTAGAGTGTGTAACTTGATGAATCAAGGTTAAAGTATGTGTAGAACTTGATGAGAATGAAATGTTGCTTATATGCAAGGTGTGCACATGTACTCACACACATACTTTAAAGAATGTATTATGCCAAGTTGAGTAAAAAGGGGAATCTTGAGGTGGACACACTTCGTGAGTTGAGATGTAGTGTCTAGTAGCAACCTCTCCATTCCTAGTGAGATTTATAAGATCGACTATTATGTTGAGAAATCGGTGGGGAGTTATGCCTAGCACCGAGAGGATATGAAGGGGAGGTGGATTACACTTCGTGAGTTGAGATGTTGTAATCCAAAGTACCTCTTGAGATGAGTATTCCTTGTTAGTAGAGAGTGAGTTACTTAGTAACAATCTCCTTATCCCTTAACTATGTGCCCGCATAGGTGTAGCTATTGGAAAAGTCATGTAAACGCTAAGAAGCATGACCTTACACTTGGCAAGTAAGGATCCCTCATCCGATAGGGGTAATATCGGGATTCCATGTCTAGGTCTCATGGTCTTTGTCGGTTAAGATAACTCCCACAAAAGAATTGATTTGAAACTAGTTAACTTGTATATTATTGATATTGTGTATGTATGTCGTGAAGTGCTCGATCCACATTAGTTACCTAGTAGTAGCACTAAGTGGGAGTAGTAGTATGGGATGCTATTCTCACATTCCACTTGGTGTGACCTATACCTACTATGGGATAAGAGTACTTTCATGAAATCCATGTGAATGAGTACTATGGTGTGGTGTTATGGATGATTATTGTGGAGTAGTTGAGTAAATGGAATCCATTAGGAGCACTAAGTGGGAGTGGTAGTATGGGATGCTACTCTCACATTGCACTTGCTGTGACCTATATTTCCATGAGTGTTTTGCATATGTTAGCCAAGGGCGTGGATTTGATTTCCAACGAAGTAAGCCTAAGATTTGGTGGTTTTAAGGGTCGCTTTGGTATGCTTCGAAGGGAGGTGTAATGAAGATCCCTTCTTGGCTTACCTTAGGGAGTCTTAGGATAACTTTGGGTTAGGGCAACTTCAAAGGAAAAAGAGTTGATATGACTTGGACCGTGCCATTCACTGTAAGGTCTTCATTGTAAGAATTCAAAATGTTCACTGTAATGCTTTATTCAATTTTACTGTAAGTTTAGTAAGTTGCCCGTAAAGTTCCTTTTAGTTTACTGTAAGTTTTAGTAAAGTTACTGTAAAGTGTTCTTTGGTTCAAAATTATGTCAGTCCTTCCTTAAGTGTTAAATGACGATTCTTATGTTGGTTTGTTTCTAAATTCATGAATATTATATTTAAATTGCATAAAAAGTTATTTTACTAAAATGTCCCCTTTTGTTTGTTTTTGCATATGCCATACTTAGTACATTGTTGTACTAACCCCATACTTTTATATACCTTATGAGTATAGGTTGGAAACCTTTTGGAGGATCGGAGTTGAAGCTTGGGAATTCTATCTCGCAAGAATTAGGTATGTCCTTATATATTCGAGGACATAGTTTTGTGTTTCTTAGTTTCATTATTAAGACTTAAATTAGTATTTCCTTTTATTGTAAAGGGCCGTGTCCCTAAGATTCTAAGTTGTGTCTTTAAGTTGTCTTGTGACGCTAAGATTTCCTAGTATTTATGAAAAGACTTCTTTTATTATTATTATCGTGAAAAGATTTAATTCTGCACTACTTTTCATGCTTTATGTTATGAATGCTAGTTAGAGGTCTTGTACGAGACCCCAAAAAGTCAAGTACGCTCGGTCACGATTCGAAGGTTTTCCCTAACTTCTAGGGGGTGCTTTCGGGTCGTGATAGTGGGGTTGTATGACACCGGATTCCATGTTTATCTCACATGGTCTAATGTCGGTTAAGACAATTGTTCCCTCAAGTAAAATGAAAGACAAGTAAATGGACATTGATTAGGGTGACTTGAGGAGTCTACTTAGTAAAGGTAGGGGTATGGGACTCTACCTAAATATTGCACGAGTTGACTCTAAGGAAAGTCCTAGGAGATTGTTCTCATATAATATTATAATATGAAATGTATAATGCTTATGATATATGATGTTTTTCTTATATGATGTTGTCTATGTTGATGAACATTTTATTGGTCTAGATTGCAAACCTTTATTTATGGTCTCCTATCTTGTTTACTTGATTATGTGGGGTTATGGGGCGTTACATTATCATTGCACTTGTAGGGTTGGGATGGGATTATTGGTAAGTGTTTTGTATGTTATGTTTATATGATCTATTGAACATGAAATGTCAAGATGACTTTATGATGATATGTCTTTTGTTATGATCATGATTTATGGTATTGTGATCCTTATCTTGAATACGCTCTATTGTATGTGCATTAAAGGCTTTGAAATGACTTGGCATGCTTTCTAAAGAAATGGTCATTTTTAATGCATGTGCTTAAATATTAATGTGCATATACCCATACATAGTATATGTGGCGTACTAACCCCTATACTTTATATAACTACACATGTAGGGTCCGACCATTGAAGATTAGGAAGGTCGATTGAAGAAGTTTGGAAATCTTTCTCCAAGTGTTGGTAGGTCCTCATGTTCGAGGATGCTATCTTTTCATTATTCTGGATATGAAGATTATAGTAGTTTATGATATACTCTTTTATTCCTTATTATCACTTGGATTCTATAGTAGTAAGGCCTATATGACATATTGACTTTGTATAGCTATGTCCAAGATTTAAATTGTTTAGATGATTTGTATGTGAGACAGTTTTTAGACTATCGTATGTATGTTTATCATGTTGCTAAAAGTTTTAAATTTTTCCGCATTTTTAACCTATGATATGTTATGAAGAATTCTAACGGCTTTTGTGAGTCCTTTGAGAGGATGACGGCTCCGATCACATCAGGGGGTACTCTACGGATGTGAAAAATCCTTTAAAATTTCTTACCATCTTCTTTGGCATAGATTTAAGTCTTTTTGAGTGAATAAATATTGTAGAATCTTGTGATCCTTGAACACATCAACATGTACCCCATAGAGATAGTGTCTCCAAATTTTCAAGGCAAACACTACGGCCACAAGCTCAATGTCATAAGTTGGGTAATTCTTATCATGCAGCTTGAGTTGCCAAGAGGCATACGATATCACTTTGCCATGTTGCATGAGCACACATCCTAGAACCAATCGGGAGGCATCACAATAAACCGTAAACCCTTTGGTCCCCTCCAGCAAGGTCAACACCGGAGCTGAGGTGAGTCTATCTTTCACTAATTGGAAGCTCTTTTCACAAGATTCCGACCATTCGAACGTGGACTTCTTTTGTGTTAAGGCCGTTAATGGAAATGCGATAGACGATAATCCATAAACAAACATCCTACAGTAACCGCCCAACCCTAGAGCACTTCGAGTGTCGGTAGGATTCAAAGGTCTAGGCCAACTTTTGACCACTTCCGTCTTCCTCGGGTCAACCTCTACCCCTTAACTAGAGATAATGTGACAATAAATGCAACTGATATCAACCAAAATTTACACTTACTAAACTTAGCAAAAGTTGTCTATCCTAGAGAACTTGCTAAACTATACTATAATGTCTCATATACATTCTCACTCCTAGAGTATATTAAAATGTCATATGTGAAGACAATCACAAAAAAATCAAGATACTTTCTAAAAACTCAATCCATAAGGTCCATGAAGTCGTCGGGGTATTGGTTAGACCAAAGTACATAACTAGGAATCTAAAGTGACCATCTCTTGTTCAATTGTCATTTTCGGAATATCAACCTCCCACACTCGAAGTTGGTGATTAACCGATCTCAAAGACCCATCCTTCTTCTTCACAAACAATATCGGGGCACCCCATGGAGATATGCTTGGTTGAATGAAACCCTTATCGACCAAATCCTTGAGTTAAGCGTTTAATTCATTCAACTCAGCCGGGGCCATCCTATAAGGAGAGATGGAAATAAGTTGTGTATTCGGCAATGAATCTATGCCGAATTCAATCTCCCATTCTAGAGGAATCCGGGGAGGTTATCGGGATAGACCTCCGGAAATTCCTTCACTGCGGGTGCCGACTCTATGAGAGGGACCTCAGATTGAAGATACCTAACTCTAACTATGTGATAGAGACAACCCTTTGCAATCAACTTGTAAGCTATTAGACACGAAAGATCTTACCCTTAGGATTTGAGTTTCCTCCTGTCCACTCAAAAATAGGTTCATTTTGAAATTGAAATTTGACTAGCCTTGTCCTACAATCAATAGAAGCAAAGAAAGCATGGAACCAATCCATTCCCAATATGACATCAAAATTTAGCATGTCAAGTTCTATCAACTCAACTAACGTAACTCGATTGGCCAAGGCAATATGACAACCCATATAGACTCTTTTAGCCACCACGGAATCACCCACCCGGGTAGAAACCGAAAAGGGTTCATCTAAGATATTGGGTAGTATATCGAATTTCATGGCTACAAGAGAAATGACAATTTAGCACCTGGATCGAATAATTCATTACATTAAAGGAAAATAATTGTAACATACAGGTAACCACATCTAGAAAGCTTTGTTGATCTCCTCAGGATTGGAGAGCATAAAAGCGAATCTTTTTAGGGGTATCTAAATTCGGGGCCACTAACTTCTTCTTGAGCTCTTTCCCTTCCTTGAGAGTTTATCATAGGACAATATCTGTTCATGTGACCACTGTTGCCACAACCATAGCAATTTCCCTTTAAAACTAGGCATTTACCATCATTTTTTCTACCACATTTTGCACAAAAAGGCTTCTCAACATAAGAACCACCACATTTCCCCTCTTGGGGCTTGAGAGTAGGCACCTTACTTTTGTTGACCGTTGGATTATTAAGAGGGCCTTGGTTGGAAAACCTCATTTTGAACCTTGGTTTATCTTGAACCTCAGATCTAGTCTTAGAAGAATTCCCACCTTCGGTTCTCACCTTCTTCAACTCCCTAACAACTTGCTTAAGTTTTTGCCCTTCAATTTGTTTGGCATGAACCATGAGACGAGATATGTCCATGGTAGGAATCAACATAGCCAACCTACATTCATTAACCATAAGGTCGGAGATCCCCATAATAAATTTGTTCATCTTAGTCCAAGAATCTGCAACCATAATAGGAGCATGCTTTGATAGTTGAGTGAATTTGAGGATATACTCTTTCACGCTTATACCCACATGACGAAGGTTGATGAATTCTTTCATTTTCCTCTCCCTTAATTCAAAGGGAAAGAACCTATCAAGGAAAGTCATCTTGAATGATGCCCAAGTAACCCTGCCTACTCTAACTGGCCTCTCTTTCTTCCATTGCGCATACCAAACTTGAGCCACATTTTTGAGTTGGTAGCCGGCTCGTTCCGGCTTTTCTTGAGAAGACACTCCCATAGCATCAAGAACTTTCAACACTTCAACAATGAACCCTTGTGGGTTGTCTTCCACCTTAGAACCATAGAAAGTAGGGGAATACATCCTTGTGAAATCCGTTATCCTTGAAGTGGTGTAGTATTGGGGTTCACTTGAACCCTTGTACCCCTAGTAACTTGAGTAGCCAACACTTGAGTAATGGTATGAATAGCCGTTATTATCTCAACGTTAGATATATGCCCTTCCTCGCATATGAAGTTTACATAGAGTTCTCTTTTAGCATAAGAAAACATATAAGAGTCTAAAGTCTCATCTCACATATAAACCATCTACAAGAGTACAAACTTTTTGACATAGCCAATACAAGAACAATACGCCATTATAGGCTTACAATAATTGTCTCAATGATAAAAGAAAGAATAAACATCTCTAAACATAAGCAAAATTGTAGCTAGAGTGGAACATTGCAACATCCCCGAACATGAGGACTCACCAATGACTTGGGAAAAAATCCAACTCTTCCTTGCAAATGGCCACGAACTGCTCAACGGCCCGAACCTAAAATGTTTGTGAAAAAGGGAAGAAATATGGGTTAGTACAAACCACATGTACTAAGTATGATTCCTATGAATAAAAATCATCAATGCTTGAGAAAAGGTATAATTTAGTAAAAACCATTCTTAGTATCAATTAACTAAACTTACACATATATGGAAAATCATAAGTCAACCCAACATATAAGCAACTCAAGCAACATTTGTGCAATGCGAAGAATAGAACCCCATAACCCCAATCAAAAGCTAAGTATCAAATTAAGCAACCCACTTCATACTAACGACATGTTCTCATATTTTATCATAACATGCTTCATACATCAATAATACTCATAGCTTATCAACATAATCATAATCATAATAATAATTATAAAAGAACACTACTAGGACCATCCCTTAGGATCCCGCAAGTGCATTGTGAAAGACAAGTCCCTGTAAAAATCCGCATGTACACCTTGGAAGTTAGGGCATTCTTGGGTCGAAACACGGCGTACTTTACCTCTTGGAGGTCTTGTACAAGCCCTTAGACATCATTCATTTCATATATACGAAAAGTAGTGCGGAATTAAAACTTTTCTTCAAAAATATAACACTGAAGTCATTTCATAAAACGTCTAACATATGTCTCAAAACCATCTATGACAACATGAATAAGTAGATTTGGGAAAATTATCCCACAAAGAAAAGAATTGTATAGTACGACATAACATAAAAACTTATTTTTTAACAAAAAAAACAAAAGATATGAATCCTCTATTCCAATTGCTCATTTTTGACAGCAATCAAGATTAATAAGAAATATTTCAACGGGGTCTAAACCCAAAAAAGTCTAACATAATTAAAGAATATAAAAGACAACGTAGTGGTGGTATTACTGGGATGCTATTAGGACTCAACAATCTTATCTTCTTGGAAACCTTGTAACTCTACCCTTCAAGAAATTCAATCTTCTCAAAACCCTACATGGACAACATGTAGGAAATATGCATTAGTACGGTAAGTACTAAGTATGGAAACATCATAACAAACATAAGATATTTCATTAGTCAATAATAGACATAATCATAATAGATAAATACGTAAGCCTATCATGGATATCATAATCATATTAAAGCATCCCCAAACATATAAGAGTTCATTCTTATCTCATTGTCTTTCTTACTATTATGAACTATGTCACAAGTAACCTCCCAGTATCCTTGTGCAAGGCCAAGGTAGCATCCCATATTACTACCAAACCTAAGTACCTCTCTTTGGTCATACTTGGTCATAGTTTACTTTAATAATTAAGACCTATGTTCATCATTACATATGTACACTATGCCCCTAGGCCACCTCAAAACACATTTGTACAATGCATGTGAAGGATCCCATAATACCACACACACTAAGCATATCTTCAAATAAACCCTAACTTCTTCATGTCATCTTAGGAGTCATCTAATAGACCTACTTCATATTGACTAGGAACTATCATCTTAAGTCAATCATGTCATGAAATACAACCCTAGTCACTATCAAAGCTAAACATACCTCATGTAGGGTCATGTACAAGTTATGTTCGAGTCATACTAGTTCCATGTATAGATGGCATCCAATACTATCATCCATACTAAGTACTCCTCTAGAAAAAACCTAATCCAAGCTAACTTTTCTTGCAACCTTGTATATTAGGCTCAACATACTATCATAATAGACCTACTATCATGGAAAGCAACTCATCATACTAATCCAAGCAAACTAAGGAAGGATACAACCATCCTAGAAACCATGCAAACAATCATGTAGATGTAAGCTAATCATAGGGGAGCATGAATCCTCAACCCTAAGCTAACATGAGGCACCTATCTCAAGCTATTCCATGAAATATACCTTACATGAAAATCAATATACCATGAAATGCATCTTGCTACAAGTCAAGCTACCATTAGGAGAGTATAAGCCATTCCACTAAAGCTACCATTAAATGGTTTTTGCCAAACCAAGTCAAGCTACCATGAAGTTCCTCACCTCAAGTTACCATGAGAAAGCTTCCACTAGATTCAATATACCAAGCTTCCATGAGATTCAATATACTAAGCAAGCTTCCATGAGTATTTCAACTCAAGCCTCCTTAAGATTCACTATCCCAAGCTACCCTTGAGATCTACCATCTCAAGCTATCATGAGAACTTCAACTCAAGCTACCATGTCCCTGGTGTTGTCTTACCAAGTCAAATACATAAGAAGTGATCATACAACGCACCTTCAAGCTAATGTCAGTCAACCATACATTGATTTATGTTAGGTTCTTAATTCAACCTAGGGTTCCTCTATGTGAGAACTTGCTTCTCCTAATAATGTTCATGTCTAGGTGTAGAAGAGAAAGAAAACATCATCACAATCATCTTCATCAAGACTTTACCCACAAAGTCCTAACAATAAAGGTCATAAGCCCTATAATCGACTACCACATTTAGTCCCTCATGATTAATTCTGAATTTCTGGTTAATCTATTCAATTAGATCATATGAAGGCAATTCTTGTCATACATGATCACATAAGTTCAATTCCAACTTCCTAGGTCAAGATCATCCTTAATCAATTATACCTATCTAAATTCATATCTAGGTGATTCAATCATGATGAAATAGTGTTGAATACAATTGGATAAAGAAGATTAACATAAAACATTCATCTAGCCTCAAATGGCCTAAAATCACCATGATCAACTTCAAGTTCAATTACTATAATTCACAATGGAAACCTCATAAAAACAACATATAATCATCATATGAACATAATTGAATGTTACCCAATAGATCGGGACCACAATTAAGCCTTACCCACAATGCAATCACAACCCTCTCTAGATTGGGGTTATTTGGATTCACAATTGAAGGGAAACTAGGGGACTTCATGGATTTAAGAATCCATGAATGAATAAGTTTCACATAACTTAGATTAGAGACCTAAACCCTGCTTTATTACTTGATCAATTCATCCTAAAAAGCTGCTGCAATTTCTCTTCTTCTTCAATAGTGGTTTTGGATGAATTTTGGACAGGGAGAGTTTCGACTTCATATTTCTTATTGGGTATTGTGGTTTTGGCTTGGGAAAGGGGTTAAATGAGTCCTAAAAACTGTTTCTAACCGTCTTTCAAATTACCCAGTCACCCCACATGAATTGACAATTTTAGATAAGTCAATTTCAACTTAAATGTTCAGAACATTCATCGAGAAACAAGTCCGCGACACGGAGTTTCTCCCGCATGATTTTTGAAAATAAATTCCGGGACAGTGGAGTACACCTTGTTCCCGCAATGCAGACCCTTAATTTGACCCTACTCAAGGACCCCTACGACGGTTGTTGTGGAGTCTTGCTAGACGTTTAAACCTTAAATATGACCGTCTACATGTTAGGAACCTTCCATATCAATTTGAGATCCAAAAACTACATAAAAGTCATGAAACATACTAAGGCACGCTAGCACATTTTCAAAGCTAACTTTCAAACGTCACCGGACGTTCTTGGACGTTTCACCTCCAAACTCTCTCAAACTTTACAAACTTTCTCTAAACACTATTATTAGTAATTTTAGGACCTTATAAGCTCATGAAACCACATGTTAGGCTCTATTTGGACCTAATTAATTTCTGGGTCCTTACAATATCCCCACGTAGGAAACATTCGTCCTCGAATGAGACTTTGCTAAACACTTCTCCAAAGAACCAACTCTAGACTAGCAGCCCATATTACATGCATTATACCGATATTCACATACCCAAGGAAATCCTTCTATTCCAAGCTAAACATATCTACACATAATCATATAAAGATCTCATACAAAGGATCCTTATCCCCCACTTGGGAATAGCTACACATATCTTTCTAACATCAATTCCTCATCCTAAGTAAATATCAAAATTTACAAAGCAAATAATAACTATAAGAAGTTCTGAATATTTTCATAAATCAATGAACAAGCACATACCAGAAAGGGACATGAGGAGATCACTCTTGATCACCCTTAGATTTGAGAGCAAAGAACCTAGACTTGGCTTTAGGAACACCTTCCTCACTATTAGAAGAAACTTGCTTGCCTTCCCTCACATTAGCCTTTGCCTTAGGACAATCCCTCATCATATGGACACTTTCACCACATCCATATCAACCATCTCTACCAGCCAAACACCTATCCCCATGCTTCTTACCACAGCTGGGGAAAGTACTCATTCTTTCCTTTAGTCTAGTGTTAGACACCCTTTCATCCTCATACTTAGAAACACTAGAATGACCTTGTCCATAATACTTTTGTCGTTTCTTAAACCGACCATGTCCATCGGAACCCTCCTTGTCCATCCGAATACTCTTTTTCTCATTCTTAGTTTTGGACTCTTCTATTTGTTGAGCAAACAACATGAATCGGGAGATATCCATGTCATCAACAAGAATTGTCGTACGACACTCTTCTTCTACTAGTTCAGACACCCCCGCCATGAACCTATTAATCAAGTCTCTAGGGTTTGCTACCAAACTTGGAGCATACTTCTACAAAAGAGTGAACTTCAGACTTTCTTGAGGTTTATGAATTCCCATAACTTAGCCTCCCCCATTTCCCAAGGAAAGAACCTATCAAGGAAAGACGACTTAAAAGTCTCCCATTAAATGGAACCCGCTCCTATTGGTCTACTATATTTCCATTGATCATAATAAAGTTGGGAAACATCTTTAAATTGATAGGCAGCCAACTCCACCTTTTAAATGGAAGACACTCCCATGGTTACAAGAACCTTTAACACCTCATCAATGAACCCATTCATATCCTCACCAACTTTGGAGCCATAGAACTCCGGTAGATTTATTCTCAAGAACTTCCTTACTCTAGTAGCACTCATTCCTCCTATAGGATTATCCAAAGCCACCTCTCCTCTATTAGCTTGGGTCGTTAAAGCTTGAGCCAACAAAGTCCTAAAAGACCTACATTCCTCCAACATAGAATTCCCTATTGGAGGGTCATTAGGAACTTGAGAACGAACTTGATCTTGCACTTGGGGAGGAATCTTTTGCTCCCCACTCCTATCTCCATTCATTCTCGCATTAGCCCTAGTGTTAGCCATAAACTACAATATCATAGGTAAGCATTAGAAAAGAGCCTAATAAATACAAAATCTATAGCACGACTTGAAGAATGAAGAATTGGAACTTTCTAAGAATCTCATAGCCTCCTACACATAAGTGTGTGCGACTCACACCGATTAATAAGACTCTACTAGACGTGGCTTTTAAGACATCCTAAGACCATTTCATAACCTTATGCTCTGATACCTAGTTTGTAACGACCCGAATGTACACCCTAGAAGTTAGGGTATTCTTGGGTCAAAACATGGTGTACTTGACCTCTTTGAGGTCTTGTACAAGCCCTTAGACATCTTTCATTGCATATATAGAAAAGTAGTGCAGAACTAAAATTTTTCTTTAAAACATACTGCGAAAGTCATTTCATAAGACGTCTAACATATGTCTCAAGACCATCTATGACAACATGAATAAGAATAGTCTTGGGTCACAGCCCATAAAAGTCTAACATAATGAATGAACATAAAAGACAACGTAGTGGTGGTAGTCCTCCGATGTTGTGAGGTCACAACAATCTTTTCTTCTTGGAAACCATGGAACTCTACCCTTCAAGCAACTCAATCTTCTCAAAACCCTACATGGACAACATGTAGGCAATAGCGTTAGTACTATAAGTACTAAGTATGGAAACATCATACCAAACATAAGATATCTCAAAGGGTTAGTCAATAATAGACATAATCAGAAGAGATAAAGACATAATCATATCATGGATATCATAAGCATATTAAAGCATCTCAAAACATATAAGAGTTCATTCTTAACTAATTGTCGTTCTTACTGTTATGAAATATCTCACAAGCCACCTCCAAGTATCCTTGTGCAAGGCTAAGGTATCATCCCATACTACTACCAAAGCTTAGTACCTCTATTTGGTCATACTTGATCATAGTTCACTTTTAACATTAAGACCTAAGTTGATCATAACATACGAGTAGTAAGACCCTAGTCCACCTCAAAACACACTTGTGCAATGCATGTGAAGCATCCCATAATACCTCACACACTAAGCATATCTTGAAATCACCCTAACTTGTTCATTTGATCTTAAAAGTCATTTAATAGATCTACTTCATATTGACTTAGAACTATCATATTAAGGAAATCATGTCATGGAATGCAACCCTATTCACTATCAAAGATAACACATACATCATGTAGGGGTCATGTCATAGGTATCTTCAAGTCATACTTGTGCCATGTATAGATGTCATCCCATACACCCATCCATACTAAGTACTCCTCTAGACCAGCCTAATCCAAGCTAACTTGTCTTGTAACCTTGTTTATTAAGCTCAAGATTCTATCATAATAGACCTACTATCATGGAAACCAACTCATCATAATATCCAATCTAACTAAGGTAGGATACAACCATGCTATCCACCATGAAACCGATCATGTAGATGCAAGCTAATCATAGGAGAGCATGAATCATAAACCCTAAGCAACAATGAGAAACCTATCTCAAGATATTCCATAAAATACATCTTACATGCAAATCAAGCTACCTTGAAATGCATCTTGCATGCAAGTCAAGCTACCATTAGGAGAGTATAGGCATTTCCCTTAAAGCTACCATGAAATTGTTTTGGTCAAACCAAGTCAAGCTACCATGAAGTTCCTCACCTCAAGCTACCATGAGCAATCTAACCCAAGCTTCCATGAGATTCAATATTCCAAGCTACCATGAGATTTAATATCCCAAGATACCATGAGTATTTCAACTAAAGCCTCCTTGAGATTCACTATCCCAAGCTACCGTTGAGATCTACCATCTCAAGCTATCGTCTGTACTTCAACTAAAGCTACCATGTCCCTGGTGTTGTCTTACCAACTCTACTACACAAGAAGACCTCATACAATTCACCTTCAATCTAATCTTAGTCCACCATACATTGATTCATGTTAGGTTCTTAAGTCAACTAGGGTTTCTCTATGTGAGAACTTGTTTCTCCTAATCATGTCCATATCTAGGTGTAGAAGAGAAAGGAAACATAATCACAATAATCTTCATCAAGACTTTACCCCCAAATCCTTAACAATAATGGCCATAAGACTTACAATGGATTACCATATTTAGTCCCTCATGATTCATTCTCAATTTCATGTTAATCTATACAATTAGATCATTAGAAGGCAATTCTAGTCATACATGATCACATAGTTTCAATTCCAACATCCTAGGTCAAGATCATCCTTAATCAATTAAACCTAGTTCAATTCATATATAGGTGATTCAATCATGATCAAATAGTATTGAATATAATTGGATAAAGAAGATTATCATAAAATCTTCATCTAGCCTCTAATGGCCTAAAATCACCATGACCACCTTCAATTTCAATTTCTACAATGCAACATGGAAACCTCATGAAAACAGCATATAATAATCATATGAACATAATTGAATTTTAACAACTAGATTGGGATCACAATCAAGCCTTACCCACAATGTAATCACAACCCTCTCCAGATTGGGGTTCTTTGGATTCACAATTGAAGGGAATTTAGGGGAATTCATGGATGGAAGAATCCATGAATGAATAATATTCACATACCTTAGATAAGAGCCTTAAACACAACTTTATTCCTTGATCAATTTGTCCTATAAAGTTTCTGCAATTTCTCTTCTTCTTCAATAGTGGTTTTGGAATATTTGGAAAGGGAGAGGTTTTGATTTCTTATTTCTTATTGGGTATTGGGGTTTGGGCTAGGGAAAGGGGTTAAATATGCACTAAAAATTGTTTCTAACAATATCCCAAATTACCCAACCCCACATGAATTTGACAATTTTTGATAAGTCAATCTCAACTTAAAAGTTTGGAACTTTTGTCGGGAAACAACTCCGCGACGCGGAGCTGCTCCTGCGTGATTTTTGAAAATAAATTCCGCAACAGTGTAGTCTACCTTGTGCCCGCGACGCATACCCTGTATTTGACCCTCCATCGACCAGGTCCGCAATGCGGACATACTCTTACCAAGAACTAAAGTTGCTGCCTTGGGCATCTTGCTAGCCCAATGTTTGGGTCCCTACGGCGGTCGTTGGGGAGTCGTGCCCGTACGTTTAAACTCTATATATTACCTTCTACATTTTACGAACCTTCCCTATTCATTTGATCTATAAAACTGCATAAAAGTCATGAAATATAATAAGGCACGCTAGCACGTTTTCAAAGCTAAGTTTCAAATGTCACTGGATGTTCTTGGATGTTTCACCTCCGAACTCTCTCAAACTTTACACAATTCCTCTAAACACTATTATTAGTCATTTTAGGACCTTATAAGCTCAAGGCACCACATGTTCGGCTCTATTTATACCTAATTCATTTTTGGGTCCTTACATTCTCATACCCTCCCTTATACTATGTATTAGCCTTTAAGACAACCCTAATAGCAGTTCACGTACTTAACTTGTCCTAATAAATTTACATTATGGAAAGAAGTGCAATAACCGTAATGACACCATGTGAGCTACATGTAATCTGGTTTTCTACTCCCACACCGGAAAAAGAGTGTTAGCACTTGCCTAAGGTGTAACCTTTCGTTCATCGCTATCTAGGTGGATCCACTAAGCTAGAGTAATATGTGGTCACATAGTTAAGGGTCAAGGAGATTGTGCTACAAACCTTGACTTACTAGACGTGGAGGTTTCCATCTCATGAGACAACACATATTTTGGGAATCCGGACTTACTAAACGTGAAGAAACCCATATGGGAGGACGGACTTACCAAATGTGAGACCTCCATCTCATTAACAAGCCCTTTCGGTGCTAATAATCTATTCCCTTTAGTAATCATCTTATTTCATCATACAATTTCTCATTGGTCCCTTATAAACCTCTATGTAAACATCTTATCATATTAGCTCATAGGTTATCACAAGTGAGAACAATCCTTTAACTTTAGACACCACTTCACAAGTGAGTAAACCTTTCACTTAACACTTTATTATAATCACGAGAAACTAATTTCAATCATATAATAATCGTATCATAACATGCATACATAATTCATCTCTAATTCAATGTCTTATGATTAAGGATGAGGAATACCTAGCATCAACATGACAACCACACATTAGACATAGAAGCATAACTGTCTAAGTAATTGGTAATTCACAATTGAATCCAAGAAGAACCAATTAATATGCCTTCATGTCCCTTTCAATAACCTTCGTAGTTACATTACCAAGAATACATAACCAATTACATAAACAAGGTAAATTAAAGAAGAAATTACATAATGAACAACAATGTAGTCAATCTACATGTTTATAATCTTCACCACTCACCATATCAATTCAAGGTTTTATGAAATTGGGGAAAAGACATGGGTCTAGGGAAAACTCATAGGGAATCATCAATTAACCATCAATACATACTTAAACCATATCAACTCATCATAATTCAACACAATTGATTAACAATTTCGTTTTTCAAAGAAGACCCATGTGAGAACAAATAACCCTAGTTTTGGGGAATTTAGAAATCATCTTTTGGAGGGACCGTTTGTGGTAAAGAATCGCAAGAGTGAAAGAAACCATACCTTAGAGATGATAATCCACGACATTTGAGTAGAATCTTGGAGAATTTGGTCTTCACTTTCAACCTTCAAACCTTCTTCAATGTAGGGTGAATAGAGAGAAAGTATAGAGAGGTGAGAGCTTTTGGGTTTTGTTTTGGAAATTTGGTCTGAGTGGGAAACTGTGGTGAAAATCTAATTTCAAATCAATAAATAACCCTCCCCTAAAATATTGAAAAGACCTCTCACATAAGTTGACCCTTTAATGAAGTCAAACTCGAATTCAATTTTCAGATTTTCATTGAGAAACAAGTCTGCGTCGCGGAGCTTTGCCTGCATAATTTCAAAATTTATTTTTGAACCAGAGGAGCCCGCTATGTGTCAGCGTCGTAGACCAAAATTTTGGCCATGTGTTTTCCATGTCCACGACGCGAACGTTGCTCCCTCTATGTGCAAATGCTTGTTCCATCTTGGAAGCTTGCTTGGCCAAAAACCAGCTCCCTTTGTGGTCCCCTAGGGCGATCCTTGGGGGTTCGTACCTGGAGTTTTGACCCTATATACATCATTTACCTATTTAAAGTCCTTTTCCAAGTTTTAGACTTCATATGACACTCCTAAATCTTCACAAGACCATGGACGTTTACTAGTTCAACTCGCACTAGTTCCCGGATGTCAAGATCGTTTCTTAGTGTTTGGTTCTAATACATCCTAATTTAGTTTACTACTGTTAGTTTAGGTCGAAAATATCATTATTCAATATATGAGGCTATAGTATAGTTCATGGAAATTATGGGGTGTTACACACCCACAAGGGTTCATTAATGAGGTGTTTAAAGTTCTTTATGCTATGGGAGTGTCTTCTCAAGAAAAAGCGGAACTAGCCACCAACCAACTCAAAGATGTGGATAAAGTTTTATATGATCAACGGGAAGATGAGAGTCTCGTTAGAGAAGTTCCGATCAATTGGGCATCTTTTAAGACGACTTTCCTTGATAGGTTCTTTACTTTTGAATTAAGGGAGAGGAAAATGTAAGAAATCATCAACCTTCGTAAAGGGGGTATGAGTGTAAAGGATTATAGCCTTAAGTTCACTCAACTATGAAAGCATGCAACTACT